>CM027403.1:83946259-83961785 GCA_015711505.1 Sylvilagus bachmani | reverse complement strand
AAATCCGGTGCCCCGACCGGGACTAGAACCTGGTGTGCCGGTGCCGCAAGGCGGAGGATTAGCCTGTTGAGCCACGGCGCCGGCCCTTTTTTTTTTTTTTTTTTTAAGGCAGAGTTGGAGAATTAGAGAGCGAGCGAGCGAGAGAGAGATCTTCCATCTGCTAGTTCACTCCCCAGACAACTGCAACGGCTGGGGCTGGGGCTGGGCCAGGCCAAAGCCAGGAGCTTCATCTGGGTCCCCAACATGGGCAACAGGGGCCCAAGAACTTGGCCATCCTCCACTGTCTTCTTAGGCGCACCAGCAGGAGGCTGGATTGGAAGTGAAGCTGGGACATGCCCGTATGGGATGCCCATGTTGTGGGCTGCAGCCTAACCACTGCACCACAACACCAGCCCCAGCTCCTGTTTTTCTAAAAAGAAACATCCTAGATATAAACACCATTCAACCAGAAAAATTGTTCTTTGGAAACATCTTCCCTACTCTAGGCAGTAAACCCGAGGCCCTGGGCTTGCATGCCGTTCCAAGCAGAATGGCCTTGACCTCAGGAAGTTCGAGGTCGGCAGTGGCACTGTCTGGGAGAAATATGACTTGGGCACTGTTGCAATTGAAGATTTCCTAGCAGCTGCATTTGGGAATAGTGAAAAGGAGCAGGTGAAATCAACTTTAATAACATACAAGCATTTGGAATCCACACATAGCATTTTCATGGTACATGTTTCCCAGGAAGTGAGTGAAGATAACTCCTATGCATGGAACTCTAAAATTCTCTGTACCAAAATAAACTTATTTTCAAATTCCATTTAAACAAACTTCTTGAAGCCCCCTCATGTTACATTTCAGCCAACACAGCTAAAGTATCATGTCAACATCCTAGTAGAAACGAGACTGAGTGATCAGGTGTTCTTTCTGCCATCCCATGTCTTCAAGGTTTGCTGTGTATTCACATCCACAACACTCCTCTATCTGAGTGAGCTCCGGGTTCAGCATTCCCCTGTCTAGAGGCTTCTATCCGGGGCCACACCAGTTCACCATGCCTCCAACATAATCACACAGGTAAATATGTAGCGAGTAGTGGCAACACGTGCCACACGCAATGGAAGCCTGGCTGCACCAGCAGCTGGGGAGGGGTGGGGAGGGCTCCCTGTGTTGCCTGAGAGCTGGGTTGGAGTCAGCCAGGGCGACACAGGGGATGACTTGTGTGTAGATTCCTTGGGTGCTGGAGACCCTAGCAGGGAGGGCTGGGTCAACTGGACAAGGAGACGGAGGGAGGAAGAGGTCAGGGTGAAGGGAAACATGTCCTCCAGGAGGTCAACGTCATGAGGACAGAGGAATTCTAAGGCCAATGGGAATAGGAACAGAAGACTAGGAAGCATGGATGGGAGCCTGGGGCAGGTGGAATGGAGTGAGCCAAGGTCAAGGTGAAGGCAGAGAGCAGGGTGGTGGGTGAGCCGGGTGGAATAAAAGGTCCAGGGGATACTTTGGGGCCAACAATGGGGTGCAGCCGATCAGGCTGCCAGCTGCAATGCCAGCACTCCTTCCAGTCCAGGCTGCTCTGCTTCTGACCCAGCTCCCCACCAGTGTGTCTCGGAGGCAGCAGCAGATGGCCCAAGCAGTTGGGTCCCTGCCACCTCTCTGAGACCAGGATCAAGTTCCTGGCTCCTGGCTTCAACCTGGGCCAATCCTAGCTGTTGTAGCCATTTGGGAAGCAAACCAGTGGAGGGAAGATTGACGAATCTCTGCATTTCAAGTAAATAAACAAATCTCTTTAAAAGCCCACATGTTAGCAACACACATCAGTGGTTTCAGAGGAAGTGACCCATGACTGAGAGGGGGTTCTGGCAAAGGTTGATCCCACCAAGGACCAAGTGCACTGCCAGGCCTGGTGAGGGCGGGCTCCGTGGCAAGCCTGCTTCTTGGCTCCCCCACCCCCAGCCCCACCCCCGCAGTGTTCTTGTGGTCTGGCTAGCAAGGTGTGTGCTGCTCTGAGCGAGTGCCAAAGAGAAGGCGGTGGCGATGGCGGGTTCTCGCTCTCTGAGTGACGAAGCCTCTCCTCTCCCCACCCCAGCAGAGGCTGCCCATTCCCGGATCACTAGGCTTCCGGTCAGGCACACGTTCAAGCTTGGGCTCCGTCGTGACACAGTCAAAGCTCGCTGTGTCCCTGCTGAGGTCACGTGGGAGGCTCAGTTCACAGGGCCCTGGGGCTCTTGAGCTGCACCGCGGTCCCCGGAATTGCTGAAGGGGCATAGTGTTGCCCTGGGGGCCGTGCAGAGTACAGCAGGAGAGGTGAGCTGTGAGCCTGTGTGAAGCCCCAGCCCTGAGCCCTGGCTGCAAACGCTGCAAATCAAAAGAAAACCAAACCAAACCAAACCAAACCATCCTGCAGACCGAATGCCCGTCAGTGAAGAACAGTCTGTGCCATGGGACAACCACGTGGCGGAGTCCCGCGGGGTGACCGGTGTGCAGGGAGAGACACCGAGGCCAGGGACATGTGGGAACGTTTACACCTACCCTCAGCGCTTAGCGTTGATGACCGCCTCCCCTTGTAATCATCAGAGGGTACGGATGACAGGTGCATGAGCGATGCGGGCTGGCAGCATGTGAAACCGAGTCGTCACAAACCGACACGCGTCATCGAGGCTTGTCGCGATGACCGCGTGCCTGCGCGGATCGCTTATGTTGGTTAAACAACGAAGAGCTGTGTTAAATCTTGTAGGAACGAAGCAGATTTTTTTAAATAAGTAAGACAAAATACAATTAGGTCTTTTGTTGAAAGCCATCCTGTGGATGACAGCACTTCAGGCCTTCTCTGGCTGGGGAGAGGGGTTGAGGTGGCCGGCAGCTGGGTGGGAGCTGATTGTTCAGAACCTCAGAGGTGGTTTCAAGGAGTCTGGCTTTTATTCTAAGGGTGGAGAGAAGCTGGGGAAGCGTTTCATGCGGGGAAGTGTGGCATCTGTCTCGTGTTTCTGTGCGCTTCCTTGTCTGCCTTGGGAGTCGAGGGGGGAGAGTTTCCGATTCTAATTCTGGTGGCAGAGCCGGTGCGGGGTTTGCTTCCCCAGCGAGGGAGACACAGACTTGCCCAGCTCGCGGAGACAGGACAGGAGCAGGACAGGACCGAAGGAGGTGACTTCCACTGCCCCACAGCCTTTGCCTGTGCAGGTGGGACCACAGGGGACGTGTGATGTGGTGGCAAGATCGCATGTGTACCATGAGGCAGGCAGGGTCGTAGAACCGCGTGAGTAGGAGGCTGCTCGCAGCTTTGCTCAAAGGGAGCCGTGCTCAGACAGGTCGTCATCATCAGCTGCTTCGGGTGCCACCCTCCTTACCGCCAAGACGAAACCTCGGGGTTCACATTCCACGCTCTCCTTCTTGTCTGTGCTTTGGAGCCCGCCAGCCCTCAGGAAGCCCCCGAGGCGAGGCCAGCCCTGGGCCCCAGCTGCGGCTCTCCCCATTCGCCCCCCGCCCCCGCCCCGACTCTTCCCCTGCAGAGCCCAGCAGGGCTGGCGGCCATGTCTTGCCTCTGCTTCTGAGGTCCTGGGGAGAAGCAAAGTCCACAGAGGTGCAGCCCGGACCTGGCCTTTGGCGGCAGGCTGGGTGGTTTCCCTTGAACTTGCCCCAGCACCAGGCAGTTAGCAGTGTCTGGGTTTTGCCCTTGGACCTCGTCTGGCTCACGCTGTCTTTGCCAAGGGCACGCTGCTCCCTGGCCACTGCGTCCAGCCGGGCCCATCTCTGGGGTGGCCCCTTTCCAGTCTGCCTTTCTCCGTGACCAGCCCTCTGCCCTTCCCTTCATCCCTCACCTGGGTGCGGGGACCAAGGCGTGGGGCATGGCCCGTCCTGGTGTCGTGCCGCAGGGCCTCCATTCGTACACATATGTTCGTGATGGTCACAGATTTTTAAAAATTTAAGAGGTCATCTCTGTGGCTCTACTAATGAGGTTTCTTTTAGTTTCTTCTAAAAGTTTTTGTCTGTTTCCAAATGTTCACTCTCTATAATTTTTAAGAGGTGCCTAGATACACCCCCTGATTTTATCAATATTTGTCTAATATCTACCATTCTCCTTATAGAGTGAATTGTGCTACATCTAAGCTTACGTAGTTTTATGTAAGGTGATTGGAATATTTTATAAACATATATTTTGGATTTTAAATTGAGGTGTCAGGCTTTTTTTAAAACTCCATTCATTACAGTTAACAGTGATCTTACCTCTGTTTTTTTAAACTTTTATTTAATAAATATAAATTTCCAAAGTACAACTTTTGGATTATAGCAGCTTTTTCCCCCCATAACCTCCTTCCCGCCTGCAACCCTCTCATCTCCCACTGCCTCTCCCATCCCATCCCATTCATATCAAGATTCATTTTCAATTATCTTTATATATAGAAGATGAATTTCGTATATACTTAGTAAAGATTTCAACAGTTTGCACCCACACAGAAACACAAAGTATAAAGTACTGTTTGAATACTAGTTATGCCATTAATTCACGTAGTACAACACATTAAGGACAGAGGTCCTACGTGGGGAGTAAGTGCACAGTGACTCCCGTTGTTGATTTAACAATTGACACTCTTATTTATGGCGTCAGTGATCACCCTAGGCTCTTGTCATGAGCTGCCAAGGCTATGGAAACCTCTTGACTTCGCCAACTCCGATCTTATTTAGACAAGGTCATAGTCAAAGTGGAAGTTCTATCCTCCCTTCAGAGAAAGGTACCTCCTTCTTTGATGGCCCGTTCTTTCCACTGGGATCTCACTCCCAGAGATCTTTCATTTAGGTCATTTATTTATCTTTCTAGCTCTAATTTTTAAGACGCGCACCTAGTCACGGCATCCCTGAGGGGGAGTGGTGGGATCCTGGTTTGCCTGCAGGTGCGGAGGAAGGGTCAGGGACCGGGAGGGGATCCACACAGCGGTTTGAGCCGCGATGCTGGGGCAGGGTGGGGGGAGATGGGGGTTGCCTTCAGGTGCTCTTGGGTTCAGCCTCTGCAGCCACCGTGACTTCATAGGTCCAGGGAGGGAAAGGCGCTGGCCGGTCTTGGGTCACCCTTTCCCGGCTGCCACGCCCCTTGAAGCTTCATTTTATATGAAAAACAGACCTAGAAGGCCCGCCAAGCACTGGTCAACATGCCCGTGGACTCTGCTTTTGTGCGGCCACGCGCTCTGATTTCAGGAGGTCCAAGAGGAAAGCGTGTGCGTGAGATCCAACACTGGAAGCTTGGGTGGGGGCCCCTCCCGGCCCCTCCCTCCCTCCCGGCTGCTGACCTGGAGAAGTAGGAGCCGCCGCAGGGACGCAGCCCAAAGTCTCTGAGGAACTTCAGGTCTTTCCTTCTTTTTTAGAAACAAAGGGACTATCGTTGGCCCACGTGAAGTCATTCAGTCTGGTCCTGCCAAGGCAACCGCAGGCGAGACTTGAAACTCAGTAAATCTGTAGCAGGCCAGTTCTTAAGTTCATAACTTTTGGATGGCCTGCAAATGATGCTATAAATATCCAAATGGCCCTTGGCGGGAAAAAGCTTCCCACCCTTGGTTAGAGAAATGAGCTTTTTCCCACCAGTTGCTGATGGTATCACAATAATTTTTTCGAACTATGAGGCTGGCGTTGAGGTGTAGTGGGTTAAGCCGCTGCCTGTGACACCGGCATCCCATATGGATGCCAATTCATGTCCTGGCTGCTCCACTTCCGATCCAGGTCCCTGCAAATGTACCTGGGAAAGCACTGGAAGATGGCCCAAGAGCCTGGGTCCCAGCTCACACATGGGAGACTCTGATGAAGCTCCTGGCTCCTGGCTTCAGCATGGCCTCGCCCTGGCCATTTGGGGAGTGAGCAAGCAGATGGAAGATTCTCTCTCTCTCTCTTGTTCTCTCTCTCTCTTGCTCTGTAACTGCCTTTCAAATAAATAAAACAAATCTTTAAAAAGTGATGAAAATCTGACTAATTCAAGCAGTGAATATTTTAAAAATATATATGTATGCAAATATTCCATGGTAATGACTGAAAAAGTAGAAAACGCGGTTTAGCAGAGGTGGCCCCTGTTAGCAGTCTGATTGACAGCAATGGTCTCACTGGTAGACATTGACACGACAGTGCTCTACGAACTCTTCCTGGGAGAGCACTCCACTGTGGGTTGATGGATAAAATTTGCTGTTACTAAAACCATGGGGGAACAGACATGTGCTGAGAGAAAGTGAGACAGATAACGAGAGAGCTGGGACCACACTGCGAGGTGGCCCAGTGCCCAGGAGAGGTGAGAATGGCGCCAGCCGTAGGCGTCTCCTCCAGGGCGTCCATGAGGCTTAGGACCCAGGGGAGGTCCCATTGGGATGGGAATAGGTTGGCTCAGACAGGTGCAGACTGCAGGCCGACAAACCGAGTAGTGTGGGATGACTATGGGGTTGCTCAGTGCTTCTTCCAAATCTTCCTTTAAGAGTCCAGTCTCTTAATTGATTAATAATGAAAGAACTATTGTTGAAACAACTCTGAGTTCTACTACTTACTACACTGACGAGTGATTAGTGACAATGACAGAATCCAAGCCAATGGAAGCAGGAGAAAATAGATACATTTACTGCTTCTCGCGATGCCAGAGAATGGATGTGTTCCAGTTGTTGGTGACAGGAGCGGGTGGAGGCCGCTCTGCGCTGTGAGTGACATCTCCATTGCGCCAGGGATCCAGCAGTGCACCGTGTCCAGCTACAACGTGAGCAATGAGATGATTTTGTTCTCAGTTCTCACCCACAGCATGGGAGACAGCGCAAGAAAATGATCGCTTCACAGGAGAACGTAGCGTGCATGAAGACAGTTATAGTTAAATTGTGGATTTTCAAGAAAGCCGTCGTCTAGAGACGCCCCTTGTCTGGGAGCCCCCAGGAAGCAGGCTCTCTGTGCCCAGGTGGAGGCTCTGTGGGGACGGGACCATGGCTGTAGGAGAGAAACCCCTCCTATCTGAGTGGACAGATGGCCCATGACTTCCTGCACGCGCCAGGCTGCTCGTGGGTTTGCTTTATACCAACTCCCGTTGACCGGGAAGACGAGGGCTGGCAGGGTTAGCAGGGTGGCGGAGGACGCCTGCCTTGACCCCCCGAGCCGGGTCCTCGGAGTTCACAGGAACGCTTCTGGTTATCGTTAGCGACACCTCGCCCTTGGGGCAACTTGTTGGAGGCACAGTTATCTAGAAAGTTCTTCCTTGTGTTGTGACACGGTCAACCTGCTTGCAGCTTCCCCCGTGAGTACGTACAGAGCACAGGAGAATAAATGTGGTTGGTCGCCCTCTGCGTCTTTATTGAATTGATTGATACCCAGGCTGAAGAGCCGTGGTGCTCTTAGACTTTCGTCACAGGTTCAACACGTGGTTATTTTCTCTGGAATCATATCAGCGTGTGATAAAGCAGAAGGTGACGGCCACAGCGCCCTGGACGCGGTCCAAATGTGGCAGAGAAGGCTCCGTGGCTTGCCTGTTCTTGCACCACGCTTTTTTTTTTTTTAAGATTTATTTATTTGAAAGAGTTACAGAGAAGCAGAGAGAGAGAGAGTGAGAGAGAGAGAGAGAGAGAGGTCTTCCATCCGCTGGTTCACTCCCAAGATGGCCACAATGGCCAGAGCTGTGCTGATCCGAATCCAGGAGCCAGGAGCTTACTCCATGTCTCCCACATGGGTGCAGGGACCCAAGGACTTGGGCCATCTTCTGCTTTCCCAGGCCGTAGTAGAGAGCTGAACCCCTCTGCAACCATCATACAGATGAGAGCACTTTAAAATGTTCATGGGAAATTGAATCAATGCACATTTACAGGGGCTTTTGGAAGACTCCTCTGTGTGTGAGGATATGGTATAAATACTTACGTAATATATAATATATACTCTTCCGTACTGAGATTATCTGGTTAAATAATCAGGGTGAAGAATGATTCACAGGCAGTAACAAGCACTGATGTGAAGAATACGGATCGAGGAATTCGACCTCTGTGAACGCCCGTCCAGCCACACCCAGATCAACAACAGAGCTCTCCTGCCCCCCAGGGCTGTTCTCACACCCCTCTCAGTCACCAGCACCCCACACGCAGCCACTTCACTGGCCTCCAACTCTCTTTTTTTTTTTAAGATTTATTTATTTATTTGAAAGTCAGAGTTACACAGAGGAGAGGCAGAGAGAGAGAGGCCTTCCACCCGCTGGTTCACTCCCCAACTGGCCACAACGGCCAGAGCTGTGCTGATCCGGAGCCAGGAGCCAGGAGCTTCTTCTGGGTCTCCCATGCGGGCGCAGGGACCCAAGCACTTGGGTCATCTTCTTCTGCTTTCCCAGGCCATAGCAGAGAGCTGGATCGGAAGAGGAGCAGCTGGGACTAGAACCAGTACCCATATGGGATGCTGAGGATTTAACCTGCTGCGCCACAGTACCGGCCCCTGGCCTCCAATTCTGAAGGTGAATTTTGCCCATTTTGAACTTCATTCTACTGCAATTGCGCAGGTCCGGTTCTCACCTTGGTGTCTGTGCGTTCGCCCTGTCATAAGTGAGGCAAAGCTGGCGTCTGACTTCTGTGGCTGTGCGGCATGCTGTGGTACACGTCATACCACGAGTGATGGGGCCAGCCGGCGGTTCGGCTTCTCAGAGCAGCTGCCTCGCTGTCCGTAGCACGTGCCTTCTGCCAGCCCTCAGCACTGGAGCTGTTGGTTATCTCCTCGGGGGCCGAATGCTCCATGGGGCGCCAGGTGTGACGTGTCGCTCAGCACCGAGCAACTTTCCAACTTGCTTTACCAGTTTGTAGTCTCAGTCCTGTGTGGAGTTCCAGTCCCCAACATCCTCTCCAGCACTAGTCTTTCAGATCCTTTTTATTTTAGCCATTTGAAAGAAGCGCATTGTCTCTTTGTTTTGATTTTCAGTTCCCTGATGCTGGCTATTCACGTAAGTTTCATGGAACCTTAGCGGCAGGCTTTGGCTCTGTTGAAGTCACTTTTGGATCGCTGCTGTGCTATGCCAACCAGTTTTCTCTTGCCCATCCGTTTTGTTATCACGTGTGCTCTTTTGTCACGTATTCTTTAAGCCCCCGTAACACCAGAGAGGACAGACACAGGACAGAGCCCTTGATGCTGACATCAGTGCCTTTCAGGGTATTGATCAGCATCCTTGGCCAGGCCGTTCGGAGCCCTGTGTGCTGTGGCCTAAAGGCCGGGAAGTGGGAAGGAAGCTGGCAGAGGGGCGGGAGGAGAGCCAGAGGAGGAGAACGGAACATTTCCACTGGGGAGGGAATGAGGCTGGGGAGAGGCCGACTCCCAGGAGCCCTCCCGGCTGATGGGGCCATAGGAAGTCGTGGAAGCCAGTGGGGAGGGGTTTGAGAGAGGCGGGACCCACCGGAAACTCCTGTGAGACAACTCCTTTGAGAAGATTCTACTGGGAAGCAGAGAGACGAAGTGACAGCTGAGAGGTGTCGGGAGTATGTGCATGTGTGTGTGTGCGTGTGCATGTGCATGTGTGTGTGTGCGTGTGTGTGTGTGTGCTTTCAGGATTAGCCAAGACCGAGCAGAAGAGAAAGACGGAGATGCGACAGTGGGGAATGGGAATTGTGGGAGAAGCACCTGGAAGGGCGAGCGAGTGCCCAGGGCAGGTGGCCTTCCCTGAGCTTGGACAGCTGAACCTGCAGTAACAGGAGGAGGGCGGGGGCCGGAGCCGGGGCCTGGTCTGCTCCCAGTGCGAGTCTGCGCACCCATCAGAGGAGCCAAGGGCTGCCCCGGGGGGTGCTGGGAGGGAGCCGTGTGTCTGCAGCATCCGGCCTTGGAGGGCTGTGTGTTCATCTTAGTTCTGTGAGAACTGCCCACAAAGGTCCTTTCTCTGAATTTCACTTTCTTTTTGCGTTGAGAGTGATTTTAACTTATTCCCTTTTTGGGGGGGGAGGGGACTTTACTATTTCCCAACGCTGCTCTGATTGAAATCCTCCCCACCCCCTCACTTTTTAATTCCCCTGTTTAGAGAGCAAAGTATGTGTGTGTGGGGGGAACGTCCTCCCAGGGGCACCTCGCATGGGAGGACTGTTTCGAGGCTGACAAGTACTCTCCCATAAGCGACCTTGCCTTGATGGGCAGGCGTGGATCAGTGTCAGTTTCACATGGGAAGGTTTTCGGGGTACAGAGAGCCGAGCCCAGGTTCACACAGCTAGTCCACAGTCGACCTTAGAGGTCCCAGGGGCCCCATTCTTAGGGATTTCTGATGATTTGTAGTCATAAAAAATGGCATTTAGCCTGTGCTTAAGGTGTCTGTGTTCCCCATCAGAGCACCTGGCTTCCATTCCCAGCTCTGCCTCCTGCTGGTGCAAACCCTGGACAGCAGTGGTCAAGGCTCAAGTAACCAAGTCCCTGCCTCTGCTGCGGGAGCCTGGGATCGCGTGCCCAGCCCTGGCCTTTTCAGGCGCCCAAGGAGTCAAATAGCAGATGGGAGCTCGCTCGAGCTCTCTCTCTCTCTCTCCTCCCCCCTCCCTCTCTCTCTCCCTCTCCCTCCCTCCCTCTCCCCTCTCCTTATTAAATAAATCAAATAAGCTGAGTAAGTTATCTCTTTTGAAGGATAAGAATGTTTCTCACTCTCTAATTTTGTGTATTTCTCCTTTATTGACGTCACTGGATGTTTTTGTAGGGAGGGAGACCAGGTACCATGTTCATGGCCCCACCTCCTCAGCTGGGCAAAGCCTCACATCTAGAACCATGTAAATCAAAGGAGCGGTGACAGGGGCAGTAATAACACGCTGCTAATTAAGGCTTCTGCTCAGTGAAATGTTAATGAGCTTACTCTTCTGACCTGTGAAATTGCTTTTAATTACAGTTCTTTGTCCCTTTGCTTGTTCGATTCTCCCAGCCTGCTGGATCCTCTGAGTGTACTGTCCATTCTGCAGAGCAGCAAATGAGCCCTCTGGCTTTGAGCTGATTTAAATTTGACAGTAGAAAAGCATTGATTACAAAAGTCCCTCTAAGCCTTGGGTGTTGCGCTGAATATTGGATTCATGTGGCACGAGTTAAAAGTTCCCGTGGCCTCATTGATTAATAGGCAAATCATACAAACATCCGCGCCACAGACAAATGCTCGAGAACTGCAAGCAAGAACAAAGCCATAAAAATCATCAAAGAACCTATCGAATTAATAAATATTTTTAAATGCAATAGTTTTCTCAGAGATGTAGAGAAATAGGCATTCATGATAAGTTTATTGACCATGGAGGAAGTAATTGGATTCCATCTGATGAATTTAGAAATGACTATCAATGCCTTGAAATCTGCCTTCTTGGGGCTGGCGCCGTGGTACAGCAGGTTAAGTCGCTGCCTGCAATGTCTGCGTCCCCTGTGGGTGCCAGTTCATGTCCTGGCCACTCCTCTCCCCATCCAGATCCCTGCTGCTGAGCCTGGAAAAGCAGTGGATGGCAGCCCGAGTGCCTGGGTCCCTGTACCCACATGAGAGACCTGGAAGAAGCTTCTGGCCCCCGGCTTGGCCTGGCCCAGCCCTGGTTATAGCAGCCATTTGGGAAATGAACCAGCAGATGGAAGATTCTCCCCCTCCTCTTCCTCTGCCTCTATGTAACTCACCTTTTGAATAAATAAATCTTTAAAAAAAAATTCTGCCTGCTCTTTAAGCTGATATTAATTTTTAGCAAAATGTACCCTGAAAAGATAATTGTTACTATAGGATTCTGGTAAAGATTAGTTAGATAAGTGTTAATTCAGCACTTCTGACACCCAGAAATATGGTGTCAATATTAATTAATTTGCTGAGTAGTTATCAGGTGCTACAGTATGTGTCACACCCGTGCCTCAGAGCCGAGCACCTGGTGGAAGCATCCAGCCCTTGAACGTCAGCATTGAGGTCACCACAGGAGCCCATAGCTAAGCTGTGGAGAGGGGAGAAAAAATTCTGCATGAACCGTGATCGCAAGAGGTGCCTCCTCCAGTTCACTGCTTAGGGCCAGGCTCATGCGTTCCAGCATGGGAGACATAACAGCAAGTATTTACCCGTTTTCAACATATGTGAAAGTCCTCTAGGACTGAATCCCAAGTTTGTAGTATTTGAGTATTTGCTGAGACTGTAACTGAGCTTTCGGAAGAAGGCCAGCTCTTCCTGGGGACAGGGTGAATGGCAAGGCCGTAAATCTCATGGGACTAGTGTGCTCTATTATTTTATTATTTTTTAAAGATTTATTTATTTATTTGAAAAGCAGAGTTACAGACAGAGAGAGGTCTTCCATCTGCTGGTTTACTCCCCAAATGGCTGCAATTATAGAGGCTTGGCGGATCCGAAGCCAGGAGCTTCTTCCAGGTCTCCCACGTGGGTGCAGGGGCCCATGCACTTGGGTCATCTGCTGCTGCTTTCCCAGGTCGTGGCGGAGCTGGATCAGCCGGGACACGAACCAGCATCCATAGGGGATGCCAGTGCCGTAGGCAAAGCCGGCCCCAGCAGCATGCTCTTTCATTTCTGTAAAGTGAGTTCCTGACTAGCAGAAATGTCACAAGGAAGGTGATGACAAGACTTTAGGCTAGACTGCAAGTTGGCAGAAGCGTGGTTGGCATAGAAAGAAAATGAAGACGCAGAATACTTGGACATTCTGATGAGCGCATTGCTGCCCCTCGGAGGGAAGGCACCCAATGAGACCAGGCTGTTCCCAGGAACCTGCCGGTTCCCTTTGGGGCTAAGAGTTGGTTCCAGCCTCAGAGATGAGGCACTGGCTGGGCAGTTTCCCAGGGACCGTGGTCAGCGTAAGTTCTGGTTGTTGAGTCCAGTTATGGTCTTCATTTCTGCCAACTCCTGAGTTTCCTTATCAGCCACTGACGTGATGATGGGGAGAAGCTGGCCTTTCATCTTGTCCCCTTCCGTGGTGGGAGCAGGGGAGAGGGTCTGTCTTTTGGGGAGCTTTTCTGTAAGCACAAACATTCTCACAATCTGGGTCTATTAAGAGGACTACCTTCCGTTCTCCAACCCCCATTCTCATTCATCTCAAACACCATTCGTCCTTTCCAGCAGATCTTTATGCGGCCTCAGGCCGTCACTATTGGCAAGCGTATTCGACAAAGAGATCTCAAGTTTCCACTCAAGGGAGGTTTCTCGACTTCATTGTCCCTTGGGCACGCTAAGTGCTGTGAAACCTTTCAGCAAACCCTTCACTGGTGCTAGATTGTCATGCAGAGCCTGCCTGGACCCTGGTTCAAGATCTCCCATCATGGTCAACCATTCAAAGGCTGCTCTCCTGGGGTCCTGAGTGTGAGCTGGGGAGGGGCGGCCTTAGCTCGGACATAGGCAGGCAGGCGGAGCCACTTGCTCAGGAAACTTAGGCTTCCTGGGTGTGTGGCTGCTTTGGCCCCCAGGAAACCTCTTCCATCAGAGGATAGCGTGTGAAGTGTGATGCGGGCTGTTCTCACTCGTGGCGAGGAGGATAAGCTGGCCCCTCAGCCTGGTCAGCTGGAGTCTCACACTCCAACAGTCTCTGCCAGAGTCCAGGAGCAAGGTGCTTCTCCCAGGAGAATGCGTTTCTGGAAAGAGCATGGCTTTTGTCCCAAACCCCAGGGGCCCCCACGTGGTTCTTGAGCGTGACCTGCGTGAGCTCTGCGTAGCACCCTCCCTGGGTACTTTAAGCACCGCTTGACTTGATGAGTCCGGAAGGCTGAGTGGCAGAACTGCTTCTGCTGCGGTTCACACCGCATAGAAACCCTCTGCTCACCAGAGACGTCTACCCTGAGGCAGCCTCCTGCTCATCTGGTGAACAGCCGAGCACGGAGCTCCCACCGAGGGGTGTTGGCTCCCGAGTCTAGGGAGGGCCGGACAACTTCCTGGCTTCTTTTTCAGTGAGAGGACATGCAAGGTTTACCCCATTTTGGAAGTGCCACCTCGGCTTATCCCAAATCTTTGGGCCTTCAGAGGCTGAAGTTGTGGATAACTGAGGTTATCTTGGAATTTTTCCCTCTTTTTACGTATATTGTTTTACCAGGATGTCCAGAATAGCAAGCTTATAGGAGATCTATGAGATACAAGTGGTGGAGCCAAGGGACCCAGGGACTACACGTTAGCAGAGTCAGGTCATCACTGAGAAAAATGATGGTGAGGATGTGTTGACATCGCTGCTGGGGGGAGCAGGGATTGTGGTTCTGTGAGCTGGTAAAAAGGCGGGAGCACTTTTCCGATTCACAACCACGTGTCAAGTACACGGGACCGTGCTGGCTGGCTCCAGCAACGTGATGACGTCGAGAACAGCAAGCGCAGTTGGAGATGTCTTTATGATAACCCATGAGTCTGTAGATCTTGTCCGGCTCTGCACTGACCAGAGAGGAAAGGACAATGGAGGAGACAGGAGCAGCGCCCCTGCTTCTTCCAAGTCTTCCCTGTTAGCAGTGGGAGTTCCAGAGATTCCGTCTGCTTCTGCCATGACGCCCCACAGTTCAGAGGCTACCACGTTCTAGGTATGGCTCTTCCAGCTCTGTACTCAGACACGGCAGTGTAATCACAATAGTAGGGGCACCCGACACGTGTGAGTGAGTGAGCTCCTCTGGTGCACCATCCTCAACTATAAACGTTGTACTGTGAGGTGGCCTCCAGACAGTGTCGACAAAGATTCACATGACTGGAGATTGATTTCCCTTCCTCCCTGATACAACTGCCCTTGTTCCCAGGGGACGAGCTAGCGGGGAGATGGACAACACCTGCTTTGCGGTATTGCGGTCTCTTCCTCAAGGGTGCCCTTCCTTACCTGTCTGCTGAGCAGGAGTGGCTTCCTGTCAAAGTGGCTCACCTAGGCCTCTGTTTGCCAGACCTGCAATGTTGCCATAGCAACCAAATACAAGGGACTTCAAGAAGTTCATAGATAATGGAATCAAATCAAATGGGTGCAAAATTTGAAATCCATGCATATAACATAGAAAGAATCAAAGAGATTCCAATTCAATTCCATCAAGGTGGCATGTACCAATGCCATCTTACTTGTTAAAGTGATCAGTTTAAGTTCATAATTGATCAAAAAGATAGGATTAAATGTCAGAGGGATTATATAAGGTATAAGGTAGGGGTCTTGCTTCATGCTTCTGCACATGGAAATCCAGTTTTCCCAGCACCATTTGTTGAATAGACTGTCCTTGCTCCAGGAATTGGTTTTAGATCCTTGATCAAATATAAGTTGGCTGTAGATGTTTGGGTTGATTTCTGGTGTTTTTATTCTGTTCCATTGATCTATCCATCTGTTTCTGTACCAGTACCATGCTGTTTTGATAGCAACTGCCCTGTAGTATGTCCTGAAATCTGGTATTGTGATGGCCCTGGCTTTGTTTTTGTTTTACAAGACTGCTTTAGCTATTCGAGGTCTCCTGTGTCTCCATATGAATTTCAGCATCATTTTTTCCAGATCTGAAAAGAATGTTTGGTTTTTTTATTGGTATTGCATTGAATCTGTAAATTGCTTTTGGGAGAATGGACATTTTGATGATATTGATTCTTCCAATCCATGAGCATGGAAGATTTCTCCATTTTTTGGTGTCCTTTTCTATTTCTTTCTTTAAGGTTTTGTAATTCTCATCGTAGAGA
>CM027403.1:83914131-83946159 GCA_015711505.1 Sylvilagus bachmani | reverse complement strand
GTTTTTCATAAATTGCTTTGATTGTATTGAGGAATGTGCCTTCCATACCCAGTTTGCTTAGGGTTTTCATCATGAAAGGGTATTGTATTTTATCAAATGCTTTCTCCGCATCAATTGAGATGATCATATGGTTTTTCTTCTGCAGTCTGTTAATGTGGTGTATTACATTGAACCATCCCTGCATACCAGGGATAAATCCCACTAGGTCTGGGTGGATGATCTTTCTGATGTGGTGTTGCATTCTATTGGCCAGAATTTTATTGAGGATTTTTGCTTCTGTGTTCATCAGGGAAATTGTTCTGTAATTCTCTTTCTCTGCTACATCTTTTGCAGGTTTGGGACTTAAGGTGATGCTGGCTTCATAGAAAGAATTTGGGAGGATTCCCTCTTTTTCGATTGTTCTGAATAGTTTGAGAAGAATTGGAGTTATAAACTGCTTCTCTGTCTCCTTCTGTCCTCTCCTCCCCAGCTTCGTTCTTGAAAGGTTTTCCTCTCTCTCTCAGCTGAGCATTAAAAATGTTATGGTTTGTTCTTTCCTGATTTGTCCTTTAGACTCTGGGTCCTAGCGTTTTAAGGGGGGCCTTTTGAGCTTAGAAATTTCCTTTTCCTCTCAGCAAAGTCTGGTTCTCAAGACTGATCACGGAACTCATCAATCTAATCTGCAAGTTAAGGCTGGATGATATCTCTGTTCTTATCCGATTCCTGGAAGTGTTAAATGTTCTGCTTTGTTCTGGCAAGTGTGCTGGTTTAGGATTGGCAAAGATTGTCTCTGTCCCGCCAGCTATGTGGCAGGTGCTCAATAAGTGGTGGCTGGAACAGTACAGTTGAGGACCGGAGTTGCTTAGCAATACAGTAACAATAGACCACAGTTCTGTGTCATGCATTCATTCACTTAACAAGGGTATCTGTTGGGAGCCAACTATATGCTAGGAGTCACTCCAGTGTTCCACAGCTTCTTTGTTAGCATTTAGACCAAACAAGTGACATGGCTGCTACAAGTAAAATTTTCTCCAAAGCACTCCAGGAGAGCACTGGAACTGGATAAGGCCCTAGATAGACCAGGTGCACACCAAATCCACCTTCTAATAAACAGTGAGTTTTCAAAGTAGCATCCCTATTCAGTGAGATGTAATTACTTCCCCCGCCCTCAACCGAGAGTCAGAAGGGGGTGAATGAGTGGTTGAGCGTACCCCCGCTCACCTTTGTGCTGAACCAGACACAGGCTCGTGGAATTCCTGCTGCTTGTCTTCTCTTTCTCACTCAGCCCCGGTCATGAACGCTGACACTGGCCACAGCAACTAGATGGAGTCAGTAGCAATGCCCATGGGTGTTGAGTCCAGGAAGTGCCACTAGCTCACTGATGGGTGGACTGGAGACCCCTGTTGGCGCAGGTGTCTGTTGCTAGAGGAAATGGCCTGGTTCTAAGCAGCTGGGACTGGACTGCATCATTTGGAGCCTCTGTTTCTATTTTGATGTAAATCATGGTAGGATTTGACTTTAAACAGTCAGTGATAAGATCATTGAGAAAACAGGTAGCTGGAAAGAGTTTTTTAATTACAAGGTTTTTTTTTTATAAGTTTTTAAAATTAGAATTTTTTAAATCTGGGGAAATTTTTATAAAAATAAAAATGTAGATAGTTAGAAACTCCTCAACTTTGTTATGTTATTTATATTGTGTGCAGATCGTATTTTCCTGGCTGTTTAGTAATGTATCAGGCTCGTGTAAACGTATGGAACTTGAGGAACTTGACTTTGCCAGTTCTCAGTGATAAAAATATAACTGATTTTCCAGAGATCATGCGACTTTTCTGGGGGTGTGTGTGAGGGAGCTTTTAAGTGTTCTGCTATGTGTGAAATGGCAATAGACCTCTCAGGATGAGACGGGGGATGCTTGCCCACGCCGGGAAATGTCACACGGAACCAGACTGGCTTGAAATGCAGAAGCTTCCCCCTCCCTGCAGTGCCGTCCCACACATGGGAGCACACTCCCCCCGTGTGCTAAGAAAGCAGGTACAGCCCTTGTCACGTGTGTGCTGCATCCCTGTCGGAAGGACCCTTTCCTTGGAAAACGATTGTCAGCCGAATGCCTGGGAGATCCTCTGGAATAAGATAACTCACGTGCGTTCCGGCGTGGGGCCGAGTCTCCATGCAGGAATGGTGTTCCTAAAACCCTGTTTCCACACTGTGTTTGTAGCTCCTACCACATCTCCAGTGTTCTAAGGGAGCTCATCAAAGAGCCGATCAAAATAGTTGTTTTTTTTTTTTTTCTTAAGAGTAGGACATACTTGCTTAGAGTTCATAAAAATAAAGTGTCTAAGGGGCCAGCGTTCTGATGCAGCAGGTTAACCTCCTGCCCTTAACACCAGCATCCCAGATCAAGGTGGATTCCAGGCCTGGCTCTCTCCCTTCCAGTCCTGCTTCCTGCTAATGCACCTGGGAAGGCAGCAGAAGACAGCTCAGGTGGTCGGGCCCCTGCCACCCATATAGGAGACCAGGATGACAGTCCTGTCTCCTGGCTTCGGCCTGGTCCAGCTCTCCAAATGGCTGCAACTGCCAGGGCGGGGCCAGGCTGAAGTCAGGAGTTTCTTCCAGATCTCCCATGTGGGTGCAGGGGCCAAGTAGGGGCCCAAGGCCACCTTTGGCTGCCTTCCCAGCCACATTAGCAGGAAGCTGGATTGGAAGTGGAGCAACCAGGTCTTGAATCAGCACCCTTATAAGATTATAGCATTGCAGCAGTGGCTCCATCTGCTATGCCACTAAGCCAGCCCTAAAGTGCACAGATCCTAATTGTGCAGCTTGTTGGGTTTTGACAAACAGGTGCCCCCATGACCAACACCCTAGTGCAGATGTAGAGAGCTCCTATCAGCCTTGCCGTCTCCTGGCACGCCTTTGTAGCCAATCTGTCAGCTTTTCGTCACTATAATGAAATACCCGAAACACTGGGCTATAAAGAGAAGAGGTTTATTTAGCTCCTGAGTTTGGAGGTTCAAGTCCAAGACTGGGCACTGCCATTCGTTTGGCCTCTGGTGAGGGTGGAGGATGGCAATGGCGTAGCATGTGTGGAGGAAGGAGCGTGCGGCGAACCAGGGAGCAGAGAGGCCCTGCTCCGGCTTTATGACAACACCTTGTGAGCAGTACCTCCCCGGGCACCTAAGGACGCCCCTGGGCTGCCTCCTAAACACCATAGTTGGATTGAGTGTCTACCCTCTAGTGCTGTTGACAGGACTTAGGGGTTTCTTTCTTTCTTTCTTTCTTTTTTTAAGATTTATTTATTTATTTGAGAGGTAGAGTTACAGACAAGGAAATGGAGAGACAAAGGTCTTCCTTCTGTTTTTTTTTTTTTTTTTTTTTTTGACAGGTAGAATTATAGACAGTGAGAGAGAAAAAGATCTTCCTTCCGTTGGTTCACCCCCCAAATGGCTGCTGTGCCGATCTGAAGCCAGGAGCCAGATGTTTCTTTCTGGTCTCCCATGCGGGTACAGGGGCCCAAGCATTTGGGCCATCCTCCACTGCCCTCTTGGGCCATAGCAGAGAGCTGGCCTGGAAGAAGAGCAACCGGGACTAGAACCCAGTGCCCATATGGGATGCCGGTGCCTATATGGGATGCCAGGCCGAGGATTAATCAAGTGCTCCACGGCGCCGGCCCCCTTCCTTCTGTTGGTTCACTCTCCAAATGGTGGTGATGGCAGAGCTGGACCAATCCGGAGCCAGGAGCTTCTTCCAGGTCTCCCACATGGGTGCAGGGTCCAAGCACTTGGGCCATCCTGCCTAGCTTTCTCAGGCTCATTAGCAGGGAGTTGGGTCAAAAGTGGAGCAGCTGAGACTTGAACTGGAACCCATATTGGATGCCAGCACTGCAGGCAGAGGATTAACCTACTGCGCCCTGATTTTGGGGTTTAATATCGGCATAAGTTAGGGAGTCAAATCTTTTTTTTTTTTTTTTTTTGACAGGCAGAGTGGACAGTGAGAGAGACAGAGAGAAAGGTCTTCCTTTGCCGTTGGTTCACCCTCCAATGGCCGCCACAGCTGGTGCACTGCGGCCGGCGCACTGTGCTGATCCGCTGATCCGATGGCAGGAGCCAGGTGCTTCTCCTGGTCTCCCATGGGGTGCAGGGCCCAAGCACTTGGGCCATCCTCCACTGCATTCCCGGGCCACAGCAGAGAGCTGGCCTGGAAGAGGGGCAACCGGGACAGAATCCGGCGCCCCAACCGGGACTAGAATCTGGTGTGCCGGCACCGCAAGGCAGAGGATTAGCCTGCTGAGCTGTGGTGCCGGCCGGGAGTCAAATCTTATTCGAACCACAGAAGCTCTAAACCACTGTTCTGACTTCTGTTAATATGGTCTGGTTTTGCTGTTGAGTTTCCTATAAATGGGGTACTCTGAATTCTTTTCCTTCCAAATTGTCTTTGAGACTTCTGAGGTTGGTTTGTGTTGTGGTGGCCATCACTGATTCATTCTTAGTGCTGTGCAATGCATCTCTCTGATTCTATCGGCACTCTCATAATGGTGGACATTTGATTGCTCACAGTTTCTGTCTGTGACCAGAAAATTGCTATGAGTATCCTCAGAACAATCGTTTGTCCTGAGTGGATTCCTGGGAGTAGGAAGCTCGGATCATGAATAACTTCTAAAGAGTCAGTACACGATTTTCCGTGGTCGCTGCGTCTCTCTCCCACCGCGGCATCTGAGGGTCCTGGTTGTTTCCGTCTTTGCCGGTGTTTGTGTCGTTACCTCGGTTCCGACGTGCGTGTCTGGGGACTGACCATGGCAAGCACCTTTTCCTGTGGTTCTCGGCCATTGTGTGTCCTGCGTATCCTCCTTTCCCCAGCGTATTTCCAAGTTTTGCTCATTTATAAAATGTTATTGACTTGTGAATTCTTTTTTAAAGGATTTGTTTTATTTATTTTAAAAGGTGAATGACATAAAAGAGATTTTCCATCCATTGGTTGACTCCTTAACAAAGTCCATTTGACAATTTCTTGTTTATGATTAGAACTTTAAAAAAAATCTCAGAATCTTGGTTTATTCTAAGATGATAAAGATGATCCCTTAAAGTTTCTTCTAGAAGCATTATCGTTTTCTTTTTAATGACCAGTCTCTAGTTTTTTGTAAGGTGTGAGAAAGAGGTTCAGGTTATTATTTTGGGGTATTTTTATTGGACATTCCATTTTTCTAGCACTGTTTGTCAAAAAGACTTTTCTCTGCATCCACACCTTTGTCCACAATGGGTTCGCACCAGTGGGGGCCTAGTTCTGGACTCTCTTCTTCCTGCTACTGAGTTGTCTCTCTCCGCTCTAATGTCACCCCAGCCAGCTTAGTATCTGCAGTGTACGGTAGCCTTGAAATCTGGTGGTCTAAGTGCTTCAATCTTGCTCCTTTTAAAAATTGTGTTGGCCACTTTTGACCCTTTTACATTTCTGTGCATTTTTGGAATCACCTTCTTAATTACTATTTTCATAAAACCTGTGAGATGTCACTAAATCCAGATAGATTTGAGAAAAAAATGTCATATTAACAAAACCACGTCCTCCAGTCCATGGATGCTTGCATCTGTTTCTAGGCCTTTTAGTTCTCTCAGCAGTATTTATAGTTGTCATTAACAGAAGTCTCTCACATTTTTTGTTAAACTTATTCCCTCAAATTTTATGCGCTCTGTAGCATTATAAATAGTAGTTGAAATTTTTAATTTTTCGGAGCTGTTGCTGTGACATAGTGGGTAAAGCCACCCCTTGCAGTGCCGGCATACCGTATGGGCACCAGTTTGTGTCCTGGCTGCTCCACTTCCAATCCAGCTCCTTGCTAATGGCCTGGGAAAGCAGCAGAAGATGGCCCACGTGTTTGGGCCCCTGCATCCATGTGGGAGACTGGAAGGAGCTCCTGGCTCCTGGCTTCGGCCTGACTCAACCCTGGTCATTTTGGCTACTTGGGAAGCGAACCAGTGGATGGAAGATCTGTGTCTCTCCCTCTCGCTCTATAACTCTTTCAAATAAATAAATCTTAAAAAAAGAAACACCTTGTCCATTTGCCTCTAGTACAGCCATCACTGCTTAGCGATGCAGGTGCATTCTGGGAAGGGCCTTGTTGGGTGATTTTGCTGTGTGGACATGACACAGGCTACACTGGCAGATCCAGGGGTCTTGGGCAGTCACTCAGTGTGGCCTCGTGATGCAGTCAGGACCTGGTGAACATGAGCGGGTGAGGTGGTGCTGGCCTCACATGGCATACTACTCTAGAGTAAACTTGCGTGTGTTCGCATGTGACGGCGCTCACTCTTAGCGACACAAGGCGTGGTGCAGGGCATACATGAGCCAGCTGCGCAGTAGCTCAGGATCGCCAGCTAGTGTCACGTGCTGTGTGACTGTGCTACCCCCGTGTGCAAATAGCAGCGCACTAGGATTGCCCACACCAGCATCACCACACACAGGGGAGGGTGTGCTGTGACCTCATGACAGCTGTGACGTCACGAGCTGAGAATTTTTCAGTTCCACTGTGATCTTTTTAAAAAGTTTTCATTTATTTGACTAATTAGAGAGAAATCCCCCGCCTGCCAGTTCACTCCCCCAAAAGACCCCCACAGGCAGGGCTGGGCTGGGCCAAAGTCGGGAGCCTGGGACTCCACGGGTCTCCCTGTAGCTTGTTGGGACAAGTCTTTGGGCCATCAGCTCAGTCATCAGTGCAGGAAACTGCAGGGAGCGGCCGGGGTTCAGCGAGTGCTCAGCAGCTGCTCCCCAGAGGGAGTCGGCACTGGAGAGACTTTCCTTCCCTCCACTGAGGTCACTGTGACAGCCGTAGAAGCCACGACCCTGCTTAGGACGACGTCATCGTACCCTGCAAGCCCGGACCATGCTGCTGGCGCTCTCGGCCGCCCACTGGGACAGGTGTGACGGAGAGGCCGCTTCCCTGCTGTTTGCTGCTGTCCGTGCACTGCAGCTGCCTTGGACAGGGGAGCCCTCACTGAGCCGCCCGGACACCTCCTGTTGGGGATCCCAGGGCTACCCTGCTAAGCGCTCTCAGCAGGGAGGGGTGCTCTGTGGCCTTGACCTTCAGAAGAACCGACTGAGACACACCTGGTGTGTTCTGTGCAGCGGCTTCAGTCCTGAATTTCAGTGAAGCCGCACGTGGCGTCGCAGCCGCACCTGCCGGTAGGTGAGTCCCAGCTGGCTTTTCTTCACCTGCTGACACTGCCCTTCTGAGACGGGGCTTCCAGCAGAAGCAGCGCCGGCACCACGTTCTCCCACCTGTTCTACTCGGCTCCCTCCTCGAGAAAGTTTCACACCCAAAGGCCGGGAGCTTTCTGTTTCTTAGAAGCACTCTGAAATAGGGATTTTTACCTCCTCCCTTTCACCGTACGAGCTGCCTTGGGGGTGCCGGTGTGATGGGGTAGTGGGTTAGAGCAACACCTGCGGCACCAGCATCCCATACGGACGCTGGGTCGAGTCCCCGCTGCTCCACTTCTGGTCCAGCTCCCTGCTAGTGCACCTGGAAAAGCAGCAGAGGGTGACTCAAGTCCTTGGGCCCCTGCGCCCACGTGGGAGCCCAGGAAGACGCTCCTGGCTCCCAGCTTCAGCCTGCCCTGGCCCTGGCAGTTGTCGCCATCTGGGGAGTGAGCCACTGGATGGAAGATCTCTCTGCCTCTCAAATAAATAAATCTTAAAAATAAAAAAAAGAAAGAAAAAGAAAAAGAGCTGTCTGGAGTCCTGGGTTTCACTGTAGCTCTACCAGTGGTAGGGAAATGGGCAAGATACTTGGACGCCTGGAGCCTGCGTCCCTCATCTGTGACTCCCAGACACCTGGTGCTGTGACGGTGAAGTGGGAGACCTCTTCCAAGCCCAGCTTGTCTCCTGCCATGCAGTGGGCATCGGGCACAAGGGGCTGTCTTGGCCTCCCTGCCTCTCATGATCACCCTCCCGCTGGAAGGCAGGAGAGTGATCCTGCTCCATCCTCTGTGTGGGTGGGGTCTTCAGTAGAGTAGGGAGGAGGGGTTCTTCTGGCTCTGCCCGCCTCCTTCCTCCCGCCTTCTGTCTCAGGTCCTGCTCTGTTGGGGGAGCGAGCTGCCGCTGCACTGTGGTTCTGTGTGGGTTGAGCCACTATGGCACGTGAAGACGACCCCACGCTCGCCTGCCAGCCAACCACATATGACGAGGGTCTCAGCTGTTTCTGGAGTGAGACACACATCTGATGGCATAGCTGTGCGGCCACCCCCTGCTTGGGGGTGCAAGTGAGATGGATCCTGGATTCCAGTCCATTCCTAGCACCTGTAGCTGTATCTGTCTTCCTTTCTCTGCTTCATGACCAACATGTACATCTCATGGAGGTGTGTGTGGGTGCAGTTTCTCACTACTCCTGTGTGTAAGGAGTGCAGATCACCCTTCCTCTTCGTGCGTTTTAGAAACAACAGCTCACTGGTCTCAGCCCTCATGGCAGATGGCCCTGGAGTTGAATATGTGGCTGGTCACAAATGCTGCTTTGGGAAGATCTGTTAATCACCTGTGAAGTGACAGGTCTGAGACACCAAGGTTGCTTGCAGCTGTAACATTCTGTCTCCTTCCACTGTATCATCAAATCCCAGGTCACGCTGTAATGATGGCAGGGGGACTTCTGAGACACTGGTGTGACAGGTTGAACTGTGTCTCCTCACATCCTCACCCTGGCACCTGTGCCTGAATGCTGTATCCATTGGTTTTTCGGGTATAGTAACACACCCACGGTGGGCTGACTTTATAAAGGAGAGAGGTTCGTGTTGGGGGGCAATTCTGGAGGCTCACGACCCAAGAACGGTGGGCCCTGTTAATCCCCCCTGCAGGGATGGTTGTTGCTGCCACAGTCCCGAGGTGTGCATGTGTCTGTCTGTGGGGCAGCCCCCTGCAGAGCCAACAGGATTCAGTCCGCGGCGGGACCCCAACAACCAAACCCACTCCATGCTCACTTCTCCGCGGCCCCTCCTCACGGTCGGGTTAGGTTTCCACCCTCTCAGCACCATCAACCAGAGACGCTGGGGCCAAGTTAGATTCACAGATGGTTGAGAAACGCAGTGTTTTCCAGGTGCCATCAAGTTAGGATGAGGTCACGAGGCACCATGTGAACGTTAACCCAGGGATTATCGTCCTTCAAAGAAGGGGGACATGTGGATGCAGACACAGCCAGGGAGCAAACACATGTGACCGTAGAGACAGATGGGAGTGACGCAGTTACATGCCAAGGGACATCAGCGGCTGCCAGCTGCCAGGAGAGAGCACGGAACAGATCCTCGGAGAGCAGCCAGCCCTGCTGACGGCCCGCTCAGACTGCAGCTTCAGAACTTTGAGACGAAGGATTTCTGCCATTTGCGGTCATTTATTAAGGTAGCGCTAGGAAACGCACCCCCCGCAAACACCAGAATTAAGTGGGTCCTGACCTCTGTGTACAGCGTTGTCTCTCACTCCTGTGCCATCCTCTGGTGGACGTGTTTCCGCAGCAGGTGCGTGCCTCCTGGCTTCCCCCCGTGGACGGCCCCAGTCCTCCCTGGCTTTGTTACCAGGCGTCCTCTTGCCCAGCCCTGCCCTGGTGCTTGTGTGGAGTTCCATATTCCTGCCCTGGAACTGAGAGAAGAGTTTAGAAAACAGTTCTTGTCCCTGTCACAGATATAATTTAAATTTATAATCTTCGTGTCAAGGTGATTACCTGGAAATTGTTTTTAAAAAAAAGACCTTCTCCAACAATCTCCTGCCACTGTCATTCTATGTTGATGGGGTAATTTGTCCCTGTGGAAAGAGTTCTTTCTCGAGTAGTTATTTTGGGTGCCCAGTGACAGGCGCAGACTATTTTGGGACCCTGTGGCCTCGTCCCATGACACGCATTTACCTGGAGGATAATGCCTGTGTCAGGGATCGCCTGTGACTCACCCTCTGCCGGCAGCTGGCTGCAGGGTTCGGATCTGCAGCAGACAGCGGCACAGGACCAGGAGGGCGTGGAAGACGGGCAGCGGCAGGATGCTCACGTACGCAGAGGCCGGCCGCTCTCTGCTCTCCTTCCTTAGTGAGCATCTTTTCACTCAGGCTAGGGTTTTTTTGTTTGTCTGTCTGTTTTTAGTGACAGCCCAGAAAACTCAGTAGATGTGGGAAATACGTGAAAGCCAAGTGTTGTATTTGATATTCTCGTCTATACGGCTTCTGACTTGGAAGCCTCACTTCCACTGATATGGATTTAAATAAAATCATCTTTAGTTATAGTTCCTAAAATACAGCCTTAACAAATCATATGTTAATTTGTTCTAAGAGGAAGAGAGAGACATGGACTATTTACATGTATTTAAATATGTGTAGGAACCCTTTGAAGGTTACAAAACACAATGAAGGTGATGAATGTCAAATGCCTCACTTTCTGGTTCCCCCCCACCCCACCTTCCCCAGTGTCCCGGGCTGAAATCTGTCGTGCCTCATACCTGTTTGTGGCCTGGATTCTAACTCCAGCTCTGCCACAGTCTCTGGGCTTGAGTCCATCGCTGACCTCCAGAGAGTTCTGAAGCTTCCAGTGCTCAAGAGACGGAAATGTGGCTTCAGGAATGTTGCGTTTTGAATATCCAAAGCACTAAGGGTGGCTTGTCAGTGCTTGCTGTGCCCCACCAGGATGCAAATGTCGTCCCCACAAGGTGCTGCTTCTTATCCCTGTTATTTGAGAGGGAGCCTTGTTCAGTCGGTGAAATTATTCACTCCCAAATACGTGAACCGGAGGCGGCAACAGAAGCGGCTCTGCTTCCATGGAAAGAGCTGGATCCACCTGCACAAAAGAAAGTCTGCACAAAATCTCAGGCATGTAATACAGTGCAGCTAATTACTGGACTTTTCATTTTGGCCACAACACCATTTACTTACTTTAATAGCTATTAGTTACCAACTGTGTAGCTTCCTAGTGGTTTTTTAGAATATAAAGAAAACCTCAAACAGCCCAAAGCACACCGCACGTTTTTTTTTTGTCAATAATGATATTTTCTAGAAGTCATTTTCCCAGCTGTGAGAGTGTGATAAAGGCTTGGGTTTAAAACTTGGCCTAAAATGTATCTAAGTCTTGCCCAGCGGAATTATGTGTTTTACTCAATTAACGACAGACCCCAAAGCTAGAAAGAAAAAGGAGGTCGGTGTCTCGTGCCCGTAACCTGCAGGTGTGTGAGGACCACAGATTCTCCCAGATTCTGAGATGGCAACTGCTGGTTTGGGTTGGTCTGAGAAGCTGGTTTTCCGGAGCTGTCCGTGGGTTCAGGGGCCGTGGGGAGGGAAGGCTGCAGACAGCCTGTGTGGATCCGTGACTGTGCTTACACAAACATCACATGGCCATCACACCGTCGCAGCACATGGACAGCAGGAAACAGGCAACCTTCTGTGCCTTCACTAAATGAGAATTTGTATCTGGTGAGTGATTAATATCAGCATGAGACCATTCACTTCATCAAATGCTCTCATTTACTTCCTGCAATGACCCTGGAAGGTAGCTGAGTTGCTGAGCTGTGGTGGCACTAACACACACACACACACACAAGCGCATGATCACGTGCCAACATGAGCACGCATACACACACACACACACACACACACGTGTTCTAGCAGATAAAGCATCCGTCAGCACCACCACCTCTTCAGGTGTTCCTGCTTTGTTTGCTGGGAGGTCCCTGTTCTCTAATTCCTAGAATCAAGCAAGGGGACAATCCATCTGTTTGGGTCTTGATGTTTTTGAATATCCCGAGTCCGATACAACAGGGTACGGCTTCTAAGAGAACAATGATAGGATCGTTCAGGTACGAAAGGGACCCTTCACAGACAGGGTGTCTGGGGAAGAAAGTGCTGTGAGCCGGCGAGAAGGAACTGAACAGAGCACCACTCCTCGCCTTGAGTGCCTGGGGTAAAGTTGCAGTGCTTGAACGTGGACAGGGAAGGAGCAGAGATCTGTGTGCATCACCAGGGCAGCGTGCGTCCTGCAGTATTACATGTCTGGGAGACATGTTCCCGCAGCAGCCTCCAGCTACTCAAATCCTCAGTGGAGAGACAAAGTGATTTCTAAAAGTTGAGAGAGAGGCCGGTGCTGTGGCGTAGTGGGTAAGGCCACCACCTGCAGTGCTGGCATCCCATATGGGCGCCAGTTCTAGTCCTGGCTGCTCCTCTTCTGATCCAGCTCTCTGCTATGGCCTGGGAAGGCAGCAGAAGATGGCCCAAGTCCTTGGGCCCCTGCACCCATGCAGGAGACCCTGGAAGAGGCTCCAGGCTCCTGGCTTAGGATAGGCGCAGCTCCAGCTTTTGTGGCCATCTGGGGAGTGAAGCAGCAGATGGCAGACCTCTCTCTGTTTCTCTCTCTCTCTCTCTCTCTCTCTCTCTGTTTCTCTCTCTCTCTCCCTACCTCCCTCCCACTGCCTCTCCTTCTCTCTGTGTGTAACTCAGTCTTTCAAATAAATAAATAAATCTTTAAAAAAATAGTTGAGAGCAATCCCATTCTTTTTTATATTATTTTTACAATAACTTGCAGCAAATGTGTCAGTCATGACGAAATATCAAATCTAATTTTCCTTTAGTTTTTAAGTCTCAGAAGGTCAAGATTTAGCTCAGAAATTCACCTTGACCCAGCTCATTTTGACAGACGTGCCCTCTCCCCTCTCATGGTGCCTGTCTACTTCTCTACTCCCGTGTTCTTAGCTGACACCTGTCTCAGATCACGGTCAGTCTGCTGTGGCCAGCACAGCACTCGGCTCGGCGATGTCAGCCCCAGGAGCCGTGCCGTGCACTTCTGTCCCTCCAGTGGTTCATATGCAATCGATGTTTAATAAGGAACTTTACGTTTTTGCAGGCAGTATAGATATTCCTATTTGAAGCAAAATGATTTCTTGTGCAATGAAGCAGAGGTAATTTCTATCAACAGTTTAGTACAAAGCAGAGACCGGCAAGCCCTGTCTGTAAACGGATGAACAGTCAACATGTGAGACTCTCTGGGTGCTGCTGAGCACTGCTGCTGTGGTGCGAAAATCACCGCAGATAACCGAGATAACTCGAGATAACTCGAGGCTGCGCCCGAACGCCGTGAGTGGTCGCGCTCCAGTATTGGTGTGTTTGTGAACCCATGCAGTCTGGATTTGGGCTCCAAGCGCTGGTTCGTTGACCCAGCTGTGGACTGTAAGACACACACACACACACACACACACACACACACAAAGTGACGTCATTGTCTTGTGTTGTGAGAGTAACTCAAGACCTGAGGCAGCCTTGGGGAGCACCAGGTACCCTGTCGTTGGCACACTGGGGCTGCTGGGACACCTGCTCGGTAGCTCTGGAGGGATCTGAGAGAGCAGAAAGAAACCTTAGCTGTGACAATGGCCTGTGGCCCTCCCAAGTTCAGTTTTATTCAACAGAATGTATTCCTCGGTACTTAACCAGGCAGGGTATCGGGGAGACTTCCCAGGAGGGCAACGGTAGAAGGAGATTGAAAAGCATGCTCCAACGTGTGGACCTGTGTTTTGCAGTTCTGCCTTGACTGTGTTTCCACTGTACTTTGTATCGTTATTATAAATGCAAATACCTCTTGACTCCAAACTTGCAAATGACGCTGTCCACTGCAGAGGCAGCTCCATCCCATTCCCGGAGTGGACTTAGTCTTGTGTCTGTGTGTAACTTGATTTTGACGTTCATTTGTGAATGTGTGGTTCGTTAGTTTCTCCTTTGAATTGGCTGCATGAGCTCTGCTCTTTTCCCTCATTTAATAATAAGTGAGATAAAAGTCTTTGAGCTGTGTTTACAACTGTGACATTCACACTGACCTTGAAGAATAGAGTTAACCATTTCTACCAACTTGTAACAATACTTTCTTGAGAGTCTATCAAAAATCTTTCCAAGTCATTATATAAAGATTATAATTATTCCAGAAAGTGAAATTGCCATATTTTTAAAGATTCCTCTTTTGTTGGAAAACAACGAAAACTGTTTAATGAGCAAGCAGAGACTCCTCTCTCAAAAACACGTAGGCTGTGAAAAGTCGTGATGTGTGTCCAAAACCTGTTACTTCATCTCTTTTGGCACAGTGCTCGTTTGCTGTAGGTTCCACGTTGCCTTTGGCGAGGACGCAGGCCAGTGGACACAAAGGCCACTGCTATTTTCGTGGCTCTGTTTGTTGACAGCACATCACGTGTGTTGCCACTGTGAATCTAAGGATCGCTTTGGGGAACGTGCTAAGCCGTGGCCTCATCACAGGTCCACCCGAGGTGAGGACACTGAGTACGCTTTGAGACTTGGCTCAGAGATGCAGGTCGGGATTCCGGTGGGCGCGTGTTGTATTTCAGGAGCATGGTGGCTCTGCCTGTGTGAGCCCCACGTGTACACTGCCAACCCCCTGTCCTCTGGTTGTAACCTCCAGTGCACTGGCCATAAGGCCTGCCCTTACATAAATGTGCTATGTCTGTACAAAGCTTAAAATGTAAGCCATTTTTAGAAATGAGTCTTTCTGAAAACTGTCTTGAACTTGTTAAGCTCAGCCTTTCTTCTGTTTCCATTTCCTCCCTCAGTCTCTCCCGTCTTGGGCGCGTGCCCAGTGAACAACTCTGGGCAGTGGGTGCCTATCCCAGAATAATTTTAACTTCCTTTCAGGAAACCAGATAAATCAGTGTCTCAAGCATGGGAGAAAAGCAGAAGATAAAAGGAATTTTTCAAAGCTGATACTCATCGCAGGACCAGTGTGATGAGATCAAATCAGCTCCCCAGTATCCGAAAGGACACGCCCATTGTTACACCCCTGCAATGGTGGTGTAGCCAACGCGGTCGTATTTTTTCAGGTTGTTCATTCACTGCCTCCTTACCTGTGGTGGTGTTCATGCCGCAGCGGCAGCAGAGCTGAGCGGTTGCTACAGGGATCACAGCGCCCAGAGAGGCTCAATTATTGAACATTCACCCATTTACAGACAGGGCTTGCCAACCCCTGGTTTACAGCAGCATCTGAATCACACACTTGCTCTGCTAAAATTTACAAGTTTTCTCCATATCAAAGAAACCCAGCTTGTAGGTCAAACAGAACGGCAATCCCAATGTTTTAAAAAACAGGCAAGAAAGCCATAGCAAAGAGAGTAAAAGTACGCGTTCCAAGCACACCTGACCTCACCAGCAGCCAGACAGCCCCAAGGACTTGCATTTGTTCAACAGCTTCACGTTAGAGACACACAGTTAGAGTCACTAACAGCCTTTCCACTGCTAGACGGCGGCACCCCGTCCAGCTCCAAACTCCTGTGGTTCCCAGCCTCACCACCCTGCTACTTCCTGTCTCTGTGACCGTGGCTCTGCTAAGTGCTACATGTATTTCTTGTGGTGGACTTTTTGCCCATGGACCTATAAGCTGTTACTGTATTGTGTAAAGTAAGCACACCCCTTGTTTCCAGTAGCAAACGTCCAGTAGCGAACACTGACTGCTCTTGCAGTTCCAGTGGTTGTCTGCAATCCGTCAGAGTCGTTTTCTGTTTCCTCTTAGAATCGCATCCAGTACGACCTTATGAATCACACAGAGAACACTCACTGAGTCTCAGGCAGCTCTCTTTGGCCCACAGTGGAATTCTTCACGTTGGTCCCTATCTTAGCCCTTAAGATCATCATGTTTCTCACGGCTTCTGGATACACACGCACATACATGACACACGCACATACAAACACATGCATGTACGTGTATAATAGAAACTAAAAGATTGGCCGCCGTCATAGCTGGTGCTTGGCAGCAATTCCAATAAAAGGATTCGCAAAGGGTCTCCTGCGGGGGCCGCGGCCGTGACCTGGGGAAGTGAAGACAAAGCACAGTGTGTGACTGGGTCCCTCCTCCTGGCAGGACTCAGCTCCAGTGTGCCGCATCCAGGAAATCTACCCCTTAGAGGAGAGCCACACACACAGACACACAGACACACAGACCTGACTTCATGCACCAGAACACAAACTCCAGAGCAAAACTCCCGAAAATGTGAGAGAGAGAGAGTGCATTCTGTAAATATTACAGAATGTATGCACATCGACCAGACGGTGAGCTGAGTCGCTCAATGAGAAGAGGCGTGGGCTTTTCGACAAAACCATGGCGCTCTTTACGTCTGGTGGAAAGAGAACAAGTATTGAGTTCCTAGACTATGCCAGGCATCGAGTCCCCATGAGCTGAGGCTCAGACGAGATGAAATGCCACGGCCCCGGGCCTGTGGCTCTGAGCCTGGGTCTCCTGAGACTGTGCTGGAAGTCGGAGTTGGGCGGCCAGCAGGGCTTTCCCCGGCCGTCGTCCGCTGTCCCCCCTTGGCTCGCCTTTCCTGGTGATGACGCTGAGCCTTTGCATGGTGACTGTTTCTCCCAGGGGGTCTTCACTGTGTGCCAACCCCTCCCTCTGGGAAGCCTCACCCAGGTCCCACAAGCAGGATGTGACGTGGACGCGCCGAAGCGTCCGTGGCCGCCCCCACGTGCTGCCACGAGGGCACTTCCATGTTGCACGGCTGCTCACATCGCAGCAGGCATCTCACTGGTATGTAGGACCGGGTGGAGCTCCTCGAAGACAAATATGGATGCAAATGTTTCCACTGAATTACAGAACTCCTGTGCTCTTTGAACTAGTTAGGAAGCAGCTTGTTATCAGCTGTTCTGATGGATGGGAGGGAGGGAGGGAGGGAGGGAGGGAGGGAGGGAGGGGGAATGAGTGGGAGGCAGGGCTCTGAGTAGGAAAAATGAGAATTCTTTTAAAAAAGATTGATTTATTGGGGCCGGCTCTGTGGCCTAGTAGGCTAGGTCTGCACCTGTGGCTCCTGTATCCCAGATGGGCACCGACTGGTATCCCGGCTGCTCCTCTTCCCATCCAGCTCTACTAATGGCCTGGGAAAGCAGGAAGATGGCCCAAGTGCTTGGGCCTCTGCCCCATGTGGGAGACCTGGAAGAAGCTCCTGGCTCCTGGCTTCAGATTGGCCTAGCCCCAGCTGTTGGAGCCATTTGGGGAGTGAACCAGTGGGTGATAGACCTGTGTCTCTGCCCCCCCAGCCCCGTCTGTAGCTCTACCTCTCACATAAATATATAAATAAAATCTTTTTTAAAAAATGTATTTACTTATTTACTTGAAAGAGAGATGGAGAGAAAGGAGACAGATCGCTCATCTGCTGGTTTATTACCAAATGCCTACAACTGCCAGGGCTGGGCCAGGCTGAAGCCAGGAACCAGGAGCTCCATCTGGGTCTCCCCCGTGGGTGGCAGGGAACCAAGTACTTGGGACATCATTCACCACTTTCCCAGATGCACAGCAGGGGACTGCGTGGGAAGCCGAGCAGTCGGGATGAGAACGGGCACTCATTCGGGATATACGGATGCCAGCATCACCACAGCAGCTTAACCGGTTGGGCCACACACTGGCCCCAGTAACGGGAACCTTGAAATCCCCTGCAGTAGGTAAATTAGCTCTCTGCAGCCCTGAATAAGGGCGCCTGTGTCCACCTCTGTGCCTTAGCTGTGGTCATCCCACCGTGTCCGCCATGCTTACTCTGCATTTTTCCGCGTGCTACCCGTCATCAAGGCTGGGTGCTGTCCCCTCTGTAAAGGACCCTCTCCATCCGTGCTGCCCAAGCACAGTGAGCGTGTGCAGATCTGACATTGCCTGTAGACACTGCCCCTGGAGGAGGGAAAGCACGATTAAACATTTATCTGGTAATACAAGGAATCTTCAGAAAAGTCCACAGAAATTGTGTGCTGGGAAAAAATACGCATGGATTTCCAAAAGTTCCTCTTTGACTCCCTTTTTCCATGAATTGTCGAAGTCCCTCAGAAGCTCGTCTGCACACACTATCTATGTTTAATCTGCAAACAGCCGAGAGAGATGCTAAGTGAACGGTGTTCAGAGAAGGACACTGACCTCACACAGCGCAGCTTTTGCAAAGCGACGTACGCTGTGGTTTGAGTGGCTGTTGGAGCCTCGCCCCCAGCGGGAGAGCAGGAGGCGGGTTCTCCTGGAGGCAGGTCGTGAGCGCCGCCCCTCGTGAGTGGGATTCTCGCCTTATTCGGGAGGCCGGAGGGGCGGCCCTGACGCCCCTGCCCTCGGCTCTCCTGCTGGGCTGCTCGGAGAAGGCAGCACCACGGTGCCATCTTGGAAGCCAGCAGGTAGTCCATGTGCCAGTGCCTTGTTCTTAGACCCTGGCTGCAGAGCTGCACAGAATAAATGTCTGTTATTACAAATTGCCCACTTTGTGATCTTTTGTTATAGCAGCAAGAAGGGGCCAAGTCAGGCTGTGCTAAAGCCCAGTGGTCACCTTACGTTAGGAAGCACCTCCTGGCCTCACATGACACCACCATGAACATGCCACTGCCCAGCCCAAAGCCTGCCCCCTGGCGTGGGCGTGCGGGATGGCAGTGGGAGAGCTCTGGGGAGCCTCTTGGAGGGAGAGGGTTGATGTGCGCTCTGCTCTCTTCTGGCTTCTTCCTGCAATACAAATGCCTCCTGGGATGTAATGCCACTGTCTTGGAAAGTGAGGGAACCAATTTAGGGGCCAGATTCAGCAGACAATACAGAACGCCTGGGACGTAAGCAGGAGACAAACCTGTGCTGAAATACTGCTTGATGTTTATCTGAAATTCGGCTTTTACTGGGTGTCCTGTATTTTATTTGGCAAGCCTACCCAGAACCTCGCCATAGAAAGCAACACCAGCCCCAGGAAGTCTCTCTCTTTTGTAAGTGAGGAAACTATTTTTTTAAAAAGATCTATTTATTTATTTGAAAGTCAGAGTCACAGAGAGATAGAGGCAGAGACAGAAAGATCTTCCATCCTCTGGTTCACTCCCCAAATGGCTGCAACAGCTGGAGCTGGGCCGATCTGAAGCCAGGAGTCAGGAGCTTCCTCCAGGTCTCCCATGTGGGTGCAGGGGCCAAGCACTTGGGCCATCTTCTACTGCTTTCCCAGGCCACAGCAGAGAGCTGGATCAGAAATGGAACAGCAGGGTCTCAAACTGGCGCCCAAATGGGTTGCTGGCCCTGCAGACGGCTGCTTTAACCACTACGCCATAGTGTCTGCCCTCCTAGCCATCTTATTTTTATATAAAGGCCCTTGCAACAAAACTTTTTAACAAATTCAAAGCAGAAAGAGGTCAGTCCGTGTCTTCTCACCTCCTGCTTTGGCTGTTGTTATCCAGTGTCCCTCCCCATAGCTTTTTCTGGGCCATCCGTAACTGCCATACTGTACCTTCCGTGTCCTAGACACCTTTCACCTGCTTGATCGTGTTGACGACTCACAGTCATCTCCTGTCTTGATTTTGCAGAAGGGATGTAGGGATCTGCCCGAGACCACACAGCTGGGAAGAAGTCGGTGTGGACTTGAACTTGGACCTTCTCGTGCTGAATTTGTAGGTCTCTCTGCCACTTGACAGCTTCTCCTCTCACCTTGGCCAGTTCTTTAGGAATGAAACAGCAGGGGAGGTGTCTGTTGTCGGGTGTATTGGAAGGTACCAGAGGCTTCGCTCTGCCTTAGACCCTCAGCCACTGCGGGTGCAGCATCCGAGACCCCTGAGACCTGTGGAGGCTGAGTGTCCAGGCAGAGACTGGGGTAGGTGGGAGCAACCAGCACCGGTCTCTCACACCCCTGCATGAATAAAGCCCAGATTGGCGCTCCCACCAGTCGCTGGAAGCCCCGCTAACTTTCAGGCAGCTTTGAGTAAGCATTCTCTTTGCCCTGCTGCCCGGAAGTCGTGCCTCTGTAAGGAAATTGGATCAAAGCTCTGCCTTTCCGATTGTGGCCTCTGCACAGGCGTTCAGGCTTGGTGACTATTTGATTAGAACATTTTCTTCCGGTTTACCTTGGCTGTTATGTTAGCTGGGAAGGCTAAATGATGCTGGCTGCTGTAGCAAAGGCCCAAACCTGAGCCTCTGCACACAGGCAGGGTTTATCCCTCGCTGCTCCAAGCCCATAGAGGATGCTGCTGGTTTGCAGCAGGCTTTCGATGGGGGTCTTCAGCAACACAGGCAGCCGGCTGTTGTAGAGAGGGCTGGAGGTCACCTAGGTTGGCAGGTGCCACGTGTGGAAGGGATGCGTGGTGGTTCTCACACCTCGCCGGCAGAGCACCGATGCCGGCCACACACAGGCTGGTGACTGTGCTTGGGGTGTGCACCCAGGGAGAACAGGAGCTGCTCTCCATTACAAACGCTGCAGTGTCTGTCAACCACAATCGTTACAAAAGTGTGTGCATGTATGTGTGTGTGCGGGGGGGGGGTTCTTTTAAATCTTTGGGGACCACAGCTTATTCATATGTTGCCAATGTTATAACTTGTTTAGGTGTAGACTTTGGAAGTAAGCTTCTCTTGCTCTATTTGATTAAAGAATATCCCACCTTTTAAAAAAAAAAGATTTATTTATTTGAAAGTCAGAGTTACACAGAGAGAGAGAAAGGAGAGAGAGAGGGATCTTCCATCCAATGGTTCACTCCCCAGTTGGCCACAACGGCGGTCTCCCATGCAGGTGCAGGGGCCCAAGGACCTGGGCCATCTTCTACTGCTTTCCCAGGCCATAGCAGAGAGCGGGATGAGAAAACGAGCAGCCAAGTCTCAAACCGGCACCCATTTGGGATGCCAGTACTTCTGGCCAGGGCGTTAACCCACAGACCGGACCCCATCCCAACTTTTCGAGACAGGCTATTATAAAAACTTATCACCATTTCCAGTGATTTATCTGTGGGAATCACCATCATTATCAACAATAATAGCTGCAAAGAAAATATTAAAATAAATACAAATCCACAACTGCTGTAAGCCTGTAAGTCACCTGCAAACCCGGAGCTCATTTATCTGAAAACAGGTCTTGTTCTTGGTGACGGTGGTGTTTAACAAAAGCGTGACCTTATGAAGCCGCATCAGTGAGGAATGTTTTCATCTGCTCCAGATACGTTGTTGCATGTAAGATTTAGCTTAAAAAGGGTTCCACTGCTTAAGGAACTCAAGATAAAAGTGTCCGAAGTCCCCGCCAGCTCTCACATTTTCATGCTATTTTCACCCGTCCTTGAAGGGACAGCTCCTGACTGCACATGCATGATGCAACACAGATTACCTAAGCTGTTTTCCTTCGCGGGAAAGGTCACAACGCGCTTCCCCAGCTTGTCTTAAATCAGCTGTTCTGAGCTTCCTCCCGTGGTGTCGTCCCAGGGGTGTCCACCTGCCGCTCATCCGCCGTGACAATCTGCACAGCCGATGCGGCGCTTGTAGGTGAACATGCTTTAGCTTGTTCGAGATGAAGCACTGACGCTGATGTCAACTCGCAGGTGTCCTGATGAAGGAGCCTCAGGCCGCCTAGGACCACCGTGCTCATGTCCAGCTTGGAGCCCTTTTCCACTGGACCCAGACACCTGCCGTGGCACCTACAGACTCCCTTGCTGCCCCTTTGATGGAGTAGCCCTGCCGCCCTCGCTCAGGGGACAGCCGGACATCTGGGCCCTCATGAGATGCTGCGGAGGCCTCTTGTCCAGAGCTGCAGCTGGAGGTGAAGGTCATGGCTCCGTTCCCATGACCGCTGGCAGCGGCCGCTGGGGGAGAAAGGGCGCGGTCACAGCGCAGAGTGTGTGGGGAGCGTGACTCGGGACACCCGTGCCTGGTGCTTGGCTTGTTCGAGAGCTACTTGAACTGAAGTGCTCTGCCCGGGCTCCCACGCGGGCTCTGCTTGACCGTGCGCACTTGCATTTGGGTTTGGAAGCAAATGCACGTAGATCAGATGAGACGGGAGGGTTCCAGAACGCACAGAGGCCACAGCCACTCTGGGACGGGGTTTTCAGTTGCGGCTGGCGGTGCGCCAGAGCAGGAGCTGGGTCCATCTTCAATGCACACGCCAGCGTGGAGCGGGGCAGTGAGGCTCGGAGGGATGCGCTTCAGCCGCCGACATTGGCTCTTCACAGCCCCAGAATCACCCTGCTACTTTCCCAGTCATTTCTCATTTCCCGTTATGCCCCTGGGCTTATTTTCCGTCGTCTTCTGATCCACGTCTCTGTTTTGTTTTTCACACAATCCTTTGCAAAGAGTGAGCAAAACAGAACAGGGAGGGGAAACGCCCTACCAGCATGAGGCACCATCAGGTCTGCAGGCCCCAGGGGGAGCACGAGGAAGACCAAACCCCGGCTTCCCTCTCCTTCGCCCTTCTCCGCCTTGCCGCCCCCACCCACAGCCCCCGGCCCCTGACGTCCCCTTGAGTTCTGCCACCTTGGGTGAGGAGGGCTGTTCACTCCTGCAGCTGGCTGCGTGTCTCCACCGAGGGCTGCACTCCCCGCAAACAGCCAGAGCTTCGGGAAACCACTCCCTGGCCCTGTGCCGCTGGCCTGGGCTGCCCGTGGGCTCGGCCCGGGGAACCCGTACCAGCCTCTGCCCATGCCTTGTAAGCAGCCCCTCGGTGTCGCAGCTCTCCGCTGAAATCCTGGGTGCACGGTGGTGCGACACCCAGAGGTGGGCACTGGGAAGCATTCTGGGGTGTTTCCTTGGCCACTTCTGTGCATGGTCAACGTGTCGCTAATGCATTTGGCATCTGCGTCGCCTGTTTTCCCCTCTCACAATCCCTGTGAGAAGGATTCCCTATTATGAAACCCCTTAGCTCAAACCACACTTCTTTTTTGTTACTGTACGCAGAGTTGGAGCCGGAATTTGCTTCTGGAGCGAGGGCAGCTTCGGGACCTCTCTCTCTTCGTCCCCTCCAGCTTAGTTGCTCCCCGTCGCTTAGACATATTTATCTGATGGTCCAGCCTTGTCCGATGGAAGCTTAGCTAGGGTCAACTTGTCCCTGCCCAGTCTGGGGCGTCCTCGTGGGGGCCCCTGTGGGCCAAGTTCCCTCCCAGTACACAAAGAATGAGCACGTGGCGTTCAGAGCGAGGTGCACAGGCATCCACGTGCTGCCTCCACCCCCACGTGCACCGAGTGTCTTGTCTTCAGGGCCTCAGCGCCTGCAGGGAGCCACAGCTCAGCACACGGACATTTCTTGGCATCAACTTGTTTGTGCAAGCGCCGTGAAGACGTAAGAACCCAGGATGTTTGTGACCAGGTGGCAAACAAGAGTCTCTGTGTGCATGTTTTCTGAGACCGAGGAAGCGCGCAGGGCACCGGCATGCACGCCAGCGAGCCTCCTTCCTGCTGTAGCCTCCTCACGGCTTGGTCTCCCGGTTTGCTCCATCGGGGCCCTGGGCTCAGTGTTTCACTTTCCCCTGGTTTTCTGAGGCGCAGCGATAGGCGGCCTTTGTTATCTACACCCAGACAGAGACATAGATGCGACCAAGCCGGATGATCCTAGGAGCATTTCTTTTGGGTTTAACATGCGTGAGTTTTAGTAGCAGATAGACCATCGTGAGCTTATTTTCTCTGAACGTTTGGAAGCTGCAATACCCGAGCACATGGTGGTACGAGATGGCAGAGGCGATTTTGAAGTGTGCAGGCTCACAGGGAAGACCTGAGATTAAAATTTTGCACTGGATATTGCCATGTTCTTGTGCACTTAGATGATGTCTGTGATATTCGCTCACAGTGCTTTTAGAGTTGTATATGATACAGACACATATATACATTTTATAAATGCATGTTTGTTTATACATATTATTTCATATATTGCTGTATGATACACATATTACATATATGTGTATATATGCTGATACATAAACAAAATAAATAGGGTCCTGGTTCCCACATCAGTTTCCTGTGAGAGCGTGGGCTGAGCTCTGGACAATCTATCTTCTCTCTTGTGCTCTGAGAGCCTCCCAGGGACGTGGGACTTCCCATTTTAAAACCAAGATGAGCTTTCTGCTGGGCCGCCATGGTTGAGGGTGGGGGAGCTGTCCTGGCCTGCGCCGAGTTTGCACAGCAAACCCATCGTGAGCTAAGCAGTGGACCAAGGAAAAGGTCGGAGCAGAGTCAAGAGGGAGGCTGAGGTCAAGAGCCGACTCCAAGTTTTCGACAACGAGAGGTGTCCCTGTGTAGCCGAGCGAGATTAGAACAAGCAGGGCCCATGGTAGGCCAAGGCTGAGGAGGGGCTCCCCAGGAGCGCTCGGGGGGCCGATGCTGTGAGGCCTTCTCATTCAGGCCTGGCGAAGGCAGCGCAGGGGGAGGGAGCAGCTCCTTCGGGGAGGAGGTTCTTCCCCTCTTCCATGAGGGATGTTCTCACACTCTCCTGCTTTCCTGTTTTAGAGAACCGAATGTTTGACCTTTGGGGCCACAGGAAAACCAGTGCTATTCTGGGACCCCCCAGAACGCTGTCCCTAACAGTCACCTGCTGTGATGAGGGCGGCCTGTGGCGCGAGTGTCCCCTTCCTCCTGGGGAAGAGGCCCAGATTCCTTCCTTTCTGGGTGTAAATGAGGGGGACGCTTGCTCTCGCCATCCCCATCCGAGCGGCCTGAACTCATGGTACTGTCACTTAAAGGGCTACATTCATCAGCCAACTCACACATAGACACCTGGGGCTGTTTGGGAGCAAGGGTGCGTCTAGGAGCGCACTCACACAGCGCTGAGCTGCGTCTGGGCACACAGGGAAACCGGGTCCCATCAGCGAGGCGGTGGCCCTGAGGCAGGGCCAAGCTGGCGACCTCAGAAGCTTACAGCTTCTTTGTGCCAGGGCCAGCGGGGCGTCCTCCCCCAGATCCCCCTCAGCAGGATCCTTTGCGATGTAATGAGCAGCCACTCAGTAGTTCTCTGACAGGAGGTTCCTAGAAGCTACGTAAAGGCCGAAGGGCAGCCCTACACTCAGCCCCGCAGAAACGCCTGTCCGTCTTAGATAAGCTGGACTCAAAGGCCAGCGCCGCATGCTCTCCCTTCTGTGTGGGAGCTCAGATCAAAAACAAAAGCCCGTGTGTATCAGTACTGCTGCGAATATAGTCTTGTCAAACTTTGTTTTATTTCTCTGTCAAGGCAGTGGCTATGAATGCTATACTTCTATGGTCGTAATATCTGTGATTATTCTAAAAGTGACTATTTATGGGTGCAGTGGTCAGCTTTCCATTTGATTCTAGCCCTTGCCTACATTCCCACGAAACCAGGGTCTTTTTACTTGCTGATCTCTTTATTTAGTGGGACATTAAGCCTTGACTATAAAGGTAGTTAAAAATATGTTCTCTCTGGGCCATGCTGTGGTGTAGCTATGGTAAAGCCACCGTCTGCAGTGCCAGCATCCCATATGGGGCTGGTTTGAGTCCCAGCTGCCCCACTTCCCATCCATCTCTCTGCTGTGGCCTGGGAAAGCAGTAGAAGATGGCCCAAGTCCTTGGGCCCCTGCACCTGCATGGGAGACCCGGAAGAAGCTCCTGGCTTTGGATCAATGCAGCTCTGGCTGTCGCGGTCATCTGGGGAGTGAACCAGCAGATGGAAGACCCTCCCCCCACCACTCTGTAACTCTGCCTTTCAAATAAATAAATCTTTCTTTAAAAAATATGTTATCTCAAAAACTAACAAAGGAAGGAGAGGGAGGAAGGCCCTTTGGTTAAATTTCTAGGCCCCCATCTTTGCACGAGTTTTTTCCAGCATACACAAACACAGACACGATGGTTTGTGTGACGTATGTCAGTCAAACTACCCCAGTTGTAATCAGGCTGAAGATATGGCCAGATTAATAGTGAGCGTGGGCAGGACGGGGCGATGGCGAGTTGTGTTTGCTGTTGTATCCTGTTCTCGCAGATTTCAGGAGACTTGGATGGTCTGGGTGTTGCTTGCTCTTGTTAGTCACCTTCTCTTGCTTCCCACACTCTACGCAGTCTCCCACGGATCTTTCTCAAGTCTTTGTAGTCCACGCAAGCTGTGTATTCCCTTCTTACTGAGAATACACAAATTGGTGTTTGGAAAGATGTTTTAATTTGAGACGTTCCCAGAATTAAAGACTCTTTGAGTATTGAGAGCAAGGAGACATTTTCTTTACCATGGAAATTTTTTCAGTGACTATTTTAAATTTTACTCCATCAATATTGTGCCTAATTTTGTTGAGACATATCTCAGGAGGACTTTTTCCCAAAGGCAGAGAAGGAGAGACAGCGATGGAGGGATCTTCCATCCACTGGATCACTCTGCAACTTCCCACAACAGCCAAGGCTGGGCCAGGCCAAGGCCATAAGCCAGGAATGCAATTCAGGTCTCACACAACTACCTGGGCCATCATCTGCCGCCTCCCAGGTGCACACTGGCAGGAAGCTGGATCAGAAGCAGAGTAGCTGGGACTCCCACCAGGCCCTCCAGTATGGGCTGCAGGCGTGCCAAGGGGCAGCTTCACCATTGTCGCACACACCTGCCCCTCGGAAGGACTTTGACCAACTCTCTGTGGATAACCTTGATGTGGACCTCTTTCCTATTAGGGAATAGGCATTTGGCACCTATTCATGAATTAGTAACACTGAAATGTTCTCAAAGTTAAGCAGTTTTTACTCCTTTGGCATTTGTAGCCACTCTTTTTCTCAAACAAGGGAACGCTGTGACCCTGGGGTGTCCTTTATTTTGGATCTTAACTATCGAGTTTGTCCTGCTGGAGCCAATGTCATGTGGCTGGGCTGCCCTCCCCGGCTCGGACTCGCTTCATGTTCACCTCGTCCCAGCTGCTCATAACTTGCCTGCTCTGCTCTCAGCTTGTTCGTAAATTCAGGTATTTATTAACTGACTGCACATAAAAATATTTTGAAGTGCTTTAGCAGCAAACAGACCATGCAATGAGGAAGAGGTGCAAGTAATTTGCTTGGGGCTGTAACCGCAACGTATTATTGTCAAGGAAATACTTTCCCTGTACAGTGTTGGACAACAGCCATAAAACAAAGCTTAACTGGGACAGGGAGGGACAGCAGTCACCACCCAGCGGACGCTCCGAGGGCGCACGAGCTGCGCGTGTTGGGTGCCGGCTGGTGATGTTTTCTAACACAGAGACAGAGTGCAGGAGAGCCTCGCAGAACGAGGGAGGGAGTGAAGTATCCGTGTTGAAGCAAGTCCTGGTCCCACCACAGTCTCAAATCCCACGGGGCGTGTTTTTAGAGGACTTGTTTAATTAAATGAAGAAGCAGCTCCGTCTTTGCCATAGGAAAAGGTGAACAGGCTAGAACTTCAAACAGGTTGATCACAGCATCCTGGGAGATTTGCATACAAGCCCGGCAGTGGCCTGGACTGCCAGGGGCCACCTGGGCACAGGGGGCGGGAAGCTCAACGTCAGGGTTGTCGGTGCAGCTTTGACAGGAAGGGGTCAGGAGTTCAGCTTTGAAACTCTTCCCACGGCTTCTCCATGCAGAATGGGGCCTCCACATGAGAAAGAGGATGATGGCTCAACACCATGCCCTGGACGGCGACACTTGGGGCTCCGAGCTTTCCTAGTTACAGTCAGATGGGTGAAAACCGCTCTGGTGTCCACCGCACAGCAGCTGTCAATCATGATAATGTGCTGTCTTTTCCCAAAAAAGCTGCAAGAGATGGTTTGGGATATTTTCACCACAAAGAAAGGGTAAATGTTTGAGGAGACAGACACTTGCCCGGATTTGAACTTTGTACAATATAGGCAATGAATCAAAACACCATGTACTACCCCATTAATAAACTTTTAAAAAAAATATTGATTGAGTTATTTGAAAGGCAGGATTACAGAGAGGCAGAGATAGAGAGGCCTTCCATCCGCTGGTTCACTCCCCAGGACAGCTGGAGTTGAGCTGATCCAAAGCCAGGAGTCAGGAGCTTCCTCTGGGCTCCCACATGGGTGCAGGGGCCCATGGACTTGGGTCATCCTCCACTGCTTTCCCAGGCCACAGCGGAGAGCTGGATCTGAAGTGGAACAGCTGGGACTCCAACTGGCACCCATATGGGAGGCTGGCACTGCAGATGGGGGCTTTAACTGCTATGCCACAGCACCGGCCCTTATTAATACACATTTTATTAATCAATTTAAAAAATAACAAAATTGTGTGTTCCCACTCACAAAATGTGAGACGTAAAATGTGACAGAGGTGTACCAGGTTATAAATTGAATTACCCATTGAGAAAAGGGGTAAGCTGAGTCTAGTTTGAAGACGAGCAGTCCATGAAGAAGAGTTGTGATTAAAGAGATACGTGAGCTGCAATGTTGGGAGACGAATGAAGTCCAGTTAGAAGACAGAATTTCTGAACAGATCCCGATGTCTCCAAACACCACTTTCTTCCTAGGTTGAGCAATTTCCTCTCTTTATAAACTATTAGGCTTATTAATTATGTAAATAAAAATGGAGTTTATATCTCTCCCCGCTTAGCTTTGGCCTTTGATGTGTATTTAACAGCAGCATTTGACAGAGAAAAATGTTGTTTTTTAAATTTGAGAACCAGAGCGACAGTAGAGGAGAGAGAGATAGAGATAGAGAGAGAGAGAGAGAGAGAGAGAGAGAGAGAGAGAGAGATCGTCCATCTTCTGGTTCACTCCCCCGGAACAGCCACAGCGGTCAGGACTGGGCCAGGCTGCAGCCCGCAGTGGGGAAGTCCATCTGGGCTCCCGCGTGAGTGGCAGGGTCCCAGTGCCTGGGTCGTCGTCTGCTGCTTCCCCAGGGAGCTGGGTCGGGAGCAGAGCAGTCAGACGTCGCTCTGTTAGGGACTGCAGGTGTCACACGCACCACAAATACTGGCCCAGGGTTCATTTTCCCCCTACAATTTGCCATGAAGAAATGCGGTTTGTGATGAGATGTTGACGGGTAGAGCAGATTGGCCACGGCCTATTGCCTCACATTTAAACATCTTTCCTATCTAGAAGACTACGGCACTCTTGTCTTATCCAGATGCCTCTAATAAAGTGTCCTATCCTTGTTTTAATACAGAAGAATGGGAAAAGCAAAACAGAATTAGTGTACTTAGAGGGAAGCTGACTGACCTCGTGAGAGAGACTGCCACAAGAAGTAAGAGAAGTGAGCTGCAGAGGAGCAAGCATTGAGGGATGACGTCCCGTCCCTGAGGCATCTTAGTCCCACATGAGCCCCACTCTCATCCACGCTCCCTGCCAACACACCTGGGAAAGCGGGGGCCCCGCACCCACGTGTGCTCCTAGCTTTGACCTGCCCCAGCCCTAGTCATTGCAGCCATCTAGGGAGCGAGCCAGCAGAAGGAAGATCTCTCTCTCTCTCTCTCTCTCTCTCCCTCTCTCTATCCCCCCCCCACCCTCTGTAACTCTGTGTTTCAAATAAATCTTAAAAAAAAAAAAAAAAAAAGAGAACGTGCGTCTGAAGGACCGTCACGTGGAAGGGGAATTAACCAGTGCGACTCTCACTGATCTGCGATCCAACCACGGTCAGTGAGCAGAGCCCTGTCAAAGGGCGTTTCCAAATCCGCCATTACTGAGGCTAGACTGGCGTGCTCTCACGCCTGGAAGACTCAGTGCTGGGGGGATCCGAGGCTTGGTGGCCGTCCTGGCTCCTGCTCTATGTCCCGCTTTTCTGTGGACCCACTAGGGTTTCCACTGCGTCAACGACCTCCTTCTCCACAGGTTTCCCTGAGACTGGAATCCTCCCGCCGCCTCTTCCCCAAGCTCTCCTCCTCCTCATCTCCCCACCGCCCATTCACGCCATCCCGCGAGATGTGGGCTCCGTGCCCCCAATCCTGTCCTCCCCTGCATCACAGCTGCTGTCTCCCCCGTGAGATGGCAGCTCCTTGAGCGCGGACTGCCCATTTCTTTGTCATCCCCGGGTAGCCAGCACCGTGGCTGGGCACTCAGTGAGCGGAAGCTTCCTTTAGCCATGTTTGCCTGGAGGGGAGCACTGGCCTGTCCCGTGTGTGTGTGTGTGTGTGTGTGTGTGTGTGTGTGTAATGCACAGCTCCCATGCATATTGGGGAATATGTGGATGAAAAAGACAGTGATTTGCCCCCAAATCCCAGAGTCTGGGCTTTGACAAAATTGGACTTCGCTCTGGCAGGGCTCTGGTTCCTGCCTCTGGCTGGGGCCCTGCAGCCACCCAGGCAGGTGCTCTTTGAGAGGCCCAGCACCAGCTGTGGGTGCCACAGGGCTAAAGGTCACTCAGGAGGGTGACAGAGGAGCCCTGTATCTGAAGTGTCGGCCACACGAGGTGACCAGGGAGAGCGACAGGGGTCCCATCTGACTCCCAGTCTCTGCTTGCTGGGGTCTGTCTTCCCTTAGTGTGGAAATTCTTGTGTTTCTCTCTAGGTCTCTGTCCTTCCACATCCAACTCTGTTCCCCATCCCCCCAGGGAACCAGAGAGCAGGTGCATGGTCACAGGCCACACACGGTGTTCCGGGCGATGACGGGACACATACACGACAGCGGTCCTGCTTGGTGCCAGTGCCCCCGTGACGCTGTCACAGTGACAGCCGCCCCATGGTACAGTTCTCCAAGCACACCCCCTTGGTCAGCCACACACGCCTGTGCTCACGGAGCTGTTGGTGCTCCAGCCTGCCGCACAGGTTGTTTATAGCTCAGACCCTCCACCTGGCTTCACCAGCACAGCTGGTGTTTCGTGACCACCCTAGTCATTTATATCCCTGTTGTCAATCTGATGAGCCCAGGCAAACCCATGAATCGTTGAGACGAGAGGCTGCTTCGATGCATAATACATTCTGTTAACCCGCTCATAGGAAAGGCCTGCCGGTGCCCACTCCTTCCTGCGCCTTGGCGAACCTTCTAGTCCGGGGTTCTAGTACGTAGGGCTCAGCTCTCCGAAGAGACGGATTCAGAAGAGAGCAGTTTTATAGACCACCCTGGATTTGTGGAGGGGGAAGGACCACTCTCGACTGAGCGTGGCCTGGAGCCTTGCCCCAGTCTCTGGGGTGCCCTGCTCCGTCGAGCTCTTTCTGGCTTCCGGCTGGTACACGGCCCCAGGTGATGGCCCTCCTGCCGCAGAGCCTGGCCCCTCCCACGGGAGCCGTGGGTATCAGGGTTTTCACAGACAAGGGAAGTGGGGAGCTGATCAGTGAGAACGGGATGCAGGAGTTGGGGGAGGTCAGGAGGAGGAGGAAGTGAAGCCTGGCTTCTCTGCGGGTGGCCACGGGCTTGGCTGTGTTTTTCTGCCTCGGATTTTTCTCCACTTTGCCTCTAACGGTTCAGTCCTTCAGAATGCCGGAATCCCAGTGAGCTGGGTCCCAGGCACCCTGACTCCCTGTGCTGCGGTCTGACCGACTCCGGGCACACAGCTGGCGTCTGTGACAGCCCTGAGCCGTGTGACACCGTCCCACGAGGAACAGGCCAGGTCTACAGCCTGTGCACAGCATGAAGGGCACCTCGGGTTACCCTCCTGACACACCTGCCTTGTCAAACACTGTGTGTTTTGAACTTACAGCCTACCCCGTTACTCACGCTCCAGAAACGTGTGTCCTGCTAGTGAAGCCACGTGTATTTGCTTTGTCAGGTTATTCCATTGCTGCCTTCTAATGACTGGCACTGAGGAAGGGCGGGCGAGGAAAACAGACAAACAAAACGATGTTTTCAAACTCTCCAGCTGAGAGTTCCACTCAGTCTAACAGGCATTTGCTTTGGTCATTACTGTCCAGCTCTTGAACCCTGAGTCCCTGCACTTCCTGGTGTTCCTCGGCTCCCTTCCCTCTCCAAGAAGAGTGCAAGAATTCACGCTGCTGCCCTGTGGCGCTCACAGCTCTGCAGGCAGCACCCAGCGTGCATCGGCGTTTCCCACCCTCCAGCCTGTGTTCACAGAAAGCTGACGTCCAAAGCTCACTTGGATCTCTAGGCCTCAGCACCATGTAGATTCTCCTCCGTAGTTCATTCCAGAGTTGGATAATAAGGAATTGCATGCTTCTGCCAATGCGATATGACCAATTCCAAGTTTATTTATTTATTTATTTTTTTGACAGGCAGAGTGGACAGTGAGAGAGAGAGACAGAGAGAAAGGTCTTCCTTTGCCGTTGGTTCACCCTCCAATGGCCGCCGCGGTCAGCGCGCTGCGGCCGGCGCATCGCGCTCATCCGATGGCAGGAGCCAGGAGCCAGGTGCTTCTCCTGGTCTCCCCATGGGGTGCAGGGCCCAAGCACCTGGGCCATCCTCCACTGCACTCCTGGGCCACAGCAGAGGGCTGGCCTGGAAGAGGGGCAACCGGGACAGAATCCGGCGCCCCGACCGGGACTAGAACCCGGTGTGCCGGCGCCGCAAGGCGGAGGA
>CM027403.1:83840035-83914031 GCA_015711505.1 Sylvilagus bachmani | reverse complement strand
AATTCCAAGTTTATTAAGAAAAAAGATTTTGACACGTATAATCCCAAACTCAAATTAGGAATGAAAATTAGGTCATGCGTGAGCTAATCACCCTTTCAGATGTACCCAGTGCTCTGCCCACTCCTGACTTTGCAGGGGACTGCAGGTGTTTCATGGACTCTCTGGGAGCCTCCTAAGGTCACGTTCAGCCCTGGCATTCGGAAGTATGGGTTAAACCAAGGGCCGAATCCCAGGCTCTATTTCCAACGGGGTAGGGAAGAAGGCCTTTGGTGCAGACCAGCTCTGCCTTGGGTCACTCTGAGTGGCAGCTGAACTGCCTAACTTCGGAAATCTTCTCCAAAGCACTGCTTTACCTAGAGCTGAGAATCTCCTTGGTGTATCCTCTGTGGGGCCCCAGAAGAACATAGCACGTGGGACTCGGCCAGGACCGGTCATCACTGCTTAGTGGATCCTGAGCACTTGGTTCAGGGCGTGTGGGTGTCTGCTGAAGGATGGGTGCTCCTTATGGGACGAAGGAGGTTCTGATTCCGTTAATTAGCTAATTAATGTGAGCAGGCATCACGGCCTGACGATGTTCCTGATGGGCTGAGAGGAACGAGACGGAGGGACTGCGCTGCACATCCGAATGGGCGTGCTGAGAGCCCCAGCAGAACTTCTGAATCCCTCTCTTTGGAGAGTTGAGCCTCCTGTACTCCACCCCCGGCCCCTTAGAACTCCACGGAAAATTTAGAAGCACAGCCATGGCTAGGAATTTTTGCAATGAGAGAAAGCTTCCTAGCCCAACGTAAACGTTAGTGCTTAGTGGATAAGTGGAGACAGTAGGTGTTTGTGAAAAGCCCACTTGACAGTGAAAGTCAGGGACCAGGTGGAGCTGAGTCCTTCCAGGAAGCCCTGCTGCTCCGTGACAGCCGAGCCTCTGCCTCCCCCAGCACTCCCGCTTCCTCCACTGTGCTCTGGAGCGTGGAGTGGAAGACAGGCAGAGCAAGGAGACAGGCAGGAGACGACGCCTGAAATAGCGTTTTAGGCTGCGCTATTACAACCTGACTCTGCTGCTCCCCCAAAAGGAGGCACGTTGGCCTCCTATCTCCTCCTGCCTTCTCGGCATGTGCGTGATTGAGCGTCACTGAGGGCTGCCTCCCAGCCTCAGCCCCAGAGCAGAGCAGCTGATGTTAACATGACACATGCGACAGAAAGGTGGCCCCAGAGGACTCCCAGAGGAATTCCAAGTCAGATCAGCTGTCACTCATTAATCAAAAGTTGGTTGCAGGTCACTCCTCTGCCTGGAGTGAGTGTAGCCGCCCATCGTTCTGGTGGAATGTTGAGTTCTTTGTGGACTGGGTTTTAGTGTGATATTTGCTGTGCCCTTGCTACGGTAATCCCAGACTGCCAGGGGTCTCAAAGGCACGACCCACCTCTCCACGTGCTGGCCGCCTTTGGAATGTCTGTGCATTTCCTGCTTTGCTCAGCTGGCGCCTCCCCCTGCTCCAGCGCAAGTGTGGGGCTCTGTGGGTTGTGTCTTCAGCCCTCGGGGGGCCTTCCCAGCTGTAATTCGGGGCAGGGGACAGTCTTCAGGAGGAACCACTGGCAGAGGAGAACAGGTAGCCAGGTGCCTTGGGAAGTACTCTGCAGCACAGACATTCTCCAAGACAGGCATTCCTATCCCCGCTTCATAGACTGGGAAAACGAGCTTCCGAGACATTGAGAAGCTGGTCTGAGTTTTCGTATGCACTCATGCATGGGGTCGTCAGGATTACCACTGGAGCATGGCAGGCGGAGAGACGGACGGGGCGGCACAAAACGGGCGCAGAACTGGGAGTCTTAAGTCATAAAACGTAAGGAACAGAGATGTGGGGGAAGGGGGTATGGGGATGGGTGCATTGAGTCTCCTTTGCCTTGGGGTTGTTATAATTCTTTATTTTTCTTCCAAGTAAAACTGTACCTATCTTTCTTGAAGATTCTTCCCATCAACAGCCATGGAATTTCAGGCAGGACATTGGCAGAAATGGTTAGCAGTAGACACTTTCAAATTCCTGTCCTTACTGGGCCACCAAAGTCAGATGCCACCGTAACACCCAACAAAGTCTTCATCTGATGGCTCTGAACAGGAGTCAGAGTGAGGCCTTCACATTTAGCTTGTTGCTTTTTTTTTAAAGGTTTATTTTATTTATTTGAAAAGCAGGGTAACAGAGAGAGAGGGAAAAATAGAGGGGAGAGAGAGCGAGAGAAATCTTGAATCTGCTGGTTCACTCTCCAAATGGCTGCAAAGCCAGAGCTGAGCCAGGTGGAAGCCAGGAGTCAGAACTCCGTCAGGTCTCGTAAGTGGGTAGTACAAGTCCAAACACAAGGAGCTGGGTCAGAAGCTGAGCAGCCGGGACTCTAACCAGTACACCTGTGTCAGAGGGTAGCTTAACCCACGGCACCACAATGCTGACCATGTCACAAGCTAATCCTGCACTATAAGCTGTGGCCTGTGGCGCGAGCATCCCACATGGGCGCCTGTTTAAGTCCTGGCTGTTCTACTTCTGATCCAGCTTCCTACTAGTGTGCCTGGGAAAGCAGGGGAAGATGGCCCAAGTGCTTGGGCCCCTAAACCCCTATGGGAGACCCGGAGGAAGCTCCTGGCTTCTGACTTCAGCCTGGCCCAGCCCTGGTCATTGTGGTCATTTGGGGAGTGAACCAGTTCTCTTTGTGTGTAATTCTGCCTCTCAAATATATAAACAAATCTTTTTTTTTTTTTTAAAAAGAAATCAAATGAAAAGGGCAGAATTGTCAGTCTGAAGTCACCGTTCAGTCCACATTGCCTGTCATGCTGGAAATGAATTTGGGGGTCAGGTCCCAACAGGTCTCTGGTGTAAGGGAGCTAAGTTCCTCCCAGAAGCAGACAGGGAGGCGACCTAAAAGCCATTTTGTTTCCAATGAGGCGTCCGTGCCGTGGTGGCTGTGGTGTCAAGGGCAGGGCCTCCCCCTTCCGGAAGCCGAGAAGTCCCGGAACCAGCAGGGAAAGGGTCTTCACGTCAGTGCAGCTGCAGGGACCTTCTGTGGGGACACTCGCCCCTCCCCCAAACAGGTAGAACAGGTGCTGCATTTTTATCTGCAGTCCCAGAAGGACACAGGTGCCAGGGACACGCCCACTTCCCTGGGCACCTCTAGCAGTGGTGGCTCCGGCTGCCGCAGGCTCCTCCCACCTGGCCAGGCTCCGCCCTTCCCTCCTCCTTTGCAGGGGCCTCTTGGGTGGGTCTGGCTTTGGAGGAGCAGCTGTCACAGACGCCCTGCGGGTCTTCTCTGTGGTCCGGCCTTACCTGGGCTCCTCCCCTGCTGCAGGCCCTGCAGCCTCTCTTCTGGGCACGGTGGGACAAGGGTGCTGGGTGCAGGATGTAGTGGTGTGTGCACTCTGGTGGGTCTGTGGCTCACTCCCGCCTCTTCTTGGAGGTATAAATTCCTCACGTCTTGATCCAGTCTCCATACACCATTGCTGCTGAGAGTCTTCTCTCTAAATAAGCGTCATCTCCGGAGCCCCGCGGGGAAAACCCTCCTTTGGGCAAAGCCTGCTGAGGCCCAGGAGCTGGTCAGATCAGAGGTGGATCCGAGCCGCAGCCCAGACACCCTCTGCTGCTGGTGTCAAGTGCACGTGACCCGGCCTTGCCCTCTGACGTCCACTCCAGGCTGGGGCCACATGCGGTCCAGGGAATAAGCCTTGTACACTCTTCTCTGCCTGCCATTGTCCTAGGCCTCTGGCAGTGCCCTGAGCAGTGTCACTTCCCATGGAGCCATCAGATACTGTGTGACAAACGTGCCTGCAACCCTCTGGGAGCTCAGCTGTGGCCACCATTACGGTGGCAGGAAGGTGCTTGAACAATTGGCGTTTTCTTACACCCTGTAAACTCTAAAAGTACTCTCAAACAGTTCTGTTTCTTTTCTTTCTTTCTTTCTTTCTTCCTTTTTTTTTTTTTTTTTTTTGACAGGTAGAGTTATAGACAGAGAGAGAGAGACAGAAAGGTCTTCCCTCTGCTGGTTCACTCCCCAAATGGCCACTACGGCCGGCGCTGCGCTGATCCGAAGCCAGGAGCCAGGTGCTTCCTCCTGGTCTCCCATGCGGGTGCAGGGCCCAAGCACTTGGGCCATCCTCCACTACCTTCCTGGGCCACAGCAGAGAGCTGGACTGGAAGAGGAGCAGCCGGGACTAGAACCCAGCACCCATATGGGATGCCGGCACCACAGGTGGAGGATTAACCAAGTGAGCCATGGCGCTGGCCCCAAAAACAGTTCCATTTCTTAAATGCGTGGACTGAGAGTTAGACCCATGAAATGATCTCCGGTCGCCGAGCAGAGCTTGGTGCTGTTGAATCAAGTCTGCAGAAGACCACTGACCTGGCCTGGGCCCCTGGCCTGGGCCCAGCAGACCTGCCATTCATGCTAAGTGGAACTCACGCTCTCAGAGGTAGTGCAGTCGACTCACACGGCTGTTTCTGTCAGTGACAGCCACTGAGCTTTGCTGAACCATAGCCGGCCAGCAGACCCAGACAAGGCACACCAGACGCGCTCCATACGGATTCTGAGGGCTGCCTCATTCGGATCCTGAGTAAAAGCCAACTGAGATCTTCCCTAAATGTGTGGTCCTTTTGGTCTGGGTGGTGCCACACCTGTTAACATTGAGCAGGCTGCGTAATTTCGGAAGCCCGAGAGTCACGCGATCCTTAGAGGGGGTGAATTTGTTTGTGATGCCTTTATAACTTCCTGGAAAACAACTGTTACTGCCATGTTTTCCATCAGGGCCTTGTTCCCATGGACCTGGAGTTAAGGCGAACAGCGGGAAGCTGAATCCACGTCCAACAGAAGTCTGAGGACTGCCAGAGCTTGGACTTCTGGAGAAATCTCTGCCATCTGGGGCGCAATTCTTAGAGGCTCATGTGTGTTCTTAAAGTCCAGGCTCTGGAATTTGCATCTTAATTACATTTTTTTCCTTGATAGTAGGAAAGGCAGAAATACTTCTAAGAATGAGTTGTGTTTGCTTTTTGAATTTGCATATTTATTTACTTCAGAGGCAGCCACTGGTTCACTCCCTGAGTGCCCACAGGGCTGAGGCTGGGCCCGGCCAAAGTCAGAAGTCAGAAACTCAGTCGGGGTCTCCCACGTGGGTGGCAGGGACTCACACTGCCTCCCAGCAGGTCATTAGCAGGAAGCTGGAATCCGGGCACTGGATGCAGTCGTCCCCAGTGGAGTTTTTTTTTTTTTTAAAGATTTATTTATTCATTTGAAAGGCAGAGTTACAGAGAGGCCAAGACAGAGACAAAGAGAAAGAAAGAAAATCTTCCATCCACTGGTTCACTTCCCAAATAGCCACAATGGCTGGAGCTGTGCCAATCCGAAGCCAGGAGTCAGGAGCTTCTCCCAGGTCTCCCACATGGGAGCAGGGCCCAAGCACTTGGGCCATCTTCCACTGCTTTCCCAGGACATAGCAGAGAGCTGGATAGGAAGAAGAGCAGCTGGGACAGGAACCGGCACCCATATGGGATGCTGGCACTACAGGCAGCGGCTTTACCCGCTATGCCACAGTGCTGCCCCCAACTCCCAAGAGGTGTTTTAACCGCTGTGTCAAATGCCTGTCCCTATTGACTTTTATGCGGTCGTGATGCTGCACCGTTGATCATAATGATGTTCTTTGCCTGCCATTCTGCGTGCTTTGATGGGCCAGGTAAGGGACAAACTGGGTCAGAATTCTGACTGTGGACTGTGAAAAGCATAGCAAACGCTGTGTGACTCAAGCCAGCCCACCTGAGACTAATCCTTTATAACTAATGTAATGCCGATGGAACTCTGGCACTGAACTGGTATGAGTCCTCTATGGGGGCATTTGAAAGAGATTTTATTTTCTCGATCTCCAGACCTTTATCCTCCTGGATTATTAGTGTAACTCAATTACTAGATTCCTATGTCTGCTTTCCGTTGAGATTGGTTCTCTGAAATAACCAAACTCTCTTAAGTAAAAGGAGCCTGACTGTTCAGTCTCTGGATAAGACTCCTTCCAAATATGCCTCCTGGCTACAGTTTCCTGTCTGAAACAGAGTAATCTAGCTTCTTTATTTAAGAGAGCTCACGTGATTATCTGGGGGAAGTGCTCTCTTCTAAATTCTGTGTTCCACCCATCCACCACCCACCCATCCACCCACCCATCCACCCATCCACCCACCCATCCACTCACCCATCCACCCATCCACCCACCCATCCACCCTTCCATCCATCAATCCATCCAGTAAATATTTCCCAAGAATTTAGTATATGAAGTCACTGAGCAGTAATGGTGAGAAAGGATGGAGAGGTGGAGTGCCTGTCTTCAGAGAAGCAAAGGGGGGCATTTTAGTAAGGAAACATAAAAAATATAAAATAGGCTATGATATAGGAAGACTATGATGCCATGGGAACACACGGCAAAAACACAGGCCCCGCGGTGGTGAGGGTGGGGGAAGCTATCAGGAGGAAGGGGCATGTGAGCTGAAGCCTGGAGGCTGAGTGGGAGGAAACCAGCCAAGAGCAGGTGGAGCAGCATGTGGGGGGAAGAACATTCTAGAGAGAGCACTTGAGGGCCCAGGTGCTGGGCTCACAGAGCTGGGCAGTATCTACCTAGAGACACGCCAAAATTTCTTTTCTACACAGGTTATATCAAGCAAGACTTGGCCATGGCTTCCTTGACAATGTCAAAGCCCTGCCTGGCACAGTGGTTGTGTGTGATGGGGATGACACAGAGTGTAGTGACAGAGTATGGGAGACGGGATGTGGTAACCCCTGGGTGAGGACGAGCCTGATCCTCAAGGGAAAACGTGGGGACAACAAAGCATAGGGATTTCCTGCAGCTTGGAACCAGCTGTTACTACGATTCCGTATTCAACTAGATTGAAAATTCCAGGAGGTAGAAATCACGCAAATTATTCCATAGCCACTTGGAATTGTGGGAGAACTCACAAACCAACTATTCCATAGCCACTTGGAATTGTGGGAGAACTCACAAACCAACTGGGTTTGAGGGCCAGCTCTGCAGTTTGGTAACACTGATATCACAAGCAGAATCCTTAATGTCTATGAGCGCCCACTGCCTAATGGGCCCCAGGGAGACAGCAGTGAGCAAGAACCAAAAATGCTTATCAAGGCCCGGCTAGGGGGCGGCGCTGTGGCATAGTGGACAGAACCTCCGACTGCGCCGCCGGCATCCACATGTTCACTGGTTCATGTCCTGGCTGCTTTTCATCTGATCCACTCTCTAGTGATGATCTATGAAAACAGTGGAGCACTGAACCCGTGTGGGAGACCCATAAGCAGCTCCGGGCTTAGGATTGGCCCAGCCCAGCTGTTGTGGCCATTTAGAGTGAACCAGTGGACGGAAGACCTTTTCTCTGCCACTCCCTCTCTCTGTAGCTCTGCATCTCAAATACATTTTTTAAAAAAAGGCCCAGCTGGGAAGATAGTACTCAAGAAGTTGAAAACTAGGTAATAAGGAGTTGTAGCAAGTGCTATGAGGCAAATACAAGACAAGAATGAGATGGAAGAGAGAGAGAGGACAGGCCAGCCACCAAGGTGCTGGGGGAGAATGTTCCAGACAGAAGGACAGTGTGAAGCCTGCACGCGGCAAAGGGCTCAGCGGGTCCAGTCACAGAGACCCCGTGGATCCAGGCCCTGTGGGCCAGGAAGAGATGTTCTCGTTCTAGGAGCAAGAGAGGCCATGAGAGCATTGTAAGCACGGGAGTCGGCGTGTCCAGGTTTATAGTTCCACACTGACTATGGAGTGGGGAGTGAACCAGACAGAGAGGAGACGGAGGGAGGGACAAGCTACGAGACGACTGCAGTCACCCAGGAACGAGAAAAGGGCTTAAGTAATAATAATTAATGCATTATTATATTAATAATAATACAATAGCATGTATAGGCTTATAAGCATTTTTTCATGGATTATTTGGGGGAAAACTGGACAGAAATCACTGAAAAGATGCTACCCAATTTATAGTTCTCCATAATTTTAGTTAAAATTTTTTCAAAATGCAGAAACCTTGAAAAAAGTAGGGCATTATACCATTTCCACCATTAGTTTTGCTTACCTTCAAGATTCTGCAGTTAACCCTTTGTTACTGTAGTTTTGGCTCAAATACAAGGGTACTTCAAAAAATTCATGGAGAGATAGAGTTAAAAAAATAAGCTATTTTGGTGCAAAATGTTTGAAATTTATGCATATGAAGAATTTTCAGAAAGTCTGTAAAAATCTATTTTATGAATATACATGATTTCATTTTTTTGTCCCAAAATAAACTCATCTCTTAATTCTATTTTTCCACAGACTTTTGAAGTACCCTAATATAACTCTAATCAACCCCAGCTGTTGCAGGCATTTGGGGAATGAACCAGCAGATGGGAGCACGCTGTGTGTGTGTGTGTGTGTGTGTGTGTGTGTTGCTCTGCCTTTCAAACACACAAAAAGAAACAAAAGACATTTTTATCTGTAAATTTTAACATCTAGATAATAGTCTCTACTGATTGCCTTTTCATTTGAATATAGTTTATATTTTTCTGGTTCCTTGTTCATAAAGTGATTGTATCCTGGACATGTAGGTGATATCTTGTATAGACTCTGGGTTGTGTTAAGTTCTTCATAAGAGTACTGGGGTTTTTTTGTTGTTGTTTTTCAACTTTAAAATCATGTATTTTTAAAGGCAGCCAGCTAACATGGTTAAATTTTTCTGTCCCGTAGTGGGCTGCAGTTGAACTGTCTGTTCCGTTTTAAATGAGGCTTGTCTTGGCTGCTGGGACCTTCTGTGCATGTGTGTGGTTCAGGAGCCAGCCAGACACGTGGGCAGAAATACCCTGAGCTGAGGGCTCAACCCCCAGGCTCTCTGCCTTCCAGGATTTGCCTGCTCACTCTGCAGCTGCGTGGTTGCACTGGACTCTAACTTTCCGGCTGAGTTTTAACCACACAACCTGTCAAGGACTGGTGGGACTGCTGTAGGCTCAGTGTTAAAAACGGGAGACTCCCAGTTCCCTTCCTCTAAGCATCGTCTCCCCTTTAATATCTATCGCCTTGTGGCTCACCCCCCAGTGCCGTTGGAAGTCTGTTTTTTTAATATTTGGGCCAGAATTCAGCACTGCGACCTACAGGAAAGTTGACCCACAGCAGCTACCAGGTCTTAAACTCCAACATCTGCATAGCTGTTGACCATTGGTTCTCACTGTCCGCTTGATGGTTTAAGACGGGACACTGTAGGGGGCCAGCACTGTGGCGTAGTGGGTAAAGCCATCACCTGCAATGCTGGCATCCCGTATGGTCGTCGGTTCGAGTCCTGGCTGCTCCACTTCCAATCCAGCTCTCTACTATGGCCTGGGAAAACAGTGGAAGATGGCCCAAGTCCTTGGGTCCCTGCACCCACATGGGAGACCCAGAGGAAGCTCCTGGCTCCTGGCTTCGGATCGTCACAGCTCCAACCATTGTGGCCATCTGGGAAGTGAACCAGCGGGTGGAAGACCTCTCTCTCTCTCTCTCTCTCTGCCTCTCCTTCTCTGCACCTGGAATCAGGCAGGGAGACCTGAATGCTCTGGAGGGATTAGGTATGAGTGAGTGACGGAAAAGGAAGCTCCAGTGTGTCCTGGGTTTTTGGCACGAGCCGTGGGATGAACGGTGAGATTTCCTGATGTAATCAGAGCTGAAGGAGCACTCGCCTTTGCCGTCGCTCTGAGGAGCCCGGTGGTTTAGACCTGTCACTTCTGAGACTGTCACTCACTCACAGGAGTCGTGCAGCAGACTTGGGAAAACGAGCGTGGAGCCCGCGCGGTGCAGGGCTTGGGTTAGAGCTGGGCGCACAGCCCCGTAGCGGCCAGCGTGCGGTGCCCTCGGAAGCCGCTGGATTGGCTGAGACTCCTAGGGCACAGTGCAGAGAGAGGAGGGCAGGCGGCCCCGGAAGAGTTTCTGTGGCATCTGACCACAGGTAGAATTTGACAAAAGTTGAAACCAAGCAAGATGAAAACAAAACAGAAGAGCAGAAGGTAACTCTGAAGGAAAAACAGGAGAGCAGGTTGTGTTCTGGAATCCAGTAGAAAACATTTTCACAAGGGTGCAGTGACTGGCGTGACGTTCTTGTGAGAATTGTCAGGGACTGGCATCGCGACACAGTAAGTTCAGCTGCCACCTACGACGCCAGCGTTCCATATCAGGGCGCCGGTTCGAGTCCAGGCTGCTCTTCTGATCCAGCTCGCTGCTTCTGTGCCTGGGAAAGCGGCAGAAGGAGGCCCTGGTGCTTGGGGCCCTGCACCCATGTGGGAGACCTGGATGGAGTTTCTGGCTCCTGGCTTCAGCCTGGCCCAGCCCCAGATGTTGTGACCATTTAGGGGACGAAGCAGTGGATGGAAGATCTCTGTCTCCCCCTCTCTGTGTCACTTTGCCTTTCAACTATGGAAATCCTTAGAAAGAAAGAGAAGAAGGAAGGGAGGGAGGGAATGCGGGAGGTTGATGCAGAAAGCTGAGGACAGAGAAGTCCTGTTGGGTTTGGCAAAGTGGACCTGAATGGAGTAGTGCAGTTGGAATCCAGATAGGAGTACACGCAAGATTGAATACTTGAGTGAGGGAGCGGAGATGGCGCATCCCGAGTAATTTGAAGCAAGGGCTGTTGTGAACGGGGCAGAGGGACCAGGAGGCCTTTGTGTGAGCGGGACGGTGGAGATGGAGAAACAACAATGCGAAACCTCACCGGATTGTTTTCCAGTGACTGCTGCGGAACTGCTCTGTAGACTGCAGACTGCTTTGAGAATGGTTTTAGGAAAGTATCTTCTAGGCCTTGTAATTGTTGTGTCTTTATGCTTCTCTCACAATGAAGACATCCTGATCAAACGTCCGTGTTCATTTTCCTGCTTTCGCGGAGTGTTGCATCCATAAAGCTGATGCTTCGTGAACGTTCTTCCTTGGTTACCCTCGGGGGCTTTCCTTTGCCGTTTTCCCGTTTGCTAACAGACGTAAGTGACGTCGCAGAGTTAGGTCCAAACACTGCTGCCCGGGAGAGGGAGCCGACACAACAGCTTATCACGCATCGTTTATTTTTGGAAAACTATATATGCTAATGTATTCGTTTCATTCAATTCATATAGCTCAAATATAAGTGCCAGAAAGTATTTTAAATAAAATATCAAGATGGAATTATGTGTATCAAAACTTGGTAATATGAAATAGCAAGAAATCAAGCCAAAAATAGAAAAGTCGGCTTTCTTTCTCAATGTAGGACACACTTTATTGTTTGCAAAGAGATAAGCATCCCAGGTGGGGAGATGGCCACCTGCTCTATCTGCCCCCAGGCCTAGCCAGGGCCACGGCAGCCCTGAACGTCCTGTCGCCCCGCGTGGAGTGAGACGTCTGGGTGCAGCTGGCCCTGGTCCTGCCCTCAGTTTCCCCATCTTCAGCCGCACCTGCCTCGGCCTGGCTTTACTAGCAGCCGTGGCTCTGCCTCCTGGCCCTCGCTACCGGCTACTTCTCTTGTCTCTGGGTTTGGACAATTTTGCTGGATGAATCGGGCTCCCTCTTTCATTCTGGTTTTGTCCTGGGACCGCAGGGTCCCGACTCCACGATGGTGGTGAGCCACAGCCCCACTGCCTGACTGCAAGGTGAACGCCACTCTGCCAGTTTCCCTGGCTCTGCCCCACCTGCTGCAGAGGCCACGGCACCCTGGGGCCACGCCATGGCCTGACACTGCTCCCCTGCGTGCCTTGTGCTCGTCCTCTGGGTTAGAAGTGCCTTAGAGGAAATGGGGACTCTGCCTTTTAGGCTGCTCAAGGAGTCTTGGAAGTATTATTTTTTTTAAAAAATCACATTTTCTAGTTTTCCCAATCGTTTGCTTTCCGAGATCACCCAAAGGTGGTGGAGTCGCAGGAGTTTTCCTGGGCTGTCTGGTCTGCATTCGAGATTCTTCCTCATCTTTAACTAACACAGCCCAGCCTCCAGGGTCCAGCAGAGGCCGCAGCCACCCCGGAAATCCCCCTTTGTCCCGCTGCCTCGGGCATTTGCCCCCCTCTGGATGCCAATGCTCCACACTTAGCCTGCACCGCATGTCTGCTCCACACTTAGCCTGCACCGCATGCCTGTGCGTTCCCCAGTAGTCCATCAGCTTGGCCTTTTGCTCCCTCACTGATGCCAGGGGCTGGTCCTGGGGTAAGAGCGCCTGCCATCCGGGCTCCCTCTCTGTTCTGACCTCAGTGAGCCACTTGCCCTCACTGTGCCTGGGCCTCCCTCTCTTCTCTGCATGATAGCAGTGCCTGCTGTTTATGGTTGGAGAGAGCTACACGATACACATAATGTGTTTTGGTTTCTTTTCTCTTTTTTAGAGATTATTTATTTGGAAGGCAGAGTTATGGGGCCAGGGTGAGGGGGCAGGTGGGCAGAGAGTTCTTCCATCTGCTGGTTCGCTCCCCACATGGCCACCCGGGATGGAGCAGGGCTGGGGCTCCCATGTGGGCCAACCCACCGAAGCCATCCTCTGCTGCTTTCCTGGGTACATCAGCGAGCCGCTGGACTGGAAGTAGAGCAGCCGGGACTCAGATCAGCACCCATATAGGATGTCAGTGTCGCAGGCGGCAGCTTAACCCACGCCCGCCCCACATAATGTGCTTTGTGTGGTGGCCGGCACATTGCTGGGGTTCGGTCAGAGTTATGAAGTAGGAGACAGTCCTCAGAAGTGGCTTTGCCCTGCTGGAATTCAGTTCTAGCCTTAACGTCTCATTAGTGATTGCTGTCTTCTGTGCTGCTGTTTTGGGGTGCAGAGTGCCCCGGGCATTTGGGGGTGCGGAGTGCCCCGGGCATCTGGAGAAGGTTGCCCGAGAAGTGATGGAGAAATCTGGATAGGAAACAGAGAGGTGCCTTGTGCCTGTGAAGTAAGGAGAATCAGCCTCCCGCACTGCCTGGACCCGTGGGTAAGGCTGGTCATTCTCTCCCTTCCAGCCCCCGAAAGAAAGTCGTTCTGGGCAGCATCCATGAGGGCCCAGAGAGGAAAACGGAAGCCACACCAGGCATTGTAACAGCAGGTACCTAGGGGAGGAGTGAGAAATGCGGCCCGGGGAGGGGTGCTGAGAGCCGGGAGCAGTAAGAAGGCACCGGCTCTGCAGACCCAAGTCTGCTTGCATGGCCTCACTCTCCCGGGGGCAGACACACCACTACCCAAGCTTTAGGGCCCAAAGGAGCAAGACCCCAGAACCCTGGGGTGGGGGCAGGGGCGGCCGGCAGGTGGGGGGTAGGCTCCGGGGGCTGCCATGCATGCGCTGAGAGTTCAGGAGCCCAGGAGAGCCGGGAGGACTTCCTCGGAGGTGCCTGCACCTGCACAGGGTGGAAGGAGACGGAGGCTATGGCCAAGGCCATGATGCCGGGGTGGGAGAACAGCCCCTGTAGTGGCCACCATGGATGAGAACTGACCGGGAGTCAGCGGGCAAAGCAGAGATGATTGGCAGAGCTCCAGCCCCAGCATTGTACAACAAAGTATAGAAAGCCGGGAAGGTGCTCTGTTAATTTTTAAATTTAAAATTTTCAAAGTTTTCTTTGAGAAAGAGGGAGAGGAGTATTCCCACCTGCTGGTTCACTCCCCAAAATACCCCTGCAATGGCAGGGACTGGGCTGGGGCCCAAGCTCGGAGCCAGGAACTCAGTCTAGGTCTCCCGCATGGGTGGCAGGTCCTGACCACTTGCGTCATCACCTGTTGCCTCCCAGGGTGCACATGGGCACTTGCTGGAGTCAGGAGCCAGAGACGGGCCTTGAACCCAGGCATTCCAGTGTGGGACTGGGTGTCTTCACCCAGAGGCCCAACGCCCACCTCAGAGGAACAAAGGGGAAAGTGCATGTTTTTGTGACGTGGCCCTGCCTTGGCAGCATCTGACTCCTACTTTCCACGTGGCCTCCAGAGAGAATCTGCCGTGAACCCTTTCTTTTGGACACAATGGAGATGAATTCCTTTGCCAATGCAGAAACAAAGAGCAAACCTGTGTTTTATGCTCCTTCAGCCTCTGAGCTGGAGGATAAATACATCTATCGCAAAGTCAAAAAATTCTTAAGCCAAGGAACCAGCTGTGGGCACACATAGATGACGGCGTGGAGTTAAAAGAGAACTTCATTTTGATGTATGACTTTTTGAAATTCATGCATTCAGGGGGCCATCAAAAGCTCATGGAAAATGCATATTATGAAAAAAGTGATGCATGGATTTCAAAAGTTTTGTACCAAAATAAGCTCATCTTTTAATTCCATTTTCCACCAGCTTTTTGAAGCGTCCTTGTGTATTTACCGGGATAATGATTTAAGTACACATGTGAAGATCATTGGAAAGGAGCGGAAGTGTGAGATGGAGACTGGGGTGGTTAAGGAGCTGGTGCTCACTCCTAGGGGGTCTTGCCCTCATGCCAGAGCTCTCACTGGTGAACTCCGGGAAAGGTACTGCTGCTCACCAGGTTCCTGGAGGACTGCTGAGGCCCGCTGGCAGGTGGGCGCACACACATGGTCTTCCCCCAGCCCCCACGCGCCCATTTCCATCAGCTGGCAAAGCCCAGCAGGAACCTCCAAAGCCCCCACGGAGACCCTGTGTTTTCCCCACCAGCTCATAGTGTGAAAGATTCTAATCCACAAACTGGATTAAGAACCTCTCTTTAATATGTATGAACAAAAGTCCTTAAAAATTAGCCACTGTTGATGCCAAGTTGACCAAATTCAATCAAACTGATGTCATTTCCAGCAACTGTAACAGTAAGAAATGTGATTTTCTTTTTTAAAAAAATTTACTAATATAAAGAGAATGGAATTCATGTATTTCATAGCTACAATTCTAAGAAGATAACCGTACTTCCTCCTTCCCTCAATCCTCTTCCTTCCATTCTTTTTTTTCCAAATTTTTGTAAAACCATGGTGATTTTCATTAGATATTTAGGAGCATTATAAATAATTGTTGGAATGGGAAGCAGTCCACACAGGAGACTCATGGAATGACAATTGCTTTAAGTAACACTCTGACCCCAGAATCAGCCCTTAAGACTTCCCTGGTCTGGCTGAAAAGCCTGTGAGAGCATTTCAGGCATGGAAAGTCAAGATACTGTGGCGAAAAATGTCCTTCATGCAGGAACTCTGTGAGTGAGACCCCAGCGGAAAGAAGGGGCCATCAATGAAGGAGGTACCTTTCTCTGAAGGGAGAAGAGAACTTCCACTTTGCTCACGTCCTTTTCTAAATGCTGATGGAGTTTGTGGACCCAAAAGGCTTCCATAGCCTAGGCAGCTAATGTCAAGAGCCTCAGGTGGCCACTGACATCATACATAAAAGTGTTAATTGTTAAATCAACAACATGAGTCACTGTGCACTTACTCCCCATGCGGGACCTCTGTCCTCAATAAGTTGTATTATGAGAGTTAACTGTAAAACCAGTTCTCAAAAAGTTTTTATGTGTGTGTGCATGTGTGTGTGCAAATTGTTGAAATTTTTACTTAGTATAGAGTTGGTCTTCTGTGTACAGTTAATTAAAAATGAATCTTAATGGAGAATGAGACTGGGAAGGGGAAAAGGAGGAGGAGGAGGGGTATGAGTATAGATGGGAGGGTGGACATGTTGGGAAGAATTGCTATATTCCTAAAGTTGTGCTTTTGAAATTAATATTCCTTAAAAAAGAAATTAAAAAAAGAAATTAAAAAAGAAATAATTGTCAGAGTCTCCAGTACTACTTTATAGTGTCTCAGGAGAGAAGGCTTAGGTGTAATTTTTAAAATTGTTTTTCATGTGCACTGAACTGGAGGTGCGTCCGCAGGGAAGCTCCTGCCAGCACAGGACTGACACTTCCTGCTGGTCAGTGACAAGCCTTGAGTTAAATCCTTTAGTTCCTTTTTTTAAGATTTATTTATTTATTTAAAGTCAAAGTTACAGAGCAAGAGAGAGACACAGAGAGATCTTCCATCCAGTGGTTTATTCTCCAAGTGGCCACAACGGCCACTGTAGAACCAGGATGAAGCTAGAGCCAGGAGCTTCTTCCCGATCTTCCACATGGGTTCAGGGGCCCAGGCACTTGGGCCACCTTCCACGGCTTTTCCCAGGCCACTAGCAGGGAGCTGGATCAGAAGTGGAGCAGCCGGGACTGGAACCGGTGTCCATATGGGATGCCGGTATCGCAGCGGCAGTTTTATCTGCTATGCCACAACGCTGGCCCATAGTTCCTTTATTTTGACTCCCATATTTCTATGGAGAATAAAATGAGTAAAATCAGCTTTTTGACTAGTGCAGAAAGAGCTATTATAACAAAATTTTTGTGTAAAAGGAGCGTTAAAATGTTATATTTCATCCAAATTGGCCTACTTGTCTAGAATATTCATTTCCTGGAAATTATGCCTTCAAATACATATAATATACCTATAATATCTGGTTTTATTCCCCCTGCTTTGCCATTCTGACTTTCTATGTTAGAAAGCACTAATAACCCTAGGGAAAGATAATTCTTTATTCCATGGCCTTTTCTAGTTGGTTGTTGATTCCTGGCCATACCACCTGCTTTGACTCCACACAGACCAGAACTATTGGCAGTTACAAATAAAGATCTGATATTTCAGTGTTCAGCCATAAAACAAAATGAGGGGCTGGTGCTGTGGCATAGCAGGTAAAGCCAGCGCCTGCAGTGCCGGCATACCATATGGGCACTGGTTCAAGACTCAGCCGCTCCATTTCAGATCCAGCCCCCTGCTGTGGCCTGGGAAAGCAGTAGAAGATGGCCCAGGTCCTTGGCCCCTGCACCCACATGGAAGACAGAAGAAGCTCCTGGCTCCTGGCTTTGAATCATCCCTGCTCTGGCCATTGTGGCCATCTGGGGAGTAAACCAGCAGATGGAAGACCTCTCTCTCTCTGCTCCTGCCTCTGCCTCTCTGTAACCCTGCCTTTCAAATAAATAAATAAATCTCTTAAAAAATGGACTGGAAATCAGGACTGCAAAGAAACAAAAATAAACACATGATAAACAGCTGAATCTGATTATTTCTCAACAATGAGGCTTGTTATAGATTCCTAAAAGATCCAGTTATTTTTTAAAAATACACTACACTGTTTCTGCTGGTAACAATGTTTATGTGAGAAACAGAAAATAAGCAAAATACAGTGCAAGCATGAAGTATAATCTTGCTGAGGCTTAGAATTATTTCTATTTTTAATTGCATAAGATCCATTATGGGTCTGGAATATGGATCCTTGAAGGTTACCTTATTTATTCTGTGGCTTTGCTTCCCATTGCAAATGCTGTTCTAAAGTGCTGAGTCATGCCTTGGCTTGTTGCACACTTGCATACTTTAATAGGAATGCATAAAAATGTAACTTATTAACTTTGCAAAGCATGAACCCTGAGCACAATTGTGAATGTCACTGGCACATCTTGGTACAGAGTTGATGCTGACTCAAGCCCACTCACAGGAAGGACTCCAGAGTCCCCCAAGCAAGGTGCACGACTAGTGTCCCAGGCTTAATGGCAGGCTTTGCCTACTGGTGGTGCGTGTCGTGAACATTGGGGGAAACTGTGCATGGCTACACCAGCACCAGGCTTGGGGTCACTTTTTAGATTCCATGATTGCACACGTGATTGTGAGTAGACAACTGTGCACGGAACCAGCAGGGAGATCTTTGCCAGTAGACAGGCATCCACTGGTAGCAGTGGGCAGTAACCACGTGATGTGGATTCTACTGCACAATCAGCTGGGGGTCGCCTTAGACTTCCTGATTCTCTGCACTTGGATGTGGAGCTGACTGCTGTGCACCAAGTAAACCTCAAGACACTTACAGCTCCGAGCCAGCTGTGGTTCCTAAGGGGAAGGCTGGGCTTTGAGGACAGTACAGGGAGATACAATCACCTTCACACTCCAAGCTGACAAAGATGACAGCAATTATGTGATGGAAAATACGAAGAGAGTCGTAACTCCTCTGGTTTTCCACGGTTATGGCACTTAGCATTTTTGTTATGTGAAAATATTTCTGCAAATGTATTTATAAAAGGCCATGACGTACTAAAACCTCAGTGCTTGCTTTGGATCCCATTGAGTCCAGCAGAATGCTTTTTGCAAAATAGCAATTAAATTAACGAAATCAGAATTGCCTGATAGAGTAAAAGAATAAACCTGGAGCGCCTAGGATATTTCAGATAGAGAATTTTATAATTTTCATGAGTAATACTTATTCAAGATAGTAAGCTCTGGGGAATGAGAAGTTGAAGGCTCTGGTGGTAAGAGCCAGAGAGAATGGACTGGGGATCTAAGGAGAATGAAGAATGACTTCTCCTGTGCATGTAGAATTTCAGACTTATATTTTAATCTTGCTGTCACATCTTTTAAAGGAGCCTTTTGATCTTAATTTTTATTTCTTTGACAGTTTTGGCTTTATGTGTTTTATGTTATATTAAAATGTGTTCCTGTGAATTTATTCTGAGTATTTTATTTAAAGTATACATTCTACTGTCATAAAAAGTCCAAATTCTGCTAATGAAACAAACAAGCAGAATTCTCATAGATCGTAATTCCATTGTGGAAATGACTTATTTTGTATTCTCTTTAATTTTGAGGAAATGCAGAAAAGCGAGAATGAATCCAGTGGCAGGTACAGGGAAGAGAGTAAGGCATTGACCGTGACATTCCACACGTTTGTCCTTTGCTATCCATCCTCCCTTCTTAGAGCAGAGCTCTGGGGCCTTGGACGAGCCCGTAGCTCCTGAGAATGAAGGCTGCATTTCCCGTCCTCACTGGCAGCGCTGTGTGGCCACAGGCCCACATCTGGCCAGGGGGACAGAAGGGAAGGTGTGCAACCTCCAGCAGGTGCACATACCTCTCAGTTCCTAAAGGGCGCTGGAGCCATTTTGGATGATGAGCTGAACTTGAGGATGTAAGCCTCATTCTTCGCCCTTTTGGGACCCAGACCAGCCCTGAACCATCTACCTCCATGTTTTTACTGGAAGAAGAAATACACTCAGTTCATTTAAACCACTATTAATTACATTAGACATGTTTCTTGCGATACGATATAACCCCAATGACGCACCAAATTTGCTTGTTTGCTGTGAGAGGCAGAGAGAGTGCCCATCTGCTGGGTCACTCCCCAGTGCCCGTAACAGCCAGGGCCACTTGAGCCACCAGCAGGAAGCCGGAGTCAGGAACAAACTCGGGCACTCTGGGATGGGATGCGGGTATCCTAACCACTAGGTCGAACACCTACCTGATACACAATTATTAAAGATTCTAGTATTGATTCTAATATTGGATTCTTAAAGTGACGTTACACTTGCACTTAGCTTTGTCAGTTGAGATACCATTGCGTGAATTCCTGTGATGTGACTGAATCTCCTCAATCCACATTGTAAGAAAATAGAAATAAGTTTGAAAGTGATCCTAATTATTTCACTTCCCACTTCCGAATAGAAGTGGATCTCCTTCCAAATGTTGTCTGTCCCCAACCACACCCATTTCAGACGAAGGAGATCCTTGGACTCATGTAGATTTTTGTGTCTTCTCGGTGTTGGGGGCTATGACATTGGATCTACTTGGATTCGTTTGGAATTTCATTTCTAAATTCAGTCTCTCCAGGGCGTGGCTCTGGCACTGCTCCTCATTTGCTCCGATCTCTTCCCCAAACAGCCACAGGCCCGGTGCTCAGTGTAGATGCCTTGTGTGGTTCAGAGTCTCTCCACTTGCTCCGGCCACTTGAAGCTGGCCTCAGGCATCGACTTCAGCTCCAGCACTGCTGCTGCCTTTGGCATTGGCTGCCCAGGGCCTCTTACCATTGGTTTGCCCTAAAAGCTGCTTAGCTCATTGTCACTTTCTTCCACTCACACCCTGAGTGGCCTTGCGCAAAGCTTCCCCTCGTAGCCGATTATTGGTGAGGCCAGGAAGCGCCATCAGGAGTCCAGCGTGAGGGGAGGGTTGACATTCTGTCACCAGTCTGGCTTTGCCTGGGACAGAAGCTTCCTAGTTTTCATCAGGTGGTGAGCAGTGAGCAATTTTAGGTGGGAAAGTAGCTGTCCAAATCGGTGTCTAAAAATACGACTCTGGTGCTCTTTTGAAGAGTGGGATTGGCCAGCGCGATGGTTCAATAGGCTAATCCTCCACCGGCACCCAGGGTTCTAGTCCCGGTTGGGGTGTCAGATTCTGTCCCAGTTGCCCCTCTTCCAGGCCAGCTCTCTGCTGTGACCCGGGAGTACAGTGGAGGATGGCCCAAGTGCTTGGGCCCTGCACCCCATGGGAGACCAGGAGAATCACCTGGCTCCTGCCATCTGATCAGTGCGGTGCACCGGCCGTGGCACACCAGCCCCGGCGGCCATTGGAGGGTGAATCAGCAGCAAAAGGGAGACCTTTCTCTCTGTCTCTCTCACTGTCCACTCTGCCTGTCAAAAAAAAAAAAAAAAGAGTGGGATTGATGCAAAAGTGTTTGGGGGTTTCATTAGTTGGGTGGTGACTATAAGACCGAGATGAGGGGTGACAGACACCTAAGTGAGGGCACTGAGCTGTGATGCTGGGGGAGAGAGATCAGGAGGGCTGTTGGGGTGCAGACGAGAGGGCACAGCCGTTCAGTGTATTACAATCAGAAAGCAAATCCAGAAGGCTCCCTGTTTGTGGTCAGAGCTGGTGCCTTCCCTGAAATGGGAAGACTTGACCTAGAGCACAAATCAGGAGGATGGTGGCAACTTCAGCTTTGCACGTGCTCCGTTTGAGAGCCGCTGTGTCACCTGTGGGTGCCCTGTGCAAGAGCGCCCTCCCCTTCCTCCAGGGCACTGGGGAGTCCTGGCCAGAAATACTGCAGACAGACTGCGCTTGATGAGAAGTAGGTAATCCACTGCAGTGCAAGGCTGTTTGTTACAGAGGCTGACAAAACTGGATGGATACAATGATTCAAAATGTTTTTGAGCAGCCATAGGTCATATCAAACTATGCTTCTGCTGTGGCTGACCCACTTTAAAAACCAAATGCACCTCTCAGGCTACTTTATTTGCTGTCTTTGGAAACAAGGATGTGTGTGTCAGGGTCATTGGAATGGCACCAAAATCTTAAATTCATGTTTAAAACAGATAAAAATAGATGGAGGAACAAAAAGTCACTACCTGCACCCACTCTCATCCTGATGAAGGCACAGTGTGGTCTGTCCGAGAGACTCACGCGTCCGTTCTCCACCCCTCCTCACTGCCACCCAAACCCTGCACAGCAGCACCTAAAAGCAAACGTCCCAGTGTCAAGGGCTCTCAATGTTTATTTGTGATTTCCTTGAATAGAAGTCTAAGCAACAGCTTCCTATCCCGATTGAAACTTCCTGGTTCCCAGATTGTGAACCAAATACAAGGGCACATCAGAAAGCTTGTGGAAGAAGATAATTTTGATGCAAAAAAATTTTTGAAATCCATGCATAGTGAATTGCTTCCAAATGGGGGAAACAGCCTTCCAGTAGAGAGATCCGGCACAACTGGGTCAGTCAGGCGGCCACGGTGGTGTTGGTGATGTCACGTTGGCCCAGGGCGATGTGTCCTCATCACAGAGTGGCACTTACAGACTCACAGCCCAATCTTGAGAAAACGTCAGAGAAGACCAGAGTCAGGGAAATCCTGCAAGACGCCTGAGCAGTGCTGGTTGGGTGTCTGTGTCCTTCTCAGCCTCCTGTTGAAACTTATCAACAGTGGGAACCCTGTGTGCGATGTTGGCCCGCCGTGTACTACTTTTGCAGCTGTTTGATAAACACAAAAATGCTCCAACTTTTAAAAAGTCCATTTTGCTGAAAAATGTAATTTAAAAATAACCCAAATTATTTGCTTTTCCTTGAAGAAAAAGATATATAAGTTTGTGGTTCACAGAAAAATTTTATAATTTGCCTCCCTAGCTCTCTAGATCTCACTGATAGCCTCTCTGCCAAATCCGCACATCGTCCTTCGGCTTCCTTGGTCTCGCTGGTCACTCCCTGGCACCCCCCCACCAGCTCCCATTTCCCCAGGGGAAGGTGCCCCCCATCAGCCGTAGCCCGGGGGACTTCCACTGTGTTGTACGTTTTCCTTGGAGAAGGGAAGCGCCAAGGCTCTCGTCCTCTGCACCCCTTCTCTTCGCTTGTCCTGGGGAGAGCTGGGGTGAGCTATGTTTCCGAATCTTCCCAGTCCCTTCACGTGCACAAATGGCATTTGTAACTTAGGCAAGTAAGAGCCGAAGCCGATTTCTCTGGTTTAGAAAGCTGCTGCTAAGTTAGTGAAGACTTAATCACCATGTTCTTTATGTTCACCCCAAACAGCTCATATTTGCATAGGAACCATCGAATAGGAATGTTGAAGGGAAGTGGGTATCTAATGCCACATTCTCCAGTTACGCGTTGGGAAACCAGGGCTGGATGCCCAAGTGGTCAGCACAGCATCATTGCATTAATGACCAGAAGTTCATTACTGTTCTGTTCCTCCCCTGCAGTTTCTTGTTCTTGAACATCAAGTTCAAATTCCAGTCATAATGTGGGAGTGTTAAAGGCTTTGATATGGTAATTCCTTCTTGTCATACAGGAAACATGGGAAGAAATGAAACAGCTAATGAATCTACTGAACGGATCAGACTGACAAAATGCTGTGACATTCCCTTTGATCTAAACACATGTGCAGAGATCTATGTCCAATCCAAGTGTTCAGATGGCGACCTGCTTGGTCATCTAGTGGCCACTGCCTTATAATTCTTGGTGACCAGTGCCATCACTCAGGTACACTTTTTTTAAAAAGGTTTATTTACTTATTTGAAAGTCAGAGTTACACAGAGAGACTGGAGAGGCAGAGAGAGAGAGAAAGAGGTCTTTCATCCACTGGTTCACTCCCCAACTGGCCACAATGGCCAGAACTGCGCCAATCCAAAGCCAGGAGCTTCTTTCTGGTCTCCCACGTGGGTGCAGGGGCCCAAGGACTTGGGCCATCCTCCACTGCTTTCCCAGGCCATAGCAGAGACCTGGATGGGAAGTGGAGCAGCCTGGCCTAGAACTGGCACCCATATGGGATGCTGGCACTTCAGGCTAGAGCGTTAACCCGCTGCACCACAGTGCAGGCCCCCAGGTATAATTTTCATTAAGTGCATCACGACCATTGCTTGTGTTCAATATGTTGAAGTCTTTGGAAAGGTAGCATATTGTCTAACTCACTACTGTACTTACCACTTTATTACTGTAATCTTCCACTCGTTGGTTCAATCCATTCTTTCATCTGCAATTTGCCACACACTAAGCTAGTGCTGAAAATACAAAGGGGAACAGGCTCCACCTTGAAATCAAGGTGTGTGCTGTCCACTAATTTAAGTGTTGGTGGAAAAAGCCTGGGTATGTGACATGTAAACCTCTGTGGCTCCCAGAATGTCTAGTTGCTGTGCTCATTAAATATTAACAGTAGTTGGGGCCAGCGCTGTGGCACAGAAGGTAAAGCCGCCACCTGGGGTGCTCGCATCCCTGTGGGTATCGGTTCGTGTCCCAGATGCTCCATTCCAATGCAGCTCCCTATAAAAAAAACAGAGCTGCTGTAGAAATCACTCATGACACCATCACTACAGACCTGAATGATGTCTGTAAGTAAAAATAAGTGGAAAGTTCTTAAAAACTAAAGAATTCACAAAATTTTAAATTATAAGTTGTTTTCTATTTATGTGTAAATGTATACATATGCTTAAATATAACACACATATTTTAATTTCTGGACAGCCATAAATAAAAAGTCAATAGTAGAATGATCTCAGAACATTTTCTCGCCGGTAACTATCTTAAATATTTTTAATTAAGAAGCATAAGTTCACCAAGGTCCCCTGTTTCTGTGACTTCCAGATTAGCCAGTAATGAGGGTAATGCCAATCAAGTCCTTTACGTGACCACCGAATACCAGGGATTTCTGAAGGATTAGATGAAGCGGACACTTCGGCCCTTAATAAAAATAGAAATCAGGACAGATTTCATGAATCAGTCACATGTAGGGTACAGGGTTCAAAGTACAGTTCAGTTGTAGAAAGAGACACACAAGAACAAAGTTATTTTGCCAACATATACAAGGTATAATTATAATACATGGGCATAGATACTTAATACTCATTTCTTTAGCCTGCTACCTATTGACTTATCTGCAAAGTCCAGCATCGTAACAGAAATTACAAATAGTAGCTCTGTGGGGCAGAGTCTCTGAGGTTAATGCATCCCATCATCCCACGGAAGGAGAAGCGTTGCAGATTTAGATCACACGGCTCCTGCCACGAATCAGCCCGTTCCGAAGCCACACTCTGTGCCTGGTTTCTTATGCCAGTTAGAATTTTTCGCATAGCCTTTGATGCTAGTCATATTATTCAGTCAAAGCATAATGAAAACGTACACCATTGGTGTCAGTTATTGGTCAAAGCAAGAAGAGGCAGGGGAATGCTGCAGAAACTGTGCAAACAAGCAGGCTGCTTGAACTAAGCTTCTTGTTAATGACATTCTAGGAGGAGGTATCCACAGGGGTAAAAGCAGCTAACATTGAAGGCTTTACTTTACATGCCTCTTGTCAGTGGAGCCGCACCCGGACCCCATGAAGCAGATACAATTATCATCTCATTTCACAGGGAAGAAGATCTGAACAATGTCCTAACTTCACACATCTAATAACTGGTGACACTGACATTTAAAAACAGAGCATGCTACCCTGTAACCATTAGTTTTTTGTTTTGTTTGTTTGTTTTTAAAGATTTTTATTTTATTTATTTGAAAGAGTTACAGAGAGAGGTAGAGACAGAGAGATCCTCCATCCGCTGCTTCACTCCCTAGATGGCCACAATAACCAGGGTTGGGCTGATCTGAAGCCAGGAGCCAGGAGCTTTTTCTGGGTTTCCCACGTGGGTGCAGGGGTCCAAGGACTTGGGCCATCTTCTGCTTTCCCAGGCCATAGCAGAGAGCTGGATCAGAAGTGGAGCAGCTGGGACTAGAACCGGCGCCCATATGGGATGCTGGCGCTTCAGGCCAGGGCATTAACCTACTGTGCCACAGTGCTGGCCCCTATAACCTTTAGTTTTTAAGGCTGTGTTTTGAAAAGAAATATTCAAACCATAAAAACAAGAAAAAAAAAGCTACTGGTGAGGAGACTTACCAATCAGAGCTGCTCTCTGGCGTATGCTGAGTTTTTGGTCCTGCCCTGATCCTGCTTTAAATAATGTGGGTGTCTACATACTTCCTTGTGCAGCACCTGCCCTGCTGCCATCATTACATCGTAGGGTTCAGGCCCTGGCTCTTCTGTGTGCCAAGCTCTCCTTCCTGGGTTTGCTCAGGGTCTTCTCTTTGCTGGGAACATTCTCCTGCTCTTCTCTATCCTGTTGACCCCTTGTCTTAAAGACACATCTCTGGGTTGCTCTGTTACCCCACCTCTTCTCCACCATCAGTATTTCACACTTGTCCTGGCTTCCCAGTGAGCGCTCGGCCTGGATTTATTTCACATGGTTGCTGTAACAGCTACCACAAAGCAACAGACTGATTGACTTGCAGTCCTGGAGGTGAGCAGCCCGAAGCCAGCCTCCCCAGGCTCACACCAAGGTGCCCACAGGCCTCCCTGTGGAGGTGCACAGGGAGGGTCTGCATCTGTGTCTTTCCCGGCACCCAGAGGCCACCTGCACTCCTCAGCGTGCGGCCCCTCGTCTCATCCCCCAAAGCAGCAACAGCAAAGCTCTGTGACCCCGGCCTTCCCGCCCCCCTCTCGACATGAACCTTGTGATGGCATTGAACCCACCCAGACAACCCAGGACCATCTCCCACTGCAAGGTCATCTCTCTCACAGCCTTCATTCTGCCTGCCAGGTAGCACGAGTCTCCCCAGGGGCTGCAGGGGGCTTTGTTCCCCTTTTCCCTCACAGAAGGGACAACTGCTGTGAAGGCTCCCGGACCCAGCTCTCGGATGTCCCCAGTCACAGTTGCAAACCAGCCTGTGTCTGCAGCCATTTTCACAGAAGGGGGCTCTTTCCAGTCCGCATAACATTTCCACCACCATCTAACCTGCCTCTCTCTCTAAGATGTTTTCATTGATTCTTCCATCTCCTTTCCATATGGGTTCCCTCTCTATCAACTTTTCTCCTGTAGCTTTTAAATGTCTTTGGCTTGTTCCCACCAGGAGCAAATTCTGGCCCCTCTGCAGTCTTCAACTTGTGCGTTCGCTTTGGGAAACGCAGTGCATATCAAGCTTCGATCATTTGTTTATCATCTACTTTAGCACCTTTTATTCCATCCCATCAACATACATGTCTATCCTTGCACCAGCAGCATACAGTTTCTATTACTGAAGTGTTATAATGGTTTTTTAAAAAGATTTATTTATTTGAAAGGCAGAGTTACAGAGAGGCAGAGGCAGAGGCAGAGAGAGAGAGGTCTTCCATCCGCTGGTTCACTCCCCAGATGGCCACAATGGCTGGAGCAGGACCGATCCAAAGCCAGGGGCCAGGAGCTTCTTCTGGGTCTATCACAAAGGTGCAGGGGCCCAAGGACCTGGGTCATCTTCCCCTGCTTCCCCAGGCCACAGCAGAGAGCTGGATTGGAAGTGGAGCATCCAGGACTCGAACCAGCGCCCATGTGGGATGTCAGCACTGCAGGCAGCAGCTTTACCCACTATATCTCAGTGCTGGCCCTAATGTAATGGATCTTAAAGTCAGGTCTATACTCCAACTTGTTTTCCCATGTAAAATTCTTTTGGCTATTTATTTTTGAAAGATTTATTTATTTATTTGAAAGGCAGAGTTACAGACAGAGAGGGAGAGAGAGGGAAAGACAGATCTTCCATCCACTAGTTCACTCCCCAAATGGCCACAATAGCCTGCTGGGCCAGGCCAAAGCCAAGAGCCAGGAGCTTCTTCCAGGTCTCCCATGTGGGTGCAGGGACCCAAGGACTTGAGCCATCCTCTGCTGCTTTCCCAGGCACGTCAGCAGGGAGCTGGTTCAGAAGTGGAGTAGCCAGGACTTGAATCAGTGCCCAGTGGGATGCTGGCACCGGAGGTGGAAGCTTTACATACTACACTGTGCCAGTCCTTTTTGGCTGTTTTAAATTCCTTGCATTTAAACATAAATTTTAGTGGCAGTTTGTCCTTTTCTACCAAAAAGACAAAGCCTGCTGGGATTTTGGTTACGATTACATTGAATCTATTGTTTCTCTCAGAAACATAAGTGTGCAGCCTTTGCATATATTTTGTTAAAACCTAAATACCTAAACACTTTGTAACAGATGTTGTAAATGCTGTTCTTTTTCGTCTGCATTTCTAATAGTTTGCTGCTAGTGTAAGGAAATCGGCAAGGGTGAACTTGCTTAGCGAATCGATGAACAAAATCCATGATCTAGGAAAAGCATACAACAAACTGAGATACGGGAGGTGAAAATTATTTTAAAAAAGCAAACAACAAATCAATAAGCAGATGCATAAAAGACTAATAACAAATCAAAGTTTGCTTCTTTGAAAAGAGTCATAGAATTGATATACTTCTGAAAAGCTTGGTCAATAAAAGAAGTAACAGCAATATTAGAAATGAAAGTAGAGACACGTACAACATAAGTTATACAAAAATAATACTGTGGATAATCTGATTTGAAACAGACAATTTAAAATATACAATTTCCTAGATAAAACTGTAACTCTCGGACTTCTGACTTCTGGCCCAGCGGATAAGGAGCTTGGAAATCGCCACTCTGTCCTAACAGCAACAACAACAGACTCACTTGAAACGTCAACCACTCCTGTTAGACCCATAAGAACACTGAGAGCCCAGGGCAAACCTCTGCCTCCGGAACCGAAGAGACAGACAGGAGGGTGCAGAGAACACCGGCCACGGGAGCAGAAACTGTGCCCTGGGAAGCGATGCGTTGCTGAAGGCCTTGAGGACCAGTCTGACAGCTGAAACTTCCGAGTCATCAGAAGGCTCCCAGACTTGGGAGTTTTAGCTGTTGGAGCTCTACCTGTCTTCACAGTGGATATCGGAGGAAACGGGTTGTATTTGGGGCAGGGGAGCAGTGAAAAGGAGCCAGAGCACACTTGTCTTAGGAACAAAGTCTACCCTTCAGGAAAAAACTGGTCTGAGCCTAACTGGTTGGGATTTTATCAGAATCTGGCTGAGCGGGGGGTATGGAAATAGCCAAGCACAATGAGCGGTAGCCTGGACGTGGAGGAAGGGTTGTATCCAGCTCACCCCTTCTGGTCATCTTGTTCTAGGTCACAGTTCTCAAGCACAGGCTCACCAAAAGGCGGAGGCCTCGTCATACACAGCGCAATAGAACGCTTCCATCTTCCTACACCTTCCATGCTACTAACCGCCAATGGACAGCAGTCCTATTAGCCAATATGACACATCCATGGGGGAAAGCATAAGACATACAAAAAAGGCAGAAAGTGCAATTTGAAGATACAAAGCAAACGTCAATACCAGACTTAGAGACGAGAGGCTGGGATTGTTCAGTATGGGAATGTAAAGCTGCTGCTCTTCTACTGGGTTAGGTAAAGGGCATGGAGCAGGTGAGCCATGTGAGCAGAGAGATGGAATAGCTAAGAAAAAAACAGATTCTAGAGATAAAATGCACTGTAGAAGACAGGAAGAATGGGTCGATTTGCAGATTAGACGGGGCTGAAGAGAGAATCACTGATAGGAATACCAGAAGGAGAAGAAAGAAATGAGCCGAAGAAATGTGAAGCAAAAATGGCTGAGAGCTGCTTCAATGTAAAGTCAGTAGCAAACCACAGACCTGGGAAGCTTGGAGAAGACCAAGCGGGAAGTGTGCCCGGAACCATAGCTGGCGTACTGTGCTCAAGCTGCAGATAACCCAGAATAAGGGAAAACACCTCACCTATACAGCAGCACAAATAAGAATTACATCTGACTTCTCAGAAACCATGCGTGCAGGAGGAAAGCTGAGTGAAATATTCAAAGTGTTCAGAGGAAAAAAATACCATCCGCCCAGAGGTCTTTGCCCGGTGCAATTATCCTTGAAATGAAAAAGAAAGACTTTCTCAGACAGACAGAAATTGCAAGAATTGTTGCCAGCAGACATGCCTTGCAATAAATGTTAAAAGAAGTCCTTTAGAAAGAAAGAAAACTAAACCGGCACCACGGCTCACTAGGCTAATCCTCCTCCTTGCAGCGCCGGCACACCGGGTTCTAGTCCCGGTCGGGGTGCCGGATTCTGTCCTGGTTGCCCCTCTTCCAGGCCAGCTGTGGCCCGGGAGTGCAGTGGAGGATGGCCCAAGTGCTTGGGCCCTGCACCCCATGGGAGACCAGGAGAAGCACCTGGCTCCTGCCGTCGGATCAGCGCGGTGCGCCGGCTGCAGCGCGCCAGCCACGGCGGCCATTGGAGGGTGAACCAACGGCAAAGGAAGACCTTTCTCTCTGTCTCTCTCTCTCACTGTCCACTCTGCCTGTCAAAAATTAAAAAAAGGGAAAGAAAACTGCATACATCAGTTGCTTGGGTCTACATACTGAAAGGAACATCAGAGAAGAGCTAAGTGAAACCAAAATATTTTTCTTGATCTAACAGATCAAGAATAATAATAATAGTGATCAAATTAATAATAGTGACGAGGTGTTAACTATATATAAGTGAATGAATGACAGCAGTGAGACAGAGGACCAAAGTGAGACATGAGACTATTCTGTTATTATTAGGAAACACCACTACACACCTGGTAGAATGGCTGAAATGTAGAACACTGAGAATGCCAAATGCTAGTGGGGGTGTGGAACAGCAGAAACTGTCATTCTCTGCTTTTGAGAATGTAAAATCGTGCAGCGATTTTGGAAGATAGTCAAGCAATTTGTTACACAGCTGAGCATGGTTTCACCACATGGTCCAGTGATTGTGCTGAGTACTTCTTCAAAGAAACGGAGAACGCACATCCACACACACACCTGCACGTGGGTGTTTACAGCAGCTTGATGCAGAATTGACAAAACACAGGCAAGATGTGCTCAGCAGGTGAACGGACAGATGAACTGGCCAACGTCCAGACCGGGGAGTACCACTTGACACTGAAATGAGTTTATACACCATGAAAAGATGTGTATGAAAGAAGCCGTTCTCATGAGGGTGCATGCCACATGATTCAGGCTGTGTGACATTCTGGAAACGATACAACTAAGAGTAAAAAGACCAGTGGCTGCGGGAGTGTCAGGGAAGGCGAGAGAACAAGCAGGACATGGAGGACACTCAGGGCAGTGAAGCTACTCGGGTGTCACTTGCCTTCGTCCAAAGCCACGGAACACACAACACGAGGCAGGGACCCCAACAAGCGCGTGGGCTTTGGGTAATAGGGATTTGTCAGTGTCGATGCATCAGTTAACAGCTGAATTACTCAGCGGTGTGATAAAGACACGGGGGTGGGAACCTGTGTAGGAACAGGGAAGGGATGGGAGGAAGACATGAGGATTTCTGTACTTTTTGCTTAACTTTGCTGTGAACCTAAAACTGCTCTAAAAAGAGAGACTATAAAAAATAGAAACTTGACAAAAGCAACTCAGAAAGAATTAGAACACCTGAATGTCCTATAAACGTCAAAGAAATAAAGTCACCGTACAAATCCACCTCAGTCACTTTAGAGCTGAGTCCTCCCAAGCATCCAGAGAATTTTATAGTTAACTTTTGGGGCAATAAGGAAAAACAAAACAAAACACAACAGAAGGAAGGGGCGGGCATTGTGGTGCTAGGGGCTAAGCCACCTCCTATGACGCTGGCATCCCTTATGGGACCTGGTTCAAATCCCAGCTGTTCCACTTGTAACCCAGCTCCCTGCTAATGCACCTGGGACAGCATCGGAGGATGGCCCAAGTCCTTGGGCCCAGGTTAGCCACAGGGGAGGCCCAGACATAGCTCCAGGCTCCTGGTTTGGCCAGGCCCAGCCCTGGCTACTGCAGCCACTGGGAGTGAACCAGTGGATGGAAGATTCTCTCTGTCTCTCCCTCTCTTGGTAACACTGCCTTTCAAATAAATAAACAAATCTTTTTTTTTTAAAGCCAGAATGGTAAAAATATATGAAGGCATTTCAAAATGTGAGAAATGCAATTAAAAGATTATTTTGGTGAAAAATTTTTGAAATCCATACATATGAGGGGTCTTAAAAAGTTCATGAAAAAAGTGCATTATGAAAAAACTGTACATGGATTCCAATTTTTTGTATCACAAGATTCTTTTAATTCCACTTGCGTGAATTTGTTGAACAATTGGATCAAAAATATATGAGCCAAAAATCTGCTTAAGACATAGAAAATAACAGAACTGTTCAGAAGGGGATAGATAGATGAGCAATGGTAGTTATGGATCTTATCAGAAATTGAAAATAAAGCCCACGAAATAATTAAAATGTGGACGTGACTAATGTAACCAAACGTCTCAAGCCAATGAACGTAGGGCAACCTGTGCATTCTCCATTGTGATCCTGGGCAGTGCCACAGGACAAAGCAAAGAAATCAAGGTATTAGAACTGAAGGGGAAGATGGGAGTCTGCCCCTGATGGCAGGTGATTTCTCATTAACAGAGAATCTGACAGAATCAGTAAGAGTTTTGCAAACTTGCTTGATACAGGATCCAGTTTTATAATTAAATTATTCCTCCATGATAAATTGGGTAGGAAACATAATAGCAAATAAGATATTGTTCATAGCATAATGTTATAATGTTCATAGCAAAAATGTTAAAATATCTAGGAGATAATTAGGTAAAAATGTACAAGGTCTTTCTAGAGAATATTTTAGAGAATATTTCCAACTTCTGTTGGAAGTTACAAAAGTAGATATCACTAAATAGCGCAATATATTGTGTACATTTATGGGAGATGTAAAATTTTAAAGATGACAACTGTCTTCAAAATTACGCATTTAATATACCCTTAACAAGTTTACAAGAAATTCTCTACCAGGATTTTTTTGGAGTTTTTGACAGATTGATTGTAAAGTTGTATGAGAACAATCATGAAGTGCAGGAGAAGGGCCACTGTATCAGACATGAATAATCAATAAGAAGATTAGGGTCCTGTCTATGGACTCGCAACCCTCTGTGGAGGAGAGGTACATGGAGCACCTCACTCAGGAGTGGAAAGGTGGCACGCGGTTGGGGGCATCTTTGACCTCAGGGAAAGAATGGATGCAATAGATTGTATCTGGGAAAAGTAGTTTCCTGAGCTGGGGAAAAACAAATTTTGATTGCAGATTAACTGTGTCTGAAAATAAAATTTGATTGGCCTGAAGATCTGAGAATGAGAGAAGTTATTAAGTTTATTTTTTAAAAAATGGAAGGGTATCTTTATGACTGGAAGTTGGAATATCTCATCTGAACAAGATCTAAACACCCTGTAAAAGGGGAAAACCAGATGTGATGACGGCACAAATAAATTTCCTTTCAATAGAGACGAGTGACAGACTGGGGACAAACACAGCTCTAAGGCCAGGTAGGTATTACCTACAGTTTACAAGGAATATATAGATACGGAAATGAGTGAGACTCGGCAAACAGTAGAGAAATGAGGGACAGCTGTGAGTTAGAAAGTCACGGGAGGGGAGACCCAGGTGGTTAGTATGAAGTGATTTCATTGGCAGTTAGATAAACGAGAATTATAACCTTTCTGGTTTACACACATCTGATTGACCGAAAGCAGAAGGTGGGATGATAGTCAATACCACCCAGAAAAGGAACCCTTAGCACTCCTAAGGAGTGCTGGCTGGCAGAGCCATTCGGAAAAGCAATGTGGCTGCACAGAGGGAAACTGGATCTGTGTGTACAGTTGGAGCCAGAACCCAAGGCCTTCAAGAGATCATATAACAGAAAATTCCAGCCAGCCCTGTTCGTGGCAGCAGGCAGCAGTGTTACTAGAAAATGGAAAGGGCTATGTTGGAAGCTTCCAAGTGAGTCTGTGGCTGCAATCCGAAGTGAGGGCTCACATACACACTCAGCAACACGCACACAGTGAAATCTCAGGGTGGAATGAACAAGGTGAATGGAATTGAAGCAACGGCACAGAATTATTATATATGAATTAATTACATAAAATGATAAAGACTAAAGAATATTCTGACTTTTTAGAGATACATGCATGTCTGACTCGTATTTAACAGAAAAAATGGCTGCCTCTAGGAGGCAGGAAAATGGTGATGAGGGTAGGGAATGAAGAGTGAAAAAAAACACCCAACAAGGAAGAGACCTCAAACCAAACGGGCAGCCACGACTGAGAAGTAGGATTACCTGTGGGCACATGAGGTCCAAAGAGACAAAGGCGAGTCTAGCCTCTCTCTCTCTGTTTTGTTTTTTTTGTTTTTTTGTTTTTTTTTTTTTGACAGGTAGAGTTAGACAGTGAGAGAGAGAGAGAGGTCTTCCCTCCTTTGGTTCACCCCACAAGTGGCCACTACGGCCGGCGCTGTGCCGATCCGAAGGCAGCAGCCAGGTGCTTCTCCTGGTCTCCCATGGGGTGCAGGGCCCAAGCACCTGGGCCATCCTCCACTGCACTCCCGGGCCACAAGCAGAGAGCTGGCCTGGAAGAGGGGCAACTGGGACAGGACTGGTGCCCCAACCGGGACTAGAACGTGGGGTGCCAGCACCGCAGGCGTAGGATTAGCCTAGTGAGCCGCGCTGCCGGCCACAGCCTCTCTCTTTTTAACCTTGAAACTGAATAACGCCCCAGCTGGTTAGAACCGCTCGCTCCCCTGCTCCCCTGGATGCCTTCACTGGGTTTTGACCTTTCTAGGTGGATCTCAAGAAGCAACAGATCAGTGTGCATCTGGAGGTAAATTAGCCGGGGCTCCCTGCCCCAGGAGAGCCTCGGCTCACAACTGAACTCCTTAGATCACTTGCGGGGGGAGGAGTTTCCACCCAGCGACTTGTTTATTGGAGGTCTGCCTTCTCTGAGTGAAGTCTTGTGGGAGGCAAATGAAGGCTCTGCTCTCACTCCTAGGCTGGGTGTGCGTCCTGCGCTGCCTCACGGTGGTCACAGCTCATCAGCTGTCTAAGCAGCCTTGGCCTGAAGTCCCACAGCAGCCGTGTCTGTGTGCCCGAGGGAGCCCTAGACGGTCAGGCGCAAGGTGCATGTTGCTCTCTCCTTCGTAAATACAGTGCTGTCTTTGCCCAATTCCAGCCTGCCCCCCCCCCTTTTAAGGAACTTGTTGATACATTAGATTCTCAGGGTCACAGCAAATGCATGATAATTGCTACAATTCTCATCTATTGTGACATTAATGTGATATTAGTATGAGAACAGGTTGAGTGTAGTTCCTAGACATGATTCTAAGAATATAGTGATACTTCTCACCCTCCCTCCCTCCTCCCCTCCCTTCCCCCTCCTTTTGTTTATTTCTTTTTAAATTTTGAGATAACACATTTTTAATTTGCATTACAGCCAAAGGCTTAACACACCACTCAGTAAAGTGTTCAACAAGTAAAAAGACCGTAGTGCAGCAGGAATATTAGGTAAGGGCTTTAAAAGGTCATCGAGCAGAGAGATGTCCATTGCACTCATACAGCAAGTTTTATAGTAATCACAGATCATCAGAACTCTAGAAGAATATCACTGCTAGCCGTTAGCTTTGATGCAGGGGAGTGGGGTTTTTACTGTAATCTACTTTGAGAAGCATTCTAAGTACAGGCACACATGTGGTGAACACACGGTAAAGTTTACTTAAAAGATGCACGTGTGGGCATGGTTGAGGAGTGGAGTAGGCCAGGAAGGGAGAAGGGGTGGGAGAGGGCAGTAGAGAGAGGGCACCTTCAGCACCTCCTCTCATCCACCTGCAACTTATGGAGAAAAAGCAGGCACTTCCTAGCTGCTGGCCTCTTATAAGGTCAGAATGGGAGTGGCCACATGGCAGCTCCGCCCAGTCCCAGCCTGGCAGGGGGCTATTTGACTGACAGGTGGGTGGATAGGATCACATGGGGCGGGAGTTTGTGGTTTCCACCTCGTGGCCATGATCTAGCTATCCATATCAGTTTGACAAGGATGTAAGGCAAAGTTTGACAAAGCAATGCAGCAGTACTGATGCACACACACACGTTTCTTTCTTTCACTTTTTTAATTTTAGCCCCCAAATATAAGGGAAAACATGTGACATTTGTCTTTCTGTTTTAATTACTATAGCTTTGTAGTATGCTTTGATACTAGTCAGATGTTGTGATTCCTCCAGCTTTATTTTTTTGTATTAACTCAGGATCACTTTGGCTAGTCTGGAATTTCCATGTGAATTTTAGGATTTTTTTCTAATTCTGTGGAGAATGTCATTGGTATTTTGATAGGGGTTGCATTGACTCTGCAGGTTGTTTTAGGTAGCAGACGTTTTAATGATATAAATTCTTCTATTCCATGAGCAATAAATATCTTCCATTTTTTTGGTGTATATCAATGATTTTCTTTGTCAATACTTTATAATTTTCATTGTAGTAGTCTTTCACTCCTTTGGTTAAATTTATTTCTAAATATTTGACATTTTGGTGGATACTGTGAGTGTGATTTCTTTCTTGATTTCTCTTTCAGTGAGTTCACCATTAATGCGTGAAGGAGCTTCTAAATTTTGTATTTTCATTTTGTAACCTGAAACTTTACTTAATTGGTTCATTAATTCTAACAATTTTTTGGTGGAGTGCTTAGGTTTTTACATGTACAACATTATGTCATGTGCAAACATGGGTTTTTTTAAAGATTTATTTATTTATTGGAAAGGCAGAGTTACCGAAAGGCAGAGGCACGGAGGGGGGTCTTCCATCTATTGGTTCACTCCCCAGATGGCTGCAACTGCCAGAGCTGTACTGAACTGAAGCCAGGAGCCTGGAGCTTCTTCCAGGTCTCCCCTGTGGGTGCAGGGGCCCAAGGACTTGGGCCATCTTCCACTGCTTTCCCAGGCCATAGCAGAGAGCTGGATCAGAAGTGGAGCAGACGGGACTAGAACCAGAGGTGAAGAAACTTATAAAATTGTAAGTGTAACCATGGTCATACTAGAGCAATCAGCTCAGGATAGAAGTATGGCATAGAATTTGTATTTGGAGAGTCATTTCTATGTGTTCACTGACCTATTATTATAGGTAAAGCTTTGCTGAATATATATTAATTAATTTTACACGTGAGGAAACCAAGTCACAGAGGTTGAATAAGTCGCCAGGGATCCCAGAGCTGATATGAAGCTTTGAATCCCAGAGCTGGGATTGAAAGATGCAACATGACTGCTAGTGGACTTGCTGGAACCCTGGAAATACAAGAGGGAAAGAAGGTGTAGGAAGGAGAGTGTGTTCTGTGGAGTCCGCCAGCTCACACTTTCTCTGTGTGCTCTGCCCAAGACTCTCTGTGGAGGCAGTTGCTTTAGTTTTGTGTCGTGATGTGGCAGCTTCAGTTGATGAAATTTTGATCTTATTGATGGGACGAGATATCTTTGCCTATTAAAAGAACAAATTTCGGGGCTGACACTGTGGCGCACTGGGTTAAAGCCCTGGCCTGAAGCGCCAGCATCCCATATGAGCACCGATTCAAGTCCCAGCTGCTCCACTTCCGATCCAGTTCTCTGCTATGGCCTGGGAAAGCAGTAGAAGATGGCACAAGTCCTTGGACCCCTGCACCTTTGTGATAGACCCAGAAGAAGCTCCTGGCTCCTGGCTTCGGATCGGCACAGCTCCAGCCATTGTGGCCATCTGGGGAGTGAACCAGTGAATGGAAGATCTCTGTCTCTACCTCTCTCTGTAACTCTTTCAAATAAATAAAATAACAAAAAAAAAGAACAAATCTCATTCAGTTGAGAAGTGCCAGGGCTCCAATATGAATTCCATATAATGAGTATCTTAAAATGAACTTCTGGAGCTCATTCACTGATCAGAGTCAGCCCTGAGAGGTCATGCTGCTTCTGCTCCCACATTCATCGCCTCCATTTCTCTGTACATGCAATCCCAGGCAGTTTGCGAGCAGACACTCAGAGCCTGCCACCCGCTGCTGCTGTGTCTCTTCATCTGCTGTCTGTGGGTCTCACATGCTGGGGACTTTTTCTGTCCCACACTCTGCTTTGCTGCTCGAGTGTCTGAAAGAAAGGGGATGTGCTCTGGGGATTTTCCATGAAACTAAATTAACTTTAAAAAAACCACTCAAGGATGATACATCTTTTGCGAGCACTTAGACATAAATATAATGCAACTCTTTGAGGACAGAGACCCTGCATGGGAAGTTGGTGCACAGTAACTCTTGTTGGTTTGACAATTAACACTCTTATGTGTGACATCAGTGATTGCTTGGGCTCTGGCTAGGCTATGGAAGCCTTTTGAATCCACAGACTCCATCAATATTTGGACAGGTCCATGAGCAAGGTGGAGGTTCCCTCCTCCCTTCAGAGAGAAGTACCTCCTTCTTTGATGGCTACTACTTTCAGCTGGGGTCTCGCCCTCTGAGGTCCTTCATGTGGGGCATTTTTTGCCATAGTGCCTTGGCTTTCCATGCCTGAAATGCTCTTGTTGGCTTTTCAGCCAGACCAGAATGCCTTGAGGGCTGATTCTGAGGTCAGTGTGCTGCTTGGGACGAATGTCATTCTATGATTTTTCTGTGTGGACTGCTTCCCATGTTGGAGCATTCACTCCTTTTCAATTCTGTTATTATTACTAGAAACTTAAAAACTGCCACAGCAAAAAAAAAAAAAAAAGAATAAGGAACACAACATGATGCCCCCCACCAAAGAATACAACACTTCAATACTAGAATGTGAAGATGAAGGGTTTGAAGAAATGCCAGAAATGGAATTCAAAAAGTTGATCATAGGATTACTAAGAAGTAATCAGAAGCAAACCCACACATTAAATAAATCCATATATTACATGAAAGAAAATTTCTCCCAAGAAACTGAGATCTTAAGGAGAAAGCAAAATAAAATCTTGGAAATAAAAAATTCAATACAACAAATACAATGCAATGGAGAGCCTTAACAACAGAATTGGTGAAGCAGAAGAAAGAATATCCAACTTAGAAGACAAATCACAGGAAATTACACAGTCAGACAAAAAACAAAAAGAGAAAATTAGAAAACTAAAAAACACTGTTGGGAATCTACAGGATGCTATCAAATGACCCAACATATGGGTTCTATGAGTTCGTGAAGGCATCGAAAGAGAGAAAGGATTAGAAGGCCTTTTTAGTGAAATAATAACATAAAACTTCCCTAATTTGGAGAAAGAAAGGGATATCCAAGTACAAGAAGCACATAGAACTCTTAATAGACATGACCAGAAAAGATCTTCACCATGACACATTGTAATCAAATTCTCCACAGTAAAACATAAAGAAAACATTCTAAAATGTGCATGAGAGAAATGCCAGATTACTTTTAGAGGATCTCCAATTAGACTCACAGCTAACTTCTCATCAGAACCCCTACCAGCTAGGAGAAAATGGCAAGATATATTCCAAGACTTAAGAGAATAAAACTGTCAACCCAAAATATTATACCCTGCAAGGCTAACATTTATGAATGAATGTGAAATAAAGACCTTCCATAACAAACAGAAATTGAAAGAATGTGTCACTACCCATCCAGCCTTGCAAAAGATGCTTAAGGATGTGCTGCACACAGAAATACAGAAACATGGTCATCACTACAAAAGAAGGTAAAGGAAGGAAATATCACAGTTAAGGTACAAAGGCAATCTGAAGTAAAAAATAGGAATATTTGTGGGAAAGTGGCAGGGCAAAATCGTTACTTAATAATAATCACTTTGAATGTAAATCACCTCAGCTCTCCAGTTAAAAGAAACAGACTGGCTGAATGGATTAAAAAACAAAACCCATCTATTTACAGCCTACAATAAACACATCTCACCAACAAAGATGCATGCAGGCTGAAAGTGAAAGGATGGATGCTAACAGAAACCAAAAAAGAGCTGGTGTAGCTATCCTAGTTTCAGAAAAAATAGACTTTAACACAAAAACTGTTAAAAGAAACAAAGAATGTAATGATTAAGGGATCAATTCAACAGGAAGATGTAACTATTATAAACATATTATGCATGTATTTAAGGGCACCTGGCTATTTAAAAGAAATGTTAAGGGATCTAAAGGGAGACATAGGCTCAAATACAATAGTACTGGGGAACTTCAATAAGCCACTTTCAGCAATGGACAGACAGACAGATAATCAGCAAGGAAACAACAAAATTAATTGACATTTTAAACCAAATGGACCTAACAGGTATCTACAAAATTTTCATCCTACAGTTACAGAATACACATTCTTCTCACCAATGCATGGAACTTTCTCTAGGATTGACCACATGCTAGGACATAAAACAAGTCTCAGCAAATTAAAAAAAAATTGAAATCATACCATGCATCTTCTCTGACCACAATGCAATGATGCTGGAAATCAGCAACACAGGAATCTCTAAAACATATGCAAATACATGGAGGCTGAACAACATGCTCTTTAATGAGCAGTGGGTTATTGAAGAAATCAAAAAGTTCCTGGAAAAAATGAAGATGACTGTACAACATATCAAAACTTAGGTGCAGCAATGGCAGTGTTGAGAGGAAAGTTTATAGCAATTGGTGCCTTTCCCTTTTTTCCAACTTTTGGTAGAAACATTCTGAATATGCTGGATCTCCAAATCTCTCTTACACCCCTGTATCATAGGTTTTTTGGTCATATTGCACACTGAGGATAAATCTCTTTGTATCTCAACCTTTAAAAACATTTTTTAAAGACAGGTATTTGGCCAAGTACTTGATACCACTTAGGACGTGGGCTCCTGACTCCAGCTTCCTGCTAAAGTGCACCCTGGGAGGCAGCAACGATGGCTCTAGTATGTGGGTCCCTGCCACCTATATGGGATACCTGGATCGAATCCCTGGTTCCTGGCTTTGGCCTGGTCCAACCACAGCTGTTGCAGGAATTTGAGTGTAAATAGCAGATAGGAGACAAATTGTCAAGAACATGACAGTCGCTGCACAGGAGTCTTCCTTTTGCTTGTTTTTCAATGGGACACAAACCTCTCAACACACGAGTCCTTGGCAGCAGGCTGGGTGATGCTGAGCATTTTAGTACCAGGCTCAATAGAGCAGACGTCTACTTCAACATCAAGTCTGTTTTGATGGCAGCAGGAGCTGCTACCAATTGCTTTTCAGCAGCTCTTAGTAATACCAATGGCATTTATTAAATTTTATTTACAGAGATCTTGTCATATCTGCCAAGGATGTGAGAATGAATGATCTTAATAATATTTTTAAATTAAACAACACTTGTAGGCAAAAGCCTGATTTAAATCACTGACATACACAGTAATAGAAGCTAAGATTATTAGGCAAATAACAGATACCAAGAGACACAAAAGCTCCTGGGCTAGATACTAAAAGCGATTTACTCATCAGCTCCCACAGCATTCTCTGATCTTCAGATTTATCATGTTTTATTATTTTTAAAATATATTTTTATTAATATCTAGGGAGAATATTTCATTAATTTCCTAGCTACAATTCCAAGAATATGATACTTTCTTCTTTGCTTCCTTCTCTCTGCCCTTCTTCCTGTCCTTCCTTTTTTTCTTTTAACTTTTTCTGATAAAATACTTTCAATGGGGGCCAGTGCTGTGGCACAGTGAGTTAAAGCCCTGGCCTGAAGCACCAACATCACATGTGGGTGCGGTTTGAGTCCCGACTGCTCCTCTTCCAATCCAGCTCTCTGCTATAGCCTGGGAAAGCAGTAGAAGATGGCCCAAGTCCTTGGGCCCCTGCACCCACATGGGAGACCTGGAAGAAGCTCTTGGCCCCTGACTTCAGATCAGCACAGCTCCAACCATTGCAGCCAATTGGGGAGTGAACCAGTGGATGGAAGACCTCTCTCTCTGTCTCTACCTCTCTCTCTAACTCTGTCTTTCAAATAAATAAAATAAATCTTAAAAAATACTTTCAGTTTATGTTATAATCACAGGCTCAGTACTCCTCTAAATGAAGAGCTCTATAAGTAAAAGGTAGATGGATCACTGTTCCACAGAAGTATAGGCCAGGATTATAGACAACAATCAAATTATAAGATGTCAGTTTAGCTGAATATACGTTAAGATTTTTTTTCTGTACTCTATCCATTAGCTGTAACCAATCAGAAAACATGTGGTATTTATATCTTTGAGGTTTTTTTTTTTTAAGATTTATTTATTTATGTGAAAGGCAGAGTTACAGAGAGGCAGAGAGGGAGAGATAGAGAGGTCTTCCATCGCTGCCTCACTCCCTAAATTGCCACAATGGCTGAGCTAGGCCAATCCAAAGCCAGGAACCAGGAGCTTCTTCTGGGTCTTCCACCTGGGTGCAGGAGCTCAAGGACTTGGGCCATCTTCTGCTTTCCCAGGCCATAGCAGGGAGCTGGATCAGAAGTGGAGCAGCCAGGACTTGAACCAGCACCCATATGGGATGCTGGCACTGAAGGCAGCAATTTACCTGCTGTGCCACAGCACCAGCCCCTATTTGTATTTTTTGAGTCTGTCTCATTTTAGTAGGCATAATGGCCTCCAGTTGCATGGATTTTGTTGCAAAGGACAGAATTTCATTCTTTTTTTTTTATTGCTGAGTGGTATTCTATTATGCATATGTATTTCATTTTCTTTATCTAGTCATCAGTTGATGGATATCTGGGTTGATTCCACATTTTAGCTATTGTGAGTTGAGCTGCTATAAATATGAGAATGCAGATAGCTCTTTCATATGCTGATTTCATTAATTTTGGTTATATTTTCAGGAGTGGGATGGCTGAACTATAGGATCCATCTATTTTTAGAATTCTGAGGAAGTTTCAAACTGTTTTTTATAATGATTGCACTAGTTTACATTCCAATTAACAGTGTATTAAGTACCTTTTTCTCCACACCCTTATCAGCATTTGTGATCTTTTGATTTTTGGATGAGAGACATTCTAACTGGGGTGAGGTAAAGCCTCATTGCAGTTTTTGTTTTCATTTCCTTGATGGTTAGAGATCCTGAGCATTTTTTCATGTCTGTTGGTGACTTGTCTTTCATCCTTTGAAAAACGCCTGTTCATGTCCTTTGCCCATTTCTTAACTGGATTATTTGCTTTATTGTTTTTTTGATTCCACATATGTCATGGATATTAATCCTTTATCAGATGCATAGTTTGCAAATATTTTCTCCCATTCTTTTGATTGCATCTTCATTTTTCTTGAGTGTTTCCTTTGCTGTGCAGAAGCTTCTTAGCTTGATGTAATCCCATTTGTCTGTTTTTGCTTTAATTGCTTCAATTTTATCTTCTGGAGTCTTATCCAAGAACTCTTTGCCTATGCCAAAGTCTGTCAGTGTTTCCCCTATGTTTTCCTCTAGCAATCTGATGGTTTCAAATCTTAGATTTAATTCCCTGATCCATTGTGAGTTGATTTTTGTATAAGGTTTAACATTGGGGTCTTGTTTCATACTTCTGCATGTGGACATCCAATTTTCCAAATACCATTTGGTGAAGAGACTTCTCTTTTTTTAGAAAATGATTTTAGTTCATTTACCAATGATTAATTGGTTATAGATGACATGGATTAATTTCTGGAATTTCTATTCTGTTCCATTATTTCACATGTGTGTTTTTATGCCATTACCAGGCTGTCTTGATTATCACTGCATTGTAGTATGTCTTGAAATCTGTTTTTTTTTTTTTTTATGCCTTCAGCATTGTTGTTGTTGCTTAAGATTGCTTTAGTTATTCGGGGTCCCTTGTGTTTCCATATGAATTTTTGGATCACTCCTTCTAGATCTAGAAGAACATCCTTGGTATTTGGAATGGGATTGCATTGACTATGTAAACTGCTTTGAGTAGTGTGGATATTATGATGTTAGTTCTTCCAATCCACAAACATGGGAGATGTTTCCTTTTTGTGTGTCTTCTATTTCTCTCCTTAATGTTTTGTAGTTTTCATGATAGAGAAGTTTCATGTCCTTGGTTAAATTTATCCCAGTGTATTTAAAATTTTTTGTAGTTACTGTGAAAGGGACTGACCTTACAAGTTCATTCTCAGCCATGGAATTGTTTGTATATAAAAATACTATGGATTTTTGTGTTGATTTTATATCCTGCAAGTTTGCAAAATTCTATTATAGTTCCAAAAATATATTCTTGGAATTTTCTGGTTCCCCTCTATAAAGGATCATGTCATCTGCAATCAGGAATAAGTTGACTTCCTGTTTTCACATTTGTATCCCTTTGATTTCTTTTTCTTGCCTAACAGCTCTGGCTAATACTTCCAGAACTAAATTAAAAAATAATGGTGTTGGCCAGCACCGCTGCTCAATAGGCTAATCCCCCACCTGCGGCATTGGTACCCTGGGTTCTAGTCCCAGTTGGGGCACCGGATTCTGTCCCGGTTGCTCCTCTTCCAGTCCAGCTCTCTGCTGTGGCTCGGGAGTGCAGTGGAGGATGGCCCAAGTGCTTAGGCCTTGCACCTGCATGGGAGACCAAGAGGAAGCACCTGGCTCCTGGCTTTGGATTGGTGAAGCGCCAGCCGTAGGCCATTTGGGGAGTGAACCAATGGAAGGAAGACCTTTCTCTCTGTTTCTCTCTCTGTCTGTAACTCTACCTGTCAAATAAGTTTTTAAAAAATTTAAGAAAAAAATTATTTTAAAAAAAGTAATTGTAAAAATGAGCTTTTCTGGTTTCTGGAAATGCTTCCAGCTTTTCCTCATTCAATGTGATACTGGCTGTGGGTTTGTCATATATTGCCTTGATTGTGTTGAGATATGCTCCTTCTATACCCAGTTTGTTTAAGTTTTTTAATCATGAAAGGATGCTATATTTTATAAATGCTTTATTTGCATCAACTGAGATAGTCATTTGGTTTTTATTCTTCTCTTTGTTAATGTGATGTATCACATGTATTGATTTGTGTATGTTGAACCATCCTTGCATATGAAAGATAAATTCCTCTTGGTCCACATGGATAATCTTTTTGATGTATTGTTGGATTCTATAAGGTACTACTTTGTTGAACATTTTTGCAGCTATGTTCATCAGGGATATTCATAGTTCTCTTTCTTTGCTGTATCTTTCTCTGGCTTTGGAATTAGGTGATGCTGTCATCATAGGAGTTTGGGAAGATTCCCTCCCTTTCAATTGTTTTGAATAGTTTAAAAAGAATTGGGATTCATCCTCTGAAAGTTTGGTAGAATTCAGCAGTGAAGCTACCTGGTTCTGGGCTTCTATATGTTGGGAATGTCTTTATTACTGTTTCAAACTATGTCTTGGTTATGGTCTATTTAAGTTTTCTGCATCCTCATGCCCCAATTTTGATAAATTATATGTGTCAAAAAATCTATCCATTTGTTCTAAGCTTACAAATTTGCTGCCATACAGCTGTTTGAAATAATTCCTGGTTATTCTTTTTATTTCTGTGGTATCATTTGTAACAGCTCCTTTTTCATTTCTGACTTTATTGTTTGGGTCTTCTCCATTTGGTTAGTTGGGATAGTGGTGTATCAATTTTGTTTATTTTTTCGAAGAACCAGATCTTCATTTCACTAATCTTTGGTATAGTTTTTTTTTGACAGGCAGAGTGAACAGTGAGAGAGAGACAAAGAGAAAGATCTTCTTTTTTCTGTTGGTTCACCTCTCAATGGCCCCTGCAGCCAGCGCACCACGCTGATCCGAAACCCAGAGCCAGGTGCTTCCCCTGGTCTCCCATGCGGGTACAGGGCCCAAACATTTGGGCCATCCTCCACTGCCTTCCCAGGCCACAGCAGAGAGCTGGACTGGAAGAGGAACAACCGGGACAGAATCCGGCACCCATATGGGATGCCGGTGCCGCATGTGGAGGATTAACCTAGTGCACCACCACGCCGGCCCACTATAAAGTTTTTTAAAACTGCTTTTGCTGTATCACATAAATTCGGATAGGTTGTATTGCCGTCTTAATTCATTTATAGGAATTTTTTTATTTCCCTTTTGATTTCTTCTATGAGCCACTGTTCATCCAGGAGCATGTTTTTCAGTCTCCATGTGTTTGTATATTTTCTAGAACTTCTTTTCCGCTTCATTCCACTGTGGTCAGAAAAGACACATGGTAAGATTTCATTTTTTTAATTTGTTGAGACTTGTTTTATGGCCTAGCATATGATCCGTCATAGAGAATGTTGCATGCACAGAAGGAAAGGATGTGTGTTCTGCAGTGTGGGATGAAACGTTCTGTAGATATCAGTTAGATCCATTTGGTCCAGAGTATAGAGGAGCTCTGTTGTTTGTTTGTTGTTGTTTTTTTAGTTGATTTGTTCATTGATGAAAATGGGGGGATGGAGTCCCTCACTATTATTGCATTGGAGCTTATGTTTCCCTTTAGTTCCATTAACATTTGTTTTAAATAGCTGGGTGCCCTAGCAGAGGGTGCATAGACATTTGTTATAGTCACATTTTCCTATTAAATTGATCCCTTACTCCTACTTAGTGATCTTTGTCTCCTTTAGCAGTTTTGTCTTGAATTCTATTATGTTTGATATTAAGGTAGTTAGATTTCCTTTTCCATGGAAATTCTTTTTCTATCCTTTTACTTTCAGTCTGTGTGAGCCTTTGTTGGTATGGTAGGTTACTGCTGTGGATTCGTTCTGAGAGGAGGAGCGCGGTGGGGGCAAGAGGCGCAGAGTCACCCAATCCGGTCAAGGGGCAGTTTATGCCCTAACCAATCACAGCCAGGCAGGTTCCGAAGCCATTCCTGAGTAACTGACACTCACTTGCCAGCAGCCAGTAGGTTTCTTGTATGCAGCGTATAGATGAGTCTTGTTTTTAAATCCATTCAACCAGCCTATACCTTTTAATTGGAGGATTTAGTCCATTTGCATTCAAGATTATCATTAATAAGTAATGTCTTTGTCCTGTCATTTTCCCATAAATATTCCTTTTGTTAGTTTTGAATCTCCTTTGAGCCATTATTAGGATGTTTTGTGTCTTTACATTCTTTCATGGTGTGATTGTCTTTCTCTGTTTCTGTGTGTAGGATATCCTTAAGTGTCATTTGTAAGGCTGACTGGGTAGTGACAAATTTTTTAAATTTTTTGCTTGTCTTGGAAAGTCTTTGTTTCATCTTCATTTATAAATGAGAGCTTCGCTGAGCACGGTATTCTGGGTTGACAGGTTTTTTTGTTGTTGTTTTTTTTTTTTTTTTTTTTTTTCTCTAAGGAAAAGAAGTCTCTTCTAGCCTATAGGGTCTCTGATGAGAAATCTGCTATGAATCTGATTGGAGATCCTTTAAAGTTAATGTGACATTTCTCTCTTACACACTTTAGGATCTTTTCTTTATGTTTTGCTTGTGAAAGTCTGAATATAATGTGTTATGAGGAAGAGCTTTTCTTATCATGTCTATTTGGGATTCTATGTGCTTTCTGTACTTGGATGTCCATACCCTTTGAATTTGAGAAATTGTCTGCTACTGTATCACTGAATAAGTTTTCTAAGTCATTCTATTTTTCCTTTCCTTCAGAAATGCATAAGCATGTGTATTTGATTGCTTGATGGTATCCCATAAATCCTGAACACTGTTCTCAGTTTTTCTGATTTTTTTCTTCTATTTTTTGTCTGATTGAGATGTTTCGAAAGATTTGTCCTCTAGCTCAGATATTCCTTCTTATGCCTCACTGAGTCTATTGTTATGGCTTTCCACTGTATTTTTAGTTTGACATATTGAATTCTTCATTTCTAATACTTCAGTTTGATCTTCTTTAATATCTATATCTCTTGGCAGAGTTTCTTGTCCATTTCTGTAATGTTGGTGACAAATCTAATATTTCATTTTAAAAGGTCCTGGTAAGAAATATCTTAATAGAAAAAATATAACTTCTCTCATAAAGGATGTATATCTCACAAAAATTCTGAATTTGTTTGAATCTCTATCAGAAATTGTAGATGACATAAAGTATAATTTAAATGATAGTAACAATAATATTTTTAACATCTTCTAGTTTGATCTTTCCAGGGCGCTCTGCCTTTCCCCCATATTCTACACTTAATCATCAGTTTTATTCTCCATTCCAGATTTGTAGCTGTAATATTTTCCCTCTGTTTTGCTAAATGTTTAATAAAAAGATGTATTTATTTATTTGAAAGGCAGAGTTACAGAGAGAGGGAAAAGGGGAGATGTAGAGGGGGAGAGGGAAAAGGAGAAGGAGGGAGGGAGGGAGAAAGAGAGGAAAAGGGAGGGGGAGGGGGGAGAGAGAGAGAAAGAGAAGGAGAATGGAAGCATGGCCAGGGCTGAGCCAGACCAAAGCCAGCATCCCAGACCTCCATCCCGGTCTCCTGCATGGGTGGCAGGAACCCAAGTACTTGGGTCATCTCCTGCTGCTTTCCCGGGCATGTCACCAGGGATCTGGGTGGAGAGTAGAGCAGCTGGAGTTTGAATTGGTTCTCATATGGGATGCTGGTATCACAAGCAGTAGCTCAACCCGTTGTGCTACAATACCAGCCCCTCCACTAAATTTTAATTTTTAAAATATTAAATTTATCATTTTTCCTCAGCCTTTTTACTAAGATCAAGTGAAATATTAAGTTTATGATCTTAGTGTTCATCATTTACCTAATAAGTACTTAGCACTGGTGTAAGTAGTGTAGATTCATGAAATACAATCTGACCAGAGGGAAGAGATGCCTAGTGTGAATTACAACAAGTGGAACCCAAGGTCACATCTCAAAAGCAATGCAAGTTTATTTCTCCCTAAAGTGAGCTTCTCCCTGGTGGTTTAGGATGGTGGAAGGTCTCTGTTCCACGCTGTCACTCAGGAAGCCAAGCTGATGGGAGTTTGCCCTGTTCATCATCAACACCATCAGGCTTTGGGAAGAGGAGCTAACACAGAAGGACACGGCTGGGGCATCTATGGGGCCAGTCTGACCGTGTGGATACCATTTCTACCTTTTTTCCATTGGAAAGGACATAGTTATCTAACTGCCTCACTGCAAGGCACCATGGGAACATGGAGCAGGTGAGAATAGATTTAGATGGACGAGGATCTCTGACATCCCATCAGAAGGAGGCAATGTGATTAGAAAACAGCAGAGACGTGCACGCCACAATGAAAGGGAAGTTAATTTTCAGAATGCTCGAGTTGAGAGAAGGCAGAGATCCGTGTGCAGTGAGATCATCGGGAAGGACATCCTTCAGGAGGCGGGACATGATGGGACAGAGACACTACATTGGCTAGAGAGGTCAGGAAGGAGGTCGGGGAGGGATCTTATTTTTGCCTTTCTTTAGCCTTTTCAAAGGGAATTTCTCTCCCTCTTTATCATTCTTCGATGCTGTACCATAATAAATCAGATTACTCTTTCCCTTTTGTATAAAACGTTGACCTCACTCAGACCACTTTCTTTTCTTTCTCTTCTTTACAAAGTACTGCAGGCACGTACATGCATACACATATGTGCACCAATACCTACACCGATCTTGCAAATTTGGCCTTGGATTTTGTGTGTTTCTTCTACGATCTCTACTCCACAGTTATGGCCTGATTATTTAAATGACTTCAGTTCATTGGCATGTCAGGCATTGTGTTAGGGATTCCAGACACAAAAGTGATTAAACAATCCTTGTTCTGAGAATTATGCAACAGGGAAGATAAAGCCTGATTCCTGAATATCATCTAATGTGGACCTTTGCTCTGATTTTGTGTCTCTTGTATACTAGGCGTTATTATTCTAATTTTGTTGATGAGGAATTTGGAAACAGTGAGTTGACTGACTTGCCCAGAGGCCGCTATGTAGCTGGTGATGGCACTTTCCCCTAGCTGATGTTGTCTCACTGCTATTTCAATCATGTGAGCATTCTCTTTATCATTTTTATAAAAAAAAGATTTGTATGTCTGTGTATAGCTTTGCTTAGTAACAAAATGAAATATGTATTAAATTAGTTGTTATTTCTATAAATTTAATCTTATATTCTCAGCTAAAATAGTTCTGTGTCAGTTTTTAATTAAAGCAAAAGAATAGACATTTTAAAAGTAAAATATGAGGAGTTGACTTCTGAAATGGAGCCAATGTTATCAATTAAGAACCTTGTGGGAAATTCAGGAGATGGAGATTTAGTAGAGGAATGAATGTATTCTTACCAAAATTTTGGAGTAGGGAAATTATCTCACTCATTTGTCTTATCTTTCCTTAAGTCATGCGCCTGTCCATTCCTTCCTCCATCTACCCACCCATCCACCCACCCACCCATCCATTCATCCATCTACCCATCCACCCGCCCACCCATCCATTCATCCACCCATCCATCTGCCCATCTCTCCATCCACTAATCTATCAATCTGTCATCCATCTATCCATTCCTCCATCCATACCTCCATCTAACCATTTACCCATCTATCCACTAATCTTCCCATTTATCCATCTACCCATCTACCCATCCATCCATCCACTCCCATATCACATATCCATCCATTCATTTTTTTCCCATAATACATTTATTGTGGTCATAGTATTTGTCAGGTACTTTTTAGGTGCTGAAAATACCAAGATACAGATTTTTCCCTGGAGGGCAACAAATAAACCAGAAATTACAGAATATTCCTTAGCTGCCCAGAGTCCACAGCAAGGTTCTCAAGACAAAAAACCATGCCCTGAATTTTTTTCCCATTGCCTTCCTATTTACTGTATCAATAACAGATAAATAATTTTTATCTTGTGTGGGACATAGAATTAATTACATCAGCAACTATCACAAGCTAACAATACAACCAAATGGCTTAACGAAAACAAATAGGTTAAGATAAATTCATGTGTGACATTCAGAGTTGGGTCCAGCTGAAAAGTAAGATATCTGTAACTTCTGAAATTGATGACGAGGGCAACTTGCCCTCCCCTGTGCCTTTGGAATCACTATTACCAAGAAAATGGAGAGGAACAGGGAGTGGAAAAGGGAATTAAGTAGTTCCAAATACCTTCACCCTTTTGATTTTCCATGCCAGGAAATTTAATTTGCCTTTTTCCTAGTTGTGATCTGGGGACATTTTGAAAGTAACATGTCCTTTAGTGGGGAGAAAATTATACAAAAAAAAAGTAAATTTTTGAAAACAGTTGGGAAATGGCATACTTATTATCCAAACCATTCAGAAACTTGAAAAATGTCTTTATTAGAGTTTTGTTGTCTCAAAGAAGGGAAATAGAACAAAAGGATTTTTAAAAAGTCATGTGTTTTTTAACTGATAAATCTTCATACAAAATTATGACAAGTATACTTTTAAGAGATTGCTTCCTTCTAAGGCTAAAGCATTGCACTTGGTTGAATATTTGAGCTCTGTTAGCATATTGCTCCACTCCTCTTTCCTGGACACCAGACCCCAAGTCCCCAGTGTGTACATTCCACAGGACCAGATTTAAAATGTTAATGGATAAAGCTTCTGGACTGTGGGTTGGCAGGCTATTTCTCATGTTCCCCAATAAAACACTGAAAAACATCTCCAAGGCCTTCCAAGACGGGCCATGTGGAAGATGCATTTCAACTTTCCACTGCATTGAAACTGTACTAGGAGATGGTTAGCTATGGCATTGGAAGTGTGTTTAATACTGGCTTTCTCATAAAGTCTAAACACAAATATGTGTAACGCTCATGATGAGGGACCTTTGCTATCAGACTGAGAGGCTAGTTAGCCAGGAGAGCTGTATAACTTCTGGGATTTGAAGGGTAAGTTCTCAAGATAGACATTGTAGCCCAGCAGGTTAAGCTGCCACTCGGGACCCCCCTCCCATATCAGAGTACCGGTTCAGGTCCCACCTCTGCCTCCAATCCACCTTCCCGCTAAGGAGCCTGAGAGGCAGTGGGTGAAGGCCCAAGCACTTGGTTTTCTGAAATTCATGTCGGAGACCCAAATGAAGTTACAGCTCCTAGCTTCAGTTGGACCCAGCTCTGGCTGTTATAGTCACTTGTGGAATGAACCACAGATGGAAGGGGGGTGTGTGTGTGTGCGTGTCTTTCTCTCCCCCTCCCTCCCTCTCCATCACTCCTTTCCAATAGTAAGTGTTTGCTAAAAGGGTGTGCTTTCAGGGCCAGGCGCTGTGATGCAGTGAGTAAAGCTGCCTTCTGGGACTCCCACACCCCACATCCGGGTGCCTGGAATCGAGTCCTGCCTCCGCTTCTGACCTGGCTTCCTGCTCATGAGCCTTTGAGGTTTGTGCCACCAGTATGGGAGACCCAGATGGAGTCCTGGCTCCCACCTGTGGCCTGGCCCAGCCCAGCTGTCGTGAGCATTTGGAGATTGAACCAGCAGGTGGACTCTGTCTTTCTGTCTCTTTCACTCTGCCCTACAAATCAATCAATAAATAAAGCTTTTACCTTTTAAAAGGGTAAACACTTCCCCCTGGAATGTTCTGGTATAGCACGCTGTCTGGGGGGCCAGGCAAACTCTGAATTGGTAGTTCTTGCTTTGCCCCTTAGCCAGAAATTACTCAAGTTCTGAAAGCAAATTAGAGGTCTCGGAGAACCCAGGAAACACTGCCCACGGCAGGGCGTAGTGGACCAGCCTGCTCTCCAGACTGTGTCTGGGAGTCTCAGAATTTTACCCCAAATACCATCAGTCTGGCTTTAATTCTCTCTGTACAAGGTAAATTCAGAACGGACTAAAGGTGGATTTCCCACGTGGGGGAATCGGTACCTCTCTGGAAGGAAATTTTGAAATTCATTGACCCAGGAAGAGGACCGATGTGGCACAGCGATGTGGCACTCACGCGAGTATCTTGCTGGACTCTTCAGGATTCTTCTCAGCCTAGATTCTCCTCCTGGCAGACAAGGCTACATTTGCGAGTCATCGCACTGTGTTTAATCTCTGTCCTTGAGGTTCACAAATTAACGAGGGTGCAATTTCCTCCGTGGGATGGCCTCTGGCTCTGTTTTTACTGCCCTAACGGCTCCTGGCGGCTGCCCCGGCTCCCACACTCACTACAAAGTAAACAGGAATCTGGTCGCAGGGTAACTGGCTGCCCTCCAGGGTAAGAATGCGAGTTATTCGGGAGCTCTGTGGGCCTGCTCTGCCAGGCAGGACAAGGACAAAGGCTGGGGAAGATTTGGAACCTTGAGGATTATTTTGCAAGTATGTGATAACCTGCGCTTCCCTGCAGTGACTTTCCATGCCTGGCCCTCCTCGCCGCCTCGCCCACCTGCCTTCTGCCATTCTTTACTGGTGTGGACCAAGGAAGTCTCTGTGAAACAACACAGACCTTGCAGCAATGCAACCGGCCCAGTAGACTGCTATGGGCTTAGTGCTGTTTTGAAGATATAGAATGTTTACCAAGTTTTTGAAATCAAATCCCACGAGATCATGGAAGCGAACACCTAGGTTAATGATAATTCAAAATAAACAATAAGAAAACAAAGGAGAAAAATTGTGGTTTCAAGGACAGCAGAATGGTTACTTTGAATTTTGAATTGGTGAATGCTAAGCCCTAAAGCATATCCAAAAGGAAGAAGTTTAAATCAAAGATTTTTAAAGATTAATTTATTTATTTGCAAGGTAGAGTTACAGAGAACCAGAGGCAGACAGAGAGAGGTCTTGCATCTGCTTGTTCACTCCTCAAGATGGCCACAACAGCTGGAGCTGCACTGATCTGAAGCCAGGAGCTTCTTCCAGGTCTCCTGTGTGAGTGCAGCGGCCCAAGGACTTGGGCCACCTTCCACTACTTTCCCAGGCCTAGATCGGAAGTGGAGCAGCCGGGACTTGAACTGGCGCCCATGTGGGATGCTGACACTGCAGGCAGCAGCATTAGCTGCTACACCACAATGCCGGCCCCTTAAACCAGATTATAAGGAGGCAAAAAGAAGTACCCCTTCACCATGGTTGGAAGAAAGTCAAAGAATTCCAGGCTCCTGAAGACAGAGCAACTACAAGATCTGCCTCCTTCATCAATGCACCTGGGGGTTCATCCTCTCACCCTGGATACCGTGTTCTCTAATTCTGCTATGGACTCCTCTGCCCACCAGACTGTGACATTCGCTATTATTGTCCTAAAATCTGTTGAGCGGAGATACGATCATCTGAAACTTGAGAACAAGAAAGTTTTGTTAAATCCTTTAATCCCCTCCAAACTGTACCACGAATGCTGAGAAGAAAAAATACCCAATGCACTGTGCATCATGATTTCTTTAAAATTTATTGCAGTTTGCTGGAAACTTTAAAGATCTTTGCTCTTTTGGAATGTGGTTCATGGGCGAATCGAGTCCTCCACAGTTCAGTTCGCCCTTAATGCGCGGCTCCTCCCCTGCCTGCCTCCCTCCCTCTCCTGGTCAGGAGCCCACCTGCAGACTGACTAGCGCTGGCTGATTGCTTGGGAACCTCTGAGCAGACTCCTGGAGACTGGCAAATGGCTGCTTCTCTTCGCAGCTGAGGGGTGACGTCACTCCCTCTTAACAAGCCACTTCAGCTTTTAGACCTGCACGCGTTACAGATCAGACTCTCACCTTTCACGCACTGGCGCTCTGAAATTGATGATGTATGACTTTTGTCCTCAGGGGGTCCTCATCAACCAACATGAATGATGGAAGCTGAGTGCAGGACTGTGGTACAGTTCCCACCATGCCAGCGTGGGTGGGAAAGCAATGCATCTTGCAGGGGACAAGGACAAGGCAAGTCTTCCCGAGGAGGCATGGGCAGAAGCAGGTGTGGCGGTGAGGGACGTGGTGCTGCTGGGGAGTGGTGGGGGCAGAAGATCAGAGACGGTGGAGATACCCATCTGGGTCCATACTGTGCAGTTGGGACTTTCTTGAGTAGCTAGTGAGGGGCCGTTAGAGAAAGTAGCACCATCAGATCCTGGTGCTACTCAGAATTTCACATGTGAGGAATTCCAGCATCCGTTGGATGCTTGTGTACCAACCAAGAGAGGGATGGGTTCACAAATTATTCAAACTTTTGGGTAATGGATTATAAGCCAATTATCCACTAGAGACTGAGAAAGCTCTTGTAGCTCTGACTCTACTTGGGATACATGAAGGACAGGGGAAAACCAAGCAGGGTTAGAATGTGGTGAGCTAAAACCAGCCTGGCTGAGCCTAGACCACTGCAGTAGTTGGGCGACCCAAGTGTGAGTGCCAGGGTGCTGCTGCCGCTGCCCAGCTGGCCAGGCACTCCTTGGCAAGCCACCCCAATTGCTTTATCTATAAGATGGGCGGATACTTATACTTACTTACCTTAGAGGTACTAAATGGCATTAGAAGAGTTAATATAAGGTATCTTCAAAATATCATTGAAAATTATATTGTGACAAAGCTGTGAATGGATTTCAAAGATTTTTTGCATCAAAACTTCTTTTTTTAATTTTTTTAAGGAATGCGACATCAAAACCTTTAATTCCATTTTCCCAATGGTGTTTTAAAGAACCCTCACCAGAGTAAAAGTTTTTGGAAACCATAAAATATCACAGGAAGTGTGGGGTTATGGTTATACTATCAAAAGTGAATTATAAAAATACTAGTCATGCCGACTATTAATTACTGAAGATTCTCTTTGTGCCAGTGCTCTCCTAATCCTTTACGTAGGTGATCTCGTGTGATTCTCAGAGTAGTCCTTTACGTAGGTGATCTTGTGTGAGTCTCAGAGTAGTCCTTTACGTAGGTGATCTCGTGTGATTCTCAGAGTAATCTGTGAGAGAAGCTTTCACAGAGAAGGCGGCTGAAGCTTGGAAAGATTAAGCAATTAGCAACAGAGACAGAGCTCAGCCCCATGTCTTCCTGATGGCAAGGCCAGGCTCTCCAGCACCACTTCTCAGTCTTCTCAAAGTGCTGGCTCGGTGTAGCCGAGGCACCCGGAGAGAGATCAGTACATGACAGTGGCAGAATCACCAGACTAGCAACAATCAGTGTTCCTCTCACTATCAGCACCAGATACCAGGAGACGAGGAGAAAATGTGGTTCTGCATCTGTCCCATGGAGGAACAGGAGCTATGATTATTGACTGCAAACATCGTCTGTTGTGAGCTTTCATTGTCAAATAGGACTCAAGGGAGAATTTATTATTTTTGTTTGTTTTTCCCCAGAAACTTTTTATTTAAGGTATACAAACTTCATGTATTTCATAAATACAACTTTAGGAACATAGTGATTCTTCTCACTGCTCCCGCCCTCCCACCCACACTCCCATCCCTCTTCCTCCTCTCTCCTATTCCCATTAGTATTTTTTACTAAGATCTATTTTCAATTTACTTTATACAGGTAAGATTAACTCTATACCAAGTAAAGAGTTCAACAAATAGCGTGGGGGGAAAAACTGCTCTTCAGCAGTGGAGACCAGGGCTGTTCAGTCATTGCGTCTCAAAGTGTCAATTTCACTTCTATACATTTCCTTTTAGGTGCTCTATTAGCTACCACAGATCAGGGAGAACATGTGGTGCTTGTCCTTTGGGACTGGATTATTTCCAGTTTCACCCATTCTGTTGCAAATAACTGGATTTCTTTTCTTTTCTTTTCTTTTCTTTTCTTTTCTTTTTTTTTTTTTTTACTGCTGTGTAGTATTCCAGGGTGTACATATCTCATAATCTCTTTATCCAGTCTTCAATTGACAGACATTTGGGTTGATTCCATATCTTAGCTATTATGAATTGAGCTTCAATAAACATGAGAGTGTAGATAACTCTTTCATATGCTGATTTAATTTCCCTTGGGTAAATTCCCAGGAGTGGGATGGGTGAGAAATATATTAGGTCTATATTCAGATTTTTGAAGTATCCCTTACTGTCGCCCACAATGATTGTACCAGTTTATATTCCCACCAACAGTGGGTTATATCTTTTTCCCCACATCCTCACCAGCATTGGTTGGTTGGTTGTTGATTTCTGTATGAAAGCCATTCTAACCGGGATGAGGTAAAACCTCATTGTGGTTTTGATTTGCATTTCCTTGATGGCTAGTGATCTTGAGTATTTTTTCATGTGGATGTTGGCCATTTGGATTTCTCCTTTTGAAAAATGTCTGTTTAAATCCTTTGCCCATTTCTTAACTGGGTTATGTGTTTTGTTGTTGAATTTCTTGGGCTCTTTATATATTCTGGTTATTAATCCTTTATCAGTTGCATAGTTTGAAAATAATTTCCTCCATTCTGTTGGTTGCCTCTTTGCTGATTATTTCTTTTGCAGTACAGAAGCTTCTCAATTTGATGTAATCTCATTTGTCAGTTTTCACTTTGACTGCCTGTGCCTCTGGGGTCTTTTCCAAGAACTCTTTGTGCCAATGTCTTGCAGGGTTTCCCCAATGTTCTGTAATAATTTGATGGTATCAGGTATACAAACTTCATGCATTTCATAAATAAACTGGATTTAGTTCTTTGATCCATTTTGAGTGGATTTTTGTGTAGGTGTAAGGTAGGGATCTTGCTTCATACTCCTGCATGTGGAAATCCAGTTTTCCCAGCATCATTTGTTAAAGAGACTGTCCTATCTGGAGGGATTGATTTTAGCTCCTTTGTCAAAGATAAGATGGTTGTAGACATGTGGGTTGATTTCTGGAGTTTCTTTTCTGTTCTGTTAGTTTATCCATGTGTTTTTGAACCTGTATCAGGCTGTTGATTATAACTGCCCTGTAGTATGTCTTGAAATCCGGTATTATGATGCCTCTGGCTTTGTTTTTGTTGTATAAGATTACTTTAGCTATTGGAGGCCTCCTATGTTTCCATACAGATTTCAGCATCATTTTTTCTATACCTGAGAAGAATGTCCTTGGCATTTTAATTGGTATCACATTGAATCTGTACTATGGACATTTTCGGTACTATGACAATGATTCTTCCAATCCATGAACATGGAAGATTTTTCCATTTTTTTATGTCTTCTTCTATTTCCTTCATTAATCTTTTGTAATTCTCATCATAGAAATCTTTGATGTCCTTAGTTAAATTTATTCCAAGGTATTTGATTTTTTTTGGTAGCTAATGTGTATGGGATTGATCTTAGAAGTTCTTTCTCAGCCATGGCATTGTTTTTATATAAAAAGACTATTACTTTTTTTTATTTTATATTTTTCCACTTTCTCAAACTTTCCCAAACCCAATAGTTTCTTATTGGAGTCTTTTGGATCCCCTATATATAGAATTTTGTCATCTGCAAATAGGGATATTTTGACTTCCTCCTCCCCAATTTCTATCCACTTGATTTCTTTGTTGTTGTCTAATTGCTCTGGCTAAAACTTCCAAAACTATATTGAATAGCAGTGGTGAGAGTGGGCATCCTTTTCTGGTTCCAGATCTTAGTGGGAATCTTCCAATTTTTCCACATTCAATAGGATGCTGGCTGTGGGTTTGTTGTAAATTGCCTTGATTGTGTTGAGGAATATTCCTTCTATACCCAATTTGCTTAAAGCTTTCATCTTGAAAGGATGTTGTATTTTATCAAATGCTTTCTTTGCATCTGTTGATATAATCATATGGTTTTGTTCTTCATTTTGTTAAGGTGATGTTTCACATTGATTGATTTGTGAACATTGAGTCATCCCTGCATACCAGGGATAAATCTCACTTGGTCTGGGAGGATGATCTTTCTAATGTGTTGGATTCAATTGACTAGTATTTTGTTGAGGATTTTTGCATCTATGTTCACCAGGGAAATTGGTCTGTAGTTCTTTCTCTTTTGTATCTTTTTCAGGTTTACAAATTAAGGTGATGCTGGCTTCATAGAAGGAGTTTGGGAGGATTCCCTCCCTTTCAATTGTTTTGAATAGCTTGAGAAGAAGTGGAGTTAGTTCTTCTTTAAATGTCTGGTAGAATTCAGCAGTGAAGCCATCAAGTCCTGGGCTTTTTGTTGTTGTTTTTGGGAATGTCTTTATTACTGATTCATTTTCTGTCTTGGTTATTGGCCTGTTTAGGTTTTCTATGTCTTCATGGCTCAATTTAGGTAGGTTGTATGTGTCCAGGAATTTGTCCATTTCTTCTAGGTTTTCTGATTTGTTGGTGTACGGCTCTTTGTAGTAATTTCTGATGATTCTTTTTATTTCTGTGGTGTCTGTTGTTAGATTTCCTTTTTCAGCTCTAATTTTTATTGATTTGGGTCTTCTCCCCTCTCCTTTTTTTTTTTTTTTGGTTAGGTCAATGGTGTGTCAATTTTCTTTATTTTTTCAAACAACAAGCTCTTTGTTTCACTAATATTTTGTAATTTTTGTTTGTTTTGTTTATTCTCTAATTTTAATTCTTTTCTCCTACTAATTTTGAGGGTTTTTTTTTTTTTTTGCTGTTGTTTCTCTAGGTCCTTAAGATGCATTGATAGCTTATTTACTTGGTGCCTTTCCAATTTCTTTACGTAGGCACCAGTTGCTATAAATTTCCCTCTTAACTCTGCTTTTGATATGTTGTATTGTCATCTTTATTCATTTCCAGAAATTTTTTGATTTCTCTTTTGGTTTATTCTGTGACCCACTGCTCATTCAGGAGCATGTTGTTCAGTCTCTCTGTATTTGCACATGTTATAGAGATTCCTGAGTTGTTGATTTCCAGCTTCATTGCATTGTGGACAGAGAAGATGCATGGTATGATTTCAATTTTTTAGAATTTGCTGAGACTTGCTTTATGACCTAGCATGTGGTCAATCCTAGAGAAAATTGCATGCACTGCTAAGAGGAATGTGCATTTTCCAACTGTAGAATGAAAAGTTCTGTAGATATCTGTCAGGTTCATTTGGTCTGTAGTGTTGATTAACTTTGTTGTTTCCTTGTTGATCTTCTGTCTGGTTGATCTCTCCATTGCTGAAAGTGGGGTATTGAAGTCCCACATTACTGTTGTATTAGGGTCTATGTCTCCCTTTAGATCCATTAGCATGTCTTTAAGATTGAAGTCATTGTTTTTCAAGGAGACAAAACCACAGTCTTTGATTACTTCCACTGGAATTCTGCCCTCTAATGGACTGGAACATAGGAAGCCTGGAAATGCTGGTTCCTGGCTCTTACTCCAACGTTCACAGCCATGGTGCCTTGCCGAGTGGGTAAAGAGAGGGTAGTTTGTCATTTCCAGGCTCATGAGACACAGAAGGGACTAAAGCAGGTCTTGCTGCCTTTCCACAGTGCTGCCGAGTATCCATGGGGCTGTTTTACTCAAGTCGTGATGGCACTTTAAAAAGGGGTAGACTGCGATGAGCCCTAGATCAGACCGGTAGGTATTAGAAACCCCAGTGAGTCTAATTATTCACTGGGTTAAACCAAACCCAGTACTTGTTATCTGTCAACACTAGCCTTGATGCATCTTCAGAGTATAATCTCAGTGACTTCAGTCCCATCTTTCTCTAAATGAGGGCCAGTGTCCTGGCAATGACCTTGCGTTCCAAAACAGTCAGGTCTCCATCAGTCACGGTTTCCGCTGCCTGGCAGTAGATGGCAGAAGTGAGCTTGGCTGTTTAGGTTGTCTGCCTCCTCACCTGTCTGCATTGGTGCAGTTGAAGTACTTACTCTTAAACTGCTCCTTCAGACAGCTTTACAAAAATTCAAAGATTATTCAGTGCATCTATTTTATTCTATTTAGATCTCATATGTTGGTTACTATATAATTCTTCTCTAGACTTTCTCATTTGAGGTACCTCAAAAGGACATCATTCTCATTTTTATGTATTTTCCCCTGTGCAATTTTATTAAAACTTTCTTCTTTCTTTAATAAAATTATTTTCCTTTTTTATTTGAAAGTCAGAAGGAGAGAGAGAAAGAGAAAAATCTGAAAATCAACATTAGGTTGTTTCTATAGCCTTTGAATTACTCAGCTAACTCACATGGCCTTAAGCTGCCCTGTGTGTGTGTGTGTGTGTGTGTGTGTGTGAGAGAGAGAGAGAGAGAGAGAGAGAGAACTGAGGTGCACTCTACTGAAGCGGGCAGGGCCCTCTTCTGGTGTAGATGTAGGTTGTCACAGAGCCCTGTTTTAAGGGACCAGCAACCTCAAGCAAAGGGGAGGCCCTCGGGACAAAATCTAGGAGTTGATTGAGGAAAAATAAATGGAAATGTTGTGAAGGCAGCCACATGAAAGTAGGATATTTGCACAAGGATGAGAGTGCAATGGACAAAGGTAGAGCCATTTGATTTAACCCTGTTAGTGAAGGGTGGACAGCAGTCATCCATATGACAAAAAGTCTTCTGTAGGAATAGTTTGGGAAAACTACCTGGGGAACTGTGTACCCCCAAAAGGCAAGACACCATTGAGAGGAATACCCATCTGAGAACTTGAGACAACAGCGGCTGTGGCTGGCCTTAAATCCTGACCACGTTAGCAGTTAGTAGAACTAAGAAAAGACCCTTAAATAAACTTAGGGATAGAAGTAAAACACAAAAGCTCAACCCTGAATCAAATAAAAACAGTCAATTGAGTTACCTATCTGTATATATGTGCCTGCATTTCTTCATGCATGGATAATACAGTCTTTGCAGTGTATCCGCCTGATGAAGCATTTATGGCGATCCCGTGTAGGAAGGGTGTAACAGGCAGAAGGCACAGGGTCAAGGTGGGGACAGCCAAACGCTGGAGAACCGCTTCTGTGGCGCTGCCCGAGACCTATTTCTTTGCAAGAATCAACACCAACACCCAAGATTAGCACTTTGTTCTACCACCATTGCTTTCTTCCTTCCTGCCTCTTTCTAAAAAAGGAAAAATAATAAAGGAGGTGAGGAAGCAGATGTCCATCAACGCTGTTTTAAACGCCGCGTTTCCGTCTTCTGTGTTCATTGCCCAGCCAGTCTTTGGCAAGGGGCAGCAGGAGTTTCTCTGACTCTAAGGTGAACAGACACCTGACAGCTCCATGCTTGCCGAGAGAAACCACGTAAACAAGAGCAACAGCACTGCTGAATTCGGGTGGGTATGGAGACAAAGGATGACTCGATTGGAAAGGAATTTGTTCCTGAATGAGAGGTTAATCTATGTTCTCTAACCTTAATCCTTTGCACAAACCCTTTGAAATAATTCAGAAATAATAAATATTACAGAAAGCAAAACTCCAAATAAGCCATACCCTGATTTTTCTTTAGGATAGGCACTTTTTCCTGGCGCTCCAAATAGGAACTTCATAACCAGTTTTACATGTATTCTCTACCTTTGCTGGCACTGGTATGACCTGGAGAGCTCTAAGAAGACACTGGGGCCTGCGCTGGCCTGAGAGTCCAAGAGTGGCCCTGCTAAGACATTTTTTTTAAAAGCTGCACCAGTGGCTCCAAGTGGGGAACAATTTGATTGCTGGAGTCCAGGCTGGTTGGTAAGGAACAGCACAGTGAGCTTTGGGATGAGATGTGTAAGCCAAGTTAAGGAATGTACAGACCCTGGGGCATTGTGACGGGGAGTGCTGTCCTTAGGCAGTTTCAGAAGTGGACGGGCGTGGGCAGCGGGTCTCAGCGCCACCCCACGTGCCATCCCAGAACCCCGTGACGTAGCTACCCACCCTCATTCCTACAATTGCTCCTCTCCAGGTTTTCCTCTGGTTCGGTCTTCCTTCCTTTGTCTGTCAGACTCAGGCAGTACTGGTATACACCCCCACATGGCAGATACTACCAGGGTGATTTTTGATCTACTCAAGACCTACTCTGGACTACACCTTTATAATAGTTTCCCAAACACCAACATGACAGCACAAGGTTTAAGTCTCTATGGTCTCCAAGCTTCCTCAGCTTTAAATATACCTATGTATGCTACTGTTTGGATTCTCTTTCAAACAACGTGAAATTGTGAATTTTTTTTAATTTTTAAATTTTAAAATTTTTTTATTAATATGAAGAGAACAGATCCCATGTATTTCATAGGTATGATTCTAAGACGACAACCATACTTCCCTTCCTTCCCATCTCCCTCCCTCAATCCCCCTCCTTCCTTCTTTAACCTAATAAACAGACTTTCATTTTACTATTAGGAAATGTATGGTTCCTAAACTGGAGGATCAAATGGCATTGATTTGAATCAAATACTTAAAAGTGAGAATTACCTTTGAAAATAAACCACTTGCTGGTTTGATAAATATGTGGAAAAAATTATGAAAGACTTGAAATTGACCCAAAGAGAATCTTTAGGTGTCCTTTCCATAGAACGCTGTGTTCGTCATGTTCACACCAGAGCTAGCTGTCCCTATGAGGATCTGTGCCTTTCATTGTCTTTGACCTATTTTATAATTTGTAAATTGAAGAAAACCGATATTAATGCAAATTGTATTGTCTGGAAGAAATGCAAATGCATCTCATTCACCCTGTTGCAGGGGCCTCTATGCCTTTAATAGCTGTGAATTCATTTCCACATCCCTGATTGCTTTCTCTGCTTGTGCAGGAGAGGGAGCCCCTGTGACCACCTTCAGGCTTGATGAGTCGTTAAAAGGACCTACATGACACAGAAAAGGGCATTTACTCATGGCTATGATGTATTACAGACTGCAGATTAGAATCGGCAAGAGGCAAAGCTGGGTAGAACAGAGTCTAAGAGGAACCAGCAGAAGCTTCCAGGTGTTGTCTCTCTTAGATCTTCACAGAGAGCCTGTGATTCTTCCAGCATCCCATGTGATTCCCTGTGCACCAACCTGGGAAGCTCACTTGAGCCTTGGGGTCCAGGGTTTCTACTGGGGTCACATAGAGCCTGTACAACCATGTTAGCAACTTAGTCTCTAGCCCAGAGATCCAGCTGGCAGTGAAGTGAACACCCCCAACAAACAGACATGGTGTAGTGAACACCTCCAACAGTCAGATAAGGTGTGGTGAACACCTCCAACAGACAGACATGGTGTAGTGAACACCTCCATCAGACAGACAGGGTGTGGTGAACTCCTCCAACAGACAGACATGGTGTGGTGAACACCTCCAACAGTCAGATAAGGTGTGGTGAACACCTCAAACAGGGTGTGGTGAACACCTCCATCAGACAGACAGGGTGTGATGAACTCCTCCAACAGTCAGATAAGGTGTGGTGAACACCTCCAACAGGGTGTGGTGAACTCCTCCAACAGACAGACATGGTGTGGTGAACACCTCCAACAGACAGGGTGTGGTGAACACCTCCATCAGACAGACAGGGTGTGGTGAACTCCTCCAACAGACAGACAGGGTGTGGTGAACACCTCCAACAGACAGGGTGTGGTGAACACCTCCATCAGACAGACAGGGTGTGGTGAACTCCTCCAACAGACAGACAGGGTGTGGTGAACTCCTCCAACAGACAGACAGGGTGTGGTGAACTCCTCTGACAGACAGACAGGGTGTGGTGAACTCCTCCATCAGACAGACAGGGTGTGGTGAACTCCTCCGACAGACAGACAGACAGGGTGTGGTGAACTCCTCCTCCGACAGACATGGTGTGGTGAACTCCTCCGACAGACAGACAGAGTGTGGTGAACTCCTCCGACAGGAGGAGCACTCGGTGGGCAGTTTGCGGCTCGGCGCCCATCTCCAGGTGTCAGCCAAGGACCGGGCCTGGTTCGGGAACGTGCAGAGCTTGATTTCACCGTTTCCTGAACGTCGATACAGGTGCAGGTGTGCGCTCTTTGGATTCTCCATTGCACTGGGTGCTGCTGCTTCTGTTCTCCCCTTCCTTGTGCCCTCTTGAGTGGGCTCAGCAGCATCCCTGAGTCATTTGTTTGCTCGGAGTCGTGGCTTTACCCTTCCCACACCACCCCCAACAGATAACTGTCAGCAAATACGTGAGCACAGGAATCAGCAACGCTGTTTACTTACCTCTCCCTCCTTCCCTCTCCCACTGCGCCGTCAGTGTCTGTGTCGGCAGCACTGAGCCCTGGCGCAAGCCCTTACTTCACGTCTCCCTCAGCGGCAAGAGCGGTTGCCTGTGGCTGACGAGGGCTCCACACTCTGCCTGGAGTCACGGCCGAGGGAGGGGGCCAGCTCCCCTGCCTTTTTCTGTCGGGGCAGGCCCGAGTTAGCGCTGCCTCTGCGCCTATTGAAACCGAAGCCCATTGTGCTCAGGTGTCTTGTCCAAAGCCACACGGCTGGCACCAGGCCAGACTCTGGCTGGGAGATGGGACCCGCCCACCAGCAGCCCGCTGCGGCTCCTGCCCGAGGCTCCTGCAGATATCAGGGCACCAAGGACAGAGCCAATGCTTCTCCTCTCTGTCCCTCTCCCCGTTTCTTCCTGCCCCAGACCAGTCCTCATCACTCACCAAGCAGTGCATCCGTCTCCCCGGGCACTCCAGCCGCAAGCCTGGGAGCATTTGCCGACTGCGCTGCCCACTCCCTCGCTGCCCACGTCCAGTCGTCCACACTGGCCTCAGCAGGTCCGCATCTTCAGGCCGGCCTCCTGCCTCTAAGCTGCACCCACACTTGGCATCTGTGAACCACCAGCGCCTCCTGCAGGTCCTCACCCCCCCCCCCCAGTCTGTTCCTGCAGCTCAGCCAGAGCGCTCTTTGATTATGAGGAAACTCATCTTTGCACTTGACCGTTCTTTGATGCCACCATAGCTCACATCTCATGGGCTCAAAGTGTGGGCCCTGTTTTCCTCTGCGATTTCCTCCCAGGTCCCTCCCAGGTGCCAGGCTGGTTTCTGCGTTAGAGCCTCTGCCACGTTATCTCCTCTGCCGCACTGCTCCTCCCCTCCTCCCGTGACCCAGTTAGTGACCCAGCTCACTCCCCGGCAACTTTCCTCCAAATGCCACTGCTCGGAGAGCTTTGCCTGCCCCTCTGGCTCTCCTGTCGTTCTCTAATTGCACCTGCGCTTTCCTTTGTGGCACCTGTTATAACTTATTTCAATATGCTCTCTTTTAAAAAAAAAGATTTATTTATTTATTTATTTGAGAGGCAGAGTTACAGACAGAGAGATGGGGTGGGGGATTTTCATCCCCAAATGGCCACTGGGCCAATTCAAAGCCAGAGCTGGGCCCATCCGAACTGGAAGCCAGGAGCTTCTTCGGGGTCTCCATGTGGGTGCAGGGGCCCAAGCGCTTGGGCCACCTTCCGCTGCTTTCCCAGGCCCTAGCAGGGAACTGGCTCAGAAGTGGAGCAGCTGGGACTCAAGCCAGTGCCCCATGGGATGCTGGCACCAGAGGCAGAGGCTTAACTTGCTACAATGCCACAGCGCTGGCCCCAGGATGCATTCTTTCAGGCCCACGAGTGCCATGTGGGCACGATCTCATCTGTTCTATCCATGACCATCTCCCGGCAACCACAGAGGTAGAAAGGAGCCTGACAGCGAGCAGGTGCCCTGCACACGTTCTTTTTAAAGAATAAAAGCCTCAGCAAATCCGAGCACATCTGGCTCCAGATCCAGCTGCCGTCCCCTCCGGTACAGCGCCTCCTTGGGAGCCCTTGCCACATTTTCACCGTTTCTTCTTCAGTCACTCTTCTGTAATTTTCCACGACGCAAGCAAAGCCTGATCGGCCCATTTGTCACTAATAGTGTCAGGTGCGTCGGTGCAGGTTTGAAAATGTGCCCGAGAGAGTCTGGGGCTCTGATTGCGAAGAAGCGCTGCACTCCGCCTGTCGCCGGCATTGCGCTCTGCAGGCCACCCCACTCGCTCAGTCCACCTCCTTCCTCTCTTGCCTCCATGAAGTCTACACTTCTGAAAGCCCCGCTTGTCTGCCTCTCCACCAGCGTCCAGGCAACGCAATCCCCTCTTCATCTGGGGTTGAAGGGAACCATGCCCCCCCCTCCCCCCAGGCATGGCAGGGTGCAGGTGATGCCAGGATAGCCCTTCCAGAGAGGCAGTGCCGGGTCACAGGGTGCCGCCTTTCGCCGGGGCAGCAAGGTGAGGCCAGCTCCGCCCGGAGCCTGGAGCCCTCACAGTCTCCCCCGAGGTGCTGGGGCGTGCATTTGTACAAGTTAGCCACTGCAAAGGAGTCAAAGTCCCAAACCTCACAGCTGCAAACAACACACCTTCATCCAGCTCCCGCCTTCTGTGGGCCAGAGACGCAGGCCCTCCCTGGCGGGGTCTTCTGCTCCAAGGCGTCTCCCAAGCTGCACCACGGTGCTGGCCGGCGCTGCACTTCTGATCCAGCCCCCTGCCAGTGCACCTGGGAAAGCAGCTCCAGTACACGCACTGTCCCCTTACACAGCAGTGGAGACCTCGGGTCCCTGCTGGCTTGGGCGGCACAGAGTGGAAAAGTAGAACACGCTTCCTCGCCTGCCGTATGTGTCATGGCCAACATTCCCGCAGGTTTCCAGAGAAGAGCATCACGGATTTGATAAGGTTCTAGGTGGTATGGGAGACTGCAGGAATGAAGGCCCAAAGACCCAGGAGAGACTCTGTTCTGGGGCTGAAGTCTGATGAAGAATGGACCGCTGAGTAGGAATGACAAAGCATTTGATCTGCTATTCGTAGGCTCAGGGGGAATGCAGCTGTGTGGCCAGGTTCCCCCTGGGGTCCACGCGGAGTGCTCCCTCCTCCCAGGAGCAGGGCAGGACTCCTCTGGAGTGAAGGCCATCATGGAGAAGGGGAGAGTGACCTGGGTCCCATGGCTTGCTCTGGGGACAGGAGCAGTGGTTTCTAGGTCCTGCCTTGGTGAAGAGGGATTCTGGCTTTTTTTTTTTTTAAGATTTATTTACTTAAAGGCAGAGTTACAAACAGGGAGAGGCAGAGAGAGAGGTCTTCCATCTGCTGGTTCACTCCCCAAATGGCCACATAGGCTGGAGCTGGGCAAGTCCAAAGCCAGGAGCCAGGATCTTCATCTTAATGTGGGTGCGGGGGCCCAAGGACTTGGGCCATCTTCCACTGCTTTCCCACACACATTAGCAGGGAGCTGGATCAGAAGAGGAGTAACTGGGACTCAAACTTGCGCCCATATGGGATGCTGGCGCTGCAGACGGCAGCTGAACCCCACTGCACCAGGGCCCCGGCCCCAGGATCCTGGTCCTTATGACTCACTTGGGGAAGGAGGATGGGCAGGAGGGGGCAGGCAGGAGCGGCACAGAGAGAGTTGCTTCTGAGGCCTCCTCATTGCCTTTAGCTCGAGGCACTCAGCAAGCCAGAGCGCCACCTTCGGGGCAGCATGTTCCGAGAGGCCACGTCACAAATGTCAGTGAAAGGGAAGAGAGACGTGGCGGGGAGGACTGGGCAGCAGTCACAGCCCTTGCATAACCCAGTCCTGCAGGCAGTAGCCCAAAACACCGTTCACTGGCAGCAATGCACCAGATCTAACCAGTGCGCGAGGGGAGGGGTCTCCCAGGTGTGACTCCCAGGAGGCCGTCCCTGGGACCGTCTCAAAGGCTGCCTCCCCAAACCTTGTGCCAAAAAATAGAGAAGGAGCACAGGGAAATTAGTGATGGTGAGGCCGGGAGTCACCCCGGTCTGGCAGACCCAGAAGCCATGCGCTCTCCACTGCACGCGGAAGCTGGTGGTGCTCATGAGCGGCACTGCCGAAGATGATGCTAACGCCGCACATTAGTTCCATAAAATAGAGCCAGGTCTTTTCCACAGCCTAAGACTAAACTGCGGATCTTGTCCGTGGACTTGGCGCCAGCCGGTGTGTGTTCTGAAGAAATGCCTGTGGGTCAGCAGTAGGCAAGAAACATGAGCCACCGCGCAGAGCGGGAGGGAGTGCAGCTCAGACGGTGCGCTGGGGCGCACGTGGAGACGTAGCGAGAGATTGCTGTGCGGTCCCAGGAAGCTCCGTGCAGCCACTTCGCAGGGTAATGGCAAACTTCGTCCAGGCTCTTGGCCCAAATCAATGTCTAACGTCGCAGGTTTCTGCGTAGTTGGGAAATCAGTTTCCTGGGCCCACGATTGCTGCTTCCATGTCTGCTGTCTGCTCAGTGCAGTGTGTGAGTGCGTCTTCTGTTCCCCAGCTGATGACATGACGAATACAGAGAAGTCACCCTTGCATAACTCTCTCTTACCCATTTTTTCTTTATTTTTTTTTTCTTTGTTAGACTCACTCAAACAAAAGGTCCATCTTAAAGCCTTCGGGTGCTGACACGGAGGCAACAGGCGAGGAAGGCAGAGCCCAGTTGGCACGGGTGCTCTGTCCTGGGCTCGGCCTGACTTCTGCCCCTCTGCCTCTGCCCTCCAGGGGCTCCGGAGGGCGCTGGCTGCAGGAAGCGCGCACGGCCTGACGTCCAAGGACCCGAGTCCCAGCTGTCATGCTCATTCTTCCTATCCCCACGTGAGCCTGCAGCTGCACACTAACGTGGGACTGCCCTATGCACGATCCCACTCGCCCGTGGAATCCAGAAAGGTGGATCTCCTGGATGCTGAGAATGGAACCGTGGTTGTCAGGACCAGGGAGGGGACCAGGGAGGGAAGAGGAGGAAAGGCTGCGTCCAGGGTTCGAGTCCTAACGAGACAGGACTAAGAAGTTCAGGCGTTCTCTTCCACAGCAGGGTAGCTGTCGGTAACAACAACGTTCTATAGGATTTCAAGAAAAAGCCACAAAGAAATGATACATATTTGAGGGGATAGACATGTTTACCCTGATTTGAACATTATACACCATGTACATATATATTTATAGCACCCCATAAATATTTACAATTTCTAAACTTTTTTGAATGTTCAGTGGAAAGGGGGAAGGAAAGATCAAGGACTAGCTGAAATCCATTGAGCCTGCCATTCGCTGATGCCAACTAAATCATCGCCGACTTGTTACCACGCAACTCATGCTACTCTAGAATACGGGAATGAAAATATGAATAGGGAGCATTTTGTATTTCACATATTTCTCCTATTTTCCTGGATTGTTTTAGAACAGAAATAAAAAGTGGAGATTACATTTTTAAACGAATCGTAGTCCTCCCTACACACAATGCTCAGGAAAACACGGTATTTAGAATGAGTGCAGGCTGCCTTCTAGAAGCTCTTCGGATTCTTTGCAGGTCAAAACATACTTCACTCCCTGTGAGACTTGGAGAACAGGTTGGTCCTCATCTGTGATGATCCGTCCAAGGTGTCAGATTGCAAAGACGCCACTCTGTCACCTCCTCTGAAGGGCTTCTAGATTACAGAAATGGAAGGAAAGCCAAGTATTGCACGCTAATCTCCTATTTACATCTCATCTGGTTGATAAGCTTATGTGTAAGAGAAGAGCATAGTAGTGCCTTTTTCCAATGAAATGCCAGTGCCTGAACCCTGTGTTAGCGTAAAGACCAGCGGGGCGAGATAACCGCTGCCAGCCTAGGGCAGGGGACCAGCCCTGTGTCCTTTGGCTTCCGTTGAATCTTCCTTTTATATAACTGCTTTAAAGAGCACCCTGGCAGCTGTGTGACTGAATCGCCACTGCCTTTCTTTCTTGGGACAAGAATGACTTCTCACCCATGTGACAGTCATGAATAAGGGAACACACCACGCGTGCCGAAAACTCCCTGGAAGGCACTGTACCCAAATAGCTCTGGAGATCACGGTGAAGCTGAGCACAGAGAACAGCTTCTCTTCCTCCCTCAGAACACTTCCAGGGGTAGATGCGATCAGTGCATGGTCAGTCCATGGTGCTTTGAGGTATTTATGTCACCCAAACTCCAGAACTTCTCTACTGATCAAAGTTCTGGATGACATCGGCCACACTAGCAAAACTGTGCTGTCTGAACCATTAACCGAGAAGGTATGCATGTTTGTGGACGAGTGATCGAGACGCATAGTACGAGGGTCTTCAGCAAGATCCTGGAAATTGGGTATTACGAAAAGACTATGCAAGGATTTAAAAAATGTTTGCACCACATAAACTTAACTTTTAATTCCATTTTACATGAATGTTTTGAAGTAACCTGGTATTTTCATCCCTCACTGAAACTTGTCCTAATAGAATCAAAGAATTTTAGAGCCAGAAAAGAGTAACAAATATGGCTGATCATAAGTAGATCATCTATTAATTAATAGACTAATCCCATGTATGTAGGTGGGCCTATCATTTTGCTAAGTGGTGAAACCCAGCTGGACCCGGAGGATTCATACTTGAGAGCACAGACTTGAACTTGGGGAGTAAGGAGTGTCTCCGGAGGAAACAGGGTTCCCTCGGGAAGTGGAGAACCAGGAGCAGGAAGGGGCAGGAAGCAGAGGCCGCTGGCAGTAGACAGCACCGCGTTTCCCCTCCAGTCCTGTGCCCTCCAGATCTGTTGTGGGGAGGGGGAGGGGAGGTGTGACGCTGGTGGACCACTCCCCTTGCAAAATGGATCTTTCAGCCCTGGCTACTTCTGACACCAGCACAGGCCAGAGTGCCAGGGCTGCAGCAGGGTTCAGAATGCCGGGCTGGAACCTCCTGGGCTCTGTGGAACGCTCCCCAAACCCGGGCTACACCCCATACAAATTACATAAGAACTTCTGCGACTGGAATGTAGGCAAACAGTGTTATCAGCAAGAACAAAACCAAACAAACCCCCGTGACCGCCATGGGCTGCCCTGGCGTTGCTTCTCGGACCACAGAGCCTTCCCCAAAGGGCAGAGGGTAGCTGCTCTGGTCCAGTGGATCTACCCCGTCCCCAGGGCAGGTGCTCTGACTTGATGTCCCTGGGATGCTCCCAGGCCCAGCTCCGGGCACAAGCAGATGATAACCGAATAATGTTTTGAAAGGCAAAATGGACAATCACACAATTACTAAGTATTGCAGATACAAGGGGCAAACTTGCATTCTTCAGCAAAGCTAATTTATTAGACTTCAAAGGAAAATTTTTTTCTCAGACTTGAAGAAGGCAGAAACACTTCAAACAGAGTGTCTTTTGTTTCTCAGGATTCTCTGCGAGAAAACAGGCTCACGAAGAGCTAACAGCTCGAGCTGTTTTCCTGTTCCTCTTGCACTGCCCTGCAAGGTCCCTGGGTGCAGCTCTCAAGATCATTCCCAAGGGGCAGGGGTCCCCGGGGAGGGGGATTTCCCCACGGCCAAGCGCTGGATGAGCACACCATCACCCAGAACTCTCCAAGGTTCCCCCGCTAATGCAGTGTTTCTGTTTTATGGGAAATGCGCCCTGATTGCCTGTCAGAGGCCATTTCAGATAAGAGCTATGGGATCCTCAGTCCCTGATCCAAGTTGAAAGGATCTGACCTAGTTAAAAGCAAGACTTCTTTAATGTGCAGTCCACTGCAGGCAGTTTCGGCCTTTGCTGTGATATGATTGTCCTTAGTGCGTCGTGGGGCAAGATTGCGAGACGACGAGAACCACTGCTCCGTGGCCAGGTTCCTGCTTCCTCCCCAGCCCCTCACGGCCACAGACTTCTGACTTTTCCCTATCCCCTCCTCCCTTGTTTTTTAAAGATTTGTTTAATATTTGAAAGGCAGAATGAGAAACAGAGAAGGAGAGACTTGGTAGAAGAGAGAGAGAGAGACATCTTCCACCTGTTGGTTCACTCCCCAAATGCCCACGACAGCCTGGTGCTGAGCCAGGCTGGTGTGAGGAATTCCATTCCAACAGACAGCAGGCACCTAAGTACTTGGGCCACCACCGCTACTTCCCAGGTGCTTTAGCAGGAAGCTGGATCGGAAGCAGAGGAGCCAAGACTTGAACCAGGGACTCCAACATGGAGTGTGGCATCCCGAGTGCAGGCTCAGCTCACTGCGCCACAACACCCACCCCTTTCCTCCCTTTAAGGCAACTTTTTAACCTCTGCCTTGAAGCAAGAACTGTGCAATTCAGACAATTTTACAAGAGGTTTGTGGCAGGCATACAGTCATCAACCCCTTTGGCCTGGTGTCCCAGTTCAGTCCAACTGTGCACTGTTAGCTGCTCCACGCCCGCTCCACCCTAAACCGTGCGCCCCTCCCCCATCCCCTCCTGGCTCCATCCCGCAGGCATTGTCCCAAGCCCAAACACCCAGTTGGTTTGTCTGGGCCCTGCCATCTGTGCTCTGCTGTTCTGGGCTTGGGCACCAGGCAAGTATCTGCGATGCATCGCCCGCCGTCCCCTGAAGGCTGGCTCACCTTTCCCGTTTGCTGACCCCTCATGTGCTCTTGGCGAGTGCAGTGCCACTTGGCACTAAGTTGCTCTCTACTTGTTCTCCTGTGAGCTATTTTTGACTTGCTAAGTGGAGCAGGGCTTGTTGAAGGTTGTGTCCTGGCAGTATTTTACAAAGGAACCCTGCCCTGCACTGCTGAGGGGCTCTGGAGACACAGCTGAAGTCCTGTGTTAGCGCTGAGGGTCCTGGGAGACTGCGCAGAGGAGGGGACAGCTGGACTGCGTGGGCAGAACAAGAGGCAGCCAGCTGAGGAGTGCCAGTGGGGGCGGGTGGCAGAGTGAGGGCCTGGTCCACGGCGGAGAAGTGGTGTTTGCAAAGAGGAGGTGGGGCCCAGAGAGCTGCCCCAGAATCACCAACCATAAACTGTAACAAGTGCACAGATAGGCAGGGGACCACACAAAACTGCCTTGTGAGTGTCCACGTAGCACCCCAGCTGCACAATCCCCGTTCTGCGAGATGGTTCACACCCCTGTGCGGGGAAGGGAACCGCTGAGGCCCATCAATGCAGCTGGTGGCAGAGAGGTTGATGGGATCGGGAACAGGATTTCTGCTCAAAGGTACACAGGATGCAAATTCACCCACTGACACGTGGCGGTGGCCCAGGCAGGGACACTCACTGGGGTTCCTGGTGCCCATGCAGCTACCTGTTGGCCAGAACTCAAAATTGCTTGTTGGACTCGACTGTCAATCTCCTAGATTCACGGCATGCGCTTTCTTTGTCTTCTCATCATTCCCCATCAATGTCCCTGCAGCTCTGCTCCATTTACATCCACCCTGCACTTCAGCAGACCAGGGAGCTGCCCACAGACCGGTGTGTCCTACACTAGAGCCCCTAGCTCTGTTTGCACCCTAAGGGGACATCACCACCCCTTTGGTCTCAGAAACATTTTCACCATGATTATTATTATCATCACTCTTTTTAATTCTTTCAGCTACTATTTTCTAAGCCCTTTTTATGTCCCAAGCACTGTGCTAAGTGCCTTAGAAACTGTGTGAGACAGAAGCCTTCCCTGTAGGCCGAGCCTCTCGCCCTCCTCCTGCCAGAATCCAACTTTTTTCCTCTTTAGGGAGATCAGTCCTTCCTCAATAACTGCCCACAGCTCTCCCTGTGCCCCAACGCCACTGCGTCGTGGGCTGGGATCACACAGTGTGCAGGGCCAGGCCCAGGGAGCCACCCCAAGAAGGGTCCTAGCTCTGTCACTTAAAGCCACAGACTCTCTTAAGAGGAAGCCTCGGAAGCAAAACCCCACCTTTCTCAACTAGAGTCAGCTTGAAAAGGATGCAACAGCCCCTCCGGTGGTTAGACCAGCCCCAGCCTCCTTCAAGGGGAATGCCTAAGGAAGGGGACCCACGAGGAACCTTAGCGGACCACCTGCAGAGTCCACCATGCCCTGATCTTTACTGTGTTGGTTAGAGTTCACTGCTGAGACTCATTGCAAGAACCTCCCAGTGGATGGTTCTAAGTACCAGCAGAGGTTTCCTTGTCTCTGGACATGCCCATCTCACACTCCTTTCTAGAGGGAAGCTCATGGAGTAAGTTTTTCCAGACTGCATATGAAACAAAGCAAAACCTCCCCCCCACACACAACAGACCAGTGACGCTTCATGCCTGTCTTCTGGAAGAACAAGATTAAAATGGAGATAATGTGTCAGGGGATGAAAAACATGCAGGCCTCTTGAAGCCTCTGCGCATTTGGCCTCCGTGTGCCCTCGCTTGTTTTTAAATCAGTTGACGCAAATGACAAGTTATAAATACTCGGACAACCCGAGTACCCTACACTGCGGGGAGACGACCTTTGTGTCCACGGAACGTCTGCTTTAGCGCTCTGCACAGAAAGCCACCCGCAAGGAGAGGGAACAGAGTTCACTGTGCATGTTAAGAATAACCCTCCCATTCTCTCTTAAATGTCATGAAACTTAAAAATGATCCTACAGCTTTTCAAATGACTCTTTAAAATATTTTCAGAGATATTTTAACTCTTCATTTGGCTGTCAGATTCACAGAGGTTGCCTGATATAAAATTATTTAGTTTGAAAAATAACTTTGTAGTTGTCACTGCCATGTGGAGTTCTGTCTGATCCTACAAGTTCAGAAGACAGGTGTTGTTTGTGGGAGAGACTCAGCTCACAAGAAGTAACACTGTTTGAAAGGTCCCCTGGCTCTGAGATGCCCCATGCTTCAGTGTTCTGCAACCCCCCCTCCCCCACCACTCTTTGCCGGCCCCTCATCCTCAGCAAACACCCTAAACATTGTCAGTGCCTAGGATGCTGTCTTTGGGCCCCTTCTCAATATACACCCCCCCCCCCCCGAGTGACCCC
>CM027403.1:83821898-83839935 GCA_015711505.1 Sylvilagus bachmani | reverse complement strand
GAGCTCCAGACCTGTCTGTAAAGCTGATGGCCTAACATCCGCCTGAGTGTCCCATAAGGATTCAAGTTCAGTATAGCAAAGTTGTACTTAGCCTATTTCCTCCCTGAGCCTCGTTCCAGTTCCCTTCCTAGCATTAAAACTCTACCGAAATATTTCCCCTCCCTCTGCTTCCACAACCAACCAGTTACCATAGGCGATCATTGCTCCCTCTTCGGCACTGGTAGCACAGGTCTTCTTCCCACTTGGCGATATGGTCTTCATCGGGGCATTCTCCATCTCTCACTTAGATTTCTGCTAGAGATCCTACTTTCGTTTCAGTCTACATGTCACAGCCAGTTACTTTTCCAAAATGCAAATGAAATCATGTTTCTCTCCTCTTAAGGATCTTAAGGGGTTCCCACTTCATCCTCATATGAGATCCTCCATATCTGGCAATTATGTCACTTAAGTTGTCTGTTGCCCCAGTAATGCTGCGGAACCACCCTAAAATCCCAGTGACACACTTCCGGAACGTGCCCACGTTAGTCAACGTGATCTTGGCTAGAGCTGCTCTGATGTCTGGAGCTTAGCTGGCCATGGCTGATCTAGGACAGACTTCACTGGAATAAGTGGAGCAACATGGCTCTGCTCTGTGTGTCTCTTGTCCTCTGGTAGGCCAGCCAAGGTGTAGTTTAGGGGGAAGAGAGAGACGATCAGAAACATACAAGGTTTTTTGAGGCTTAGAATTGGCACACAGCCATGTCTGTTGAATTGTATTGACCAAAAGAAGTCACGAGACTGGCCCAAATTCAAAGGTTCAAGAAACAAATTCTACCTGAGAATTGGAGCCTTCGTGGCATTTTCCACCGTGAATCTGTGGCAAGTTTCCCCTATTTAAGAGAGACCTCAGGATACACAAGGAACCAAGAACCTCCGTTGAAATCGCTCTGATCTTGTCGGTGTTGATACAGAGGAGAAAGCGTCAAAGGAACTATCATTTCAGCTGTGGAGAGAAACAAATGCTGCATCTCTGGACAAACAGAACAGGACACAATGAAAAAAGAAAACTAAAGAGAACAAATCTTAGAAGCTAAACATAGGATGACAAAAATGAGAAATTCAATGGGAAGATTGGAAGATAAAATCGAGGCATTTCCTGGAGAGCAGAACTACATGTTAAACAACAACAACACAAGAACAATAAGAAACAATAACAGTAATTCAGAATACCCAATATCTGATAATAAGGGTTCCAAATAAGGGAAAGGAATTATCAAAAATACAACAAAATGCAGTTACCCAGAGACCACTGATTCAGGTCAATAGATAAAAAAATGAATGTAAAATTTTATGTCTTTCCTCCAACTTCTTTGAGATTGGAGTATGACATGCAGATAAAGCATAATTTTTTTTAGAACTGATGAAGCATAGTTAGAAGTGGTTTGATTTGAAAATGTGGATATAATTGTTGGAAGAGGGTGTAAGGATGGAGATAGCTATGTTTACGACCTATTTTGAAAGTAGAAAACAGCTACACATTAGTGTTCCATGGTTACAGGAAGCAGACACAATGCCGCTGCTAAATGAGTCCCTAAATATTGACACGACTGATTCTAGAGTGACATGTTTAGTAGGAAGTGGGAGAGGAAGCAAAAATAGACCCAAACAAACACTTGCTCCAGATAAATGAGGAGCAACACATCCTCTCTGTGCCCCACGGCCCCCTCTAAACACGACTATCTGCTCTGACAAGCCTTTTTCTCACGTTCTGTTGCTACGGTGATGGTCACGCCTGAGAAGTCTAGAGGACTTCTCTACAAGACTGTCTATTGTTAGATAAATGTCTTATGTTCCCATTGCCAAAACGCTCCAGGAATAAAGTATTCAGGAGTAGATCCTTTCAACATAACTTTTCAAATGCACCCTTAAAGGATCCCATTTTAAAGATTAGGAAACTGGGGTTGGTGTTGTGGTACAGTAGGTTAAGCAACACTGACATCCCATATGAGCAACACATGTGAGTCCTGGGCTGCTCCACTTCTGATCCAGCTCCCTGCTAATGCACCTGGGAGAGCAGCAGCAGATGGCCCAAGTGCTTGGGCCTTTGCCACCCACGTGGGAGACGTGGATGGAGTTCCAGGCCTCTGGCTTCAGCTTCGCCCAGCCCAGGCTAGTGTGGCCATTTGAAGAGTGAACTAGCAGGTGGAGGATTCCTCTCTCCCTCTAACCCTCTCTCTCTGTAACTCTGCCTTTCAGATAAATAAATAAATCTTTTTCAAAAGATTATGAAATTATACCCCATTATATCATTAATGGGAGAAATTGAGGTAACCACATAGGTGACTCAGAGCAGACTGTTTCCTGACAGTGGAGATAATGGGGCGAGAGGCAGTGAGGTCTGGTAGAGCTTGACAGTTGTTTGGTGCTGAACAGTGTCTTTCATGCATCCAGAGGAGTTAAAATCTCTGCGGAGGACTCACAACGTAAAGGCAGGAGAGTACAGGAGAGAAGTTTCTCTGCCTCTCTTTCCAAGAGGGAGAAGGACAAGTGAAGACAGTTAACCCTCAAGCTACAGGGGACAGTAGGCAAATATTCTTCTCTGTAAAGCAACTGGTTCATTCATTTCATCTCTACTGATGGATATCGTGTTTCTTGAGACGTGCTGGGAAAGATTGGTATAACGATGATGCATGAGTCCATTTCTGTGACTGTAATGAAATACCTGAGGCTAAGTATCTTAGAAAGAGAAGAGGCTTATTTAACTCATGGTTTTGGAGGTGACAGTCCCAACAACACAGCGCCAGCTCTGATGAGAACCTGGTGGAGTGCGAACCACCACAGCAGGAGCGAAGTTGAGAGGAGTCACATGGTGAGAAAGGAAGCCCGAGTCCGGGGAGGGAAGGACTGAGTCAGCGTCCCACAAGGCCTTCCGTCATCCCATCTGGGGCAGCCCCCGTCATGTCCTGCCGCTAAGATTCACCCCTTAAAGGTCCCATCACCACTCACCATCACCACACCAGGGACTAGGCTTCCAACACAAGAGCCCCCGGGGGCATCAGCCGCATCCAGACCGTGGAAGACCATCAGCTCTGTGAGGAAAGCCCACTCTTGCTTGGATTGTCTGTCCTCTCTGTGCTGAGCAGATAAGTTTAGAATTAGATTACATTTAGGAGCCAGCACTGTGTCACAGCGAGTTAACACCCTGGCCTGAAGCACCGGCATCTCATACGGGTGCCTGTTTGGGACCCAGCTGCTCCACTTCTGATCCAGCTCTCTGCTCTGGCCTGGGAAAGTAGAAGATGGCCCAAGGTCTTGGGCCCCTGCATCCACGTGGGAGACCCGGAGGAGGCTCCTGTCTCCTGACTCCAGATTGGTGCAGCTTTGGCCATTGCAGCCAATTGGGGAGTGAACTAGTAGATACAAGATCTCTCTTTCTCTCTCTCTCTCTCTCTCTGCCTCCTCTCACTGTGTAACTCAGACTTTCAAATAAATAAATAAGTCTTTGAAAAAAAATAGATTACATTTCTTTTTTATTTTTGACAGGCAGAGTGGACAGTGAGAGAAAGAGAGAGAAAAAGGTCTTCCTTTTGCTGTTGGTTCACCTTCCAATGGCCGCCGCAGCCACCGCGCTGCAGCCGGCGCACCGCGCTCATCCGATGGCAGGAGCCAGGTGCTTCTCCTGGTCTCCCATGGGGTGCAGGGCCCAAGCACCTGGGCCATCCTCCACTGCACTCCCGGGCCACAGCAGAGAGCTGGCCTGGAAGAGGGGCAACCGGGACAGAATCTGGCGCCCCGACCGGGACTAGAACCTGGTGTGCCGGCGCCGCAAGGCGGAGGATTAGCCTGTTGAGCCACGGCGCAAGCCAATAGATTACATTTTTAAAAATTTAAAATTGTGGGGCCAGTGCTGTGGCACAGCGGGTTAAATCCCTGGCCTGAAGTGTCAGCATCCCATATGGACGCCGGTTCTAGTCCTGGCTGCTCCTCTTCCAATCCAGCTCTCTGCTATGGCCTGGGATGGGATAGCAGTGGAAGATGGCCCAAGTCCTTGCACCCCTGCACCCACGGGGGAGACCCAGAAGAAGCACCTGGCTCCTGGCTTCAGATTGGCACAGCTCTGGCCATTGTGGCCATTTGGGGAGTGAACCAGTGGATAGAAGACCTCTCTCTATCTCTACTTCTCTCTGTAACTCTGTCTTTCAAGTAAATAAAATAAATCTTTTAAAAAAAAGTTTAATTGTGCAAAATGATCAAAATTCTTGCTCCGTATTTTACTTTCTGCCTCATTCATATTAAAAACTGTGCTTGCCATTCAAAACTGTGTCCCTAAAACGAGTGACGTGTGGATAGCAGTATCCATTCTGCTGCTCAAGTTCACAGTGGCAAGGAGTGATGGTGATGGACTCCTGGAGTGTGCTGGAAGTGCTGTCCTAATAAGAAATCGTGAAACCTAAGCAAAACTTCCGGCAGGCAGCATCTGCTTTCTCTCCTTCAAGCAAGGAGAGAGAAATGAATCTGAAACGTAGGCAGAATTCTGGCTTCAGTGCTGGTAGTTTCTGGAATTGTGGCACGAAGGTAAAACCAGGGTTCATGGCTCAATTATTGGCAGTTCAGTAACGGGGATACCAGAGAGGTTAACTGCACAGGATCTGAGACTAAACCGACTTGTGTCTGAAGCGTGGTGGGCTCTCCCTGGCAAGGCTGCTATAAACAATGGGCACGAAGTGCTTGATAAAGGGCATCTCTGCTGTGAGGCTCAGCTTTACAAGGAAGCAGAAAGAGATGTGGAGGGATCCCGTGTTACCTGGTACAGTCCCCTGCCTTCAGCACCTCACTTCACAGCATGGGAAATACACCTTAGATTTTCATTCCTTCACACCTTAAAGTCCTTTTAACCTCTCTGAAGCCAGTTTTAAAATGCAAACATCCTGGGGGCTAGCGCTGTGGCACAGCGCTGGCATCCCATATGGGTGCTGGTTTGATTCCCAGCTGTTCTATTTCTGATCCAGTTCCCTGCTAATGAGCCTTGGAAAGCAACAGAGGATGGCCCACGTGCTTGGGCCCCTGCATCCACATGGGAGACTCGGAAGAAGCTCCTGGCTCCTGGCTTTGGATTGGCTCAGCTCTGGCCGTTAGGGCCATTTGAGGAGTGAACCAGTGGATAGAAGATTCTCTCCCTCTCCGTCTCCCTCTCCCTCTCCCCTCCCCCTTCCCTCCCCCTCCCCCCTCCCTCCTCCCTCTCCTTCTCCACCTATCTTTCAAATAAATAAATTAAAATATCTTCTTATCCTTGCCCAATATGAATAAGGGTCAATATTTTCTATTGTGTATTTTGCAGATTTTTGAAGTGATTGTTCCTAACTATAAAAAGTATCTATTTTTGGAAAGGGCATGTCTGAGCTAAGCTCATTAGGAATTTGTCTCTGCCAAGTGTTTCTCAAATTGTGTTTCATTTTATTAGAGTTTCTGCTCTACATGCAAGAGACAGAGAGAGAGAGAGAGAGAGAGAGAGAGAGAGAGAGAGAGGAACGGAACTCTAAGTTTGAGCTATGCACACACCTGAAGACTCACGGCGCCCACTAGCTACTCTCAGACAGAATCCGTCCTACAGAAAAGAAACTTTGTTTAACCTAGAATCTCCCAACCTGATCAGAGCCCACTTTGGCTAGGCAACATCTGTTAATATGGCAGGCCACATTTTGAATTAAGCCCGTGTACTACATTAAGGGATTATTTCCAAGTTTAAGTCAGAAATGTAAGGAGTAGGACATAGATTAGACAGTTGAGCAAAGGTAGAGGATCCCAAGAAGGGGAGGCAGTGCAATAATAGTGAACTCTGTCCCACAGGGCAGAGCAGAGAGTCCCATGACAACTGTCCGACCTTGCGTTTATGCAAAGACTGGCCACTGGCCTGTGCTTACCTCTGAGTCACTCGGGAAACATGCCTCCTAGGAACTCGCCAAGGTCAGTTATCATAGCCTTTAATTATTTAGTTCTGAAAAAACTTTTTTTTTACTTGAGTGGAGCTGGTAGTGGTATAAGTTTATTTTATATTTTGTCATTTCAAAGCTATAGACCATTCTGTAGGTCAATAAAATGCTTTTCTTTTTTTTATACAGAGAATGTTTTTTAAAGAGATTTTTATTTATTTATTTGAGGGGTGGAGCTACAGAGAAAGAGAGAGACAGAGAGAAAGCTCTTCCCCAGATGGCCGCAACTACCGGAGCTGAGCCAATCTGAAGCCAGGAGCTTCCTCTGAGTCTCTCATGCAGGTGCAGGGCCCAAGCACTTGGGCCATCCTCCACTGCCTTCCCAGGGCATAGCAGAGAGCTGGATCAAAGAGGAGCAGCTGGAACCTGAAGTGGTCCCCATATAAGATGCTGGTGCCACAGGTGGAGGCTTTGCCTACTATGTCACAGCACTGACTCTGGTCAATAAAATTTTGAGATAAAGAATTTTAGTCATGTTGTATAGGATCAAAAAAATCACTATAACTCAAAGTGTCTACCCAGATGCTTTATTTTATGAAAATGATGGGAGTTATGTCAGATGCACAGATAACCTCATGATTTCATCCCTTCATTTTTTATGTCCACTTGGCAGATAAATTGAATGAATCTTTAAACAATGGAAGAATTAGAAGATGCCTCGTGTTCAGTGGCTAACTGGAATTCCTGCATAAACCGGCAATTGTATTTCACTAATGTGTTCACTGCTGACTCAGGCCATCCAGGTCTTGGGTAGGAAGAGCTGTCTTTTCACACAGTGGGATCTGTTTTTGTTACAGTGGGAGCTGGAGGGAATTCAGAAGCCTTAGGGCTAATAGCAAAAGTGGGTTGGCGAACAATGTGGAGAATAAAAAGCGATTCAGAGGGCATTAGTAACTCTGAATAACCGGTATGCATATCACCCGGTTTCTAAAGCAGCAGGTGGTCCTGAGTCACTGGTTTTAAACTTGCTCACCATAGCATTACATAAGGGAGGTATTTTGGTAAAATACATAGTTACCTTGCCACAAAAAATTATTCATGGATTGTGACATTTCCAATGACACTGTTTTGGACATAAGGTACCAACACTGTGTGTAGTCAAAATTAACATTGGGAGTCCCAAGTCTTTTTCCCACCCATCAACTTGGGCCTTTTCCCTCCTTTTACTTCTGGGGTGAAACACCCTTTTCAAAATCAAAATCTTCTTCCAAAGACAGCGTGATCATACTAAATGTGAGGTCTCTTTTCTACCAAGGAGGAAGTTGTCTGAACTTGCTGCATGATGACATGTCAGCATTTACTTTTGATGAACTTCTCAAGAATTTGAAATAGATTTGAATTTAAAATTCTTTAATTTTCACTTAATATTCATTCTTTAGAGCTGTAGCTAACCTGGAGTGATAAAACTTTCACTCTATAATCTTCATCTTTCTAATTTAGTTAGTATACATTTACTGTCTTCAGATGTCAAAGGGATGACCAGAGCTTATCTTGGAATAAGGACATCAGGAGTAGACACCTTGATACCTTGAGCTTAGAGAAAATGGTCGTTATTTTTCAGTGACAACAGGTGTATAGCTCACAATCAAAAAAATTCTCATTTCCTGTGGCTGTAGTGTACAGCTTAGCAAAACTGTCAGTTTTTCAGTTATATCCCTTCTCTTGTGAAATTCTATTTGGCCTTTGATGGCTAAACAAGACAAAGCTTCAGGAGCTAAGAAGGTAAGAGATGAACGTACTTCCTTAGCTAAATGAAAACAAAGGTGTTTAAAGTAGGAAAGTCGGGCCAGTGCCGTGGCACAGTAGGCTAATCCTCTACCTGCGGCGCTGGCATCCCATATGGGTGCTGGTTCTAGTCCTGGCTGCCCCTCTTCCAATCCAGCTCTCTGCTGTGTCCTGGGAAAGCAGTAGAAGATGGCCCAAGTCCTTGGGCCCCTGCACCCGTGTGGGAGACCAGGAAGAAGCACCTGGTTCCTGGCTTCGGATTGGCGCAGCTCTGGCCATTGTGGCCAACTGGGAAGTGAACCAGCAGATGAGGGTCCTTCTCTCTCTCTCTCTCTCTCTCTCTCTCTCTCTCTCTCTGCTTCTCCTTCTCTCCCTGTGTAACTCTGACTTTCAAATAAATAGATAAACCTTTTTAGAAAAAGTTCCAATGCCTTGACCTTAGGCTAAGCCTTTGGGTTGAGCATAAAAGCCACGTGCAATACGATAAGCAAACAACAACACCTGTTTGGAAAAGCTGGGGGAGTACAAGGAAGCATGTCCTTCCATCTGGACGGTAGCTTGTGGTTTCAACACGAAACGTATTATTACTAAAAGTACAGAGGGGGGTATGCACAGTGGCCTAGAATTTTCTAGAACAGCCTTGGACTTTGAGGGGTGCAGGCCCAGGGTTCTTGTTTTGTTTCTTCACCCAGGAGTGTGTCACCATGCACAGAGTCCTCACCTGCAAAGCCACGGGGCTGTACTGAGTGCTGCACTGGGATGCTCACCCTATTTTGTAATTCTGGGATTTTTATGGCGAGTGTTTCACTAGATGTCCTTTTTCTGATTACAGTTCCCTTGCATTTAAAATAACATACAACGGCCTTTCAGTTGCCTGAAGAGATAGAAAAAAGTTGATTGCAACTTTAGGAAGCCTTATTTTTAATAAGCCTGAAATTTTGATGCATGGAATGTCGCTGCACAGGTCGGGGCATGAACCGGGGCTCACGAACCCGTTGCTCTCCTGAGTTTCATCATGCGTCACCTTGGGGATGAAGTTTCAGAGCATGGTTGAAATCTTTAGAGAATAACACAACTGAGAAGCAGTAGATGAACTTCAAGTTGCCACCTCCGTCCTGGTAAACACCTTATGCTTTCAGAAATTCTCACAAACTTTTTCATAGATTCAGGCCTTGATCTTGTCCCCACTGCAGGAAAAAACAAAGAGCTACGTGAAATGAGTCTGTGGCTTAATCATAGCTCCTAAGAGAGTGCTTGCGTTAGGGAAGCTCAAGTGTGAAAAGACAATGGGAATTTCCTGCACTTGGCAGGACAGACTGGCTCAGAGTGGGTCCGTCGAGGAGGATGAGGAAACAAGGCTCCTTGACCCCGGCTGAACTTCCTTCTTGGCAGCGCGGGTCGGCAGAACCCAGCCGACACAGCCTCAGAAACTCAGCCAGAGACAAGAAGGCAGCTCTGAGCTCGAGGGAAGGACCACGTGGACGCTCCCGTGGTGGCAAGGCATCGAGCGGGAAGATCCTACGTGCTGCAAGGCATCAGGTGGCCTCGCTGTCCCTCAAGCGTCTTCCTTTATTGCATAACATCCTAAGAGGCTTCCACAAGGACCCAAACAGCATTTATTCAGCTGAGAACGGGTAAGCGCTTGGATCCTTTCTCCACTGGTTAAGCTGAAACGATGGCTCGTCGGTTTTGACCAAACCGGTGGTACAGACAGAAGAAATGTGAAACCCAGTGAGAGCTGCAACAATCTATTTGCTGTTTCTGCACCAAGTCCTTTGCTATGACTTGCCCAAAAGTATCCAACCTGACTTCTCAGCTTGTCTCTCTTTCTCCCTTCTTTGGTCCACAGACCCGAAAAGATCTGCGGTGTTTGCACAGAGTCAGAAAAAAAGGGAGAGAAAAACAGTGACAGAAGAAAAGGAACCTGGTTTTGTAGAAAATGTGTGGCCAGGAGCAAGTTATTCACAGCACTGTTGGTTTACAAAGACTCCTGGGAACAGACTAAATCCAACAGTGTGAGGAAAAGGGCACTTAGATTCACCAGCAGATGTCTTGCTGCCCACCGTGCCCTTGCTGCAGCCCGAGGAGAACGCTGTCCGAGACTCCTCTCCTCCTCTCTGGACAGGCTCAGCACCCCCCCTCTTTGGACTCCACGCCTAGAGCGAAACACGGTCCCACGCCTTTTACCCAAATTTCAAAGAGCCCGCATACTGCTGAATAAACTCATGAGAGCTGTTGAGCCTCCCTGGCTCCTTCACCCCTCGCTGGGGTCCTGAGTCCCGGGCGGTCCGTTACCCTCTGCTGCCACGCTCGACAGCCTCTCCGCCCTACAGGCTCCCTCCTCGAGAGCTTCCAGCACTGGAATCAGAGCTGCGCCAAGCCCCTGGCTTCTCCTTGCAGGAGAGGAGTGCAGACTTCCACCCTGCCCAGTAGCTGACCAGCCACACAGCCCTGACAGGTGGCTTCGATTTGGCTCACTCGTCCCATGCACCAAGACTCCCTTAGGGAAATGCATGTCCCTGGCCCCCAGTGTTCGTGGCAATTTTTCTGGCCTGTCTCCCTTTAACTGACCTGCTCTCAGGTCTAGCCTCTGCCCCATTTCCCAGGCATTAGCTTGGCCTCGCAGGCACGACTTGCATCTGATCGCTTGCTTCCAGGGTCTGTTTCTGATTCCTGATTTATGGCTCCCTCTTGTGGTGCTGACTTGGGTTTTCCCATTAGTGTATCATGCAGGATGGGCTCTGACCCACTGGAAAGACAGGAGAGACAGAAATGATTACAATAAGACAATATAGTAATATGCAACAACAGGAATACGGCTAGGGATAGGAATACGTAATATGTTTGGAATATATAAGATGTTAGGAAGAGCTAAGTCTGTCTGGGATCGTCAGGCTAGGCTACAGAGAACTGTGGGCTAGAATGCTAAGTGGAATTTTCCAGGCAGAGGAGAGGAAGAGAGAGCTGGTGACAGACACCATGGACTTTTGAAATTAGATGGACGGGGCTAGGAGAGTGGAGAGGCCAATACTGAGTTTAAGCTAGGTTTCTGGCTTCAGCCAGCCCACCATGTTACAAAACTGCAAGTCGCGAATTGGCAGGTAGTTCTCCTGGTTTAATATAACGTCTCTTCACAGGTAATAGAAATTACTATCATAAATTACTGTACTTAAATATTTTGAGGGGTGGGCACTGTGGTGCATTCGGTTAAGCCACCGTTTGGGACACCTGTATTTCATACCAGAGTGCCTGGTTCAAGTCCCAGCTACTCTGCTTCCAATCCAGCTTCGTGCTAATGTGTATCCTGGAAGGCAGCACCGATGGCTCAAAAAAATTAACCCCCTGCCACCCATGGGTGCCTGCTCCCAGCTTCATTCCTTGGGCAACTGCAGACATTTGGAGAACGAAGCCGTGAAGGGAAATCCCTGTCTCTCAAATATGTAAATAAACTTGAAAAGAGTAATGAGAGCAAAATGTATGTTCTTTGAAAATATTCCTTATTGGACTTGAATTCTCCCCCCCCCCCCAAAGATCTATTTATTTAAAAGGCAGACCAACAGAGAGAGAGGGAGAAACAGAGAGGAAGATGTCTTCCATCTGCTGGTTCACTCCTCAAATGCTGCCAACAGCCAGGCCTGGTCCAAGCTGAAGCCAGGAGCCAGGAGCTCCATCCGGGTCTCCCACACATGCATGGGCACCCTGTATCCTCTCCCAGTCTCTTACAGAGCTCCTACAAGAAGGAAGCTGTTGCTACCAGGGATCCTGGGCTCCCTACCAGTGTCTCTCACTCAGCGGAGACCTCAGAAATGTGTGGTTAAGGCAGTTGAAGTGCATCCGCCAGCACATTTTACTTAGCTGGCAGCTACCCAACATCTGCCCCATTAATAATCAATGTTGCATTCACTGCAATCTGATTTTTATAGCCTTTGGTTTTCCATTTGCAGAGATGATGCCCAGTGTTTGCATTTCTGCAGACAATGTGAATGCAGCTGATCAAAGAATGACTGGAAAGACACAGACGGCCCTTGCCCTTACGTGGCCAGCTCGTGAGGGTGCTGTCGACCAGCAGGGACAAGATGGTGTGAGTTAAGTGGCTAGAGAGCAGGAGGGGCCTTGCATCTTGGAGTGAGCCTGGGAATGTGGATCTCAAAGAAAACTGCTGCAGTGCTTGAAGTCTAAATTCATGTCGACTTTTAAAAAATGTTGGGGCCGGCGCTGTGGCATAGCGGGTAAAGCCGCTACCTGCAATGCCAGCATCCCATATGGGCACCAGACTCATAGAAGATGGCCAAGTCTTTGGGCCCCTGCACCCACGTGGGAGACCCAGAAGAAGCTCCTGGCTCCTGGCTCTGGATTGGTACAGCTCCAGCCATTGCAACCAATTGGGGAGTGAATCAGAAGATGGAAGACCTCTCTCTCTCTCTTTAAAGATTTATTTATTTATTTGAAAGTCAGAGATAGGCAGAGAGAGAGAGGTCTTCTGTCCAATTGCTCTCTCCCCAGATGGCCGCAACAGCCAGAGCTGCACTGATCTGAAGCCAGGAGCCAGGTGCTTCTTCTGGGTCTCCCACGTGGGTGCAGGGGCCCAAGCACTTGGGCCATCTTCTACTGCTTTCCCAGGCCACAGCAGAGAGCTGGATTGGAAGAGGAGCAGCTGGGACTAGAACCGGCACCCATATGGGATGCTAGTGCTCCAGGCCAGGGCATTAACCCACTGCGCCACAGCACCATCCCCCCTCTCTCTCGCTCTTGCTCTGCCTCTCCTTCTCACTGTGTAACTCTGGCTTTCAAATAAATAAATAGATCTTTAAAAATAAATTAATTTTTAAAAAATGTAGTATTATGCACACTTTCAAACATGCACAGAAGTAGAATGACCATTCAACAACTATCCATACATCGCCAACCTGCTCATCTGTGCTCTCCTCCCTCCTGAATAGACTTTTTGAGTCCAATTTCAGACTCCATATTATTTCATTGACAAATATGTTAGGATCTCCAAAAGGCAAGGGCTGAGGTGGTGGCGTAGCAGGTTAAGCTGCCGCCTGTGATCCCATATGGACGCTGGTTTCAGTCCTGGATGCTCCACTTCAGATCCGGCTCCCTGCTGGGAAAATAGCGGAATGTGGTCTGAGAACTTGGGCTCCTGTACCCATCCGGCGACCTGGAGGAAGCTCCTGGCTCCTGGCTTGGGATCGGTGCAGCTCCGGCTGTTGTGGCTATCTGGGGAATGAACCAGCATACAGAACATCGATTCTCTCTCTCTCTCAGCTCTGCCTTTCAAATAAATAAACCTTTTTAAAAAAGATTTAAATAAAGCTTTTTAAAAAAAGATTTAATTTTATTTAAAGAAGCCCATAATTATAGTACTTTTATCACCTAAAAATTAATAATAATTTCCTTTTAAAAAATTTTTGACAGGCAGAGTTAGTGAGAGAGAGAGACAGAGAGAGAAAGGTCTTCCTTCCGTTGGTTCACTCCCCAAATGGCTGCTACAGTTGGCGTGCTTTGCCCATCAGAAGCCAGGAGCCAGGTGCTTCCTCCTGGTCTCCCATGTGGGTGCAGGGCCCAATGACTTGAGCCATCCTCCACTGCCTTCCCGGGCCACAGCAGAGAGCTGGACTGGAAGAGGAGAAACCAGGACAGAATCTGGTGCCCCAAATGGGACTAGAACCCAGGGTGCTGGTGCCGCAGGCGGAGGATTAGCCTAGTGAGGCACGGCCCCAGCCATTAAAATGTCTTAATACTCTCAAGTATTCAGTCAGATTCAAATTTCCTCTATTGTTTCATGATTTATTTAAAAATTATTTATTACTTGAAAGCAGAGTGAGAGGGAGCCAGGAGCCAGAGCTACATGTGTGTCTCCCACAAGGGTGACAGGAACTCGGTACTTGACTTCATCCACTGGTTCCTAAGCTTTGGCAAGGAGCTGGATCAGAAACACAGCTGAGACCCAAACCTCCGGCTTCGCAGGAGGCAGCTTGACCCAATATGGCAGAATGCCTGCCCCGACTGCAGAATTGTTTCAGAAGATAAAACAAGATTCAGATGAGGTCCACACACATTTCATCAGTACGGAACTATGTTTTGAACAGTACAAAGGAATAGTACACACGATTAACCAAAGGGTCATCTTGTATAGGCAGGGCTTGTTGTGTGTTTGGGTCGCTGTTTCTTGCTGTCATTGTTGCTCACTGGTTTGGTCACTTAGAGCCCAGAGCAGTGCTTAGCCTGTCACAGATGCTCAGTGAGACTGTGTAAGTGCACCAACGAAAGGAGAGGGCAGGGAGGCTTTTCAAGGAGCAGCAGCAAGGGTGAAGGTCTCCAGACCTGGAGGGCCCCGTGCATTGGGGGCCATCCATGCCCCGTGTGTCTGGGGAATCGAATCTGGGGGATGGGTGCCTGCAGCTGGGCCTCGGGAGGGCCGACTCATGCAGTGCCGCACAGGATGACTGGAGACTTGTGTAAGACCCTCGGTGGGGGCGGGGTGACAGGCTCAGATCTGCATTTTGGAAAGAAGGTGCTCTCCTGCTGAGCCTGAAGACCAACAGATTCCTAATGGATGTCGCATTCAAAACAGCACCAGTCAGGCAATGCAAACTCACTCAAGGGAAGCTGGAATACTGATGGCAATGTCCCAGGAAAATTCTAGGGGAAGATCAAGTCCTTGGCCTCGTAAAATTGTCAATCCCAAGTCTGCAAAAATCTCTCGTGAGCTCAGGGCCATCTTGAATCCTTCACCTTGAATCCTTTGCCTATGTATTGTGTCTTCTCTCTGGTCAGTTGTCCTCTCCAAGTTTCTCCTGCTTCCTCTCACCCCATCAGGTTGGAAGAAAATCTCCCGCTGGACAAGAGCAGAGAGGTGGTTGCATGGCAGTGTCTTTCTGTGCCCACTTAGGTGATACAACAGCACTCCATCCCACGCTTCCTGTTGGGTGATGGTGACTCTGCCTGACACTCTTTCTACAAGAGTGCAAACCCTAGTTATCACACTTGAAATGGATCTCTTTCCTTCTCTACCAGAACACAGCTCTGCCCCATACTTCCAACCTTCCCCACCAGTGCATGGCAAGGTGGATGTTAATCGGAACGTCCGTGTTCAAGCCTCAGTTTTGCTTGGGTGAGCAGAACCCTGGGGCTCTTCGCGTTACTGCAGTTCCTCTAAGAACAAAGCTGCTGGGCGGGAGGGGAGAGGAGCTGAGGAACACGGGGAGGAAGCCCCGCGGGAACCCCAAGAAAGCTGGCTTTTTGCAGAATTCAGACTTCAGAAAGGCACAGCCTCCTAGGGCTGAACTTGACTTCTGAGGGCTGGACTTTTTGGGATGAAATTTAAAGGAGCCAGGGGCCATATGGTGATTGGAGTATGTGTTCTGCGTCAGTCTTTTTATATTTGTGCATTTCATACTCTCTGTGTAGTAACCCTGACAACTTGATACTTACTTCAGGATTTTATTTAAGCAGCATGGGCTTCCTGAAAGAAATCGTCACAGGCTGGCGATGAGGGGTTTTGTTGTTGCTGTCATCCGATCTTTGCTTTTACGGGGTTTCCTTTAAAGTCTAGTTAGAAACAGGCATTGCTCAAAAAGGCCTTTGGAAGAGGTCAGGTGGTGTGAGTTTGCTGATTGCGCTGTGAATGACACCAGAATGACTTCTGCTACAAGAATTAGCACCAACTTGTACTGCCTCCCTGTGATATATTATCAAAATGATCTTTTGCAGCTCACTGGAGATTTTTCTCAGAGGCATGTTCCAAGAAGCAGATGGGTGAAGCCCTAAATTGCATCTTAAAAGCTTCTTCCGCAATGAAGTGAAAGACAGCACGACTTTCACTGCCCGCTTCCCACTGCCGAAAATTCCTTTTCTGCTCTAACAAGACTTCAGTATTCACACTGTTCGCAGTTCTTTCTTAAATTTGTGTTAATCTGTGACACGATTCTTAGAGACGTGAAGCGCACCAATCACAGGCCTCGTTGACATACTGAACAATTATGTCAATGAAGTAGAAGCGCAAACAAACAGTTGTCAGCACCACCGCGGATTTCAGCTACCAGCGAGTTTCCAGTTTTGCTCACAATTTCACAGGCGTCAAAACTAAGGGTGTAAGGTCCGTGGCCACGCGGACAGTAGGACCTCGTGCCCTCCGTCTCTCAGAGCACTGCTCTCTTTTAAGTAGTATGCTTCCTTTCCTTTTGAAATGTGCATTAAAATATATACTTGGATTTTTTAAATTTTCCAAGGGTCAGACTATGAAACGACTTACAAAACATGTCAAGGGACTTGAATTTTATGGATGGGGAGTTACCTAGCACATTTGTATTTTAGGAACATTTAGTTTCCACGACTCACCATTATAATCTTGAATGATTTGTGTCACCTCTCAGTCTACCTGTTTTCATTTTATTTAGTAATATAAGTTATACAGAATCGCCAGTCATATCATGTGGGAGTTGGTTGGGAGTTTTCTGCACTTAGATCTTAGACATCCTTGCAACATGTGTACACTGACCTCTTTGAAGTCCTTTCTTCTATGAAAAAGGAAATAAATTGCAGAATGGTAGATAGCTGCTGGCAAGAAAATCATTTCAACTTCATTTCTGTAGCAAGGATGTTTTCCCTGGGCCTGGTATGAATTATGACTCCTAACACTGGATTTATTTTTATAGAAAGCCCAATCCATCTTAGAAACCACCATTAACACTGTGAAAGCTAAAGCCAAGTGTTAGTGAACACTGGGAAGCACTCCATCTTCCCTGAGGTCAGTGAAGCTTTGTAGGGTTCATTAACTAGCTTTTATCCAGCCTTACCGAAGTCAAGTTGACAAATAAAAGCTGTAAATATTCAAGATAGGAAACTTGGCGTCCTGGTACACACAGACATTGTAGAACGTTCACCACTGATATCCCACTTCACGTACTTATCTCTTTCTCTTTTTCAACAGCTAAGTGTTGCTGGTGCTGACGAAGGACAGACGATGGCGAACTGTGGTCTGAGAGGCTGTGCAGCACTTTCCCGAGCTCACGGAGAGGTTTCAGGCCTGCTTTGAAGGTAAGAACAGGTTAGAAAGACCTTCCGCTTCCTTTTCACTCTGGATCGTCTTCACATTGGCAAGCCTCGGGAAAGAATAATCTTAGTATTCAGTAATCGTATTAATTCATTCTCCACAACTTATTTCCATTGATCAAATCACCTTAAGTCTGAAACTCCTAGAGCTACCTAGAATAAACCAAGCACCATTGCCACACATTTCTCTTCAACATAAAAACACATGCACTGTATTCAACATATAAAGAGAAGGTTCTATGCCAACTATCAAACATTTGCATCCAAATTCATGATAGGGATTTCAAAGAAGATTCATTGGCCTTTGGGAAGCATGGCTCCTTAGTGTGAGAGCTCTCCGGTGACCCTGGGAGGAAGTTTAGCATCTGAGACCCCAAGCAGCCACAAGCCACCAATGTGATGTCCCAACCCTGCACCCTTTGCAAAGCCCACTGGAAGGGTGGGTCTATCTAGATCAAGACCAGATGACACCACCTCCCTGTACGTAAACTTCCTCCAGAGGAATCATTTCAGTTTTTGTGTTCGAGGCAGCATTCCTAACCAGCAAGCCTGAATGAATGAATGATTGAAGCGCTGGAGTCCACTGCATGGGGGGCGGGGCTGAGGGCGACACACAGCCCGCTCCATTCCTACCCACTAACTGAAGGCCCAGCAGTGCATCCAGACAGGGCTGTGACCTAAACGCTGTAGAGCAGTGGTTCGCAAACTTCAGTGTGCTAAGGATTACTTTGAGTGTCTATTACAATGCTGATTTTTTAAAAGGAACTTTGTATAAGATTGATTTATTTATTTGAAAGTCAGAGTTACACAGAGAAGGAGAGGCAGAGAGAGAGGTCTTCCATCCACTGGCCCACTCCCCATTTGGCTGCAACAGCCGATTGCTGCGCCAATCCAAAGCAGGAGCCTGGATCCTCCTCCGGGTCTCCCACGTGGGTACAGGGGCCCAAGGACCCGGGCCATCCTCCACTGCCCTCCTGCAGGGTCTGAGTCCACCCGTACAAGGATGGACTGGGTCCAAGGAAAGGTGAGTGCGCCGCTCGCCCGTTCCCCAGCCTCCCGATCCCGGAGACAATCAGACGCAGCCGGGAGCCAAGTCTAGCAAGGACTCGTTTATTCCGTGTGTAACAGAACCTTTTATAGCACAAAACTGCAGAGTCATTGGGGCAGGACTAAGGACCAACCAATCACTTAAACGGTCACCTTACGGGGGGATTTCTATAGGACTAGCCTTATGTCTATACACTTGTTACTAGTTTTGTTACCTCCCCTGATGTTGCGTAGCC
>CM027403.1:83767657-83821398 GCA_015711505.1 Sylvilagus bachmani | reverse complement strand
ATGGCATCAGAATTCTGCCCGGCCAGGCCTACCTAGGGGGCTGAATGGATTTTTCAAGGTGCAACACCTCTAGCACTACCAACATTTTGCTCAGTCTACCACACTGTTTTAAACATTTGTCATGACAAAGGAGGGAAAAGTAATGAGGAAAATGCAAGATTTCAAGGGCAAGGGGACTTTTCTCCTTAATGGGACTTTTATGAACGATTTTGTCCAGTGAAGAATCCCTCTATAAAGACAAGAGTTCTCCCCTTCTTTTTGCATCTTTTTTGTTTTTCCTATTTTGAGCTTACTGAATTCATCACATATTCTAATGTTTTCTGTCCCTGGAAATCTGGATCATTAAGCTGTGAATTATCCAAAAAGATTTTAAATTCAAATCCAAAGTGTGCTCACTCATTCCCTCCAAGCTTTGGAATGTGAGCCCATGGTAATGCAGACGGCTGACGGCGCGCTCACGAGTTGAGCAGGAATTCGGCTCTGGGTGTTGCCAAAGCTCTGCGCTGGTGAGTGTTACATGTTACAAGGTGCAAAGTAGCTTACGGCAGCAACCCTCTCCTTTAGAGTCCAGCTCTGTTGTTTGTTTTCTTCTCTTGGCAGGAAAACTGGGATGAGGCTACATCTCAGATGTGTGAAGCTCGCCAGATATTGTGTACGTGTGGGGACACGAGCCTTATCCCCCAGACCATCAATGAAGATTGGAACAAGCAAAGAAGGGGACGCCAAGGGCCATTGTTGCGGGTGCTTCTGGATTCATTTGTAATGCATGTCAGCAAGGGATGTTAGAGCCTGCGCCAGCTCATCTTGCTGCAGCACGTGCCAGTTGCACTTGCTCATGCCAATGGCCTAAACACGAGAAAATCTAGGTAACAAGAAGACACACAGAAAAAATTGATATAACAGATGAGTTGGATTATGTTAATTCACATTGCTAAACTTTTTTTTCAGTTTGTTACACATTAATAATAATTATTTTTCCTCCTAAGCGTTCTCAGGGTTGCTAACATAATTTGCAGAAAATTACAACCATGAGTTGCATGCAAATAAAAATAAATGCATGTTACAGATTTTAGTTAATTCATTTGTTAGGGAGGAAATCAGGTAAGATGTTAAGACTGGTTTAACAAGTATTTGAGGTCTTAGGAATTTATAAGCAATTTAATAAAGGAATGTCAGTATAAGATTGCTAGACTAGATACTAAGAATCTGGTTAATATCCTACAGGGCAATAAACCATAACGTTTGGGATGATCTATTCTACAAAGCAGACACAGTCTGCGTTTTTACAGTACAAGAATCTCATGAGAATGCTGCTCTGTGCTCTTTATTCATTAGTAAATAGTAAACTAGATAATGGCATTCTCTAGATAATACCTTGAGTGACACTTCAACTCAGATGATAGTCAAAGAACCTTCCATCTACATTTTTTTTTTCAGTTTTGGATACTTTTTCTTTTTTTAAAATTAATTAATTTATTTGAAAGTCATAGTTACATAGAGAGAGGAGAAGCAGAGAGAGAGAGAGAGAGAGAGAGAGAGACAGGTCTTCCATCAATGGTTCACTCCCCAATTGGCCACAATGGCCAGAGCTGAGCCAATCTGAAGCCAGGAGCCAGGAGCTTCTTCCGGGTCTCCCACACGGGTGCAGGGGCCCAAGCACTTGGGCCATCTTCTACTGCTTTCCCAGGCCATAGCAGAGAGCTGGATTGGAAGTGGTGTAGCCGGGTCTAGAACCAGCACCCACATGGGATGCCAGCGCTTCAGGCTAGGGCATTAATGCGCTGCACCACAGTGCTGGCCCCAGATACTTTTTCTTAATAGGGAATCTAAATTTCTTTTTTAATTAAGAAATTAGAACAAGGATTGTCCTAGTGGCCTACATGCCACACTGGAGGATAATGAGTTCCATTCTTGGCTCCAGTTCCTGTCATACAGACCCTGGGAGGCAGCAGTGATGGATCGAATAATTGGGCTCCTGCCACCCACATGAGAGACCTGGGTCGCATTCTTGGCTCTCTGTCTCTCTGCCTTTCGAAGAAATAAAAATATTTTTTAAAAATACCAATGTGCTTTTTTTTAGTTATATAGGCATTTCTTACATATGTATGTAGCAATGTGGGAAAGGAGTTCAGATTACTAGCTAGCAATGTGAGCTGTCTATAGAACGGCAAACACAGAGAGGCATCCTTGGAGGTGGGGCCATAGGGACGGAAGCCCTCCTTGGATTTGCTCTATTGTGTATCAAATGCTTGCTGTGTGCCAGGTCGCACACCAGGTGCTTTGTAAACACTATTTCTCACGCCCCTGGAAACAATTCTGAGGATAACTGAAGAGCTTGGAGTCAGTAACCCTGAGGTCACGTAGCTGCTGAGCGGAGGAGCCATGGGCCAGACTCCAGACTGCTGAGCTCCTGGGCCTGTGCCTTCGCTGCGCGCTGCGACTTCTCACCGTGTCACTGCAGCAACTTTGCACATTGAATTTGAAGCACAAATGTAGAGTTTCAATACTTGTTTCAGCATTTGCTTGTCATTGTGCCAGTGACTTGCCCTAGTTGTCTTAATCATCCCTTACAGAAAACACTCTCAGTTGCTGTTTAAAACAAAACACAATATTTACCCAAAACACAATTTGCTATAATTTCAGAATCTTCAAAGTATCTCGTGGGATGGATTATCTATAAAAGGGTCTCTTTTCCTCTTAGAGTTTAGAATCCAAGAGAGACTGCATAAATATAAGAACACACTGACATACATAAAACTATGTAAACAGTGAACAAAGTTTAAACAGATGTAAACTAGGTACCACTCGCATCACCTAAGCAGTGTTTCTAAGAGAAAGCATATCGTGGGTTAACTTTCAACTTTTGGAAAATCAGGAGCTTCCTTAATTATGGTGGCACAGAGACTAGTTCCATAGTTTGGTCATATTTATATATATGAATATAAATATATATTCATAAATAAAATATAAATATAAAATATAAACCTATAGATATATATAAATATATACATATATGTGAAATCTCATCTGGACAAGACAAGACACAAGAATTGAGAAGTGCAAGTTTGCTATAACATTTGTATTTTCTCTTGAACATTTATTATAGTTGATAATAATCCCCAAATGGCTAGCATAGGGATTACGATTACTCTCTCCTCTTTTTATCTTGTCAAAAGAGAATGTTAATGGATAAAGATATGTAGACACCTATGGGGTTTTGAGAAGCCGACCACATTTATTTAGGATTTGTGTGGAGGAGGTTTTGAATTTAGCTTTTAAATTGAGGTAAAAATGTATGGGGTACCATGTGATGTTTTGATATATGAACGTATTGTGGAATGTTCAAATCAGAGTAAACATATCTATCTCCTCAAACAGTTATCACTTCTTTGTGGTAAAAACATTCAAAATCCTTTCTTTTAGTTTTTTGAAATTCACAGACGTGGTCATTATCAATAGTTACCCTACTTTGCCGTAGAACATCGGAAACCTGTTCTTCCTGTGTAACTATAAAGATTACCCATGATAAACATTTCCCCATTGTTCTCCCCAACGTCTGGTCACCACTGTTACACTCTCAAAATCTATAAAATCAGCTTTTTCCAAATATAAGTGAGAAAATGTGTTATTTATCTCTCTGTGTCTCTCTTATTTCGCTTAGCACAATGACCAGTTTCATTCATGTTGATACAGATGATAGGATTTCATCCTTTTTTCTTGCTGAATAGTATTCCTTTGTGTACATGTGCATTTTCATTGTCCACTCATCAGCGGATGGGCACTCAGATGGATTTCATTTCTTGGCTATTGTGAACAGTAATGCAATAAACATGGGGTTGTAGATTTCTCTTCAACAGACCGATTTCATTTCCTTGGGATAAATACACAGTAATGAGATTGCTAGATTGTACAGTAGCTCTATTTTTAATTTTTTGAGGAATACCCATACTGTCTTCCTTGGTGTCTACACTAATTTCTATTCCCATCAACAGTGCCTAAGGGTTTCTGTTTTTCACATCTTCACCAACACTTGTTATCTTTTGTCTTTCTGATGATAATCATTCTTTTTTTTTTCCCCCATTCTTTAGGATTTATTTGACAGGCAGAGAAACAGAGAGAGGAAGAGACACACGTAGAGATATACATGTTTCCCCAAATTGTTGCAACAGCCAACGCTGGGCCAGGACGAAGCCAGAAGTCAGAAACTGCATCTGGGAGTCCCACGTGCATGGCAGAGGCTCAAGCACTTGGGCCGTCTTCTACTGCCTTCCCAGGTACGTTGGCAGGGAGTTGGATTGGAAGCAGAGCAGCACTCTGCTATGGGTGCTGGCATCTCTAGTGGTTGCTTGACCCACTTTGCACAGCGCTGGCCCCTTGATGATAACATCTGTAACTGGGGGGAGGTAATATCTCACTGTATTTTGGTTTGCATTTCCCTTATGATTAGTGATAATGAATATTTTTGTATATTTTGTTTGTAGGGTTTACATGAATGTATGTGGTAAGAAAAATTCCAATATGTCTTAAATTTAATTACAAGGGGGGCCAGTGCTGTGGCATAGTGGGTGAAGCTGCCACCCGCAGTGCCAGGATCCCATACAGGCTCCGGTTTGAGTCCCAGCTGCCCCACTTCCAATCCAGCTCTCTGCTGTGGCCTGGGAAAGCAGCAGAGGATAGCCTGGGTCCTTGGGCCCCTGCACCCACATGGGAGACCAGAAGAGGCTCCTGGCTTCTTTGGGTTGGTGTAGCTCCAGCCATCGCAGCCAATTGGGGAGTGATCTCTCTCTCTCTCTCTCTCTCTCTCTCTCTCTCTCTCTCTTTCTCTCTCTCTCTCTCTCTCTCTGCCTCTCCTTCTCTTTCTGTGTAACTCTGACTTTCAAATAAATAAATAAATCTTTTAAAAAAAGAAAAATTTGATTACAAGGGATGGGTGTATGGGGAGTGGGGAGTGGGGGAGTGGGGGCAGAGACAAGGCAAGTTAACCAGTTAATAATTACAGGCCAAAAAAAGGCTGCTTCACATTCCTGAATGGTCAAACCTTGACTTAAATCCCATCACAGTCACTACCAGGGCCACTGTGCCTGTTAGCACATCAACTATTTTGACCGTTGACCTCAACGTTGCAGAAGTAACAATTACTTCTCTTTTTTTTTCCAAAGAAATTTTTTTAGATTTACTTTATTTATTTGAAAGACAAAGTTAAACAGAGAGGTAGAGACAGAGAGAGGTCTTCCATCCACTAGCTCACTCCCCAGATGGCCACAATGGCCAGAGCTGTGCCAATCTGAAGCCAGGAGCCAGGAGCTTCTTCCGGGTCTCCCACATGGGTGCAGGGGCCCAAGGACTTGGGCCATCTTCTACTGGTATCCCAGGCCATAGCAGAGAGCTGGATCAGAAGTGGAGCAGCCAGGACTAGAACCGGTGCCCATATAGGATGTTGGTGCTCCAGGCCAGGGCTTTAACTCGCTGTGCCACAGTGCTGGCCCCAACAGTTACTTCTCATTTGGACTACCCTCCTATCCCAGTAGTCCCCCCCCCCTGCTTTGCACTATCCTACACTCTTCTCTGTAGCCAGTGTAGGTTCAATATTAACAACTTATGCTTTCCTTCTCAAATTTTTGCTATGAAAATGCTCTTTTTTATGGAAAGCTTTTATCTAATAAGTATATATTTCTTAAGTACTACTTTTGGGTTATAACGGTTCTTCCCTCTACATCTGTCCTCCCACCCCAAACCATCCCACCTCCTACTCCCTCTCCTATCCCATTCTTCATTAAGATTCATTTTTAATTAGCTTTATATACAGAAGATCAACTCTATACTACGTAAAGATTTCAACAGTTTGCACCCACACAGACACACAAAGTATAAAGTACTGTTTGAAGACTAGTTTCACCATTAATTCGCATAGTACAACATATTGAAAACAGAGGTCCTACAATGGGGAGCAAGTGCACAGTGACTCCCGTTGTTGATTTAACAATTGACACTCTTATTTATGATGTCAGTAATCACCTGAGCTGCCAAGGCTATGGAAGCCTCTTGAGTTCGCAAACTCCAACCTTATTTAGACGGGGTCACACTCAAAGTGGAAATTCTCTCCTCCTTTCAGAGAAAGGTACCTCCTTCTTTGATGGCCTGTTCTTTCCACTGGGATCTCACTCACAGCGATCTTTCATGTAGGTCATTTTTTTGCCACAGTGTCTTGGCTTTTTCATGCCTGAGATATTCTCATGGACTTTTTAGCCAATTCTGAGTGCCTTAAGGGCTGATTCTGAGGCCAGAGTGCTGTATAAAAATGCTTTTAGCTCTAGGTCTAGCAGACATTTTTTCCCCAACTTCTTCCCAGCCCTGCTGCTGAAAGTTATCGAAGCTGTGTCAGGACCTGTTCTTTTTCTGGCTAGAATTTGTAGAAGTTCAATAAAACTTTATTTTAAAGGTCCCTTGTGATACTGGCTAACATTGGGTCTGGGCTGCTCAACACTGGACAACCAGCACATCAGAGATGAGAGTTCATGTGAGGGAACAGGTTTATTCAAGAAGCTGGAAATCTTGGGAAAAAGTACTCTTCCCAGTTTGCAGATCGGCAGGAGGACTTTTAGAGGAACAAGGAGAATTGGGGGGTAGGGAGGCAGGGAATAGTGTTAGGAAGGTTTCTAGGGTCAGTGTTGGTGCCTCTTAGGTAGAGGCTCTTTAATATGAAATTTGGCTGGCTTTTGGTGGTGGTCAGACATTTCTTCCTTATCTGGGATCTTCTGTTCCAGCCTTCTCCCTGCAGTCGGGTCCTGAAATTCTATTGAAAAAGCATTCTGATCAGCCACAGAATTAGTGGTCAGATTTTGTTAGAATGTGGAAAGGAAAGGGAGATGTAGTTTCTGTGCAGTTACAAATGTGTGGCTCATCTTAAGGTTATGCTAGGTCTCAAGAGTGCTGGTTTAAATTGTGTTAGGTATCTTGTCTGATATTTCTAGCCCACTAATTGTAGTCTACATATTTATGTAATCCATTTATTGTTGTGAGGATTTTCCTGGATGGGAATTGAGGACTCCCAGGGTCAGGAGAAACCTGTAGAGGTCATCGCATCCAAATCCTCTGGAATGGCTCTACTCACATCATAGCACCCCGATGCAAACTTGCACATGTGGTCAGGGAGCACTGGCTATGTCTCCTTGGGTTCTTTATTATCTCAATGTTTTCATGTTCTTTTCTTTTTATAAAATATTTATTTGAGAGTCAGAGTTACAGACAGGAAAAGGAGGAGATAGAGAGGTCTTCCATCCACTGGCTGCAATAGCCAGAGCTGCTGGGCTGATCTGTAGCCAGAAAGCAGGAGCCTCCTCCAGGTCTCTCACATGGGTGCAGGGGTCCAAGTACTTGATCCATCTTCCACTGCTTTCCCAGGCCATTAGCAGGGAGCTGGGTTGGAAGTAGAGCAGCCGGGACTCAAACCAGCACGTGCAGGGGATGCCAGCACCACAGGCAGAGGCTTAACCTACTAAGCCACAGCGCCAGCCCCAGTGTATTCATTTTCTAGGACTGCTCTATGGATGAACACAAGCTGGGGACTTAAAACAAGAGAAATGTATTCGCTCACAGGTCTGTTGGCTCTAACTGCAATCAAGGAGTTGATAGGACCACGCTTCATCCCAAGCTTCGAGGGGAGGATCCTTCCATGTTTTTCCCAGGTGTTCGTGGCAGCACCTTGGGAAGGTGTTCTCCTAGTGTCTGTCTCTCCACAGGCCATCTTCCTCTCATTCATACAAGCTTGTGTTTCCTGCATGATGTCTGTGCCTCAACTGGGAAGACTTGAGGTGGGGCTGACTGGCATCATCTGAAGGGCCCGGTAATTGATGCTGGATGATGCCTGGAACCTGCGTGTGGCCTTTCACATGCATTCTGTGTGGGGCTCGCTGAACTTGCTCACCACAGATGGCTGGGTCCCGCGAGAGCATTGCCGGAGGAAGAGGCGGAAGTGCAGACATCTTTATGACCTAGCCTAGTTGCATGGGAGCATCTTTGCCAGACCCTAAGGGTCGAGGCAGTTACAGTGGTCCTCCCATTTTTTTAAATTTAGTAATAGTATTTCATTAGCCCTCCCAATTTTCGGGGAGGGGGATACATAGACTCAACACTCAATAGGTAGAGTGTAAGTGGCGCATCTTACAAACACATGTGGGATGGATCTGTTATTTCAGCCCTCTGCCAGGGATGGAAGCCAGCTTTTGTCAACGTTCTTGTCTTCTCACTGGGTTGTGGGTTCGTAAGATCTTCCTGCATTCTCAAAAACCCACAAGAAAATAACCAAATCAGTGTGAGACTGTGCCTTTAACTATGAAATCGTTGCACTTTGGTGTCTTCGAGGCCCATAAGCAGTAAAAAGAACCTGAAGGTTATTACTCCTTCCCTCATCTTGGATGCCCCAGCTGCATTGTAATCATTCTTTAGATGATGTGCTTTATTATTATTTTTTTTTTGACAGAGTGGACAGTGAGAGAGAGAGACAGAGAGAAAGGTCTTCCTTTGCCGTTGGTTCACCCTCCAATGGCTGCCGCCGACAGCGCACTGCGTCCGGTGCACCGCGCTCATCCGATGGCAGGAGCCAGGTGCCAGGTGCTTCTCCTGGTCTCCCATGGGGTGCAGGGCCCAAGCACCTGGGCCATCCTCCACTGCACTCCTGGGCCACAGCAGAGAGCTGGCCTGGAAGAGGGGCAACCGGGACAGAATCCGGTGCCCCGACCAGGACTAGAACCCGGGGTGCCGGCGCCGCAAGGCGGAGGATTAGCCTGTTGAGCCACGGCGCCGGCCGATGTGCTTTATTTTTTAAAAAAGATTTATTTTATTTACTTGAAAGTAAAGAGACAGAGGAAGCATGTGAGTCATCACTGCTGCCTGCCTCCCGGGGTTCCTGTTAGAAAAATTGGGATCAGGATTGGAGTGGAGCTGGGACTTGAACCAGGCACTCCAGGATAGGATTCAGGATGTGGGCAAAGCACCAGCCTCACCTCTACGTCAAAGGCCCACACCCCTCTCTTTCTTTTTAGAGACCACAGCTCATATTTCCCTTTGAAAAGAAAGTAGATTTTCTATTTGCCTGCCTGAGGCTTTCAGAATCTACATAAATTGATTATGTTCATTTGTTCATGTTACAAACACTGTACTGGGTGCTATCAATAACAAAGTGAATACTGTGTAGTCTTTAACTCCAAACACCGACTACTTTTGTTTCTCCTAAATCCCACCCCCTGAACACCAGGGTTTTGTGGATCTTTGGCCTCTGGCACAGCTCCACTGCTTCCCTACAAGGGCTGGCAGTGGGATCAATTTCTGAATATCCTATTGACAGGAGGATAGCAGTAGGGGGCCGGGAGTTGCCATCTGACTCGAGCAAGTCTTTCTGGAGGAGACAGAATTTTAGAGTCTTAAAATGCTTCATGAGCTTTGTGGAAATCCTGAGATTTGTTAGTTTTGCTGTAATAGAATTCTACTGTAATAGAATACAGTAGAATTCAGAGCAAATTATCAGCTTGTCCTGAACTACTGAGTGAGTGTGAACATTTGTACTGTTGGTGTAATAAGTCAGCATGTGAGGACTAGCGTGCAACTCACGCTGCAGTGAGTTTTCTTGGAAAAATTAACCTTATTACATTTTTGGACTTTTATTTTGCTATTCTGTATATGCACAGAATACCAGGCTAAATAAGCTTTGGAAACAGTGCCTCAGGCATTGAAAAAAACCAAAGTTTACAAGTGTTATGCTAGAACTAACTTATTCTTCGAAGCAGTAACTTTTTACTGCCTGTTTGTGCTCCGTTATTGTGCTAATAAATCTATAGGGATAAGAAATCGGGACTTTACTAGTAGAGAGCCAAGTGTGACTTTTTCCAGAACCAAGTTTCTGAAATTGTCGTTTTGTGACTCACATGGACTTCCTTTTAGCCTTTCAGTTATCCTTCTCCGCCCACATTTGCCCCGTGTGCGGAGTGTGGGTTCGCGGCTGCTTCCTTACCCGTCATCCCCTTTCCACACACCCAGTGGGTTCTTTCTTCCTGAGGGTGGGAAAGGGTGAAAAACAAGATAAAGATGTTTCTGTTCCTTTTCCCAGGCCTTTGTTCCTGTTCCCCAAGACGGAGTTCTGGGCCAAACTGAAGGCAGTGACATGCTTGGACTCAGGGTGTCTTAACCAGGGGTGTTTCCTTCTGAGGGCTCCTTAAGCAATCCGCGACTGAGAGATTCCAAAGTCAGAGAGAGAAGGCAGAATGGTGACACTGCAGGAATCTCTGCACATCCCAGGGTACTTCGTCAGCTGCCATTCAGACAGTCCAAGGCGGACCACTCACCCCTTGGAGAAGGTCTGCTCTTACCACTGTTACCGTTCCCTGTTTCTGTGGTGGAAGAAGGTGAGGGAGCCGGACAAGAGGCCGCACCGGGAGGAGCCATGGAAAGGGGGAAGGCTGAAGCTGGGACACGAAGCCTGGCGGAGGCCGAGGGGGCCGGGGTAGGGCACAGGAAGCGAGACTGCATATTGGATTCTGAGCTGGAAGGCAGCGTGGGGAGCAGTGATGACTAGGTCCAACACCACGTCGCATTTTGGTGCAGGTGTAGTCAACCCGGACTTCTCAGCCCGTATGTGCACTGTGACGCAGAGAGAAGATGGACAAGGCTTTGCATTGGGTGCTTGCGTGGAAAGGCAGCGGGCGGAGGCAAAGCATAGCCAGCTGATTTACAACTCACAATTTATTACAATAGAAATGTGCCTTCTTTTTGGACATAGCATGAGCTTCGAAGTTGAGAGATGACATTGCCATCCTGAAAGCCTTTTCCAGGCTCTAGCTACACGTTAGTCTCGGGAATAAGGTAAAATCGCAACCTTCCCTAGATGGGTGGTCAAGTTTCTGTTGTATACTGATTTTCAAGTGATTTTTCACATATTGCCTACTAACAGATGTACTATTTGTACTTTTTTCTCACATTTTCTTCTTTTTTAAAATATCATTAATAATTCTGATATTTTTTAAAGTAAATTTTCCCCTAAATATTTATTTAGTTATTTATTTGAAATGCAGAGTTATACACAGAGAGAAAGAGAGAGATCTTCCATCTGCTGGTTCACTCCCCAAATGGCTGCAATGGCCAGAGCTAGGCTGATCGGAAGCCAGGAGCCTCCTCCGGGTCTCCCACATGGCACAGGGACCCAAGGACTTGGGCTATCTTTCACTGCTTTCCCAGGCCATAGCAGAGAGCTGGATCAGAAGTGGAGCAGCCAGGACTTGAACTGGCGACCATATGGGATGCCGGTGCTTCAGGCAGCAGCTTTACCCACTACACCACAGTGCTGGCCCCACACGTTTCATCTTTAACTTAGCCTCAGAGGTCTTCCACTGTTGATTTCAGAAGATAAGAAACAATTTTTATTTCAGCTGCAAATAAATTTAAGGGGTTTCTCTCTACAGCTAATTTTCTTTATCCTTTTTCTGTATGACAAATCCTTTTGTGAAATTGGTGAAAGTATGAGCCGTCTCTTCATAAAAATATACACTCAAAGGGCCGGCACTGTGGCGTAGCAGGAAGTCTCCACCTGCAACACCAGCATCCCATATGGGCACCAATTTGAGTCCCGGATGCTCCATTTCCCATCCAGCTTCCTGCTGATGCACCTGGGAAAGCAGTGGAAGATGGCCCAAGTGCTTGGACCCCTGAGACCCAGAAGAAGCTCCTGACTCTTGGCTTCAGATTGCCCCAGCTCCAGCCCTTGCGGGCCACTTGTGGAATGAACCAACAGGTGGAAGACGTCTCTCTCTCTCTGCATCCCTCTCTCTTTGTAGTTCTACATTTCAGAATAAATAAATCTTTAAAAATGAATGTACACACAGTTATGCCTACAGTTTCAGAGGAATAAAATTCCCTCAAGGTTGCAGGGCCCCTAGATGAATGACATGGGGGAGATGCGGGACATCAATAGTAAGAACGAGTTATAGCGTGCAGAGGTAGGCACGGGCTCAGAGCTGGTGCAGGCGCAGCCACAGACAGGTGTTGCACATCTTTGCACAGGACCTTTCTCATGGTGTGGGAGCTTCTGTAATTAAAATACGACGGGAACAGCTGGCCACCAGCTCACTGGCAACACAACAAGAATGTCAATAAATGCATCGCAGGAGAAAACTCAGACACAGCTGTTTCTAATGGAGACACTGAGTCTGTAGCCCTCCAGACGAGAGCTTCAACTTTTCCATTTCACTCACACTTGCTGTAGCATCTTTAATGTTGAAAATATGCCAGAGCGTCCTATGGTCGTTAAAAATGCCACCAAGGGCATTCAGGCTTTGTAAAACCTTGGAAAAGGAGTTAAATCCCAATAACTCCGCACATGTCTTATTGTTGCTTGCTGCAACAGCAAAATATGAGTCCCAGAACTCTGTCTGGACTTTGTTTTGCCATAACCCACAAACCCCTTGAAGCAAGAGAGGGATCTGATTCCCGGGTGCAGTGTCCAGCGTGGCCGGTAGGGTGCGCTCGTGAGCAGGGGACGTTGGCTCCCAGGAGCACACAGGCTGTCAAGTCTCCCAGGAGGGGTCAGGAGGCATGGCTGGCCAAAAGTCAGGACGCAGTCCGTCTGCCTTCAGTGCTCTCCCCTTCCCCCAAGACCGTCAGCTTCTTTAGCTTTAGAATGGGACCTGTTATGAGACTGAAGTGGAAGGGTGTGGACTAAAGTATTTTGAAATCTGTAAATCATTAATCTAATGGAAAGTGGTGTAATTCTCCATTTTTCTTGGTTAGAAAATACAGGCAAATGAAAGAAATCCCCTGTTGCCTTTTCCAGTCTAGGTCAGTTTTTTAGAGCTCCAGAGAACCTCCAACAGACACAGCATGAGAGCTTTTACATACACGTTCTGATTCCTGGGGGGCGAAGAAAGCTTTGGACATTTGAACGAACAGTGAAGCCACCACCGCCAGTTTTCTTTCTTCTCTTCTCAAGATGGATCTCAGCCAGTTTTGTTCTAGAGCTTTGATGAAAAAGGAAGAAGTTGGCAATTTTCCAAAAGGATCAAATTTTTGAGCCTTCGTGTGCCAGGCCCTTTCCCTAGCACTGCACGCGTTCCATCGCATATGGTTCCTACCACGGCACTGAAGGTGCTGCATTTCTGACTTTATGGGGGTGGGGAGTGCGTAGCTCAGAGAGCTTAGGTGACTTCCTCCCACGTGGCTGAATATCAAAGCAAGCATTTAAATCCTTGCCCGTCCAATAAAAAGTCACATTGCTCTTTTTGCACCATGCCACATCCTACCCTAAGCATTTCATTGGGAAGCAGGCCAAGCTTAATTAAACACAACAAGTCTGTCTTCAATATGTATTAACCATGCAGAGTACTGTGCTGCTATACAGGGCTCTGTGCTAACTACTGAAGAGATACAAAGGTGAAGTAAGAGAGCACTCATGCTCAAGCAACGCAAGACCGAAACTCCTTCATACACCTGTGTTTACCAGTAGACAGGAACTCATCACAGGGTGGTAAGAACCATTCGCAAACATGATTCCAACGTCTTTAGCTAACCAGGAACTTTGATCTCGTAAGGCCTCTCAAGCTACACAAGACAAGAGGATTTAGAACTGAGAATTCATACAATATCCAAGACAGTCATGGCTCCAAATCCCATACCACATCTGAGGCTTCAACCGTAGGAATTATCACCCGTCAATGGCGAGAAAGAGACATGGCTCCAAATCCCATACCACATCTGAGGCTTCAACCGTAGGAATTATCACCCCGTCAATGGCGAGAAAGAGACGTAACTTTTATATTGGCTGGAAAGGAATGCTTAAATTTCAGGGCTATCTCATTTGCAGGAGTTTGGAGAGTCTTGGATAGTTAGATTCATGTTCAATAAGATGAGATTCAGATATCCCTGAGTTTTGAACAGTTATGTTTTAAACACTGTCCTCATACCAGGTGAGCAGAGCCATGTCTTTTTTTTTAAGCTTTTATTTAAAGAATGCATTTTTCAAAGGTACAACTTTCAGAATATGGTGGTTCTTTCCCCCATACCTACCCTCCAACCCCGACTCCCATCCCAATTCCTACTCACTCTCTCATCCCCTTCTTCATTATGGTTCATTTTTAGTTTGATTTTATATACAAAGGACCAACTCTATGTTAAGTACAGATTTCAGCAGTTTGCGCGCACACACACACACACACACAACATATAGAGTACAGTTTGAGAACAAGATTTGCAGTCGATTCTCATAGTACAACTCGGCTATCGAAGCCTTTTGTGACCGTAGACTCCATCAGTATGTGGACACGGTCATAAGCAAAGTGGAAGTTCTCTCCTCCCTTCAGAGAAAAGTATCTCCTTCTTTGATGGCCCCTTCTTTCCACTGGGGTCTCACAGGAGATCCTTCATGTAGGATATTTTTTGCCACAGAGTCTTGGCTTTCCATGTCTGAAATAGAGCCATGTTTTTAAAATATTTCTTTTGGTCAGTCATGACTAGGTATTTATCACCTTTGCCTACACACTTTTGGACTCTGTTGCAGAACGCTTTGCAAGTATTACTTATAAGAAGCAAACTAATCTCAGTGTGGAAATGTAGCCCCGAAGACTGAGGAATGAAGTACAAATGGCAGCGCATCCACAATGCTTTTCACTAGAGGGATCTGCCAGCAGGGGGCAATGCTCATTTGCACACTCCCCTAATTCTAACACCCTGAATCATGAAGTATGAAATAGCTATTTGGTAGAAATCTTAGGCTGTCAGATATTTTTATTCTAGGCAAACAAGAGTGGTAACATAGTAAAATCAAAGGTAAGGCATAGAACTGATTATTAAAATTTCAACATCTCTGGTAAGCCTTCAGGCTATTTAATTTTGTTGCCTAGAAAACTCTAGATGTTTGCTGATGGCAACACAGCTGGATGCTTGCTGGTTCTTTGTGTATTTCCCTATTACCCAGTGCGCAGAAGATTCTTGGGAACTATTCATTGAAAAACCTATGAGTAAATGAAGGCTGATCAAATGTATGTATGTGTGCAGTTGGGATGGAGACCAAGGGTAGCATAAAAATGTCTCATACTTGCCTCTCATTTAAGGTAGTCATTTCTGTGCAAAGTTTCTCTCTCTCTCTGTCTCAATGCTTATGATGCCACCTTAGAAGGTACTTCTGGTCTTTCCGTCAATTTTAGGGCAACCTGAAATCAGTAAGTTTATTCTCTGTAGCTTTGCATTAATAGAAAATGGATGTTAATGCTGCACTTTCCATAGAAGAGTTCCAGGCTCACTTAGGATTGGTAAAGATGCTTGGCTAGGTTGTATCTGTGAAGAGTAAGATTAAGAAAATTAGAATAACTATTTATCAATCGCTAGTTGAATTAAATGAGTCACTTCACAGAACTGGAGTCAAGAAGAATAAAACTGATCTTCTAGGTTGAATTACAAGGAGAGTCAATGTGTTTCTGTGTATCTTATTTCATCAATTTTGGTGTGCAATTATTATTTTGCTCACATAGGCTGATAGCAAAGTTGGTAGTTTGAATCAGTTGGCATAATGCCCAATTTTTTCAACATCTGTTAAATATGTTTCTAATTTTATACTGTCAGTTTTAGTTATAACTAAATATTTAGCATTAAGGAATGCCCTCTGTGGATGACTGGATGATTCTAAATGCTGCCAATAGTTCATTGTGCATTTGTTTTAGAAAGTCGACCTTAAGGCATAAACTACAGGCCCAGTGGGATGAAAACTTTCCCGTGCACTCTGGATGTTTAGTGCTTTGGCCAGCCTATGAATCACAGCAAGAGAAATGTGCAGAGAGGCTTTCAAAGAGGCAGTAGAGCAAATCTTCGGATTAGCTGTAGTGTGGGTGGAAGGATCTTGACAAAATGTGCTCCTCACACCTCAGTGCTGGTCTCCCTCTGCGTCCACTCGTGGTGGCCTCTGCATTCACTCGTGGTCTCCCTCTGCATCCACTCGTGGTGGCCTATGTGTCCACTCACGGTCTCCCTCTGCGTCCACTCGTGGTCTCCCTCTGTGTCCACTCGTGGTGGCCTCTGCGTTCACTTGTGGTCTCCCTCTGCGTTCACTCGTGGTCTCCCTCTGCGTCCACTCATGGTGGCCTCCCTCTGCGTCCACTCGTGGTCTCCCTCTGTGTCCACTCGTGGTCTCCCTCTGTGTCCATTCGTGGTGGCCTCTGCGTTCACTCGTGATGGCCTCTGTGTTCACCCGTGGTCTCCCTCTGCGATCACTCATGGTCTCCCTCTGCGATCACTCGTGGTCTCCCTCTGTGTCCACTCGTGGTCTCCCTCTGCATCCACTCGTGGTGGCCTCTGCGTCCACTCGTGGTCTCCCTCTGTGTCCACTCGTGGTGGCCTCTGTGTTCACTGGTGGTGGCCTCTGTGTTCACTCATGGTCTCCCTCTGCGTCCACTCATGGTCCCCCTCTGTGATCACTCGTGGTCTCCCTCTGCGTTCACTCGTGGTCTCCCTCTGCGTTCACTTGTGATGGACTCGCTTTGCCCCTTCCAGGGCTCCTTGCCTGCAGTAAGGCAGCAAGTGCCAGGAGGAAGGATAACAAGGTCTGAGCAGCGACTTTTCTAGGGAAGGTTTGCCTTCATCCTGATCTGGGCTCAGTCTGCTCCCACACTAAGTGTGGTCCATGCTAGTGACTTTAGTCTCCTTAGCAAACTCTTCTAATCGAGTGAAGCAGTTGCAATTTATTGTAGATAGGGTTTTTTGAAAAAAGAATAATCATGAATTCCCAACACTATACTTTCTAAGCCTCACTTTAGTGGCAATGATTTGCCTTGTGGCAAGGAGCAACAATGGTATTATTGTCTTAGAGTACATTTGCAGTGCTTGTTTATGCTAATAGTACCCTTGGTTTAGTTTCCAATAAGTCCAACAGAATTTCTTCCAGATGTTTTCTAGTGTAAGACTTTGTCCTGAAGGTAGAATTCACTTATCAATCTCTATAGATTATTTAATTCAGTTCATTATAGGGATGGCACATGACTAATACTAATCCATTGTATTTGATTTATTCTTGGTTATGTGAAAGGCAAACACAGAGAGACAGAAAGAGAAGCAGACAGACAGACAGACACAGAGAGAACTGCTGGTTTACTTCCCAAATTCTCACAACAGCTGCGCCCAGCCCAGGCTAAAGCCAGGAGCCTGGAACTCATTGTGGGTCTCCCATATGGGTGGCAGGGACCCAAATCCTGAGCCATCACCTGCTGCTCCTCAAGTGCACATTATCAGGAAGTTGGAACTGGAGGCAGAGCCTGGACTGAAACCCAAGCACTCGCTGCGGTAGGCAAGTATCTCAAGTAGCATCGTAACTGCTGTACCAAGCACCCACCCCGTCTGTAGTTCCTGACATTCATGCCTCATTTAAAAGAGTTTTAAGGAGACTGCTTTTATTCATCTATTTATTTATAATTTATATATATACATTTTAAATTTTGCAATAGTTTTAGATTTACATAAAAGTTGTGAAGCTAAAACTGAAAGTTTCTGTGTGTCCCATACCCAGTTTCTCCTATTGCTAATACACCTTATATCGGTAAAGCCAATCTGTACAACTAGTGAAAATCATTACTGTTTACTAAACTGTTTATTTTCTTTACATTCCCTTAGTTCTTAGCTTTCTGTCCCAGTGTCACATGCAGGACACCACATTGCGTCCTGGGGAACTTGGGGAGATTCCTGTGTGCCTTTCTTATCTGCTGTCAGCGTCATTGTTGGAGTAGCCTTGATGGCAAGGTGGAGTTGGTTTGTCAGATTTCTCCTCCATATTTTCCCCCTCTTTTGCTCCCAGCGACCTTTTTCTTTGGGAGCGAGTCACAATGTGCAGCTCACACTCAAGGAGAAGTATTCCTCCTCCCTCCCTGTGCAGGGAACCGCCACACACACCAGGGATTGTTCAGTGTGGGACCTTGCTCTGTTCTTGTTTGGGTCGATATTTTATACTTTCATTTGTAATGTGACACTAGATGAATTTATTACTCAAATCATTCTAGCTTTCCTTACTGGGAATTATTTTGATTGGCATGTTTTACTTTGACATATCCCACTACTGTGTTATGTCTTTCATTTTTAACTTTTTTTTAAGTTTCATGTCTTGCCCTTGTAACATGCTCTGGGCTCATCTTGTTTATTCCATAGCCAAATCTTAGAGACAACAGTTTCTTCTTCTATTACTGGAAATTGTTACCAGAAACCAAGTGTGTTCATTGCCATTGACTTTCTCAGCCAACAGCAAGGAAATGCATGGCGTGATAACCTGCACACAGACACACATCCACATTTCTGTAAGTATCTGTATATGTGTATATGTATATTTCTGTATATGTCTGTATATGTGCACCTGTGTCTGCAATAAGTGAAAACAGTGTCTCCTGATCCATCACGGTGCACTCTAACCTTCTGGGAACTACTTTTCTTTCTTTTTTTTTTAAAGATTTATTTTATTTATTTGAAAGGCAGAGTTAGAGAGGTAGAGACAGAGAGAGAGGTCTTCCATCCACTGGTTCACTCCCCAGTTGGCCACAATGGCCGGAGCTGTGCAGATCCGAAGCCTGGAGCCAGAAGCTTCTTCCAGGTCTCCCGTGTGGGTGCCGGGGCCCAAGGACTTAGGCCATCTTCCACTGCTTTCCCAGGCCACAGCAGAGAGCTGGATCGGAAGAGGAGCAGCTGGGACTAGCACTGGCACCCATATGGGATGCCGGCGCTTCAGGCCAGGGCGTTAACCTGCTGTGCCACAGTGCCGACCCCTACTTTTCATGAAAAAAAGTTCTTATTTTAACTGAGCATAAAATGAAAAAGAGAAGACTGGTTTTCATGACATATGTCTTTATTTCTTCAGAAGAACTTGTAATTATGAACTGCCTTTTGATAATGTGACTGAAATAGAGTTGTTACTGAAAAAAAAAAAAGCAAAAAAGCCAAAAACCCAAGACTGAAGGCAGAAGCATGGCACCTTTCTCCTCTCATTAGCTGGCGTGAGAAAATACTGTAGTCCTTGTGAAAACCAAACAAGAAGAAAGAGGCTTAAATTACATTAGAAGAACTATAGGGGAAAATATTCTGATAAAGAGTTACTGAATGCTGGACTGTAAGATAAGAAGTTAGAATCTCTTCTCCTGTTCCTTCACATTCGGCCGGAGTCCCAGCTGTCTAGAAGAGCAGGCGTTTTGCTATTTCAAAGCTCTTTTTCCTCCTTGAATGGTTGGAGTCCTTGCGTAATCAAAGCCTTGGCCTGGGAAAATCCCGGTGTGGCAACCAGAAAGAGGGCTGCAAAAGGAGAATGCGTCACCCCTGTCCCTTTTAGAATCACACGTAAGGTGAAACAAAACTCGCTGCACCTGACTCAGTGTTACGTGGAGAGCGTCCAGTGAGTCCACACTGAGTGTTGACCTGCTCCTTCTGGGATGTATCCTTCCAGTAAACAGGTGAATGACCAGATACTCACAGCTTCGTGTTAGTCCTTTTTGAAAAGAGCTTTTGGTTTGTTTTAGTTGCATTCTGCTAACTTCCCCTCATTTCTACAGATTTTTGTTTATCTACCGGGAGGTCAGGAATGATGTTTCACCTAAACAAAATGATTTAAGCGATTATTTTTGGCAGGGCCGCCGTTGAGGCCTCGTGGGTGAAGCCGCTATCTATGACTCTAGCATATGGGCGCTGGTTTGAGCCCCAGCTGCTCTGCTTCGGATCCAGCTCCCTGCGAAGGGCATAGGAAAAGCAGCAGATGGCTCAAGTGTTTGGGCCCCGGCCTGCCACATGGGAGACCCAGGAGAAGCTCCTGGTTCCTGGCTTCAGCCTGGCCCACTGTGGCCACTGAGGCCATCTGGGTAGGGAACCAGTGGATAGAAGATCAATTTCTGTCCCTATCTCTCTCTGTAACTCTGACTTTCAAATAAATAAATAAATAATCTTTTAAAAATAAAATTATTTTTGGCCTTAGAATGATTACCTTTCTGTATAGAACATCTTTTTTGGAAATGTTCAGGCTAATAATACAATTGTCTTGTTCGTGGCAACGGGTTGTATTAGGTTCCCAAAGCCCTTTGTTTCGCTGCTGGCTGAACCATACACCGCGATGTGGCCTTGTGCAAATGCTTATCCTTCTTAGTCCCATCCTCGGAATGGTCATAGAAATACTTGCTTTGCAAGGTTGCTGTAAATAGTAAGTGTGTTCATGTTCACAAGCTCATGTATGTGCTAAAACATGCTTATTACACTCTGGTGGTAGTTATGAATCATGATGAATTCAGCAGTTCATTATAGGAACACTGAATTCCTATTGTATGAAAATGAATACAGCACAGGATTTTTTTAAATAAAAATTACATGTGGCACTTACTCGAGGAAGTCATGACATTGCAAGAATAATATAAAATTAGTTTGTATTTGTGAATAATAAGAGAGAATGTTCAGAAAAATGTTCAGAGGCAGGAAAAGCTCATTCAAGGCCCAATAATACTTTACAGATAATTCACACAGCAAAAGAAACTAAACTATGGTATCCTTTTTTCTTTCTGAAAAAGTCACTGTGGCATACGGATCATATTAATGATAAGACATCACAACGTACCATGTAAGTAATGGCATATTTCAAAGTTTCCATATTAAATTTTTCAGCTTTACTGTAAAATAATAGGGAACATGTGGGTCAGAGGCAAAATGAGAGGACGAGCAGAGGGGGAGGAGGCGCTGTGGGACTGTGGACAGACGCCTTCGCCTTCCTCAGGGCCCCCTCTGTGAAGTGAGGGTCACGGCATCAGAGCCTTCTGGTCTGAGTGATTAAGTGCATCACTGCTTAAACCAGTGAAGGGGACACAGTAAGCACTCAATAAATATTAACGGATCATCTGGGGAGGCGGGAGAGTGAGAATTACAGGCCCCAAATCAGCTTTCAGAGTGATCTCAGATGCCTCTGTGAGATCCGGGAGAAGTCTCTCTGGGCTTCAGTGCTCTCTGTGAAATGAAGGACCCAGGGTCAAAAAGTGATCTTTAAAACCCCTGCCAGTGTTTGCACTGGGATGCAGGAGCCAGAACAACTGGGTGTGGGAGCTGCCTGGGCCCCGACTTCCTGGGGACAGCAGCCGCCTGACAGGGAGGAGGGAGGTGTTTGAGGCATCTTCAGGGGTGTTGTGGAGGGTACATTTTTACTTTTCTGTGGCCCAGAAAGTGAAATGGGGGTGTTCTTGGTGCATATCTCCCTTCCCACTAAGACTTCAGTTAGACCTTACAAGACTTGTCCTCAAATAGCCTGAGCTCAGCCTGTAGGTCTCTTGCTCTTTATTTGGGGCTGGGGGAGTGGGCCGCTGATGTCCTTAGGCGGAATCCCAAGCCCTAGAGAGTGAGGGCGCCCGTGGAGCCCACAGGGATTCTCCGGGGGATGAGCCCGGCATGCACGCTGCCTGTGTCCTCTTCCAGCCCTGCCTCAGAAGGCAGCTTGCTTCCCCTGCGTGTCTCACCGCACGCGCGGTGCTTCTCCAGGTGCGGGAGGCTGGACCCTGCTCCTTTGCCCCTTCTTCCCCCCCCACTGCTGACCCCAGGCTTTGTGTCTTCATTTTCAAAAGGCAGAGGGTTGCATTCTCCAAAGCATGGGTGATCCGTGCCTGCTTCTCCTGACATCAGGACCAAAGGGGAGCAGGAATGCACACATCTGTTTCATAGAAGCGCATTCCAGACTTATAACTTGATTAGTACAAGAGAATAGTTGATGTAATTAATTTCCCAGTTATGATGGCTTTCTGTCCTTTTATTGCCTTGCTAAGGGAGACAAGAGAAAAACAAATAGTGTGACTATTTAAAAAAAAAGGGTAATAGCAATGCCAACATAACTGTTACATAACCATCATATTAACTCGATGGAAACAGCAAGCTACTTGTTCTGCAGAAATGTGCTCAAGTGAAGATAAAATAATCCTGGGCTCTGGAGGGTCTGGTGTGTGTGTGTGTGTGTGTGTGTGTGTACTGCTGTGCGGCTCTCGTCCCCACAGTGCTGATAGAGGAGATGCTTTTCTGACCTAGGTTCTATCAGGCCCCGAGTGAGGCTCGCTCCCTGTTGGGTGAGACACAACACACCTAACCACCGAGTGAGGCTCGCTCCCTGTTGGGTGAGACACAACACACCTAACCACCGAGTGAGGCTCACTCCCTGTTGGGTGAGACACAACACACCTAATCAGAGGACACAGTCTTATCTCCTCCGAGGGGAAGATCTGAGTTGGAGAGAGGACTTTGCTGCTGATTTTGCTTATAAATGTGTTGGACTATTTTAAAAATGGTACCCTCTCATACACCTCATTTTCTTTCAGAAATATGACATTAAGCATGAGAATCTACCTAGAGACTGCTGAGACCAACGTGGTGATTGTTGGCGTGAAACTGGAAAAATCCCATAATGTGCCTCACTTCGCAGGAAGGGGTGCTACTGTGTGCAACCTCCAGAAGCAGCCTCCCCCCCCCCCCCCACCACTGCCTTCCTCCCAGGACCGAGGACTTCCTGAGGGGTCCAAGGTAGATATGGGACAAGTTCCCAGTAAAGCAAGAAGCTCTTTCAGGTTTTCCTTTGTTCCCGGAGACTTTCAAGGGAATTTTTGATTTATGCTCGTTTGATGCTCTTTTCCCAAATGCACCTGCACATTACTGAATCATGCTGACAGTGTACTTTCTGTCACTCTTCAGTCCTCACGGCTTAGAGCCAGAGGGCAGCATTGCGAAGCAGGAAGAGTGCACAGGCCTGCAGCTGGGTGACCTGAGTTCAGGTCCCTCGTCCACTGCTCACTCATGTTGACCTTGGACGAACTGTTTCAAGTCTCCGACTCTGTTTTCTTGGATAAAGAATGTGTTGTATTATGTCTGTCGCCTACTCTTATTTGTGTCCCTTTTTCCAATCTATTTCCCTCACTCCATGTCTTACATAGAGTAATGTGAAACTGGAATCGTTTTTGCTTGGAATCCTGCAGTCTTCATGTGCCTTCCAGATGGAAAGCAAGCCCTTAAGACTGGTATCCAAGGTTGCTAATGAGCTCTGCTTGGCCCCCTTTCTCCACACTGGGACCCTATTTGCAGTTCCATGAATTGCCATGTCATTCCACCCCAACCCCAACCCTCAGCTTGGGGCTGGTGCATTTCTACATGTTTTACATGTGTTTGAGACTCCACACTTTCTGGGGATGACTCCTGATCTGCGTGTCCTATCTGCTTCCCTGGAATGCTGGGCTCATCTTTCAGAGTGCTGTTACACTGTTGGCTGTTGCCCTACTGGTCCCTAGGATAAAATTTTCTTTTTTTAGTACTTGGCACAATCAATAATAGGTATTCAATACATTGCTTGAAAAATGAGCAAATGCCTGCTAGGAGTCTTAGGATCAGAGACAGCAGAGCTGCTATTAACTACGTCATTTTAATCTGTCACGTGAGAGATCATATTGTATAATACCCCAGAATTCCTTTGATTGGGTCACTAGATCACTCTGACTTAAAGTTCAACTGTTTTGTTTCTCCCTCCTTGACGATGGCCTATGCCCTTTTCCTAACTGAGCCACTTTCTCCCAGCTTACATTCATTTGTGCTGTCAGCTGACTGCCTGCCCTAATGCACGCTGAGGTGTACATTTACTCTAAAGTAGGAGTAATCTCTGTTCAGGAGGCTACCATGTCTCTGGAGATCTGCACTTCAACAGATAGGAAACTTTATTGAAAAAGAATGAGAACTCACGTCGGCCTCTCCCATGTCTCGAGCCATATAGTCATCAACTACATGAGGCTAAAGTGGAGACTTGTATTTGGGATTGTTAAAGACACATGTGTGTGAGGGTGCTTCATAAAGTTTGTGGAAAATAGAAATGGATTTTTATGAAAAAAAATTGGAAATCATGAATACAATGGATCTTCAAAAGGTTCATGAAAAATATGAAAAAAAAACTATTCAAAAGTTTTTAATCTTTTTCACAGTTTTAATCCTTCAACTTCATTTCATTTACTTTTTGAAGTCCTTTCTGTTCATATACACACACACACACACATATACTTATGTGGATAAAAATGCCATTTAGGTATTCAGTATTCCTTCTATTTGTCGCCCTTTTTCCCAACTGCAGGTCACTGGGTACCTTAAACACCTTAAGATCTACTCATCACTCACTTCAGGTAGTGAGGCTACGACAGAACTATATGCAGATGGATAAGCAGCCTTTTAGTTATCTGTTTCATCCCATGCATTATGCTTCCAGTGCATACACAGGGATTCAAACTTTCAAAGTTGTATCCCAACATAAATATAATGGTAATAATACTTTTTATTGATTACTGATTTAATTGCCAAGCATTGGGCTGACTGCATTACAAGCATTATTTCACTTTTTCCTAAGGCAGGAAGGACAGCCATCCCAGAGAGTTGAGAAACACATAAAGTGAGGCCTACACTAGTTTTAGTTCACCACCTTTAGAGCCGCTAGGTTTCCAAAGGTGAATGAAGGTGGAACCCTGGTGTTCAGCAGACTGCCTGTGTAGAGGAGAAGAAACCAAGTCCAGGGGCCAGAACTGTGGCAAAGTAGGTACAGCCGCTACCTGCGAGGCTGGCACCTGAGATGGGTGTTAGCTTTTGTTCCGGCTACTCTACTTCTGGTCTGGCTCCCTGCTAATGTGCCTGGGAAAACAGTAGAAGATAGTGCGAGTGTTTGGGGCCCTGCACCCACGTGGGACACCAAGAGGAAGCTCCTAGCTTTGGCCTGGCACAACCCTGGCTGTTGCAGCCATTTGGGGAGTGAACCAGCAGATGGAAGCTCTAACCCTTTCAAATGCAAATACATAAATGCATCTTAAAACAAAACAGAACAACCTGAAAGACAGCTAGAGTTTGTAGGAGAGAACTCCAGGGAGCTGAAGAGGGTCCCTTTCATTTTCAGCTGAGTACGGATCAGCAACAGGTATGTCAGGAAACAAAGGTCCAGGAAGGAATTTCTTGAAAGGATTCAAGGTAACTACTCACTCTCACACAAAAATGAAAATATACTGTCTGCCCGGGCCAGCAAGACTGGACAATGCCACGAGTCAGAGGGCATGCCTGTGAGGGAGACACGAAAGGGTCTTTCCTCAGTAATGGGCACTCGTTGGCCCTAGACTGACTATTCCTTTGGTCTCCCCTAACAGATCTTAAAAGCAAGTCCCCAAGAATCAAACTGCTTCCAAATAACTGTCCCAGAACAAAGTTCAAGAATATATATAGTTATATGTTAGTATCCAACAAGGTCAAATCTTCAATGTCTGATATTCAAAGATTATGAGACCTGGAAAGAAGAAAATATAACTAATAATTAGGGGGAAACTGACATAGATATAATAATTGCCTGACAATGCGAATACAAAAGTTTTTACAACTGTATTCCATCTACTCATATACTTAAATTGAGTCGTGGAAGCTATAGAAGAATCCAAGTCAAACTTCTAGACATAAACACTACAATGTCTGAGATGAAAAATAATCTTACTAGGACAAGTAGTAGATTAGACAGCAGAGAACATAGCTAATGAATTTGAAGACACAGCCATGGAAATCGCAAATGAAACACAGGCAAGAAACCACTAATTTTTAAAATATGAACAGAACATTAGTGAGCTACGGAACAACTTTAAGTGGCATTTTATACGTGAATTGGGGTTCCCAAAGGAAAGGAGATAGCAGACATCCTGAAATATGTGCAAAAATTTTCCATTTTTAAAAAAGATTTATTTATTTGAAAGGCAGAGTTAGAGGGACCAGCACTGTGGCACAGCAGGTAAGGGCCACCACCTGTATCACTGGCACACCGTATGGGAGCCAGTTCAAGTCCTGGCTGCATCTATTCTGATCCAGCTCTCTGCTCTGGCCAGGGAGAGCAGTGGAAAATGGCATAAGTGCTTGGACCCCTGCATCTGTGTGGGAGACCTCGAAGAAGCTCCTGGCTTTGGATAGGCCCAGCTCCAGCCGCTGCAGGCATTTGGGGAGTGAACCAGCAAATGGAAGATCTCTCTGTCTCTCCCTCTCTCTCTCTCTGTAATTCTACCTCTCAAATTAATAATCTTAAGGGGAAAAAAAGGCAGAGTTAGAGGGAGAGACAGATACCTTCCATCTACTGGTTTACTCTCCAAATGGCTGCAATGGCCAGGGCTGGGCCACACTGAAGCCAGGAACCAGGAGCTACTTCTGGGTCTCCCATGTGGGTGGCACGGCCCCAGGCACTTGGGCTGGGAGCTGCATCAGAAGTGGAGCAGCTGAGACCACATGGGGTGCCTGTGTTGCAGGTAGAGATGTCACTGGCTGTGCTACAATGCTGAATCCAATTTTCCAAATTTGATTGAGAGATGGAAAAAGCTCAACACCCCCTAAGAACAAGAAACCGGGAAACCTCACCAAAACAACGATAACCAAACTGCTCAAAAACAGTAAGAGAATTCTTAAATGCTTCAAGGAAAAAACATGATTTACATATAGGAATATAGAGATGATGGATATTCCTCATTGGAAACAAAGAAGACAGTGAAAAATGAACTGAGGAAATGATAAAAAACCAATTTAGAATTATATAATTACCAAAAAATGTGAAATAAAAACTTCTTAAATGTACAAAAGTATAAGGGTTTGTCCCAGCAGAGCTTCACAACAGAAAATATTAAAGTAGTTCCTTCAGGGAAGGAATATCACACACAATGGGAATCCTACCTGCGCAAAGCAATGAGCAGCACATGGGTTAATGTTTTCTTTTATTATTGTTTCCTCTCCCTTGAAAAATAACTGGCTACTTATACAAAAAGTAGCATCAGTGTAGTAGGGGGTTTGAAATACAGTAACGTGAAGTAAAATGATAGCAATAGTAAAAAAAAAAGGTTGAGGGGATAAATGGAAGTCTACTAGTTTAGGTTTCTTATGCATGAAGTGGTTTGATATTACTTGAGGGACAACTGTGATCAATTAAAGATGTATACCATGAACCTGAAAGCAATCACTAAGGTGAAATCGTTAACAATAAAGAGCTGGCAACAGAGCTGTAAGTAATCCAACAGAAGGCAGAAAACCAGGAAAAGGGAACAAAGAAAAGCTAGGATAAACGGAAAACAAATATCAAGATGACAGATTTAAATCAAACCTACCCATGAGGACACTGAGTATAAATGGCCTAAACATATTAATAAAAAGGCAGAGATTGTTGAGTTGGATGTAAAAAAAAAAAAAGACTCAATTGTATGGTCACTACAAACACACTTTACAGATAAAGATCCTGGTGGATTAAAAGGGAAAGATAGAGTGACACCCATCAGAAGAAAGCTAAGGTGGCTATACTGGTGTCTGTATACTGTCCGGGATCAGGAGCCTGATCAGGGTCTGCTGATCAGGACAATCATCCTAACTGATGCACCGACTCGGGCTCGGGGAACTCGAGCCCCCGAGACAAAGACGAATCCGCTGCAGCTGACCTCAGCGCGCTCCTGCCTGGCTGACGACAGCTGTGAGACCCCGACTCGACCATCCCAGATCCCAGATCGCTCAGTCCTCAGGGGTCCACACCGCCGGCTCCCCGCTAGCCCGAGACGCCGGTGAACTCGCCGGGTGCCGCACCTGGGCCCCCACCTGGGCGCCATCAAGGCTTCCCGGGCGCGCCTGGGGCACCCGAGCGCAGGTGCGCGGCCATCGCCCCCGGCCCTGCGGAGCCCCGCCGGCCACTGCGGCTCCTTTCCCGTAAGAAAACGCGTTTTGTTCCGCGGAGGCCGAGCCTGCACGGAGGACGAGGGCCGGCGGCGGGGCGGCGGAAGCGCAGGCGCCCTGCTCCCCTGGGGCGCACTCCCCACGCCCGCGGGACCCCGGCCCGCTTCCCCTCCGCGCCTCTCCCCTCCCCGCGGCCGCGCCCCACGTCCTCCCGAGGAGCGCCCCCTGCCGGCCGGGCCGCGCCCCCGCCCGGAAAGAAATCCCCTTTGTGCAGGGGTGGGGGTCCCTGCGTCGGGCTTTGTTTCCTGCGGGGGTCGCGGGCCCCGGGCGGACCCCTCGGTGCCCCGGCGAGGCCGCGGCGCGCGGGGCGTTCGGCGGGGGCCCGGCGGCCGGGAGGCGGGACGCGCCGCGGCGCCGCAGGCTCCGGCTGCCGGGCATGGGCCCCGCGCGCCGCCCGCACAACGCCCCGCGCCGCGCCCGGCCCGCGCGCCCATAGGCTCGGAGCTCGGGCGCGTCGGCGGCGCCCGTCCCCTCGGGTCCGGGGCTCCACCCGCGCCGGGCATCGGATGCGCCGAGCGCAGAGCGGCGAGGACGCGGGGGAAGCCGGCCGGGAAGATGGTCCCCGGGGAGGCGGCCCGCGCCGCGCTGCTGTGCGCTCTGCTGGGCTCCGCGCTCGCCCCGGACGTCCCCGAGGGGGCTTCCACTCTGGCTTTTGTGTTCGACGTGACCGGCTCCATGTACGACGACCTCGTCCAGGTCATCGAAGGGGCCTCCAAGATCCTGGAGACGTCTTTGAAGAGACCGAAGAGACCCCTCTTCAACTTCGCCCTGGTGCCCTTCCACGACCCAGGTACGGGGCCTTTTCTTTCTTTATTTTTCCCCCTGGTCTGGAAGTCTCCGGGTGCGTGCGGCCGCGCGCAGGGGCAACAAAGAGGCGCCCGCCGCCCCCGGCTGCGCTCCGTCAGCCCGGCACCCAGGGCGCGCGCGGGGCTGGTCCCCGGGGCCCCCAGGACGGGACGCGACGGAGCGCAGCTGTGCGGGGCGGGTGGAGACCGTGCGCCCCCCGCAGAAGCGCGAGCCGCTCGCCCTGCCCGCGCTCCTGGGAGGCGGTGGAGCCGCCGCGCTTCACTTGCGCCCCCAGAAGAGCGAGGGGACTCGGCTGCCGCGCCGGCTCCCGGTCTCCCTGGGAAGCCCTGGCCGGGCGCCGGGCCGGGGTCCACCTGAGTGCCGTTCGCGCAGGCTGCAGGGAGCCCTGGCCGGCGGTCGCCCTCACGTCCCCCGCTCGTCCGGTCCCCTCCGGACACTTCGCCGGGAGGGCGCGGCACGGAGCACCCCCGGGGCACAGACAGGGGCTCTCGTCGGCGTTGCTGTTTAGGGCGAGGTAGAACCTTCTGGGGTTTTCCTGGCCCTGGAATGATGAAAATAACCAGCCCTGCTCTTGGGGAATATACGCGTGCATTTGTTATTTCTACGTTGATTAGCCAGGAAATGCACTTTCTACGCGTTTACGTGTTGATCGTCTTGCTGAGACACCCCCTACGCTGTGGTCTCTGTTCAGTGTCAAGATGCCTGTTACGCAGTTCGAAGCCCTGTTGTTCTGCGGAGACTAAGTGTTGCTTTTATAGGGACGTTGGCTAAAGTGTAAAAACTTATCTGGCACCACTATTTGCCCCCCCCCCCCCCAGAAAGCTCTTGGGGAATCGTTTTTGCTGCAAACAGGATACACAGATTGCCTGTTTGTTCCACAAAGTTAATGGGAACTGGTCTATCATGACATTCAGAAGTGGTATGAAAAATTAGAATGGATTGGACTGTGGTTGTCGATTACCAAATGGGGAACTTTGGAAATTGCTGGAGTTGACTTTCCTACAGTTTAGCAATCATTTCAGAGTGAGAAAAATGTGGCATGCTAATAACAGGTGATGACTAATCGATTAGAGCTGTTTTGATCTAAAGTATATGAGAAAATTATCAATTTAACTTGGTTTCATAAAATCAGTTGCATTTACAATTCAACAAGATTGTTTCCTTCGTGATCCAAAGTAGAGAAGTGGGCCAGTGTTTGTCATTGAAGACAAATTTTTGAAGATAAAGAGTGTCTTTGGTTTAGTGTTTTTAATAGACTGACACTGTAATAATGTCTTTGCATACCCTTTTCTCTGTGTGTGGTCAGTGAGAGTTCTGATTGCCTGCTCGTTCTGATTAATGGTCAGCTTGGAGAGACGGGGGTCCTCGGGTGAGGATTAGCACTTTCACTGAGTCACATTAGAAAAGTCGGTTCACCCTTCTGAATCTCAGCTTCCTCATCTGTGAAATGATGGAACTGGATTTGAATATCAGGTCACTTCTTTAGTTTGATTGATTGATTGGATGGAGACAGAGCGCTCCTGTCCACTGGTTCACTTCCCAAATGCCACCACCACTCAAGCTGGGCCACAGTGAAGCCCAAAGTCGGGAACCCAAGTCAGGTCTCCCACGTGGGTGACAGGAACCCAACTACTGTCTCCTGTGGTATGCGTTAGCTGGAGGCTGCCATCAGGAGTGGAGCCAAGACACGGACCCAGGCACTGCAGTATGCAATGTAGATATCCCAAGCCATGTCTTATCCACTATGCCAAATGCCTGTCTCTCTAAGATCACCTCTAATTGTGACTTTTTAAAAGCATTTGAGAGGTAGAGTTACAGACAGGGAGCGGGAGAGACAGAGACTAAGATCTTCCATCATTTGTTCACTCCCTGAATGGCCAATCCAAAGCCAGGAGGCAGCAGCTTCTTTTGGATCTCCCGGTGAACCGGCGCCTATGTGGGATGCTGGCATCGCAGGCAGTCTCTTCACCTGCTAGGCCACAGCACCTGTCCCCTAATTGTGACATTTTTTTAACACTTTGTTTTATGTATGGTTGTTTTCAAAGTTCCTAACATATACTCTTAAGGTTGGGTGACACAAGTGGCATGGAAAGGCATTAAGTATGGAATTTAATATAACTGACACAGTTGAACTATTGTAGCCCTTTGGCATACACTATCACACTTATCTAGATGAGATGATAGTTACGATTTGGAATAGAATCTAAGGCTTTTGATAGAAATGTTTAGGCCTTTGCATGTATGATTTTGGAGCTCTGCTTTACAGTTTGTGGTGCGGTGTGAGGGTACAGGTGGGTGTAACCGTAGAACATGGAAAATACAGACCTTGAGGGAGGATCCAACAGGTTGACAGTGGGCGATAAGACCATTCAGAATATGTGATTAGGAAGGCTGTGTCCTCTAGCTCACGGCACCTGCGGCCCACCTAGGCTAGAAGGAGTTACCAGAAACAATTGGGACCGTAGGAAGGGAAGCCAACCTGTTGATGTTAACTGTGGTTGGTTAAGGTAGCTATTCCAGTTCCTTAATCATGGTGGATATATTCTATTTTTTAAACTTTTATTTAGCAAATATAAATTTCCAAAGTACAGCTCATGGATTACAATGGCTTTCCCCCACCATAACTTCCCTCCCACCCCCAACCCTCCCCTTTCCCACTCCCTCTCCCCTTCCATTCACATCAAGATTCATTTTCAATTCTCTTTATATACAGAAGATCAGTTTAGCATATATTAAGTAAAGATTTCAACAGTTTGCACCCACATAGAAACACAAAGTGAAAAATACTGTTGGAGTACTAGTTATAGCATTAAATCACAATGTACAGAGCATTAAGGACAGAGCTCCTACATGAGGAGTAAGTGCACAGTGACTCCTGTTGTTGACTTAACAAACTGACACTCTTGTTTATGGCATCAGTAATCACCCTAGGCTCCTGTCATGAGTCGCCAAGGCTATGGAAGCCTTTAGGGTTCGCCGACTTCAATCTTATTCCGACAGGGTCATAGTCAAAGTGGAAGTTCTCTCCTCCCTTCAGAGAAAGGTACCTCCTCCTTTGATGGCCTGTACTTTCCACTGGGATCTCACTCACAGAGATCTTTGATTTAGGTCATTTTTTTTTTTTTTTTGCCAGAGTGTCTTGGCTTTCCATGCCTGAAATACTCTCATGGGCTCTTCAGCCAGATCTGCATGCCTTAAGGGCTGATTCTGAGGCCAGAGTGCTGTTTAGGACATCTGCCATTCTATGAGTCTGCTGTGTATCGCTTCCCATGTTGGATCGTTCTCTCCCTTTTTTATTCTATATGTTAGTATTTTCAGATACTAGTCTTGCTTATGTGATCACTTTGACTCTTAGTCCTATCATTATGATCAATTGTGTACTGAAATTGATCACTTGGACTGGTGAGATGGCATTGGTACATGCCACCTTGATGGGATTGAATTGGAATCCCCTGGTATGTTTCTAACTGTACTGTTTGGGGCAAGTCAGCTTGAGCATGTCCCAAATTGTACATCTCTTCCCTCTCTTATTCTCTTATATTTAACATGGATCACTTTTCAGTTAAGTTTCAACACTTAAGAATAACTGTGTATTAATTACAGAATTCAACCAATAGTATTAAGTAGAACAAACAAATAAAAAATACTGGATATATTCATTATTAACAGCTTCATTGAGAGGCAGTTCCCGTACCATATAATTCGTCCACTTAAAATGTTCAGTTGGGTGATTTTTGATGTGTTCAGATAGGTGCAGCTGTCACCCAGTTTTAGAATATTTCATTACCTCAGAAATAAATCCCACACACCCTGGATCTGTCTCATCCTCTCTCATCCTGAGCCCAGCTCTGAGTGGCCACTAGTCTACTCGTCCGTCTCTGAAGATTTTCCAGTTCTGGACTTTATACGTGTGGTATCACATCATTTGTAGCCTTCTGCATTTGAAGATTCATTGGTGTTGTGCCGTGTGTCAGAACTTCAGTTTTCACGGCCACATAATATTCTGTATGACAGACAACCTTTATTCGCCCCTTATGAACATTTGGGTATTTTCACATTGCTATTATAAACCATGCTGTTATAAATATTCATGTACCTGTTTCTGTGTGGACATATGGTTTCATTTCTCTGGGCATATACCTAGGAATGCAATTGCTGGCTTATAATTACTTCGTATTTGATTGTTTGAGGAACTGTCAAAGTGTTTCTAAAACAGGAGCACCATAGTGATGGTGAGGTTCTGATTTCTTTGCATTTTCATCAATATGTTGTCAGACTTCTTGATTCTTTTTTTTATTTAAAGATTTATTTATTTGAAAGTCAGTTACACAGAGAAGGAGAGGCGGGGAGAGGGGGGTCCTCCATCTGGTGGTTCACTCCCCAGATGGCCACAATGGCCGGAGCTGGGCCGATCTGAAGCCAGGAGCCAGGAGCTTCTTCTGGGTCTCCCACACGGGTGCAGGGGCCCAAGGACTTGGGGCATCCTGTGCTGCCCAGGCAATAGCAGAGAGCTGGATCAGAAATGGAGCAGCCGGGACTCAAACTGGCACCCATGTGGGATGCTGGCATTGCAGGTGGCGGCTTTACCCGCTCCACCACAGCGCCAGCCCAGACTTCTTGATTCTTAAATGTGCTATGGTTTTATTATGATCTGGCCTCTGAACTGGGGAGTTTAGACCCCAGAGTCATAAATTCATTGTACCAACAGGGTGGCAACTTAACCCAGCTGTGGTATTCACAGGTGCGACCTTTGGGAAGTGAGTAGAACTAGATTGGGGTGGGGAACGTCTGGCCCGAGGGCTGCGTGAAGCCAGGGAAATCATGTGGTCTGGTCCTGCCAAGGCAGCCACAGCTGGACTTGAAATTTGGTGAATCTGTAGCCAGCTAACTTTTACGTTGCTAAGTTTGTGTGGCCCACAAATGATGTGAATATCCGAATGACCCTTGGCAGAAATGACCCACCCTGCCCTGGAAGTTGTGGGGGAGGCCTTTCCCTGTGCCCCCTCTCCCTCATGATTGAGACCTGGTGACTTTATGAGGGAGAGAGAGGGAGAGATGAGACTGGTAGAGACACAGCCATGGCTTGCTCCTGTCTCTTGCTGCGGGGTGCTCTGTGCCGTGCCACCTCTGGTCTGTGCCAGCAAGGACACAATCACTGGGGTGAACCAGTGGTGCTCACCTGATGTTGGACTGAATTAGAGCCAAAATAAACCTCCTTCCTGTATAAAGTTACTCGCAAGTAGCAAAAATGCCAACTCATACGATGTAAGTTTTGTGCTTTTACAGTTCTCAAAATGTGTTCCTGTCTTCTCAAAGCACAACTTTGGGGAGGGCTAATGGTCTCTCTGTGGCTTCTTTGATCACTGTCTCTTATTTTCCCTCCTCTCGCTAAGCAGAGGGAGAGAGAATGAGCTGCTTTGTAGAAAGAAAAGTCCTCCTTTGGGACAGCACTGTGACACGGCAGGTCATGTGACACAGCAGGTCATGTGACACGGCAGGTCATGTGACACAGCAGGTCATGTGACACGGCAGGTCAAGCTGCTGCTTGGGAGCCCCGCGTCTCACATCAGAGTGCTGACTGAGCTCTGGTTACTCTGCTTACAATCCGCTTTCCTGCTGATGCATCCCGGGAGGTAGCTTTCCACCCACGTGGGAGACCTAGACGGAGTTCAGGGCTGCTGACTTTGGGCCGACCCAGCCGCAGCTGTTGTAGACATTTGGCAAGTGATTCAATGAGGGGCAAGAAACGCTCTTGGGCTCAGCTGCTGTCACTTTGCCTTTCTAGTAGATGAAAAATACATTTTTTATTTTTTAAGAAAACTTCTCCTTTTTGTTAGAATTACATCTCTCTCTCCTTTCCAGTATGCTTTATGCCAGTCTGTGTTCACTGTTCACTTAGGCGTTCACTCCCTCCCCCCTCATTGTATCTCAGGCACTGAGGACGTGAAAGGGGATAAAACAGACAGACACAAACTCCTGTACATGTGGAGCCTGGGCTCTATGGGGATGGGCACGGGCAATGCAGAAGATTATTAAAGTACGTATGGTATGTTTGAAAGACAAAGCAGAAAAAGGGCCTGGGAACTTTAAGTGGATTGAGGGTGTTGGAATTTTAAATGTGGTTAGGGAAGGCCCCAGTTGAAAAGGTTACTTTTTTTTTTTTAAATTACACACAGAGAGGGACAGACGAGATTTTCCATCCACTGGTTCACTCCCCAGGTGGCTGCAACAGCCAGCACTAGGCCAGGCTGAAGCCAGGAGATACATCCTGGTCTCCCACATGGGTAACAGAGGCCCAGAGACTCGGGCCATCTTCTGCTGCTTCTCCCAAGCCACTAGCAGAGCAGCTGGAATATGAAGCAGCACGCATATGGGATGCCTCTGTCAGAGGTGATGGCTTTGTTACACCACAACACTGGCCTTGAAAAGGTCACTTGGAGCTAAGATTTGAAGGAGGTGACAAAGGGAACAGTGATGATGCCTTGGGAAAGACTGTTAGAGGCAGAGAACAGTTGATGATAAGGCCTCATGGCAAGAGCATCTTGGTACGTGCAGGGACAGTGAAGAGACCAGAGTGTTGGGAACATAGTGGTAGGGAGGAGGTAGATGAGATCAGAAGTCCAGCCAGTCCAGGAAAGGATCGTCAGCACTGTGACTTGGCTTTTGCAAGTGGGTCACTTTAGGGTTTTGAAGACAGTAGTGAAGTGACCTAACTTAAGAGAATGCTGTTGTTTGAGAATAGTCAAAAGGCAGAAACAGAATAGAAGAGGGACTATTGTATAATTCAGGGAGAAGATAGTGTATCTTGCATGAAGTAGAGTTGTGTGAGTTTTGAGAAATATTTGACCCTTTTTGGTATAGCTTGAAGATGAAGCCAGAGTAATTTAACGATGGGATTACAAGCATAATACAGGCTCTGAGAATCTGCCTTGAGTGCACAGAAGCACAGATGTCTGTGTCCCGAGAGGGAGGAGAATAGGCGGGGGCATATTGAAGTTTGTTACCTTTTGATGCCCAGGAGGAGATATTAAGGTAGTTGGATATATGAGATTAGAGTTCAAAGGGAGAGGTCTGGAGAGAGGTAAACTTGGATACATGTCAGTAGTATTTGGGACCACCAGACAAGATGGGACCACTAAGGGACTGATCTTAAACAGAGTAGAAAGAATTTCTGAGGAGCCAGACCTGGAATGGCATGAGGATGAAGAAGCAGAGTAGTGAGAGGAATTGAATTCAGGGAGGGAGGGAGGACACTGTTTTCCAAGGAGAATTGAGAATTGGCTAATACATTTAGCAGTGTGGAAGTTGTTGATGACTCAGCAAGAGGAGTTTCATTGAAGATTTGGTAGTAAATCCTGCGTGGAGAGGATTCAAAAGAGAATAGAAGAGGAATTGGAAATCTTAACTATTTTTCTGTTTCCAGCTCTTGGAATGGTTGCCTTGAAATTGAGGTTAGTTTTGACAGTTGATTCAACCAGCAATCTACAAAATTCAAATGTAATGTAATAGTCCAATTTGGAACAGAGACTTGTGTTCTGTTCCTTATTCTTGTCATTTTAGCAAATCATTTAACCTTGCCAAACCTCTCTTTCTCTGTAAAGTTAGTGCGTTGTGGATTGTTATCAAAGCCTATGGTTTCAGTAATCATGAATAGTGAAAGGTAAGTGACTAAAACGAGATTCAAAGTAGCAAGAACTTGATTTTGAGAGAAATGTCAGCATTGCATTTCTCTGTTTGAGTCTCGCTTTAATAAAACCTTGACTACTCAGTGACTTTGTGACGCACAAGGACCTGCATTATTAAGACGATGCTCTAGAACTTGCTTAAGTAAAAAGATGCTCTTAGAATATCTTTCTCAACAGTAACAAATCACTCAAAACCCTTTGTCAAGAAAATATTACACATTCAGACCTTGAAAAGCCTGCACACAACTATGTGAACTGAACTTCAAATAGAAATAGTTTCAGTATGTATAGGTGAAAGCCCAGAAGGCGCTGATCTCCCCTGGCCTCTAGCACATTCTGTAGGAAGGAAGGATTTCATGAGGAAAGGGATCGATTTGTTAGAATCAGGAGGAAACCACTGGAAGCAAACACTACAATGTGAGAGTGAGAGATTTTGGTTTGGCTATGATATGACTTTGTTTCTCAGCATGGCGATGTCTTATTTTGGGAGAGTGGATCTTGGGTCAGTGCCTCTTTTCTGAGGATATGTGGAGATGTTTTGCTATGGATAGTACTTTTCTCCAAGAGTAAAGACTAAATGTTGATCAATCAAATGTTGCTAATGTATTGTGGTTGTTTCCAATTTAACAGAACCCTGAAGGTTTTTTGTTTTTGGTTAAGTTGAGGAACAACCTTTGAATTTATTGCTCTTAAATCAGAATTTGGCTTTGTTTATGATTTAGACAATGAATATTCTTGATACTCTTTATAATTTTGCTTATTTACTTTTTCCTTGGACAAAGACTGCTTCATTCAGTTTCTAGGCTTGGCACCCAGTGAACAGTCAAAATACGCTTGATAAATGGATGGGTAAATGAATGGTGGAGACAAGACCTGGATAATGCTGAAGTTTTGGGTGTTAGTATGTGCAGGTGAGGTTTGGGGGATTTGCCAACAGTCTGGAGTGTCTGAGCTGCATGTTGTCAGTCCTCCCACCTTCTCCTATTCACTGGACTGACTCAAGGACTGCCACACAGACTGATTTCCAAGGCACACTGTGCAAAGGATCCACATCTATAGGTGCTTTGCGTTAAGTCCACAGGGATTCTTTTTTTTTTTTTTTTTTGACAGGCAGAGTGGACAGAGAGAGACAGAGAGAAAGGTCTTCCTTTGCCATTGGTTCACCCTCCAATGGCCGCCGCGGCTGGTGCGCTGTGGCCGGCGCACCGCGCTCATCCGATGGCAGGAGCCAGGTGCTTCTCCTGGTCTCTCATGGGGTGCAGGGCCCAAGCACTTGGGCCATCCTCCACTGCACTCCTGGGCCACAGCAGAGAGCTGGCCTGGAAGAGGGGCAACCGGGACAGAATCCGGTGCCCCGACCGGGACTAGAACCCGGTGTGCTGGCGCCGCAAGGCGCAGGATTAGCCTGTTGAGCCACGGCGCCGGCCAGTCCACAGGGATTCTTAAACTTAGTTTAGACTTTTCTGATAATCCCATAAGAATTCCCCATCTGGAGAGTAAGAATTTTTTAAAGATAGGCTTTTGTCAAGTATAAAGTGTGATGATCAACTTTGCCTATCTTAGTGATATTCCTTTGATTAAAATAATGCTTGTATGTGAAAGTCTTTTTAAAGCACTGTAGAACAAATACGGTTTCTCTGCCTATTCAGTAACTCATGTTTGTCTGCGAAGATTCAATAGGTTCTTCAGAGAGGCCAGTTATCAAGGAAAATAGTCTAATAAATGCATTGTACGGTGAAAAAATTAAGAAAATCTACCAAGTCTAAAATGACTTGGTTGTTCATCAGCCTATAGGCAAAGGACCAGCCAGCTCCACCGTAGCACCATCTGATAGACCGTTTGAGAAGCGGGGGTTCTTTGCTGCTCTTTCCCATTGAGCCCCAGCGCATCATTGGGAAACCTGCAAGAGAATCAGAAGACCCAAAGATAAGCTCTAATAGTCATTCATTCACATAGTCGCTCTCTGGGCCGTCAGTAACAGACTCCTTAATATTTAGCAGTGACTCTGCTGGGCACTATTGGTTCAAAGGCCATGAGTCAAAGCTTAGAAGAAGCTAATAGTCTAGGAGATGGAGGCCAGGACAAATGGTAATATACAGCATTTTGTGGTGGGAAGAAGCATCGGTGCTGTACGAGTCTAGAGCAGCGCACCTGGGCCTGAATTCAGGAGGGTAAGAGTCGGCAAATGTTGCCTGGAGGTAGTGTGTCCTGGACTGAAGCCTGAAGAAGACACATGAGTACAAGCAGTTTAATCAAAGCATTAAGGAGTTGGGATTTCGTCCTGAAAGCTGGTGGGAGCCTGGAAGGGTTGCAGGTGAAGAGTGACATGACTGGGTTTTCGTTTTATTTCTCTAACTCTTGGATGCAGTGGAGCAGGAGGCCTTGGTGGTCGGGGGAGCTGCAGTCTACAGGCACTGCAGCACACGGGGCGACATTGAAGGGACCCGGGCAAAGAGGGGGGGATAGCTTTCTGATCTGTTAAGAGTCTGATGGACTGGAGTTGTTCCTAAGAACATAGAAAACTGGGAAATGCGATTGCTTGTGGAGTTTGGGATCTGCAGTGTGCTCACAGTGGAAAAGCCGTTGACTCCCAGGTTAGTGAGTCTGATAATGTGTTCCTCATGCATTCAGTTTTCCAAAATAAATAACAGCACAAAGCACACGAGGCCAGCAGTGAGAGTCACAGACAGACCTCTGCAGGGTAGGAAAGTGCTGCTTCAACAGACATCAGAAGAGTTAAGCAAGTTCCAACTAGGGCTCAAGATGTGAGTTCATTCTACACTCGAATAACTAGTACACCCTTCAGCAGGGTCCAACTGTGGTGATAGACTGTTTATTCTTATAAATATGTAATGATGTCATTACATATTTGGATCATACCATGAACTATCCTCTCTGGTTGCAACCTCACTAAGGAATCTTGTGATAATTTATCCTCATATACTTTCCTTATGGGGAGAGAAGGCTCTGGTCAGACTGGAGCATCCATCACGTTCACCAGACAGTTGTCCTCCCTGGTAACTCACATTTTGGCATACCAGTTGTATATATCATTCTCTATTGTTTGAAGAATTCTGACAGTGTCAAGTTTCTGAGTTTGCGAGTCTGAGAGCCAGATACCAGTTAGTGATGTGCATTTATCACAGCCAGTGTCTCCCCGGGTGGATCTGTTTGGGTGGCCTGTCTGCAGGTATGGCTCCTCAGCGCTTCCATCAGTCAGTGCTGGTATAAATAGCGCTAAGTAGCTGTTCTGATTGCTGGGAATCTATGCAGATGACAGCCGAAGCCCTCGGGGTGGATGAACTCATCCAAGAGTGTGTGTAGACGGAGAACAGAAAGGAGACCGGGTGGAACTGTGAACACTGCATTTGCACAAGCAGTCGGAGGAGAGGGAGTTCATAAAAGGGTTCTGGAAAGGAGAGTCCAGGAGAATAGAAAGAGAAGCAGGAACAGGCAGCGTTTGGGATTTTAAAAAGTTAGCTTTAAGCAGAAGAAGTCGTTTACATTATCCATTTATAAGTTTCCTGAAAGTAAAGAGTAAATACTGTTCAGCTAAAAAGAGACAGAGTTGTAGAGCCAGAAGGTTGCAGTCACGGGTAAGGGAACAGGGCTGTTGAGTCTAGTGTTGCTTTGGTTAAGCGTCACTAACTCAGTGTTACAGCAGGCACTCTGCAGTTGGCGGCCTGGCTTCACCAGTCGACTGCTGTACGATCGGAACTCCCTGGGCTTCAGTTTCAGTAAGCTGGGCAGATGCCATCCACCTTGGGAGGTGGAGTACACGAGCGGCTGTAGCTAGCGCAGCCTGCCACACACAGTGAATTCTCACTAGACGTTCACTCCCGGGACTTACAGCTGATGAGCGTGGAGGGGAGCAGAGAATGCTTAGGTACTGTTGGAAAAGAATAGACTGAGACAGACAATGCCCAAGAGAGACTGGATAGCTTGTGGAGCCAGGGCTTTGGTGAAGGGTTGGTGTGCAAGGCGGAGGGACCGGTTATGGGAGAAGACCTTGGTTCCGTGTGAAGGGTGAGAAGCAGACCATGGGTAGGCACTGTTGGGGTGGCGGTGGGTGGGCATTCAGGGCTTGCTTTGCTGTCTGATGGGCCCCCTCCCTTTCATTTGCTCAGAGAATGGAAAGGAGGGTTTTTTGATGAGGAGGGAATGTGGCAATTTTGGAGCAAGGCTGACGGTGGCCACGTGGAAGCTTGCTCAGGACAGGTTGGGTTCGGAAGATGGATTTGTAATGCACAAACGCCACCGACTGTGGTTTCCAACAGAGCCTCCAGCACCGGGGCTTCATTCCTGAGGTTGACCGCCAGTTAGATCCCGGACTGGGATTTGGTTGAACAAGTGTGACCCAGCCAGTAGGATGTGGTTGAGAAGGGTAATGACCAGAGAGGGGCTGAACTGATAGACTGCAGGGTCCAATTGCATGTATTGTACTGACACGAGTTGGGATGTTACATGCAGAAGACAACTTAACAAGGAAGTTGGGATTGTTGCTCAGGGTAGCCAGAGTGATCCATCATGGTAGTTTGCGTGTGTGGGAAAAGAAGTCAAAATGAAGATGGTAGGACTGATCTTTAGGACCGTGCGCTGCTGAGTTGCACTTGGATGCTAAAGTAACCTATGTACTAAAGAGCCTGCAGGACTGTGGAAGACAGGCATCAAACGTTTGTGCAGCAAGAATTACTGAGCCTGTAGGAGGCAGTGCACAGTGATGGAAGGCAGTTCCTAGGCAGTGTGCACCTTGGACCGGCCGTGCTTCCTCTGAAGGCTGGGGCATAAGGGTCGGCAGTGGCTGGAACGCTGACTGCCCCAGCCCTGAGGTCTCGGGCGTGTCACGCTGGGGAGGCCGCTTCGGCAGGGGAGAGCCTGGCTCAGCCAAAGCGGGAAGTTGATGATGGTGAGCAAAACGGGAACACGTGCTGGTGGCAAAGTCCTGACCGGGGCCTGGGTGGCAGTTTAAGAACGGGGCTTGGGCCCTGGGAGGGTCTGCTGCCAGCATCCGTCCTGCTGCGTGGCTGCCTCCTGCGAGGACACACCTCCTCTCGCAGGCCTCACTGCCCCGGGCTTCAGCTTCGCAGTGTAGTTCGTTTCTAATAATAGCAGCTCCCGCTTTATTTCTGATGCACTCTGCGCACTGGACTGGGCACTTCCGTGCTTCAGTTAAGCCTTGGGGAAAAAGCTCTAAGTGGTGGGTCTTTATCTTCCATGTGCAGCACGGAAGCTTTATTAGTGAACTCTCAAAATGCACGAAGCGTCTGTTTCTTTAGTTGTGATGGATGTGTGGGGTACACAGGGACCGCGTGCGCTCCTTGGGGCTGCCTTGGCAAGATCCCACAGTCTGGGTGTCTGAGCAACGGCACACTGTTGTCTGAGGGCTCCGGAGCTGCACGGCCTGTCACAGCGGTGGCAGCGCTGTTTCCTTCTGGTGCCTGTGAGGCGAGAGGGACGCAGGCCTCTCCCCCAGCTGTGGAGTTAGTCCCCCTCTAAGAGGTAGAAATAACAGAGCCATATTGAAAAGCCTACAAAGTTGAAGAGCATATGATTTTTAAAAAAGAACCAGATGAAACTTCTGAAAATAAAAACTGTGTTGATTGACAACAGAAACGTAAGAGATGGCGTAAAGAGATCAGTCAGAACAGAAGGGAAACGAATGAAAGATTTGAGGAAGTCCCCTGAATATAGCAAAAAGGGAAACGGGGATGGGGACAGTAAAGAGGACTGGAGAAGAGAATAATATCTGCAACACGAGTAACGGGATTTGATGAGGGGGAGAACACAGAGACGGGAAGAGGAGATATTTGAAAGAACGGCCCAGAGTTTAATAACAGCTGAAGTCCTCAGGTTAGGGAGGCAAACCAAGTTCCACGCAGGAAAACCAAACTCGGGTCTGTACTTTGACACTAAGTAAGGAGATAAGGAGACCGATCATCTTCACGTAAGCAGAGACCGGAGTGGCTGCTTTGAGCCCCCGGCCCCTTCTGCTCTCTGTCCAGCTTTCTGCTGCACACCTGCGAGGCAGCAGTGAGCGCTCAAGCGCTTGGGTCCCTGCCGCCCACAGGAGAGACCTGGATTCAGTTCCTGGCTCCTCGATTTGGCCTGGCTCATCCCTGGCCCTTACACCTATCTAGGGAGTGGATAAAACGGCTCTGTCTTTCAAATGAAAATAGTTTATAATTTAAAGATAATATCTTCAAAGGGCTGAGCCCCAGATTTGTACCTCTAACTAAACTAATCAAGAATTAGGGATGGGGCCAGTGTGAATGTAAAGACTGTGTTAAAAATTGGGGGGGAATCCAAAGGAAGGAGTGGCAGGAGGCTAGACGCAACAATGAGTTACGAAATCAATAGGGCCAACACTGTGGCATATTTGATAAAGCCGCCGCCTGCAGTGCCAGCATCCCATACGGGTGCCAGTTCTAGTCCTAGCTGCTATGGCCTATGGCCTGGGAAAGCAGTGGAAGATGGCCCAGTGCTTGGGCCCCTGCACCCACGTGGGAGACCCAGAAGAAGCGTCTGGCTCCTGGCTTCAGATCAGCTCAGCTTCAGCCATTGCGGCCATCTGGGGAGTGAACCAGTGGATGAAAGACCTTTCTCTGCCTCTGCCTCTGCCTTTTTATCACTCTGCCTTTCAAATAAATAAATCTTTAAAAAAAGATCAATAAACAGCAAGTCAAATCTAAACCAATTATATAAAGAAAGACTAATTTAGTATGTTTAATAAAAGGCGGCTCTAAAATGCCAGTTATTGGACAGGTGGTGAGCCTAGTAGCTGAGTATCAGGAAGCCACGCACATCCCATACTGGAGTGTCTGGGTTGGACACTTGGCTGCAACTCCTGACTCCAGCTTCCTGCTGCACGTCTGGGAGGCAGCAGTGATCCCTCAGGGAACCCGGAGAGCTGGGCTGCATTCCCTGCTCCGCACCTCTACCCTGGCCAGCCCCAGACGCGACAGGCTTCTGGAGAGCATTCTCCCTCATGTCCTGTTGCTCTCAAATTTAAAAACAAACAAAATGACAAAAACCAAAAAGACAAAAAAATCTCCCTGATAGTATAGTATAGTAACTTTTTAGATTTTTGTTCTCTATTGCTTAGTGAAATACTGTATTTTATTGACCTACTTGGTACAATATTAAAGAACAAGTACCCTTCACATACCCTCCATCTCCTCCTCCTCACCACTGTCTCCTGAGTCTGGCCAGAGCAGCCACGGGGTGCCCTGAAGTGTTGGTGACAATCAGTGTGGCTTCCAGCCTGGGAAAGTTGAGACATCCCTCCCACCCTCTGTGAACGTGCTAAAGGCAAGCTCTCAAAGGTGGGGTGCTGATGGAGAAATCGCTGCACTTGGTGTATTTGGAGTTTCCAAGAAAAGAAACCTGAGGTCCAAGTACTCCAGACTCCAAACATACATCAGAATTCCTAGCTCCCCTGTGATTTTCCCCATTTCAAAATTAAGTATCTCAGCGAGTCAGAAAAATCCAACAAAACTTTACTGAATGGCATGCTTTAAAAGTAAAACTCGGATTTTTAAAAAATGCAAATTATTTAAAGGACTTAAATACCACCCCAAATATATTAATGCTTCTCTCCATAACTGCTACCAAGAGCTCTCTCCTATCCAAAAAGGTATTTGAGCTTACGATATTCTGATGCAAGTATTTTTATTAGAAACTTATAGAACAGGCAAACTCTCCCTAGTAAAAGATTTAAGGGGTTTTGGTTCTTTTTTAATATTCATTGCTGAATGACCTGCTATGGGCTTAACTTTGTCTTCCAGAAATTTCTAAATGGAAGTCCTGTTCTGCCATGCCTCAGATTGTGCCCTAATTTGGAGACAGGGTCATGGCAGATGTAACCATTTCAGGTGTGGTCATGGGAGGGGTCGGTGGCTGCTAGTCCAACAGGACAGGTGCCCCCACGACAAAGGGAGGTCTGATGGCGCACAAGGGACGACGGCGTGACAGTGAAGCCAAGGCCAGGCTGATGCGTCTGCAAGCCGGTGAATAAGTCTCTAGAAAACATCGTACCCAAATGAACATTAAAATCCCGAGCACCACAATGCCGGCCCCCAACGTGGTTTATTTCCTACTGCTAAATAATCTTTTTATTCTTGAAACTAAAAACCATGTGGTGATTGAATATACTCCTTTTTGTGTATTGATGGGTTGGCCTGGAACTGCCGCATCTAAGTTTACAAGGAAAGCTGGCCTGTACTTCTCTTGCTGCTGACATGCTCACCAGGTGTTTGGTACCTGGGTTATGCTGCGTCTTGAAGAGTAGCTCCTTTTTCTCTACTGCTAGGAAGTAACTTTGACAGTCACGAGTAGTTTCCTCTGAATACTTGTGACGCTCTCCTGAGAAGTAGCTTGGGCCTCCAGTTTTCTCTACTATGAAAAGGAGCTTATTTCAAAAAGGAAAAATCTGATGATGGGAAGAGAGTATGGAGATACAGAGGCCAGGAAGCGTGTGATGACGTGAGAAACCGCCTTTCCATAACATGACAAAGTTAAGATGGAAAACCTAACCCTTTTCACAGCAATGTTTGATAACATGTAAAATTTCTGAAGGGCTGATGCTGTGGCATAGTGGGCTAAGCCTCCACCTGTGGCACTGGCTCTCATACGGGCACCAGTTCGAGTCCCGGCTGCTCCTCTTCCAATGCAGCTCTCTGCTGTGGTCTGGGAAAGCAGTAGAAGATGCCCAAGTGGTTAGGCCGTTGTACCCACATGGGAGACCTGGAAGAAGCTCTTGGTCTTGGCTTCAGCTTGGCCCAGCCCAGGCTGCTGTGACCATTTGGGGAGTGAATCAGCAGATGGAAGATCTTTCTCTCTGCCGCTTCCTCTCTGTAACTCTGCATTTGAAATAATAAAATGAATTAAAAAAATTAAAAAATAAAATCATATTAATAGATAAAAGGAGAAAGTCATGATCACCTCCATTGTTGCATACATAGTATTTGATATAATTGTATACCCATTTGTTAGCAAACAAAAAAGCAATTGTTAGCAAATAAAAATATAGAAAAACGTCATAAACCTCAAAAGAAATCTTATTTGACTCTTAAGCTAAAAATTTTTCCTGTGAAATTACAGTGAGGATAACAATGGCATAAAGTTTATGCTTATGGTTCAGTCTTCCTTTCCAGTATTAGCTGTGCCTTTCTTATTCTCATGCTCAGTTTAGATCAGTTTCCTTTTCAAAAAAAAACTGCCTTTGGTTTTCTTGATTGTTTCTAAATTTTTGTTTGCTATTTCATTACTTTGTGGCCCTATTTTTATTTCTTAGCTTCTGTTTTCCTTAGTTTTGTCTGTTTTCTGACTTTTGAATTTAAATGTTCATTTTTATCTTTCTTGTATATAATGCAGATATTTAAAGGCTTCTAACTTTATGCACTTATTTTCGTGAACCACTTTAGTTCAATCTCAAGATTTGATCTGTGGTATTTCTGTTATCATTTGGTTCTAGAATACTTTGAGTTTCTACTGTTGTTTCCACTTTAACCATCAGTTGTTAATGTGTGTGTGTGTGTGTGTGTGTGTGTTTTAAAGATATTATTTATTGGGGCTGGCGCTGTGGCGCAGCAGGTTAAAGCCCTGGTCTGAAGCGCCAGCATCCCATATGGGTGCCAGTTCTAGTCCCGGCAGCTCCTCTTCTGATCCAGCTCTCTGCTATGGCCTAGGAAAGCAGTAGAAGATGGCCCAAGTCCTTGGGCCTCTGCACCCACGTGGGAGACCTGGAAGAAGCTCCTGGCTCCTGACTTCGGATCTGCACAGCTCCAACCATTGCAGCCATCTGGGGACTGAACCAGCGGATGGAAGATCTCTGTCTCTGTAACTGTCTTTCAAATAAATAAAAATAAATCTTTAAAAAAAGATATTACTTATTTGAGCGGTGGAGTTAGAGAGGAGATGAACCAGGTACTCTGATATGGGACAGAGTGGCTGTTAGTGAGAAGAGAGATAACAAGGGTGTGGAAGATAGGCAACCTTTATACTGTTGATGGGAATTTAAGTTAGCACAGTCATCATGGAAAGCTCTAGAGTAGTCTTAAAATACATGTATAAAAGCAGAAATCCCAGAACACTCAGCGGCTCCACTTGGGTATGCATCCGAAGGGTTTGAAATCAGTGTGTTGAGGCCGGCGCCGTGGCTCAACAGGCTAATCCTCCGCATTGCGGCGCTGGCACACCGGGTTCTAGTCCCGGTCGGGGCACCAGATTCTGTCCCGGTTGCCCCTCTTACAGGCCAGCCCTCTGCTGTGGCCTGGGAGTGCAGTGGAGGATGGCCCAAGTGCTTGGGCCCTGCACCTCATGGGAGACCAGGAGAAGCACCTGGCTCCTGCCATCGGATGAGCGCGCTGTGCCGGCCGTGGAGGCCATTGGAGGGTGAACCAACGGCAAAAGGAAGACCTTTCTCTCTGTCTCTCTCTCTCACTGTCCACTCTGCCTGTCAAAAAAAAAAAAAAAAATCCGTGTGTTGATGAGATGTCTGCACGTCCCTGTTGACTGCAGCACTGTTCACAAGGGACAGGCTATGGAATTGACCTAAATGTCCATCTTCAGATGAGTGGGTACAGATGTGTCTACACAATGGACTACTGTTTGGCCTTTAGAAAGAGGGAAATTCTGTCACCTGTGGCAACGTGGAGGGCAGTATGCTAAGGGAAATAAACCAGGCTAAGAAGGACAAATATGGCGTGTTCTCACTTCTGAGTAGAATCTACAACAGTTGAGCTCCTAGAAGGAGAGAATAGAACGGTGATTCTAGAGACTGGGCTTGGAGGAATGGGGAGATTTGGGATGTATACGTGCAAGGGTATGATGTGTTACCAGGAGGAATAAATAAGTATTTGAAAAAAAGTCTTCAATGATTAACAGATCATTCTCAATTATTTCCCTAAAAAAAATCACAATTTTAACAAATGTTTAATTGAAAAAGGTATGCTTTTTAGCTTTAAAATTCACGTATTTTTAAAAATTGAGACTTTGCTGAACCAGTTGGGTTTTTTGCTTTCCAAATATATTGGGTGTGTTTGAAAAGTATATCCTCTCTACTTGTTGGATGTATGATTCTTCATATATGTGTAGGTCAGCTTGTTAGTTATACTGTGAGAGAGGTGATGGGACAGAGGTTCAGAACGTAGGTTCTGGAACGGGCTGCCTGCATTTCAGTCCTGGCTCTGCTGCTTAGTCGCTCTGTGAGAGAGGTAATAGGACAGAGGTTCAGAACGTAGATTCTGGAACGGGCTGCCTGCATTTCAGTCCTGGCTCTGCTGCGTAGTTGCTCTGTGAACTTGGACTTAACTCTCTATTTCTAATTTCTTCTTCTGGAAAATATAGTTAACAGTTTTCAGTATTAAATCAATTGATATCTTTTTTTTTGACAGGCAGAGTTAGAGATTGAGAGAAAGGTCTTCCTTCTGTTGGTTCACCCCCCAAATGGCCACTACGGCCAGCGCACTGCGCCGATCCGAAGCCAGGAGCCAGGTGCTTCTCCTGGTCTCCCATGGGGTGCAGGGCCCAAGCACCTGGGCCATCATCCACTGCACTCCCGGGCCACAGCAGAGAGCTGGCCTGGAAGAGGGGCAACCGGGACAGAATCCGGTGCCCCGACCGGGACTAGAACCTGGTGTGCCGGCGCCGCAGGCTGTGGATTAGCCAAGTGAGCCACAGCACTGGCCAAATCAATTGATATCTAAAGTGCATAGATAGTACCTAGGATATATGAGTGCTATATAATTATGTCTACTTTGGAATTGTTCCAAATTACGTTTGAATTACTTTTCTGTCAGTCTGTGATAAAGACATGCTGAAGTCACCACTGTAGTCTGCATTTTTCCCCTGTTCTTTGGTCAGTCTTTACTGCGTGTGTTGTAAGGCTACGATTTCTGCATATAAATACTTACGTCTACTTGGTGTATATCTGTTTCTGTTATGACATGGAAATATCCTTAATCTAGATGATTTTGTGGCGATTAGAAAAAGCCACCCCCTCCAGGATGGCTCAGAGCTCCCTGCAGCAGGCAGCAGCAGTTGGCTGGAGCTTGTCTGGAAGTCTGTATGGAAGTGCAGGTCTTGGGGTACCGTGCTGGGAGAGGCTCCTGAACCCCGCCCCCTCGGCCGTGGAGGCCACTGTGGGCTTCGGACAGTCCTTCACGGAGGCAGAGGAGCAGTCTCGGACGAGCTGAGAAGACCCGGCTGCTCCCGACACATCTGGCCTTCAGGCGTGGGCTGGGAACTCTGGTGGACCAGGGCAGCGCACTTGATGTGAGGCAGAGGGGCCGGGGGTCCTCGCTGCTTCTGGGACTGGTGGGCTGCAGGGAGTGGAGATTCAGGTAAGGTGACCCAGGAGTTGAGCAAAGATCTGTCCTCAGGAAGCGCGGGCTCATATAGAAGGTTCCATCCACGAGACGGACAGAAAACACTCCACTCGCAGATGAGGGTGCTGTGGAAGTCATAGATGTAGGTTAGGAGGTGGGGCCTGCAGAGATTCTTTAAGCTGAGACTCACGGGACATCCACGTGGTGGGTTGTTCCCTACCCTTCTCCTCCTTGGTATCCATTCTCCAGCCACACTGAGTGACATCAGGCTCTGGCCCTCTGCTGCCCTGTGTCTTTCCCCTCACCTTTCCCACACTCCAGGGAAAGGCGCTAAGTCAAAAAAATACACAGGCTGGAGTCAGGCTCCTGGGTCTGAAACTGTTCTTTACTATTCTCGGGACGACGGGCATGTACTTAACACAGCCCTCCTCCTCGGTTTTACTTCCATTTCTTAACCTCTGTCGTGGCTTTCTGCCTTGTCTCTGCTGATCTTCCTTCCATCCCATAACCACCAGGACCACCTCTCATCTGAAATTTAGAATCCTTTGAGCAGCTTCCCGTAGATTTTAAATAGAATGTAAATTCCTCCCCACATACCTTTCTGTGTTGTCCCGGCCTCTCCCGTGTATGGATTCCAGTCTTGGTTCCGTGCTGTGTGGCATGCAGCTCATTCTCATTGCAGGACCCTTGCACTGGGGCTTACTCTTTCTGCCAACAGTCTCCTGTCTCAGCTCCGATGCTCGGACTTCACAGAGGTCTGTCTTTGTACCTTATCTGAAGTTGCTTCCTCCCATCCCAAATTGCTCTGCACCAGACTACTTGTTTAGATCTATTCAAAAGAAGTTGATGATCAAAAGTGATATTATATGTATGTTGATTTTTTTTTAAAGATTTTATTACTTGAGAGGTAGAGTTACAGACAGGGAGAGGGGAGACAGAAAGGTCTTCAATCTGCTGGTTCACTCCCCAAATGGCCAGAATGGCTGGAGCTGGGCTAATCTGAAGCCAGGAGCCAGGAGCTTCTTCCAAGTCTCCCATGCAGGTGCAGGGGCCCATGGACTTGGCCATCTTTTGCTGCCTTCCCATGGTGTAGTAGGGAGCTGAATCAGAGAGGAGCAGCTGGGACATGGACCAGTGCCCATATGGGATGCTGGTGCCACAGGCAGAGGCATAGCCCACTGTGCCATAGCACTGGGCCATATGTGTGTCTGACACATTAAATAGTATCAGATACTTGGGAAAATGCCAGAATGTATTTGCTAGATGCATGGCTGAATGCTGTCTTCTTCAAGAAGCCGTCTCAGCACTCCCACAGTAGGTACTTCCCTCTTCCTGGAGCCCCAGCATCCCAAGAAAACCACCAGCATTTGACTTCTTGGAGATTTGTGAATTTCGTAGCTGGTGAGCTTTGGAAGCCAGAGTGTTCCTTGGTGAAGAACCTTTCCATTGTCTTCCTTCCTCTTCCTCCCCTCTTTGTGCTCTGCCTCCTCCTCCTCCTCTTCCTCTTCCTCCTTTTGTTCTCTTCCTCCTTTTAAAAGCATTACTTTGGCCCACTAGCTGGAGTGCCTGGATTTTCTAGGCATCTTCATGTGTGTGTGTGCAAATCTGTGAGGTAGCTTTTCTCCATTTTGTAAATGAAGATGAGAGAGGTTAAGTAGCTTTTCCAAGACCCCTGTAGGTGGTGAAGGTGGGATGTAAGCCCAGGCCTGCCTTCCTCCCTTTGAACCTCATAGCTCCAGCTAGTCAACAGTAGTCTTCGAGCTGTATTACCACCCCAGTGAAGGCCATGGCTGGAGATTTCGTAGTGCGTGTTACATCTGTTCCTGAAAGGCGATAGCTATATAGGGAGAAAAATGTAGACATGTAAACAGTGCTCTACCGGAACCTGTTCTTTGTGCTGTCTGGGATTATAGCACTTGAGAATGCTGTCATTTCCTCCATTTCCTCCTTGCTGTAGGAACGCATCGCCACTGTTGTAACTGCAGCCGTGATGTGAGTGCAGGCACAGATCGGGAGAACTGCAGAAGGTCGGCTCTGTGACTGCTGAGCTCGCTGCCCTTGTTCCCTGGAGAGTTCAGTCAGCATTGCCAGGCACTGGTATCCTGCTAGTCTCTGTCTGGACCGCAGAACCAAGGCTCAGAAGGAAGGAGGGCTCTTCTGGGCATGCTCTCTACAGAGTTAGGGAGGTTTAGTAGAAACGGCCTCCTTCAAGACTTCATTTTCAGCAACTATCAATAATTCAAGGTCAAGATGGTACTTTTTTTTTTTTTTCCATGAAGAGCAAAATTGGAAAATCTTACTACAAATGCTTAAGTATTTGCCAGAAAAAAATATTAACCTAAATTTACATCCACTGACTTGTGAAGGTATATAATGTGATTTATTCATCTGTACATCTATAGCCTTTATCTTTTTTTTTTTAAGGATTTATTTATTTATTTGAAAGGCAGAGTTACAGATAGGCAGAGGCAGAGAAAGAGAGAAGGAGAGACAGAGAAATCTTCCATCTGTGATCTGAAGCCAGGAGCTTTTTCCTGGTCTCCCACATGGGTGCAGTGGACCAAGGACTTGGGCCATCTTCTGCTGCTTTCTCAGGTCATAGAGAGAGCTTGATCAGAAGTGGAGTAGCTGGGACTCGAACCACCAACCATATGGGAAGCCAGCACTGTAGGCGTCAGGACGCTTTATGTGCTACACTACAGTGCAAACCCCTCTGTCCTTTATCTTAACACAACAGTGAGCATTCAGTAATGTTTTCTCGTGAAGAGGGACTGGTGTCAGCATCCCCTGGGGTTTTATTCATGTAGAACACTTTCTGTTATATGCCATGGGTGTGAAGATGGGATTGTGAAGATGGGAGATTGTTAAGCATTACAAGTAGTAAAACAGAAGAGTGAAATGGTACTGAGCACATTGACTCAGGTGGTTGTGGCTGCGAGAACCCGGCTAGGCTTATTATTCCAGGTCTTTCCTCCACACTTGATTGAATTCAGGGTGCAGGCATAAAGGTGTACAAGGAAAAAGCATTTATTGAGAACAAACCAAAGTGCACACTCAAGAAATAGGACAGCTTGAGAGAGAGAGAGAGAGAGAGAGCGCGCGAGCGAGAGAGCACGAGCGTGAGCAGGCTTGTGAAAATGAACAAAGGGCCTAAAACAAAAAACCCAGGCTCGGACAGTAAAACCATCACAAAGACAAACCCCCAAACAAACCAAGCCTTCCATGTGTACCATTCAGAGGCATAAAGGGGTGATGTCCAGGGTGGAGCCCTGTTGAATATTAGCAAGGGGGTGGAAGTCAAGACTGGGTTTTTTAGTGTCTTTTTTTTTTTTTTTTAATTTGACAGAGTCAGACAATGAGAGAGAGAGACAGAGAGAAAGGTCTTCCTTCTGTTGGCTTACCCCCAAATGGCCGCTACGGCAGAGCTATGTCAATCCGAAGCCAGGAGCCAGGTGCCTCCTCCTGGTCTCCCATGGGGTGCAGGGCCCAAGCACTTGGGCCATCCTCCACTGCACTCCCAGGCCACAGCAGAGAGCTGGACTGGAAGAGGAGCGACCAGGACTAGAATTGACGCCCATATGGGATACCGGCGACGCAGGCGGAGGATTAACCAATGAGCCACAGCACCGGCCCCTGAAGACTGGGTTTTTAACAATGCCAGTTGTCATTGTACCATAATAAAGACAAAGTAACAAATGATAGAATCCCAGTGGATATTAGAACAGGTAATTTTTTCAGCGCTGCTGGCTGGTGAACAAAGCCATATGTGGAGGATGTTCCGTTGTTCGATGGACTGTATGTGAAGAAATACCTTTCTTACATGCAGTTGAGGTGCAGAGTCACAGAAGTAGTCCAGAAAACGTCACGTCCAACACCAGCCAGTGTGAGCCAGCCAGTAAGTTGTGTAGAGGGTCTCTCTACAGCTGACCCACGTCCAGGGCCGTGTCAAGGGCGAGTGCTAGGGCCCAGGCCCTGAAGTTGGGAGTGGACGTTTCTGACTCTGGGGTCTGGGCTTACAGGGATGCAGCAGCTACCCCCCAAGTGCAAGAATGGACTCAAGGCTTGGGGACAGAGTCATTGTCTCAGCACGATTCACTTGTTCTTCCATGTTTTCGTGTATTCACTAAATGCTTATCCAGTGTCATTCTGTAATTATACTGTACAGAGTGCAGTAGTGAACATGACAGGCAAGGTTATAATGCATGGAGTATAATACTAAATTCATGTGATAGGTTATGGGAAATCTGGGTTTCATGGCACGTAGCACTAATAGCAAATGCTTACTGAACAGCTCCTGTGCCTCAGACCAGTTCTTAGAGCTTTGTATGTACTGGTAAACTTACTCCTCATGATAACTACAAGTATTAATATTTACACTTTTTAAAAGATTTGTTTATTTGAAAGTCAGAGTTACAGAGAGAAAGAGAGAGATCGAGAGAGATCGAGATCTTCCATCCGTTGGTTCACTCCCCAACTGGCCGCAGTGGCCAGGGCTGAGCTGATCCGAAGCCAGGAGCCAGAAGCTTCTTCCCGGTCTCCCACGTGGGTGCAGGGGCCCAAGGACTTGGGCCATCTTCCACTGCTTTCCCAGGCCATAGCAGAGAGCTGGATGGGAAATGGAGCAGCCGGGTCTCGAACTGGCGCCCATATGCTATGCTGGCACCGCAGGCTGCGGTCCCAATATTTATACTTTATATATAGGAAAATGGAGATCCAACAAGGTGAGCTTTTACTGCCTAGATTCTCTCAACTAATAAATGATAGACTCCAGACTACACACCAGCTTGCATTCCTTCTATGCCACCTCTCTGTTGCCTGTAGGTTTTTCTAGTGTTCAGGGGAAAGCTGAGCGGGGCTAGGACAAGGACTGGGAGAAGGTTCCAGAACAGGGGCCAGACAGTAAGATGTGGGGGAAGGAGCAGAGCTACAGCTGGGGAGAAGGTGGGCAGCCTGGGTGGGAGGCAGGAGTCGGAATGCCAAGTTCAACTCTCAGAGGCAAGAGGGAGAGAGAGAAAGTGGAGAGCAGTGGGACACTGGAGTCAGCGGCCACGTTTGCTCTCGGGTGATGGGTGAGCTGGTGCTGGGGCTCGGCCAAGTGCTGCAGGCATTCGGAGTTGCGATCCTGTTCATAGCCAGCCTCCCCACAGAGCCCCCCCCCGCCCCCCCCCCC
>CM027403.1:83746579-83767557 GCA_015711505.1 Sylvilagus bachmani | reverse complement strand
GAGACCCAGGTTCTTGAGCCATCGCCTGCTGTTTCCCAGGTGCGCCTAAGCAGGGAGCTGGTTGGGAAGTAGATAGCCAGGACTCATACAGGCGCTGAGAGAGGGGATGTTGGTGTTCCAAGTCGTACCTCAGTGCCAGGCCACATGCCCGCCCCTTCTTCATTCTTTCTGTGTCTGTATTCACAGCCCTCCGCCCACAGCCCTGCTCACTTCGTGCGCCGTTCATGCTGTCTGAAGATGCTTCTCTTCCCTGGTTACTGGCTCTTTGTTGCCCACTAATTTCTCTGTGAAAGGGTTGGATGAGTCCAAGAAACAGGGCGTCGCTAGAAGGAGTGTTGCACTTCATTTAGACTAGCAGAGCATTTTATGGTTTTGAAAGTAGATTGTATATAAAAGGAAATGTTACTGTATGAAAGTGAATGAAAAATGGGTCAATGAAAACTGCTTTGTCTATGTGAAGTCAACCGTTTAGGTGATATCAGAGGTGGATCCTTCAGTACAAAACAGAATTTTGGTGTGATTTTTCTGTGGTTTCTAGCCCTAATTTTTGGATTGACTTTTCCCCCCCAATTTTAATAGCAGTCGTCTAATATAAGTAGTCTAAAAATGCTGAATTTAAGTGTTTTAGCTCAAGGAAAAATGTAGTACTAAATGTGAAGACATCTTAAGCTGGTGTCCACTTTTAGAACTGAGCACGCACAGAGTAATTTCCGGGCCTGTCTCGCTGTCTGGACAGCTTGCAGCAGGCATGCTACCTTTACCAGCTGGGGGGCTTGAAGAATTCGCACATAGCATACTTCGTGTGATCAGCACCCCAGGGGGAAAGAGGCCAGGAGTGTTTTGGAACAATGAGCCTCTGTCCTTCTGGGGGAAGATGTAGACTCTGCATTTCAGTTCTGTCCGGAAGGGAATAACTGACATTATTACTGCTTTTGAAAGAGGCCGCCTTGGTGTGTTGTAACGTCTCCCTGGACTGCTTTTTTGGAAAGCCAGAGTTGTGTGTTTCAGTGAAGTTACCGCTTCAGCAGGGAAGGTTTGCAGAGAGCGTTTCGTTTACAAACAGCAGAGTATGCACTGGAGTGCATGATCTCTGGTCTTCGGGGGCTTGTAATCTGCTTTAAGTGGCTCATATTTTACTTGGATGCTGCTGTAATTAAAGTGAATAGAGTGTGTGTGTGTGTGTGTGTGTGTGTGAGAGAGAGAGAGAGAGAGAGAGAGAGAGAGAGAGAGAAATTGATTTTTTAGGTTATTCCTGGAACTTCAGCTATGATAGTTATGGTTCTTAGCAAAGCAGAAAAGTGGGGAGGCCAAAGTAGGTGTGTAGTCAGCCCATCAGTGAACTAATCATAGGAGAAAGAAAGTTGACCCCTTTTAGCAACGAAGTCAGGCAGAGGCCAGCCAAGCAGGGAGATGGATTTCGGCAATATTGACCATCAGGGTAAGATATATCATTAAGTGCATCCATTTTAACACTGGCTCTGATAATAAAAGTGTCAAAAATATCCCAAGGAACAAAGACATCCCTAGAGTTAAACTTGGGAGTTTTTCACGTAGAAGATTCAGGTGTCCGTGACCGTCCCAAGATCCTAGGTCCGCTAATGCTGAAGACGCTCACGGGCCGTTTTCTTGTTCCGTCTGATGTGGTGTCCGTCTCCCTCTCGTCTTCCTCGGGTCCTGCAGGTTTCTCCCGTGGCTCACTGCTCCTCTCTGTGTGGTTCCAGCTCTCAGAGCCCAGAGGTGCATGGCCTGGGTCAGGGTGTGAGAGCAGAGGAGCAGCTGGGAAGGGGGTCCCTGGGTCCCTCCACCCCCGGATACTGTCAGTGTGATAGTTCCTGCAGGGATTGCACTCTCCGCAGCACAGTGTGAAGGGTTTGCAGGCACAGAGCCGCGTGAGACGGCATAGGACAGCGAGGCGGCGCGGGGAACCAGTGCTGGAGAGCCAGGAGCAGGCGCACGGCCACAAAGATGAACTTCGACCCGAGGGAAATTCCAGAGGTGACGCAGGGCCAGAGCTGGCAAGGATTAGAGACATGGGCAGACGTACAGAGGTGAGGAGTTAGCTGCTGTGAACAGTCTGCTTTTTAAAGACTTTTACTGTTTATTTGAGAGAGAGTTAGGACAGCGAGAGGGACAGAGAGCAAGGTCTTCCATCTGCTGGTTCACTCTCTAAATGGCTGCAATGGCCAGAGCTGGGCTAATCCGAAGCCAGGAGCCAGGAGCTTCTTCTGGGTCTTCCATGCAGGTGCAGGGGCCCGAGCACTTGGGCCATCCTCCACTGCTTTCCCAGGCCATAGCAGAGAGCTGGATTGGAAGAGGAGCAGCCGGGACTAGAACCGGTGCCCATCTGGGATGCCGGCGCTGCAGGCAGAGGCCCAGCCCACTGCTAACCCTCAAAGGGTCTTCTTGAGGGCAGATCAAAATAACTGAAGGTAGAGACACAGAAGGGGCTTCATGTAGAACGATGGCCTTGGCGAGGGTTTTCTTTCCCTTGCGGAGAGCTGGCTCCTCTCTTCTGGGATGAGCTGAGGGGAGCTCTTGCTGAATAAAGAACCACATCACGTGTTAGTGTAGGCCCTGCCATCATTATATATTGTAGAAGAAGGAAAAAAAACTTAAATTTCTTCAAAAATACATATGCTGCCAACTCGCGTGCATTACCTATTTTGATTGTCTCAGTCAGGCTTGAGGTTGGGAGCTGGCTTCCCATCTCACAGATGAGAAATAAGGCTCTGAGAGATTATGTTAAGTCTCCTCAAGTCACTCACATTTGGTTCTCTATGTTGCCCAGTTGCTTTGCTCCGAGTTTTATGTTGTATGATATTTGAAACATTCTTTAAAAATAAAAGTTCAAGGGGCCGGTGCTGTGGCACAGTGGGTTAATGCCCTGGCCTGAAGTGCCAGAATCCCATATGGGTGCCGGTTTGAGTCCCAGCTGCTCCACTTCCTATCCAGCTCTCTGCCATGGCCTGGGAAAGCAGTAGAAGATGGCCCAAGTCCTTGTGCCCCTGCACCCACGTGGGAGACCTGGAAGAAGCTCCTGGCTCCTGGCTTTGGATCAGCACAGCTTCGGCCACTGCAGCCAATTGGGGAGTGAACCAGCGGATGGAAGACAGACTTTGTCTCTCTCTCTCTCTCTTTCTCTCTCTGTGTAACTCTGACTTTCAAATAAATAAATAAATCTTAAAAGTTCAAATTATATAAGACAGTTTTATATAATATGAGGAATATCTATACTAGAGGACTTCAAGACATTCATAGAATTAAAAGATAAGTATTTGAGTACAAAAATTTGAAATCATATATACATGAGGTCTTCAAAGAATTCATAGGAAATGTGTCTCAAAGAATTATGCATGTATTTCAAATATTTATCCACCCAAATTAACTTTACCTTTTAATTCTGTTTTCTGTGATCCTTTTGAGGTACTTTTGCCTATAATTGGTAGCATAAGTCATTTTTTTCAGATCAAAAAGAGAAAATTTGTTTTAGGACCCAACACCTGGAATAAATTCTCTTTGAGGCTCATTATGACAAGACCGGGTTCTGATTCTGGAAACATGGTAGGCTAAGACACTCAGACCAGTCCTGACACTGAAAATAGCTACGAAAATCTGGAATGGATGCACGTGTAATCAGAAACCAAAAAAATCATTAAATCACCCTGCTCAAATCTTAGAGGGTACGAGGACTTGGAAAGGTTGACGAGACCCTGAAGCCACTTCTGCAGTACAACTTTGGCCAGGTGTTATTCTAAGCTGCAGAACTGGCCAGCTGGAGCCGAGGGCCCTCCCCGGGTAGGGAGTGTAGAGAGACGTTGTCCCTGCGTATAGCCGAGAGCCCCAGGGCTCACCATGTGGTCAGGGTGCGGTGCAGATAGGCACATGCACTTCTTGCCAGGTGATGCCTGGCCGGCAAGAACACCCACCAAATGCCAAACCAGCACAGCTGCCTGACCTTGGAGTGTGAACCTTCAGAGCTGTGAGCCAAAGTGAACCTCTTGTGGGGTTTTGTTGTAGTAACAAAAAGCTGCCTAATACTCAAGGGACTGAAGACAGGATTAATAGATATTTTGTAGTCTGAATAGCCTTGTTTACTTCTTGATAAAAGAATTTGTGAGATATAGTTTATTTTGTAGTTAACTTGAGATTGGAATTGGCTTGAAATCAATGAATAAATGATGTAGTTAATATAAATTAGTGTAATTTAACTTAACTTCTTAGTTATTAATAGTTATTAAACCACTAGCAGTTGATTTGCTGATCTAATTAGCTACTGACTTGATTTAAGGTATTTAAATTCCCAGATGTTCTAAAGTGCATCACGCTGACATTGACTGTGTGCGGTTTGCATGTCCAACTGAGATGTAGATAACGATATGCGAGATTTCCGAAAAATTGAGCAGAAGTCTGTGATGCGTCTCAGTTACCTGAATATGCCATGAACACTAGTTGCATTTTAAAATTTAAATGTTGTTATTTTTCCATTTTATCTACCAACTTAATTGAGCTTAAGGGATAAATAACATCGGGAGCATGCAGAGGTAAGACAGTAGGGACCGTTTTACATGCATGTGACTGGGCCCCACTGCGGTGGAGCCGTCACATGGTGTGTGTTCCCCAGAGAATGGGCTCAGTTTTCAGTTCTGTTGAAACCTAGAGCCGAGGCCTAGTGGGTGGAAAGGACAGAACTGCTGTTTTCCTGCTGTGATAAAGGTGTCTCCACATGTTGCATGTGTGCTATGCAGTTCATCCCTAGAGAAGCAAATTATTCCTCAAGAATGTGGTAATGAGGTGAAGTGCACTGTGTGCCAGCAGGCTTAATAGATCAAATTTCGTATCATTTAAATCGGGGCATTCATTTTCATTACAAGATGGAGTCCGCAATGGAAATGGAAGCAGCCTATGGGGACAGTGCAGTGAGCAAGTACAGGCAGTAAGCCCACAGTCGTTGGCTCTGGAAATGCTGACCTCATTTACTTGCGCCAGACTTGTTGAAAGACGGCTGTCAGAAGAAAAACAAAACCCCCTCCATGTGCAGTATTAATGTTAATAGCGCTTAGCAAGGAGAAAGCGCCACGTTCAAGTTACATACCATGAAGAATAATTCCTTTGAATGCAACATGAAGCCAGAGGAGGGAAATACAGTTTCCACGTTCTGTGGTGTTATTCCTCAGCATTCACGTACTGAACACCCATCTTGTCAGAGCTTAATGGAAGGCACAGACCTCGCTCAGGAGGCTTGTAATCCGTGCAACCTCCGGCCAGGAATGGGTTTCATAGGAGTCGGTCAGCCTCCTGTGTTTAGTCAACATTTTCATGTTTTGATTTGCATTCAGTCAGCTGTAAATTAGAAGGCAGCTTGGAAAAAAAGAACGTTTTAGAAGAGATGGCTGATTTTTTAGGAAAGTACAGGTAAATGGGAGAAAGTGGCTGAATTCATTTTCAAGACCTCTGAGAAGAGGAAAAATTAGGAAAGTGAGTATGGGGACCCTGAGATGGATACCAGATCTTGAGCTTGAGTTCTCAAGAGAACGGTGCAATCAAGAGTGCAGGTCCTTAGGCTGGACTCGCCACTTGAGTGAATGAATAAACACACAGGAACTTGTTCTACAAGTCAATGCAAAACGTAAGTGAATGTAGGGCTTTATAAAATTAAAGTAAGTGGGTTACACGCTCTCAAAGTGAAAGAAAGTAGCCAGAGTGCTTAATGGGAAAAACAGGTTCTGTGCTCAGAAAGGTGTAGATTTGAGTATTATCTCTGCCACTCACTTTTTGTTTGACCTTGAGTGAAATATTTAACCTCATAAGCCTATGCCCTCACAGGAAAGAGGAAAAGAGATGTAACTTGTAAATTATTTGGCACATAGCAGATTAAAATCTCAAAAGGAATAAAAATGCTTATTTCTATGTTATGAAGATTTTTTTAATTGGTGTAATTTTAAATATTTGATTCTTGAGAGAAATTTTACATTGGACTTCCTTTGATAATCACTGTGGTTAAGAATACCTTTTCCAAGTACTTTGTGAATAAGGAGAATAGTTTCATTGAATAAGAATTTATACTATGTGATTAGGTAAAAGAACAGCCTGATTGATGAGAAATATTTAGCCTGTCCCAGAAGAGGACAAATGGCAGAGCACTGTTCAACCTGTGCACGGTTGAACCTGTATTAGTTAGACCTTGCCATGTAACAAACGGTCCCAATATTCAGTAGTTTCAAACAACCACTGTTTCATATGGCTCTTGATTCCGTGGATCAACGATGTTGACTGAGCTTGGCAGGGAAGTCCTTCTGGTCTCGGCTGGTCACATAGATGCCTCCGTGGTAAAATGCCGAGTCCGTGAGGGCCTGGCCCTTTGTGAGTGCACTTTTGTGGGCTGCCATCTGCTACAAAGCCGCTTAGGCTTTGCACACAGTGGCTGGTAGGGTCCCAAGAGAGAATGGGAGGGGAGAATGTAAATTTTTTTGAACATTTGTATTTGTTTGAAAGGCAGAGTTACACGGGGGTGGGGAGAGATTGGTCTTCTGTCTCCTGGTTCACTCCCCAGGTGACCACAATGGCTGGGGCTGGGCTGGGGCAAAGCCAGGAACCAGAAGCTGCTTCAATGTGTCCCACATAGGTGGCAGGGCCCCAACACTTGGGTCATCCTCCGCTGCTTCCTCGGGCTCATCAGCAGGGAGCTGGCATGGAAGTGGAGCAGCGGGGACTTGAGCTGGTGCCCACAGGGAGGCAGCTTTGCCTGGGAAGCCACAGTGCCAGCTCTGCCATCCTGTTAGGTCTGTCCTTGGGACTGGCACACCATTATTTGCAGCATCCTCTGTTGGCCAGAGCAAGTAACAAGGCCAGCCCAGACTGGAAGGGAGGGGAGATGGACTCTGCCTCTCCATGGAAGGAGGTGCCACTCCAAAGGCGTGCATGTGGGCCGTCTTCTATGGTGGGGAAGTGACTCCTAGATTCATGGTGAGAGCTAGAGAGGAATGGCACGAGACCAGTTTCACCTCTGCCGTTTTCTCAGCAGAGCTGGTTAGAAGGGTGGTATGTAGCTTGACGGGAGCTGTGTTTGGGAGAAATACGAAAGAGAGCAACAGGCACTGATTTAGACTTTTTCTCAGAGCATATGTATTAAGAGTGTTTTCTAAAAATTCGATAATTTAGAGTTAAGCTTTAAATTAGATGAAATGTTGCAACAATTGGGTAATTGCAATATAGAGACTCAAATAGACTATGTAAATGTTTTAGAAAGAAGGGAAAGTGGGTGCCAGTGCTATGGTGTAGCAGTGCTAGCATCCCATATGGGCGCTGGTTCAAGTCCCAGCTGCTCCACTTCCTATCCAGCTCTCTGCTATGGCTTGGGAAAGCGGTAGAAGATGGCCCAAGTCCTTGGGCCCTACACCCACGTGGGAGACCTGGAAGAAGCTCCTGGCTCCTGGCTTCGGATCGGCACAGCTCTGGCTGTTGCGGCCAATTGGGGAGTGAACCAGCAGATGGAAGACCTCTCTCTCTCTCTGCCTCTTGTTCTCTCTCTGTGTAACTCTGACTTTCAAGTAAATACATCTAAAAAAAGAAAAAAGGGAAAGTGGACACAGAAGAGAAACAAGTCCAGCTTTTATCCCACTATGAAATATGCCCTGTAACCCTGAGTTTCTTCATCCTGAAGCAGTGAACTGGTTCTGTTTGTGGCCGTAGCTCTGTTTTGGACTCTGTGAGTGCGAGTGGGGGAAGAAGTCGTGTCTTGCCAGCCCCGCAGACGGCTTCTGGGTGGTGGCAGGCTGGGCATGTGCTTTACTCTTCTCGGAGTTTTTGCTCTGTGTCTGACCGTCACTGATTGTCACGTGACGGAGCCAGCGTTTAGCAGGAACTGCCATTCTGTTTGAGCTGCTTGAGCAGGGAATGAAATTAAAAGGGCCACAGAAGCACAGGATTTTAGTGAGGCAGTGTTTGTAGTCACCAGACTGTTGGTTACAGCTCTGAGCTGGCTCCTGGACGACTCCTGGTGAATGAGGCCAGGTAGAGACCTAGGGGTCGGAGAGGTTAGGGCCACGTCATGATACTGCTATACAAGTCTCACTTGGGATGTGAGAGTTAGCAATGAGTTACTGGGGCACTTGTGCCTCCTTAAGGTGTGTGCGCTCTGAGGGAACCCCTGGGCCACCCCTTCTAGAAGCCAACACAGAAGAGGGCAGAGCCAAGAAGAATGGAGAAAAGGGTGCAGCTCTCACATACACCCAAACAGCGCCTGACGTCTAACCTGCTTGTTCCATGGGGCTGTGAATTTAATTCATGGTTTAAGGCAGAATGAGGAGCGTTTTCTATGAATTGTTACCCAAGGCATCCTGACAGATACTGCCATGTTGATTTGCTTATGGGTTACTCAGAATGGTTGTATTTGGCAAAACATTGAGTATGTGATATTGAACCTTCACCAGAGGTTGAAACTGGAGTTCAAGCCATGGGCAATTTCCTGTGAAGGTGATGGGTGCAGTCATGGAATGAACTGAACATCTAATCCAAGCAGAGCTTGGAATGCGAGAAGAACATGCAGTCCAAGCAGAATCTGAGAACACAGTTCTTAGATGGGAGTTTGAGGAAGATGTGGGGAAAGACTTAACGAGAGAAATCGCCAGAGTCGAGCGGGGGCCTAGTGAGCAGTGTTGGGGTGTGGAAGAGGCAGTTGCTGCTCTCCACCGGAAGTTGAGCTTTTAGTTGCGTTGTGTAGCAGACCCACAGGGCTACAGGTCCCAAGTGAGGAGCTGCTTTTCCCAGCACCCTCTAACTTCAAGAAAGTCTACTGGAAAATAATTTGCTAGTCAAAGGTTGAGGGAGTTTTAAGTAGAAATTGTAACACGGCAGCAGACAGAGGCCCTGCAGTGGAGGCGGTGCACAGGTACCAGGAATGGAGGACGGCACTGCTGATGGCTGGCTTCTGTGTTGGGATTCCCTGGAGGAGGGTGTGGTGTTGGGAGGGAAAGTGGCATTGACAGGTTTGTCTACTGTAGGAGGGAGGGTGGGAGGAATGGGCACCGCAGAGGTGGTATAGGAGGGGCCGCTGAGGGAGTTCATGGCTAACGTCTTTGTTTTGCCCTGACAGTTGTCTGCTGAGAGTGACCAAGGAAGCAGCAGCGAGTCCAGAGCTTGGAAGGAGTGGTTAACGTTTACGCTTACTACCTCTAGGCACCGGAAAGGAGCGGAGGACAGAGGGACAGGGATGCTGGGCACATGGAGTCGGGTCTCATACGTTTGCCATGACTCCAGTGAGAGTGTTTATGTGATTCCCGCTGGCAAAGCGTAGTGACCCTTGAAGGCAGCTTGGGCTTTGGACGGAGGGGTGGAATCGGAGGTAAACTGGCAAAGTAATAATTGGAGGTGCTGGTGGGAATGTTGCCTGTTTTCTTAAGATCGCATTGTCAGTAGAAATAGTTTCAGATGAATTCAGAAACAGGGTATTGAAGAAAACATTGGGAATTAGAATGATTAGAAGGGATCATCAGCCCTCATTTCATCTTTCTGGGTTGAGGGTTGAGTGGTGGGCTTGAGCACAGTTAGAATGAAGGTGACGTGTGAGTGAAGGCAGCTGGTCAGTCACTTCTTGGATGTCTTCCGTCTCACGTGTTAATAACATTTTGAAATAAATGGAAATAACCAAAATTCACCAAGGGACCCTTGCAGGTTCCGCATGCTGAGGGTGGGTGCTCAGGGTCAGGCGGGTTAGTGGCCGAGTCTGTGGCCGGCTGTCCTCAGCTGCATGTATTCTGTGGTCACCTGCCGCAGGCTGGCCCCTGGGGTCCTGGAGGGGCTTGCTGCAGGAACTCTGGAGAGGGCCAGGCCAGGCGGGACAGCTTTTGGGAGTCAAGTAACAGGGTGGTAAAAAGCCCCTGGAGGGAAACAAAGGGGGTTTGATGTAACTAGTTGATTGCGAGTGCAGCCCGAGGCCTGCGAATGGGGGGCCTTCACAGTCCCCTAAGTTTGTGCTTCCTAATCAAGAGGTTAGTGTTCATGGAGCCCTGCTTCTCTTGAAAGGGGCCTATTCATCGGGCAGTCATTGGGAACATGTGTTGATGAGGCAGGGCTGGTGAAAGCTCCAACGTTGCTGAAAGAGGTCAGTGGTGTTTCTTAGCCTGCTGTACTCCATGGTAATTGACAGTGCTGCTATTAGGAGCCAATGGCTGTGCTGTCTCCCCTCAGGTTTTATGGATTGTTCTGGAAGTGACATATAACACTGTAAAGTCGGGGTGTGTGTTTATAGGTGACCCAGATCATGGCTTGGAGAATTCGGTTTAGTAGGTGATATGCTGTTGGTCTAGTTTATTATTTCATTTTTAATTTCTTTGTAAGTTCACTCCAGTTTTCTTCTTAGGTTTTCATGAACTTTCAGTGGTCTCTTGTGCATTTAATTACTGGGGAAAACCGATGTTATGTCTTTTTTTTAAAGATATATTTATTTATTTGAAAGAGTTACACAGAGAAGGAGAGGCAGAGAGACAGAGAGAGGTCTTCCATCCTCAGGTTCACTCCCCAGATGGCCACAATGGCTGGAGCTGCGCCAGTCTGAAGCCAGGAGCTTCCTCTGGGTCTCTGACGGTGGGTGTAGGGGCCTAAGGACTTGGACCATCTTCTACTGCTTTCTTAGGCCATAGCAGAGAGCTGGATTGGAAGTGGAGCAGCTGGGACTTGAACCGGCGCCCATATGGGATGCCGGCACCACAGGTGGAGGCTTTACCCGCTATGCCACATTTCTGGCCCTGATGTGATGTCTTTCTGCATTTTAATGTATTGTTTTTAGTTTTAGCCCAGATGCTTGCTTCACCCCTCTCCTGGAATGTCAGCTGCTGTCACTGAGTTTGCCCAGTGTGGGAGGAGCGTGCCCTTCAGGTGGTGATCAGCCTTAGTATCAACAGTAGTTGTGTAGGATTTTCTGTGTGTACTGTCATCAGTACCCCACACAGGAGTAGGGTGTAAAGTAAATAGAGCTCTCTCTCTCTCTCTCTCTCTGTCTCTGTCTCTCTCTCTCTCCTTCAGTTATCACATTCCCGTGACTTCTTTCTTCCATAATTATAAAATCTCAGGGCTGGGGTTGGGGCATGGTAGGTACAGCCTCTGCGTGCAGTGTTGGCATCCCATAAGGGTTTCAGTTTGAGTCCTGGCTGCTCCATTTCCCACCCAGCTCCCTGCTAATGCACCTGGAAAAGCAATGGAAAATGGCCCAAGTATTTGGACCCTTGCACCCACATGAGAGACCTGGAGGAAGCTCCTGACTCATGCCCTTGGCCTGGCCCAGCCCTGGCCTTTGTGGCCATCTGGGGAGCGAACCAGTGGGTCCAAGATACCCCGCTCTTTACCTATTTCTCTCTTTCCTTCTTTCTTTGTACCTCTGCCTTTCAAATAAATAACAAACTTTCTTTTTTCAAGGATTTATTTGAGGATGGAACTCGCATCTTTGACAGGTTTTTGTTAGGAATAAATTGTGTTGAAAGCTTGGCAAAACAGCATTATTGTGAGAGTGGAAAAAGTGTATAAGCCTTTAGCATCCACAGGTGCTTCATTTATTTAGGTTAGCCGAAATTGTGCATAATATTGAGGGCAAGTTCTTGGCTCCACAGGAGAAGAGAAGACAACACGTTTAATGGGAGCAGGAATGAGATTGATTGAAAGGGATAGCATGCACTGGATGTGAGCGTGGGCAGCCTCTCTTCATGAGGAAGGAGGGGCTGCTGCCTCCAGCGAAGTCGGGGTGGCCGTGTTAGGGTGGGGAGTGGCTCCTAATTGAATACTGAGCTAGAGCCGGGTTCGGGCAGGGCTGGCATAGCACTAGCTTCCTGGTCCCTCTTTTGGGAATCAGGATGCGTCTCCACATAGGGCCGCAGCACACACATGGCATCTTTCGGAATGTGCCGTGGTGTCTCGGCATGAAGGGGAGTGAGGCTCCGCTGTGTGATGGGAGACGGGTGTGCCGAGCCTGCAGTAGTGGGGGATGTGTCCCAGCGGGCTTGCGGGGAAGCGGTGGGGTTTGCGGCGTGTCTGTCTGTGGTTGCCGCTGGCAGTCTTCGGCTCCTCCTCGCTACCTCCTTGTCCACATCGCTAGGAGAGGTGTGCTTGTTGGGATAGGAGTGACTGTTTAGGATGTTTGTTCTTGTATTTTCTCCCACTTTTTCCCTCTTCTAAGACTCCACATGTTTCTTTCAGTAATCGCTGCTTTCCATCGGCACTGCATTTGGTTCTGTTACTATTTATCGTTGGGATAGGGACTGTGTTACCTTTATTTTTTTTAAAAAAAATTATTTAAGTTATACAAGTTTCATGAATTTCATAGATACAGATTTAGGAACATAGTGACATTCCCTCCCCCTACTCCAACCCATCCTCCTCCCTCTCCTATCACATTCCCACTCTTAATTTTTACAGGGATCTATTTTCAGTTTACTTAACGATTGTATGGTTAGCCCTACCCTTAGTAAGAGTTCAACAAACAGTATGAAAAAAAAAAAAAAACACTGTTCCTCAACAGAAGTGACCAGGGCTGTAAACAGTCGTCGGATCTCAAAGTGTCCGTTTGGCTCCAGTACGTTACATGCAGGTGTTCTGCTCGTTACCTTGGGTCAGGGAAAACGTATCTGTCTTTTGGGACTGACTGACTTCACGACATACACTGTGGTGGGTTGCGTTGCCGTCTGTCTTACTCGTTTGTCTTCTTGATCGAACGTAAAAGATCATTACAGGAAAGTAGTTAAACTACAGTCGTACTTTGTGTAATTGCCAGTACGGAGCCGCTGACAGTTCCGGTGCTTTTCCTGCCCCTCATTTCCATGTTCTCCCGTGGCCAGGGGAGCGTCAGGACGTGGAGAAGTGGGACCACACAGAGTGGTGCTGTCTTCTCTTCGTCCGCCTGTCCAGGGGCATCCGTGCCTCTTCTGATGCTTCTGCTGGTGTTTACTGGTTCCGTTCAGTCTCTCTCTGCACTCATACAGTCCTGTTACAGAGGGTCTGAAATCTCACAGGGCCTACGTGGTGGGAAGACTGGCGAGAAGGGGAGCCAACGCACAGTGTTAGGTCCCACCACTGGGGCTCCAGCACCCGTGGTTCCGGCTCCCGGTGCTCTTTGCTTACACTGTGCTCTGTAGATGTGGGCAGCTGCATCCCAGTGAGATGCTCCGGATGAATTCTTCCCTCCATCTGTTGGAGCGTTTGACTATTCCGTCGCTCTCCCAGGGCTGGGGAAATCGGGCATTCCACGTGCTTTTCTGGGACCTGACATCATGGGATTGGGAGAGCTGAGTGTGAGAGGGGTTGTGGCCGGCTGTAGGGCTGCTGAACCAACTGTCTGTGTAAAGGCCTTTACTTGGGGAACTTTGTTATTCCCATGGCTTTCGGATCTCCCAGTCAGCCTGAACCCCCACGAGCTTTTGGCCCTCATCTGAGAGTTCAGAGGCGTGGGGGCTCCCATAGAGACCCGCTGTATGTTTCTCTCTGAGGAGCTCCTGTTCGCTCAGAAAAATCCCGCCTTGTTTTTCCTTTTCTTTTTCCATCCGCCAGGCCCCTCTTTATTGCTGGCGATTCAGTGGGTTGCTTTTGACAGCTCTGCTTTCTCATCCTGGCTTTCTTTCTAGGCAGGAAAACAGTTGGGCAGACTTGTGGAAATTTCTGAACCTGTGACCCACTGAAGTAGTCAGCAGGTCTCACTCATCTGTTGGGGGTTTCCATGTCTTTTTTCTGGACTGTCCACTTAGCCCCTTAGCCTGCTTTGACTCATTTATTTTGGATTTTAAAAGTTAAGCATGGTGTAATTCACAGGTTGTAAAATGTGCCTGTCTTAAGTGTGCGGTGTGCTGGGCTTGGCAGGTGTCGGTCGAGAGAACGTTTCCTTTTCCCACCCGTCTCCTGGTTCCCCTCTCAGCCAGTCCTCCGCTGTGCAGGCAGCCAGTTTTCTGGCACCCGCCGTGGGCCAGTTGGGATGCAGGGGGTAAGCCCTAGAATATGCACTTCTTTAGGCATCTGACTTCTTTCACTCAGGTCAGTGTTTTGCACCTGGTGTTCATTACTTTCCCTTTCATCACTAAGCAATATTCCGTTATATGAACACACCACATTTGGTTTGTCCTCTCTCTTGTTGCTAGATGCCTTCTGGTTTTGGGCTGTTAGGAACATTGTTGTTGTTGTTGTTGTTTAAATTTTATTTTATTTTATTTATTTGAAAGACTTAGAGAGGTAGAGACAGAGATCTTCCATCTGCTGGTTCACTCCCCAGATGGCCGCAATAGCTGGAGCTGTGCCGATATGAAGCCAGGAGCCAGGAGCTTCTTCTGGGTCTCCCACAAGGGTGCAGGGGCCCAAGGACCTGGGCCATCCTCTTACTGCTCTCCCAGACCACAGCAGAGAGCCGGATTGGAAGAGGAGCAGCCGGGACTCAAACCAGTGCCCATATGGGATGCCAGTGCTTCAGGCCAGGGCTTTAACCCACGGCACCACAGCGCTGGCCCCAGGAACATTGTTGTATGAATCTTTTGTTTGGACTACCCTTTGATTGCTCTTGAATAAATATCTGGGAATACAGTCGCTTGGTGATAGGTGGGTGGAGAGTGCTCAGACTGCTTCTTTGAAACAATGATTGGGATATTAGTGACACTGTGGGAACTGTGTCCACTCGGCGCTCCTCCCCCCTGCTTTGCCGCATGAAGGGTGTGCTCTGGGATGGCTGTGTTCCTTCCAAGACTCTGCACTTTCTCTCTCGGCAGCCATCCCTTTCGAGGAGAGGAAAGTGGCGTTACCACTGAGCTGCCTCTTCCCTGGATTGCGGTGGCTTTCTTCCTCCATTCTAACCTGTTTTTGTTCAGCTGTTGGGTTTGTGGGGAGAATGGTTCTGTGAGCTGGCTTCCCGCTGCCAGTTTTCTTGGCAGGCCAGTTTGTAAAGGAGGAATTAGACTTGAGTAATTCATGGTTCCTCCGCCATTTTTTGTTAGCACGAGTGATCGAGTGAGAGAGAAAGCACGTGCTCGCTCTCCCCCATCTGCTGGTTTGTTCCCCGAGTGGCTAGGGCTGGGCCAGGATCAGAGTTGGGAACCCAGGAATGCAGTCCACACCTCCTACATGGGAGAGAGACCCGACTGTTGGAGCGATCACTGCTGACTCCCAGGGTCTTTGTTATCAGGAACCTGGTGTCGGAGCTAGAGCTGGGAAGTCAAACCTAGATACTTCCATCTGGCTGTGGGTATCTCAACTGCTAGGCCAACCACCCGCTCCCAGTTTTGTTTTGTTTTTTAATGTATTTTCTTAGAGCAGATAGTTAAAACCAAATTGACCTTAAGCTGCCGTCTTGCTTCAGAACCCCAAGGGTTGTGTTTTGAAGGCCAAATAGGGAAGCCATTTCTATAGCATGGTAAGTATAATATGACCCTATTTAGGCTGGCGCTGTGGCTCAACAGGCTAATCCTCTGCCTTGCGGCGCCGGTACACCGGGTTCTAGTCCCGGTTGGGGCGCCGGATTCTGTCCCGGTTGCCCCTCTTCCAGGCCAGCTCTCTGCTGTGGCCAGGGAGTGCAGTGGAGGATGGCCCAAGTGCTTGGCCCTGCACCCCATGGGAGACCAGGAAAAGCACCTGGCACCTGGCTCCTGCCATCGGATGAGCGTGGTGCGCCAGCCGCAGCGGCCATTGGAGGGTGAACCAACGGCAAAGGAAGACCTTTCTCTCTGTCTCTCTCTCACTGTCCACTCTGCCTGTCAAAAAATAAAAAAATAAATAAAAAAAATGACCCTATTTATTGCTGACAAGAGATTCTGGTCTTAAAAATCAAACTCATCATTAACATGAGCAGTCTTAGGACAGTTCTCATAAATGTTCATGTTTTTGGTTTTGGTGGGCTACAATCGCTTAGATTCCTTCTCACTTGAGAGGATTTTGAAAGACTCTATTGGAAACCTTTGTGTATTTCAAAACAGCCTTGCTGGGGCCGGTATTGTGGTGCAGCAGGGTCAGCTGCTGCCAGGGACACTGGGATCCCGCATGAGCACTGGTTCAGTTCCTGGCTGCTGCACTTCGATCCAGCTCCCTGCTAATCTGGGGAAAGCAGCAGAAGACGATCAAGTACTCGGCCCCTGCCGCCCACAGGGGAGCCGGGTGGAGCCCCGGACTCAGCCCTGGCTGTTGCAGCCATTTGAGGAGTGAACCAGCGGAGGGGCATCTCTCTCTCTCTGTAACTCTTTCACAAAAAACCATGTAAACATTTCAGACTAAACAACCACGTTGCTTCTGCAGAAGTCCGTTGTGTAATCGGGTGACCTGGTGGCTGAGCCTGTCTCGCTTACCAGCTCTGGAGGGCGAGTCACTGCCCTTCCTGTGACAGAATCCTGCGTGGGCACAGGAATTCCACACAGATCAGCGGGAAGACGTCTGTAAGATGTTCTGAGATATTTTAGAAAAAAATGCATCATGGTTTTATAACGTTGGGATGATGGTATTATTTGTCAGACTCCAAGGAGGCCTCTTTTAGTTTCCAAGTTGGAGGCCCAGAAATCAACTTCCCTGACTCGGCGTTTTCCACGGAAATGCACGAGGCCGTGTTCGGACCTTAGCATTTGTGCGGTGCGCACACGTGAGTGTTTTCTCGGCAGCCCGGCGCTGTGTTCTCAGCCTTACTTTTTCCCATTAATGTGGATGACCTTTCTACTCTGTCACTTATTTCTTTGTAGGGGCTCACTATTGGGCCAATAGCAAGCTGCCCTCATTGTGTTCAAGGAAGAAATGCAAGTAGCCAAAGGGCTTGGCGTTACAGCTGGTGTCTTGGCTGTCTCTGCCGCATCTGGGTTCTCGTACGCGCTGGCCTTTGACTTCCTTGGAAGTCTGTCCTGTGTCTCCCTCTGGTTCCAGCAGTTGCGATGTATCATCGTGCAAACCTTTGCTAGCTGCAGATACCCTCTTAAAAATGTACTTAACCGCAGATTCCAATCTGCAAATTATTAATGTTAAAACTATTTGAAGAGGGACACGTTTCCAGATCCAAAGCCAGCATGAAGCCTTTACATAAATCAAATATGGCAGAACCAAATTAAGGCTATTGAGTTTTCCGCATTCTCTAGGTTTGGGCCTTAGTAATAGTCTAATTTCCCGTCTGTGGTTAACATCGTCATCCTGTCCTGTGTGTCCCTGCAGGGCTGTGTTTGCCAGCAGTGCCTAGGGGGCATTCCCACCCCCCAGGTTTGGGGGAAATTGAATGTACAGTGAAGGGACAAGCTTCGAACCTGCCCTGGAAACATGAGATAACTTTGCTTTTCCAGATTTTCCCTTTATCTTTCTTTATTTTAATGCAGTTTAACAAGCTAAAAAATGTTTCTTTAAATGTGAGTCTATGAGGTCAACGTATTTGTGTGAGCGCTTGTGTTTGGGAGAGTGGCAGGGAGAATAGAGTGGAGCTCTATGGCATATGTGAATTTTCTTGAACAAAACTGGACATAAAGTGTGGCGGATATTTTGGGTTAGCAGGTAAAGCCACTGCCTGCAGAGCTGGCACCTGTATGGGTGCTGATTTGAAACCCGACTGTTCTTTCTGATCCAGCTCTCTGCTCTGGCCTTGGAAAGCAGTGGAAGATGGCTCAAGTCCTTGGGCCCCTGTACCCATGTGAGAGACCCAGGTGAAGCTCCTGGCTTCGGCCTGGCCCAGCCCCAGCCATTGTGGCCATCTGGGGAGTGAACCAGCTGATGGAAGACCTCTGTCTGTCTCTCCCTCTCTTTCTGTAACTCTACCTTTCAAATAAATGTCTGAAAAACCAGAAAGACAGAACGTTGTCTCCTTCCTGGTACCCCGAGTCTCAGGAGGGAGAGGAGCAGGCCAGGCTTGACGGTGGCTGCTGTGGACTCCAGCTTCGCCTGGTCCTCCTCGCTGGGCCGGGAGAGTGGAAGCAGCAGGCGCTCGCCACCCTGAGAGAGAGGCTGGAGACAGCAGAGGCACAGAGCCTACGGTTGCACGCTCGCAGAACCTCGCACCGGCTGTCTGGGAGCACCCAGGAGAGTGCTGGGGAGGAAGCCGCTGGGGTGGGAGAAAGGAAGACGACAACTGGAGAAGTCCCCAGCACCCCAGGGCCATTTCCCGGCTTTCCTGGGCAAGTCCTGTCCTCTGTGAGCAGAACGCGGGAATGTGCTTCACCGTGTCTCGGGGCGGCAGGAGCAGATGCTGGCTGGAACAGGCTCTGTGCAGTACTGTAGGCAGCTTGCTAGTGTGCTTGGACTGTACTGTCAATACGTGTGCAGTAGCTGGTCTTTTATTTTTATGTATATTTATTTTTACCGTATTATAGGTAACAGAGCACGTATGTGGTAGCTGGAATTCACGTCCAAGTTCTTGGATTAGGAAAGTATGCTAGACTTAATAGACAGTGAATCTTTCTCTCTTCAAATACTCAGCCACAAGGTAGCAGGTCTGTATAAATTAGAAATCACTTTACCTTGCTCTCTGCTGTGTTCCTTAACCCAGGGGATTAAGTTAATTTTAGGCTGACAGCTTGAGTTTGGGTTTGGGATACTGTCTTCTCTTGAAAAGGCTTTCAGGAGCATCGGAGTTTTGCCTTGTCTCTTCAGCACGACAGAGGATGCAGCTTCGTCTGTGACTTAAGTGGCATTATAAAGTATTTAATTCAACACATCTGTGCACACATGCGGAAGGTACTGGGCCCAGCCCTCTCACTTTTTCTCAAACCAAGCCAAAAACCAAGACAACCGAGTGTGAAAATGGATATTGCACTAAAATACTTGAGGTTGTTTTTTTTTTTTTTTTTTTTTTTTTTTTTTGTGAAACTTGTAAGACTTGTGAGTTTGACATAGAGATGTGTTGTCGATTCATAGTTGCACAGCTCAGCTGTTAAAGAATGGACGTTTTAACCCACGCTTGAGGTTGGTTAGTCTTGCCATGTTGTTTAAATTAGCCCCGTAGCCTAGAGGGGGCTTTTACAGGAAGCCGCGGTAATTTTCGTCCCTCGGCATGGGTATTTTCCTGAGCTGAAGTTGAGTGTCTCGAGGGATCCTGACCCTCTCCGAAACATTTCCTGAGCTCGCTTACCATGCCTTGGTATGTCCCAGGCTGCCCCGAGAAGAACAGAGCTTTTGTTCCATTTTGTGAGGACACCACGTTGCCCCCAGATGCATTTTTTCTTTTTAATGGGGGGATTTTCTTCAACATCATAGTCAGAAAAAAAATTGCTCAAGTCATTATATTCAGTAAAATTGTTCCATACTTAGTTTGAAGAAATCATGGGACTTTTTATTTTCATTTGCTTTGTAATACCTACGTAATAAAACAACAAATTGAAAATGTTTGACTAATCCAAGGTTTCCTGAGAAATCTGAAATAAATTAAAGCTATGTTTGTTTTTATTCAAGTTCCCAAAGATGCGTAAGTTATGTCTGTAGAGTTGATTTGCCACGGCTTCTCTACTGCCGTGTCCGGGAAGCAGTAACAGGCACCTTGCTGGATGTGAACACGCCTCAGGGGATCTTGTTTCCTGTCCCCAGCGTGGTCGGTTGGGTGGATGGAGGCGAGGGGGGTGAGGAAGTAGCGGGCTGTTGGGTCCCTCTTAGGTCAGGTGGTTTGGGGGACACCCACTGGGCATCCGCTGGCTCAGGGCGCGGGGCCCATTCTGAAATGGCCGTCCTCTCACTGAGACGTGGCAGAGATGCTATGGTGCCGGTGAGGAACCAGGGTGAGCGAGCTCATTCTCTGTGCACAGCACAAACCTCCTTGTCCGCATCGGGTGGCGGGAGCACGCTGCGTCTCCCCTGGCTGTGCCCCGCTCTGCGGGTGGAGGCTGCAGAGTGACAGGACGTCGCTGCTGTCTGCCGTGTGGCTGGTGGAGGCCGTTCCTGGGATTGGGATTACACGGCGTGTCCCTTGTGAGACTGTTTGAGGATTAGTTAGCTCTGTCCTGGCTAGTGTCAGAGGCAGTCTTACTTGATGCCTCTGTGGGCTCAGGTGGGCTCAGGTGGGCACCTGGGAAGGGTCTGGGTTCATTGCTTACCAGTGCCGTCATCACCTCTGCTTCGGTGTGGGGGAGCTCAGCTGCTGAGAACTGGAGATGCCCCGAGTCTTTCTGTTTGCAAAGCCTTCAGTCCTCAGGGCCTTGTCAGATTCCTTCTTTCTGCGAAAAACACCTGTTCTGGTTCCCTTCCCCAAGACGCTGCGTCTATCAGTTTGTGTTGGCGCTTGCATCTACCCTGTCATCTGAAACGCACACACCCCATGTACCGAGGAGGTGGTCTGCTGTCCTGACCAGATCCAGAACTAGACAGAACCTTGTGCCCAGCCCCACCACCCCTTCAAAATGCATTCCTTTGTCACTGGACTGACTTATTTACTCCTAAAGTTTCATTTATTTGGAGCCAGTGCTGTGGCTGCCTGTGCAAAGCTGCTGCCTGTGGTGCCAGTAACCCACACAGGCACTGGTTCGTGTCCCAGCTGCTCTACTTCCAATCCAGCTCCCTGCTAACGTGCCTGGGACAGCAGCAGAAAGATGACCTATAAGTGTGTGGGCCCCTGGACCCACAAAGGAGACCCAGAAGAAGCTCCTGGCCCCTGGCTTTGGACCAGCCCAGCGCCTGCTGTTGGGAGAGTAAATCAGCAGATAGCAAATCTTTCTCCCTGTCTCTTTCTCTGTAACTCTGTGGGAGGAGAGAGAGATTGATCAAGAGGTCTTCCATCCACTGGCTCACTCCCCAGATGCCCACATCATCCTGAGCCAGGCTGAAGCCAGGAGTGCGGGACTCCATGTAGGTACCCCGTGTGGGAGACAGGGACCGAAGTGCTTGAACCAGCGTCTTCTGCTTCCCAGGTGTTAGCAGGACCTAGATGGGGAGCAGATTAGGCAGGACCGGAAGCAGGCACTCCCACATGGCAGAAGGTGTCCAAGCGTCGTCACATGGCAGAAGGTGTCCAAGCGTCGTCACATGGCAGAAGGTGTCCAAGCGTCGTCACATGGCAGAAGGTGTCCAAGCGTCGTCACATG
>CM027403.1:83722215-83746479 GCA_015711505.1 Sylvilagus bachmani | reverse complement strand
GGAGAAGCTGTCCAAGCGTCGTCACACGGGAGAAGCTGTCCAAGCGTCGTCTTTAGCCCTGTACTGCAGTGCTTGCCTCCGTTGTCGGGCTTACTGAAAGCACATGTTCAACCCGGGTGAAGCTTCCACGTCTTAATCGACCCTTCCTGTGTTCTTTGTAATCGCTGATCTGCTGCCGTCACCACCGCACGCTTGCTGCCAAGGCAAACGGTGGTTTGGTCATTGTCGCATTCCTTCCCGTTCCTGTAGACTGTGCTGACTCGAAGCGCTCAGCTCTTTGTCAGGTGCTGTCTGGGATGCTAGGGTTCCGTCCTGGCTTTATCGTGACTAGTGAGAGGAGCAAGGCTTTGCAGCCAGACTTGGGGTGACGCTCGGCTGTGACACTCTGTGCAAGGGACACCTCATTTGGCTGCTGGGCCCCCCGCTCTCGAAGCGCTGAGGAAGAGTGGTGAAGAAGGCAGTGTGCGTTGTGGGTGGGCCCGTTCTTAGGAAGGACTCTGCCCAGCACTGCAGGCTGAGTGCCATCCCTGGTGCTAGGCGTTACATTGCTGGTTGCCGCCTCCACTGTGCCAACCAACAACCGTCCCGCCCGTTCCCAGAGGCCCTCTGCAGAGGAGCTGCTGTCCTGGACGGACAGGATCAGGAACTGTGGGTCACTTTCCCTCGGAGGGTCCAGCATGTTGTGCAGCTTTCGTCCTTGCCCTCTTTTATCTTTATCTCTATTTCCTAAGGGATGCGTGTGGTGTATAAGGTCTGGCGTAAATCATTGTCACTGTTCCTGTCAGAAGATGTGAACCTCCCCCATTATCCGATCCATTATCCGATTCTCACTTTCCCACTTGTATGTTTCCCAGCACTTCAGGCTCTGGCCTTTACTGATGTGGAGCGCCTGCGCGTGAGAAGCTCCCACTGGTAAAACCTGGATCCAGCTTAGACCTGGAGTCCCGCCCCCTGGGCACAGTAGCTCCCTCCTGGGACCTGGGGTCCCATCCCCTGGGCACAGTGGCTCCCTCCTGGGACCTGGGGTCCCATCCCCTGGGCACAGTGGCTCCCTCCTGGGACCTGGAGTCCCGCCCCCTGGGCACAGTAGCTCCCTCCTGGGACCTGGAGTCCCGCCCCCTGGGCACAGTAGCTCCCTCCTGGGACCTGGAGTCCCGCCCCCTGGGCACAGTAGCTCTCTCCTGAGGTCTCCTGCCACCTGTGTTGAGATGCACAACATGTTCCTGTGTGTGTCTCAGTACACCTGAGAACAGACACTATTTTGTTCATGCCTATGCTAGAGTCTGGCACATAGTAGGCTCTGAATAAATATCTGCTGTTATGTGTATAAATAAAAGGGAAAGAACGCATGCTAAAATTAGGAAAACCATCTAGGTAGAAAAGAAGCAGAAGTAGCCTGTGTACCTGCTGTAGAGGGATGTTGGCTATGTTAAAAACTGGAGGCTTCGGGGAAGGTTTCCCTGTTCTCTTACCCTGACCTTGAGAGTGAGTCAACAGAAGTCAGTGGCCTGCGATGAGGCACGAGACCCCACCCAAGGTAGGAGGTACTAAATGTTCATTCAGCCAACTCTCAAACACCCCAGCAAGCTTGATAAGGAATGTAAAATTGAAATCAGAAACGTGGGGGGGGTGGGGTGGTGGTTGTGATTACTTAGAGAAATTTGAGATTGAAATTGGGAAAGAAGGAAGAGATTGCAAAAGCAAATTTAAAAAGTAGGCAATTAGAGATTGATGTGGAGATTTCAGTGGGTTGTGAGAATTTCCCTTGTTATGGTCCCTGAACCTCTTGTCTTTGTCACTGGAGATATTTGAAAAGTAAGCCCCTGTTTTAGAACAGCCCTTTCTGGTTGCCAGATCGTGTTCTTGGAATTTTGTTCCGTGTTCTCTTACGAGCACGTGCCGGTTGGACTTGCACGGGCCCGACTCCAGCGGTGATCGTCGGCGTAGCTCGGGGAGCAGACGCCTTCCCTTAGACCGGCGTGCGTGCGCCGTGCTGCCCGACGGGCATGGCCGCGTCTGCTGGTGCTTCTCCCTATGGTACTGTGTAGGACTTTCCGTACCTCAAGAGACAGGGTACCAGTTTGCTTCCCTACTAGAGTTCTAACTTTGTCAACAATAAACCGAACCGTTGACCAGAGGTCTTTTTCTTTTTTTGACAGGCAGAGTAGACATAGAGAGAGGTAGAGAGAAAGGTCTTCCTTTGCCGTTGGTTCACCCTCCAATGGCTGCCGCGGCCAGTGCACTGCGGCCAGCGCACCGTGCTGATCCGAAGGCAGGAGCCAGGTGCTTCTCCTGGTCTCCCATGGGGTGCAGGGCCCAAGCACTTGGGCCATCCTCCACTGCACTCCCGGGCCACAGCAGAGAGCTGGCCTGGAAGAGGGGCAACTGGGACAGAATCCAGTGCCCCGACCGGGACTAGAACCCGGTGTGCCGGCGCCGCAGGCAGAGGATTAGCCAAGTGAGCCACGACGCTGGTCTTTTATAGTTTTTTATTCTGTAGTCAAAAAGGTAGAAAAGAGATCTTTGTCTTGGGCATTATAGCTAGCATTTAATAGAAGCTCTTATTTGGGCACAAAAATTTCATTAATACTTAAAACCAGATAAGCTCATCTTTGTTCTTAATGCTTTATGTGCTGGTTTTATTCAGTATTTTTTGAATTATTTATTGCCTAAAAGTGTATTTCTGGCTTTGTGTTAAATAACTTGATGTTTTCTGAAGGATTAAGTTCACCATATTCAGTTAGTTCACGTGTTCCCCTTGAGTGATACAATTTCTAACACATAAACGTGTGGACACTGCTGAGTAGCTTAAGCAAACCTAGGTAGACCCTGAGTTTGTAGCCGGTGGTTGTCCTGTACTTGGCTCCCAGGCGTGCTTCAAGGATGGGCTGAGTGGCGCAGCATGTCTCACATGCCTGCTGTCCTCTGAGCAGAGAGAACACAGACGTGAGTGAGTCGGTCAGCACTGCCCTGAGCAGCTCACCCTCTGGAGTAGGAAACGGGCACATGGAATATAAGGCTGTAATAAACACTCAGAGGAGTGTGGAGGTCGTTCGACCAGGCCGTCTCTGAAGGGGCTTGTGAGATTGGCTGGTCACCAGGCAAGGGGCTGTCGCTGTACTGTGGCATTTGTTTGTGCATGTGTGGAGCGCACAGCATTAGCAGTTCTCTAGCCTCATGGTAGGTGACATCTGGAGGCGACAATTGAGTGGGCTGACTTAAATCCTTCACAGCTATATGGAAAACTGTTCAAGGCATCCTACTACTTCTTGTTGGTGGCTTTGAGCTACTATCTTTTTGAGTAGAAGATAGTTTTCCCGAATGTTCAGGATAGCACAATTTGAATTAATGATATGTTAGGCACTTAATAGGACACAGTGTTGAAAAGTAAACTTAACCCATCCAGGCTCAGAATCTTTGTGCATTTTGATTTTTAGAATTGGAAGTTTAGAAATCCATTATATGGATTAAGGAGTAGCATTTCTGATACATGGTTTTTCATGGTTAAATCTCTGAAGGTGATCTTTACCTGGTCAGGTGTGGAAGTGATGGAACGGTGAGCACTGGGAGTTTTTTGTTTAGCTCATGTGACTCCCTGTGTGTTCAGCTTCATGACTCTCCCTGTGGCTCTGCCTGACGGTTGTGTCATTCATGGTTGGGGCTGCAGTAATGTCACTTCCTAATCACCCTCCTTACACTGCAGCAAGTTGTATGATGATTATTAAAATGAAGGGATTTAAAAACTTGACCTTAATCTTTTTATAATAATTTTGTAATTATTATTAGCTATTAACACATCCTTTTGTAATAATGTTTTCAGTGTCCAGACCCAAGAATAATTAATCTAGAGTATAAGAGGAACCCACACTTCTTTGGGAAGGCAGCCTACAGTTTCAGTACCTTTATTCCTTGGATTTGTGTGGGTGTGATGAGGTTCAGGCTGCTGTTGATGTGGAGTGTGGCGTGGCTCTGATAGGTTTGTCAATCCTGGGCATGGCAGTGCTGCATCAGTTTCCTGTTGTTGCTCTAACAGCTACCACAGATCTAGAGACGTGAGGCCAAGCCGGATTCCTGTGTGCCCGTTCTGGAAGTGGAGGCATCCATGGGGCTGCATTTTTGCAGGAGGTTTCAGGCTCTCCAGCTGTGGCTGTCCCTGGCTCAGGACAGCCTCCTGGAGTCGCCTCCGCCTCCGCTTCCTGTGCCGGGCTCATCTCTGACTCTGACTCTTGTCAGGTCTCTCAACCACCTGGCGAATCCAGAGTCATCGCCCCATCTCAAGATTCTCCCCTTAGTCGCTTCTGGGAAGTCCCCTTTGTCCTGTATAACACCCACAGGACTGGGGGTGGGGCAGGAGGGAGGGGCAGTATTCTGTTTGTCACAGGTGCATTAATATAAAAATGACCGACTAATTAAGAGTTATTTTAACTCACATTTAAATGGTGATTAATGTTGGAAGATCCATAGCCGATATTTGAATTAGTAATTTTTTTTTCAAAGATTGATTTATTTATTTGAAAGAGTTACACTGAGAGAGGAGGAGAGGCAGGGAGAGAGAGAGAGGAGGAGAGGCAGGCAGGCAGGGAGAGAGAGAGAGAGAGAGAAAGAGAGAGAGAAAGAGAGAGAGAAAGAGAGAGAGAAAGAAAGAAAAAGTCTTCCATTCTCTAGTTCACTCCCCAATTGGCTGCAATGGCCGGAGCTTTGCTGATCCGAAGCCAGGAGCCAGGAGCTTCTTCTGGGCCTCCCACATGGATGCAGGGGCCCAAGGACTTGGGCCATCTTCCACTGCTTTCTCAGGCCATAGCAGAGAGCCGGATGGGAAGTGGAGCAGCTGGAACTCCAGCTGGCGCCCATATTGGATGCTGGCACTGCAGGTGGTGGCTTTACCCGCTATGCCACAGCACTGGCTCCCGAATTAGTGTTTTTGAGCAGGAAATGGAAAGGTGTTTTTCAAATCGTATGTGTGTGCCTCCAAGGATTCCGGTGTGCCCCTCCTGGAGGCGGAGGGTTGTGCCCCTCTCCGCCCCTTGGTTGAAACCCCTGCCTTATTGCCCATCTGGAGAGAGTGACCAATGGAATGTTCGTGCAGATGGACCTCGTGAAGACTTGGAAAGCAGTCCAGACGAGTGAGTTACATTTTTGTTTGGAACTAGCAGATCTCGCTGTTAACTCTGTTCCGATAAGTTGTACGACTGTATTCCAAACGCTAATCACTTCTGACTCCGGCAGTGTTCAGTTATCATTGCCAATGCTGTTACTTGAGTTTTGTGAAACTTCCTGATGAAGTCTACAGCTTTGGGAGATGTCATGACTTGCTCCAGTTATCCGGGTTTTATCTTTATTGGATAACTTGCTTGCCATTTCTGTTTTATTTCTCTAGTAGGAGAATCTTACATTGTTGAAAAATGGCAAAAGTGCCCACGAAGTCCCATTCTGAGACCAGGTTCTGAATTTAGCTCGATGTTGTTATTTGAACGCAGCATGTTGGGTTGAAAACGTGTTGTGAGGCCGGCGCCGTGGCTCAACAGGCTAATCCTCCGCCTTGCGGCGCTGGCACACCGGGTTCTAGTCCCGGTCGGGGCGCCGGATTCTGTCCCAGTTGCCCCTCTTCCAGGCCAGCCCTCTGCTGTGGCCCGGGAGTGCAGTGGAGGATGGCCCAAGTGCTTGGGCCCTGCACCCCATGGGAGACCAGGAAAAGCACCTGGCACCTGGCTCCTGCCATCGGATGAGCGTGGTGCGCCGGCCGCAGCGTGCCAACCGTGGCGGCCATTGGAGGGTGAACCAACGGCAAAGGAAGACCTTTCTCTCTGTGTCTCTCTCTCACTGTCCACTCTGCCTGTCAAAAAAAAAAAAAAAAAAAAAAACGTGTTGTGAGATTATTGCCAAAACATGACATTTTGTAAGGACAATTAAAGTCATGCCATTGTATTCAGTGTAGACATTCTTAGATGACAGCCTTCAGTTCTAGATACTTACGTCAGTTCTGGACTTGTCTGCATTCCCCACTGAGATCCTCTGACTTGTTCTGGGAGTAGCAGAAGTGTTGGCCTTCCATTTGAAGGACGAGTGTGTGGATGTGTGACTAGAAGGAAGCGAGAGCACCAGAATGCGTGCCCTGCGCACTGGACTGACTCCACAGGACTGCCTGCCGGGTGGTACAGCTGCAAGGTCGACCAGGGAGGGGGAGCTAGGGAAGTTCTTTCCCATAGTAATTGACTGCTAGTGGACAGAAGCTATATTGCCTTTGCCTCGTTTTTAACCTTCTGTTGCCAATCCAAATATTTCAGTTTCTTAACTGTCCAAAAATTATACATTTTTATCTTGTTACTTCATATTCTCACTGAGTCCTAAAAAAATAAGGAGTCACTTCAAAATTCTCTTCCCAAGAGAACCTTCTTTTCCCAGGAACTGTATATTGAGTTGGTTATATTACATACCATCAATTTCTGACTGTTGAGATGACCTTGTAGTGACACCCTAAATCTGTGCCCTCATGCCAAGGACGCAAATCAGGAAGTCATGATAAGCATTTGGGTGCCAGATTCTACTTCACAGCTCCTCATAGGAATTTCCTGAGCGTGGAGACTCTCCTGATGGCTTAAAGTTCTCAGAAAAAAGACACAGTCCCTGTTTACATTGAAAGGTCATGAAGAGGACCATGTCCAGATCATGAAAAATAGGAATTTTCTCATCTTCTCATCCTAGAATAACTGCTTAGAGAATCAGTATCTTGGGGTTTGCCTTTTACATTTCAACACTGATTTTGTTCCTCTTGTGCGTCTTAAAAGTAATGTTTGTGAAGGTCAAGGCCCATGGCTTGTTCACTGCTGTATCCCAAGGTCTAGTACGTAATAACTGCTCACTAAATACTTGTTGATTGACTAAATCCTTGATGTTGCTGTTTTCCTGCTGTAGCTATGTCATCTTACTTTGAACCACATGTTGGGAGTCATCCAGTCATCTGGTGAGTCTTTTAATTTCCAGGCTTCAGTATTCTCCTCTGTAAATATGACTAGGTATGTGTTCTGTTACATTATTTTTTGCAGGTTGTTTTGAAGATGAGAGATAAGCATCCAACACATAGGGATACTTTTTAAATGATAGGAAATACTATTATAAGGAACTTAAAATGGAATAGTCTCAGTTTTAATTCATGTTTAGACTGTTTTGCAAATGACTTAGATCTCTCAGTAAACATTTCCCTGACTAAAGTATTTAAATTAGCCACATTAAATTTATGAATTATTTCACTATATATTATATTAAAAAGAAATTAAGTGTCAGTTAATGAAAATGTTAGGCCACATTTGAGACACAAATATCTGACAACATCTTCTATATTTATAGAAATAATGTCACTCAAAAAATAAGTGGAAACTAAGAAAATAAACCACTGATTCTAATAATTTTATCAAAGTATTTCTACTCTTCTTGGGCAAATACTCTGACTTCGCTTTTTAAAGATTGTAAAAAAAAAAAAAGGGCCGGCACCGTGACACAGTAGGTTAATCCTCCGCCTGCGATGCCGTCATCCCATATGGGCGCCGGTTCTAGTCCTGGCTCTCCTCTTCTAGGCCAGCTCTCTGCTGTGGCCCAGGAAGGCAGTGGAGGATGGCCCAAGTGCTTGGGCCTTGCACCCGTGTGGGAGACCAGGAGGAAGCACCTGGCTCCTGGCTTCAGATCCGTGCAGTTCTGGCCGTTTCAGCCATTTGGGGAGTGAACCAACGGTGGGAGGACCTTTCTTTCTGTCTCTGCTTCTCACTGTCTGTAACTCTACCTCTCAAATAAAAAATAAAATCTTTAAAAAAATTGCAGAAAAATAAAAGATGAACTGTATTGAGTATACTTAAAACAGCAATAACCTCAAAACACGCACAGTTTCATAGCACCTGGTATAATACCCGGTCAAGTGGAGTAGAACTCCAAACTCCTTCTGGGAAGAAAACCATACACTGTTACTTTGAAAGATGTGCATAGTTAGGGTTTGGTTAATCATTCAGAATGATTCACGCTGGTGATGAGTGCTGAAACAGAAAAAAGTCAGCAGGCTAAGATACTATCATTTGCGTGCTAAGAAGAATTAACGGCGTAGGAAAATAACACAACGGATGACTGGAAACATTCTTCTTCCATTTCTTTCAGGAGCTCCAGGACCACAGGTTGTTCTAACGATTCAGAGTTTCTAGTTTGGTCATTTGCTCCTTTATTCAGCAAATACTGAGCTTCCGCGACGTGCAAGGCACTTGCTTGGCACTGAGATTCTCAAAGAGCAGAACCAGATGGGTCCCTTCTCCCTTGGGCTAGCAGTCTTGTGGGGAGACGGCAGTTCACTAGTCAAGTAGTTGGAAATGTGAAATGCAACTTGGGAAGTATGAACTAGTTGCGGGATTCAGGCAAGACTTTCCCAGGGGGAAATGCCAAGGAGAAAGAGAAATAACCAGGCGAAAGGCGAGGGCATGTCTCAGGGAAGGGACCCAGGGGAGGTCCTATGGGGTAAGAGTGTAGAAGGTACAGGGAAGAAAGCCGAAGATGTGGAGAGGATTCGGGATTGCTGGGGTGGAGCTAAAACCAGGCCCGGAGGACTTCACAGTCTGTGAGAGCGGTGGGTAGTCACTGGGATGGGCCGTAATTGTTGGTGATGTGCTCGTGCTTACATCCTAGAGAAAAGCACTCTGGTTCCCTGTGGGGAATGGAGCAGAGAGGAGTTTGTGGTGACTGGTGGAAGAGCCATCAGGGGAGCTTGCCACGGTCTGGGTCCTGGAAGAGAGAAAAGATGCTAAGAGATAGGGCTAAGGTCATGGTTGAGGACACAGGGAAAAGTGGAAAGACGCAAGAGCTGTTGAGAAGGTGAAAAGGATAGGGCTCAGTGAAGGTTAGGGTACGGGAAGCGAGAGGCTGGGGTGTGACCTAGTGATACTCCTTGGTAGTTAGGTTGTGTGATTGAGTGCACAGACAGGCACTTTTTAGGAGATGGGAGGGAACAGAAGAGAATTCAGTTGTAGGGTCAAGATAAAGCCATGCATTTCTTCTTCATACATTGAGCTGCAGAGGATTTAGGGACATTTCAGTGACAAAGACTACGCATCATGATATATGGGATCCTGGGGACGCTGCTGTAGATGAGAGATGAACACAGCAAGTCACCATTGCGTAAGTTTTAACTGAAGCCATTGGTGTGAACAAGGTCACCTAGAGGGCAAGTTAGGTGAGACAGCCTAGGGTTGAACCTTTGGGAACCACAGAATCTTTATTGACCAGGTAAGAAAGGGTGAGCCTGCAACCGAGAGACTCACAGTCAGTAGTAAAAGAAGGGAGAACACCAGGACAGTGTTGTCAACCGCCCAGGACTTGAAGAGTGGACAGTAGTACCCAGCACTGTTGGGACATGATGCAGGCAGAGATGGAGAGTGCTGGTTTGAGATACAGGCGTCGTCAAGGCCACTAGTGACCGGACTCAGAGCTGTTTGGGTGAGGAGCTGGGGACAGAAGCCAGATTGGAGTACAGTTGAGGCTGCAGTGGAGATGATCAGGGACAAATATTTTCTCTGTAGAGGAGAAAGCGGGATTGACAGGGGAGGGGAATGAGGGGAGTGGAGAGGAATTTTGTTGTTTTGTTTTTGGTACTTTTACCTGGAAGAACTTGAAGGATTTAAAAGCCAGAGGGAAAGAGGGAAGGTTTGCATAGGCACTGGCACAGCACAGGATCAGGTGATCCAGAAAGGAAGGCACCTGCTTCAGCGTGCTTAGTTACTGCTTTTTCGGTTTTTGTCTTTGGCTTGTGGCATCTGATCGCTTGTCTGTCCCAGCCTCTAGGAGGAAGAGTCAGAATTCTCAGGGAATTTCCTGGCTCCCTTCCACAGGAACTGTATACAGTAAGAGTGTCTTCTTTATTTAATGTCTTCATTAGCAGGAACAGAACCAAGAAAACAAGGCAGACATGACTTTGATGAGTAAATACGTTGAGATAAGGGAAGGAGAGAGAAGTTCCTCCATACTTCCTTCAGTCTTCATAAACACACACACACAACACACATGCACGTTTACATCTGTGCTTGCATTACCAACACCCACCATAGAAGCTTGTGTCCAGAGAGACAAAGATGAATATTTATTTGTGGAATTCAGGCACCATCTGGTTATTTAAGCTGAAAGATTCATTTTTTCTTCAATAGCAATTATTTTGCTCCAGTCAGTTTTATCTTCCAAACAGATTTGTGGCGGGAGAGTAAAAGGGAGTTGAAAAGCAAATCTCTAACAAGTGATGTCCTTCCAACATTTAAAAAATGTGGCAGGAAGAGGATTACACAGAAGACACTTGTGACTAGCTAGGGCCTGGGCAGGAACAAGGAGCAGAGAGTCAGTGGAATTCTAGTTGTTAAATTTCCTTACACTTCAGATGCTGCTTCTTATGCCAACATTCTGCTTTTCATTTCTGTTAAAACAGTCTAATTCTCTTAACAATTGTGTAAAGTTGGGTGAGTAACCCTTCAGCATTCCTGTCTCAAAAACGAAGAGACGAGATTATATCCAGGTTGCCCTCCCAGCTGGGATTTCAGAATTCAGCAAACTTGGTCTTTGCTTGTTGGCTGTCACTCAGGTGTCCTGAGACTGAGTCTGAGGGGATATTTTAGTTATCTGTCAACAAGAATAAATTGTCTATTTCTGAGATACTCCTCTTACAGCCCTAGATGTGTAGATGGGTACAGAAAAGAGGTAATCTGTATTCATTTCTCCCCACACCTCTAACTTGGTTGGTCACAAAGAGTGTGCCGGTTAGGAGTTTTTATTTTCATGTGAAAATTAAAGGAGGAAGCCAAAATGTGCATTCTGTATCCTCTGTGCTTTCCAAATAGAGTTTAATCAAGGTTGAAGGAGGTAATTCCGAAGCAGTCACACCAACTGTTACAGTGGAGCTCACCAGTAATAACAGCCTTAATGTGTGTATCTGCTTCCGGCACAGGGACGGCCTTGTGCACACGACTGCAGGGATCCTGCTTCTGGTTTGTCCACTTGTGTCCTTTTTGTTTGAGAGTCTCTGCAATGCTTATTATTACCTTAATTCAACATCTTTTTTTTTTTCTTCCCATTTTAAATATCTTGAGAGCACTTCACTGACTAAAGAAAAAGAATGCCTGGTTTACTTCAAACTACGTATTCCTTCACCTTCTGCAAGATCTCAGGTGTGACTGCAACCGAAAGTCCTTATAAACGTTGTAATATTTGTGGATTTTAGGACTTTGAGCCAGGGCTTCTTTGTACTTCAAAGGTGGGGTCTTTTTAAGCACCAGACAGATCTCTTGCCCTCACTTCCAGGTCATTACATGTCTGGCTGGCTGTTTTCCACACCTTAGGATGTTTCTTAAATGTGTCCCTATTTTGACCTGGTTCTGCAGAAGTTCTTGTTTATGTCTTAATTGTTTCCTGTCCTGACTGCAGAGTTCTTCTTTTGTAGCCTTCCTAATCAGTGCTCTTTAAGTTTATTGGGTTTAGAATGTTAGGGCAGAGGACAGGCCCCAGCTATGGGGAAGTGAGGTCCTTGTTTCGAAGTAACGTCTGTTGACGAGTATTGTTTGTGGGTTTTGCTTGTTTTTTAATTATACTATTTCCCTGTAGACTTGCAATGGCTTGGTTAGGAGATGGGTGACTTTAGCATTTGGAAGGAGTTCTGTACCTAATAGATTTCTTTTAATTAACTTTCAAGTGGAGAAAAGTACTAGTCGGATGGCAGATTTTAAGTATTTAAGTTTTTAAATATTTAAGTTCTTAAGTTTTTAGTATTTAAGTATTTAAGTTTCACTTGCCTAACAGATCGGGAACATGTTAAATATAATCATATTTTCTTTAAGATGCTGAAATACTTTTCACAGAGTAGTATTTGTATTCTTTTGTATTATATCTCCAAAAGTATTTTTTATGGTAATCCATCCCCACATATGAAGTGGACAAGTGACAGTTTTGCACTTTCAGCCCCAACTTTTCAAGTAGAGAAGCTAAAAAATTCAAATATTTTCTCCCTGGAAACAGTGCATATTTTCTTATTACATGAGTAATAACATTTAGATAGAAATGATGTTTTTGCTGTGTGTGTATGTGAAAGAATAGTAACGACCATATAAAGCTTGACGCTTGTGACCCACAAGGCACTCATTACTGGACCTTCTCATACGTCTTGCCAGTGAAGGACGGGGGCCGGCGGTTGAGGTGCCTGTGTCGCTAGGAGTGCTGGGGCTCGAATCCTGCCTCTGCGTCTTGACTCCAGCTTCCTGCCAACACAGAGCCTGAGAAGCAGTGGTGATGGCTCAAGTAGCCGTGTTCTCCCACCTGGGAGACTGAGGTATGCTCTCCACCGCTGGCTTGGGCTTGGTCCTGTGCTGGTTTTCGCAGGCATTTGGGGAGTGAACCAGTAGATGGGAGCTCTCTTCTTTCTGTCTCCCTGTGCATCTCTTTACATAAATTTTTAAAAGCTTATAAAAAAAAAAGTAAAGGACAAAATGGAACACGTGTATTCTGTCTCCCTTCTCCCCCTCGAAAACCTCTGGGCCACCTTACCTAGGGGAATCAGGTAGTTCAAGCACGGGCCCTTTTTGTGAGTCTGCTCTGAGGCAGCCAGATTCTGCTGTGATGCGTGTGCTGCTGCTTTCTGTCTCTTTGCACCTGTGTCTCAGCCTGCCCCACGAAGCAGCACAAGAGGCCCTTCAGGAGCCTGTGGGTAGCACCGCACATCTCTCAGATCTGCCGGAAATGCACCTGTTTGGAAGAGCCAGCGCTTGAATCTGTCCTGGTGCAGGCAAAACTATGCCCTGGCATCACTGCGTTGGTGTCACTTAGGCAGGGGTGCTGTGTTTATTTTCCATCAAAAAGTGAGGTTAATAGAAGAGGGTCCTGTTACTTTCATTCCTGGGAAAGTGTTCTCCAGTTTGGAAGACTCATTCCAGCTGAAGGAACGAATGGGCTGGGGGCTGGCGTTGTGGTACAGCAGGTACAGCTGCAGCCTGCAGTGGCGGCATCCCGTTTGGGCTCTGGTTCACGTTCTGGCTGCTCCACGTCCAATCCAGCTCCCTGTCAGTGCACCTGGGGAAGCAGCAGAATGTGGCCCAAATCCTTGGGCCCCTGCACCCACATGGGAGACCCTGAAGAAACTCCTGGTTCCTGGTTTCAGAACTGCCCAACTCCAGTTGTTGTGGGTATTTGTGGAGTGAACCAGCCAGTGGAAGGTCTCTCTGTCTCTGACTCTCTTACTCTGCCTTTCAAATAAATACATATTTAAAAAAGAAATTAAGAGGCCGGTGCTGCGACTCACTAGGCTAATCCTCCACCTGCTGTGCCGGCAATCTGGGTTCTAGTCCTGGTCAGGGCACCGGATTCTGTCCCGGTTGCTCCTCTTCTAGTCCAGCTCTCTGCTGTGGCCCGGGAGTGCAGTGGAGGATGGCCCAAGTGCTTGGGCCCTGCACCCCATTGGAGACCAGGAGAAGCACCTGGCTCCTGCCATCAGATCAGTGCAGCATGCCTGCCATAGCGGCCATTTGGGGGGTGAACCAACAGCAAAGGAAGACCTTTCTCTCTCTCTCTCTAACTGTCTAACTCTGCCTGTCAAAAAAAAAAAAAAAGAAGAAGAAGAAGAAGAAGAAATTAAGAGACTATAAAGTGAATCCAAGCATACACAAACTAGATGGGATCATAATAATTCTTATTGAGAGCTTATCACGGGCTAATTCTCTCCATCCCGTAAGTGTTAACTTGCTTCACTGCACAATAACTCATGAAGTGGTTTTATTTTTTGTCCCCATTTTATACACGAGGAAACTGCCACTAAGAGGTTAAATGTCCCAGCCATGAAGCAGAAGCAGACATGGGTTTGAACAGTCTGACTCCAGAGGCCCCATTCTTGGGCAGCTGGCTGTGCTGAAGTCAGGGAGTGCCTCCCTCAGCATTGCGCCATTGTTTGAGCTCTGACAGGTGCCACTGCACCCAGCAACAGCCCCCTCACCCCTTGCCCCTCGCCTGCATGCCGACATTGCTTCCTGTTTCATTTGCTTTCATGAACTGATTTACTTCTTAGAGTTTCTTTTTATTTTTGGATTTGAAAATCCTATGCTGCAGAGGTTGGCACTGGGGTGAAATTGGGAGTGCACATGTGAAGTGCCACTGTGTTCCCACAAGGGCTGATAGATTTGCTGTGGTTGGATGTGCGCGAGACACTGAGACGGCTGGATGAGCCTTGTTTTGAGAGTCTCTTCATTCTCATTTCCTGTCTTGTAATTTTTTTCCCTAACATTTCATCACTGGAAACATTGGAGTTTTTCTCAGTGATGAAAATACTTAAAAATTATGCCTTTGCCTTTGAAGTGATTTTAATTGACAAGAATTTATGGTTGCAGTACTAATGAGTAAAAGGTTTAAGAGTTGAGTTCCTTGCATATTGAAGACCGTAAGTGAAATAGGTTTTCTGTTGAAATAAAGTCCTTATTTCTACTATCAAAAAACTAAAAAACCCTGAATGATAAAAAAAACTTTTCGTTTCTTTTTAAGAGTACATAGTCTGCAAAAAAAAAAAGTTGTATTTTGGCACTGAAAAGTGAGTATTGAGATTCTTCTGTCCTGCCACTCCTGTTTCTAATGATTGTATGTAATAGTGTCATTCTGCTAAGCTGTTTTACAATCAGCAGACAGTGTTTAGAACATGCAGAATACACCTGATTAAGGAGAGTGAACTCGAGAATTAGCATGTGTACTCACAAACATGTTAAAAATATATAATACTTTATTTCATAAATACGTTACTCAGTGGTCTTGAAAATGTATGTTTTGGAAAGACTGTGGATGGATTTCATGTTTTTTTTTTTTTTTTTAACCAACATAAACCCCTCTTTTAATTCCATTTTTCCCTGAACTTTTAAACTTTTTTTGAAAGGCAGGGTGACAGAGAAAGAAACAAAGAAATCTTGCATCCTTTGATTCACTTCCCAAATTCCTACAATAGCCAGGCTTGGGCCAGGCTGAGGCCAGGGATCAGAAACTCAATCCTGTCCCTCGTGGGTGGCAGGAACCAAGTACTAGAGCCGTCACTGGCTGCCTTCCAGGGTGCAACTAGCAAGATGCTGCATCAGAAGCAGATTATCCAGACTTGAACCAGACACTGTAATATGCGTTGTGGGCATCCCAAGCTCTGGCTCGACCCTCCGTGCCAGGACGCCCACCCGTTCATGAACTTTTGGAAGTCCCATTGTAAACACACAGATACACACGTGTGCACATACATACTAATATGTACACATGCTCATGTGCTCAGAAACACAGGTGTTTGAGAAGAAGGACTATTTCTGGCGAAAGGCTGTTCCTGGATGACTTGGCTTTGAGGTGAGGCTTGGAAAACGCCTCTTAACTGAGCCACCCACGGTATTTGTGATTCGTGAGAATGAGCCTTGCATCCCTGTCTTTGTATCACTGTCTGTTTATGAATTTTTATCTTTGTGTTGGAGCCTTTCTGCAGATTCTTGCAGGACAAGAAGACTTATTTTTCCCTTGACGTATAAAAGATAAATGATAACAAATTCAGTGGAATAGCTTTACTATAACACTTAAAAAGTGACTCTTTTGGAAACATTTTGTTTAATTTTATTTTTTGACAGGCAGAGTAGACTGAGAGAGAGAGACAGAGAGAAAGTCTTCCTTTGCTGTTGGTTCACCCTCCAATGGCGCCGCGGCCAGCACACTGCGGCCGGTGCACCACACTGACCCGAAGCCAGGAGCCAGGTGCTTCTCTTGGTCTCCCATGGGGTGCAGGGCCCAAGCACTTGGGCCATCCTCCACTGCACTCCCGGGCCACAGCAGAGAGCTGGCCTGGAAGAGGGGCAACCGGGACAGAATCCGGCGCCCCAACCGGGACTAGAACCTAGTGTGCCGGCGCCGCAAGGCGGAGGATTAGCCTAGTGAGCCGCGGAACTGGCCTGGAAACATTATTATGTTAAAAAACAAATATGCTCCTTTAGAAACATTTAAGGTGTTTTGGATATAGAGACACAATTTTTCTTTGTATTGCAATGTGCAAATAATAGTTACTTGAGAAGTCGCTTTGTAAAACCCAGCAAGTTATCTCTGTCCCACCTTCCTTACTGCCTTTGTTATGGACTGTTTGGTGCATGTTTGAGTGGTTGGTGGTGCTTCATGCAGGATTCATCTTCGTGGGAATAAACGTCCAGCTGCATTTTGCACCATGTGCTGATATTTGTAACCTGATGAACTGTGTAGAGAAGGGAACCCTTCGAAGTGTGTTCTGCTTTTCTGCTCCCAGGCATCCGAGTGATCCGAGAGATCCAAGAGTTGAGCAGTTCCATTTTCTTGGCGGACCAGTGTTTCTTTTCTGACTATTAATGATGTGATGGCATCTAACATATGTCTTTGGGCAGCTCACAGGAGTCAGAAGAATTCAGAAGGGAAATGCACTAGGCAGTGCATGACGGACTGGCTGTTTGGAGTGGATACCAGAGCACTTGTCCAGGGTCGCCTCGGCCACCCTCCTGTCATGCCCAGCCGGAGGATGCAAGTGCAGCATTGCCTTTGGTCAGATGGTGTTGTGCCTTACCTTATGGCGGTGCTGGGCCCACCACGGTTCTCCCGCAGGACGTACGAGCACTCTGTTAACATCTTTTTCATTCCTAACATATGTCTAAGAATGATGCAGATGCCAAATGTTTTCCCTCACCCTTGTAAAAGCCCCATTTTACAGACAGTGTTTTCTGGAAAACAAGTTGTGGCAGTTTTCTTCCCCAGAGCCCCTAACGGCTGCGGCTGGGGCTGGGGCTGGGGCTGGGGCTGGGATGAAGCTTGGAGCCAGGAACTGCGTCCAGGTCTTCATATGGATGGCAGGAACTCAGTTACTTGAGCCGTCATTGCTGACTAACAGGGTCTGTGTTAGGAAGCTGGAGTTGGGGGACTGAGCCACATCAGGTATTTGGATGCGGGTGACTTAACTGATGGCTTAGCCACTAAGCTAAAGGTTCATCCCCAAATAGTCTAATTTAATCTATTTTATTATTAAGAATCTTTGAGATGCTAATTAGTAAAAATTCTCTTCTTTATTCCATTAACATTGAATGTGCCTGTATATCTGGGTGATTATATATTCTTCACAAAGCTCAAAGAACTGTTTTATGAAAAAACTATGCAAGGATTTAACAATTTTTGCATTAAAAGGCAGCTATGATTTAGTTCCATTTTCCCAGTAACTTTTTTTTTTTTTTTTGGACAGGCAGAGTGGACAGTGAGAGAGACAGAGAGAAAGGTCTTCCTTTGCCGTTGGTTCACCCTCCAATGGCCACTGTGGCCGGTGCGCTGCGCTGATCCGAAGACGGGAGCCAGGTGCTTCTCCTGGTTTCCCATGGGGTGCAGGGCCCAAGCACTTGGGCCATCCTCCACTGCACTCCTGGGCCACAGCAGAGAGCTGGCCTGGAAGAGGAGCAACCGGGACTAGAACCCGGTGTGCCGGCGCCGCACGGCAGAGGATTAGTCTAGTGAGCCATGGCGCCGGCTTTTCCCAGTAACTTTTAAAGTACCCTTGCATATCTTCATAAAAATTCTTAGACATTATATATAGTATAGTATTACATGCATGCACACACATGTGACTACATATATAAATCACTGAAATTTTCTTTGGCATTATAATGTATGTCTGTATAGTGCTTGTTAACCTGTGAAATAAGTATTCCTGAAATGCCTGTCATTTTGGATTCAGTTGGGTGATATGGATAAGAAGATAATGTTGATACGGTGATGATCCTTGCCTGTGGACGGTTGGCATTTCTGGCAATAACAGTAAGCAGGATGTAAAATACTCTTTGATATATGGATGCTGGGGTCCACCAGCGGCGAGTCTCACCTACACTTAACAGATTTGGTGAACCTCTGTCACTACTCATCTCTGGAGGCATGAGATACTTACTGAATCCACTCCGACTCCTACCGCTACCCACCGGACACTCCAGAAGGAGGAGGCGGGGGTCAGGCCATCCTTACAGTGTCGTTTCTCTGTTGGGTCTGTGTGCTGGGGTGCCCCTGGCACGTCTCCTCTAGTGACAGGCCTGACGGTGAGGAAGTAGGAATCTGAAGAGGCTCGTGCCTGACATTCCTCCCCCGGGATGATTGGTAATAGCAAAGTGATTTTTTAAAGATTTATTTATTTTACTTGGAAGAGTTACAAAGAGAGGGAGAGAGATCTTCCATCTGCTGACACAATCCTCAGATGACCACAGCGGCCAAGGCCGTGTCCCATGTGAGGGGCAGGGGCTCAGGCATCTGGGCCGTCCTCCTCTGCTCTCCTCCAGGTGCCTTAGCAGGAAGTGGAGCGGTTGGGACTCGAGGTGGGGACCCTAGGGAATGCAGCGTCAGAGGCGGCGGCGGCGGCTTGACCTGCCGTGCTGCAGCACCGGCCCCCACGGTAATCCTTTGCCACTTTGGTGTGTCACTGCAAAGGAGGTCAGACTCCTGTGAGCCTTCCTCACACTGTTCCACGCAGTGAGCAGCAGAGGGATCCTGCATTACATGGTTACACCTGGTCCCTTTCAGCCGTGAGTCTCCGCTGATGGGTGAGCTTTGACTGCTTGGTGGGCAGCTGTATTATAGCTAAATTTAAGTCCTTCATGATCTGTACAGTTTTGCATTTTGCACAATTTGGAAAGAGAGGGTGAAACAGTGCATATTATCAGTGAATATTTCAAGTTTAAAAAGAAAAAGGTTGTTTTTCTTGATTAAAATGACTCATAGATGCAACAGTAATGACTGAATGTGAAACCGAAATATTAAAAAACCAGGCCGGCACCACGGCTCACAGGTAATCCGCCTGTGGCGCCGGCACCCCGGGTTCTAGTCCCAGTTGGGGTGCCGGGTTCTGTCCCAGTTGCTCCTCTTCCAGGCCAGCTCTCTGCTGTGGCCCAGGAAGGCAGTGGAGGATGGCCCAAGTGCCTGAGCCCTGCACCCGCATGGGAGACCAGGAGAAGCACCTGGCTCCTGGCTTCGGATCAGCGTGGTGCACCGGCCGCAGCGGCCATTGGAGGGTGAACCAACGGCAAAGGAAGACCTTTCTCTCTGTCTGTGTCTCTGTCTCACTGTCCATTCTGCCTGTCAGAAAAACCTACATAGGTGTTCTACCTGAATATTTTTTCTGATTTGATAGTACTTAAAATATGGGCAGTTTTCATATTATACAAAGGTGGAACCAAACTATAATATAGTAAAATGTACTGTTTCAACCCATCCTCAACCATGATTAGCTTATACACAACTCTAAATACGGCCCTAAAGAGTGACAGTTGGACAAATATTGCCCCATATGCATATATATCAAATGTGCACAAGGGAAGACTTGTGATTTTTTTCCCCATAATTATTAAAACTTATAAAGTATTTGGAAAATACATTATAAGTTGTACAAAGAAACACTGATGAGAAATATCAAATTTATAACCTCATTAATAGTGAATTGGCAAATTCCATTTTTCGAAGTTCATGTGTGTGGTGGTTTTGCAAAAAAATATTCAGACATTTCAACATTGCTTATGGAAAACATTTGGCAATTCTGTTAGCAAAGAACAGTGTAAATGTTTTCCCCTCAGCATCTGCATTTGCTTATTAAAAACAAACCGACCCCACACCCCCGATCTCTCAGACAAGTAAAGTTGGTGGCGGAATGTTTTCCAGTTGTCATGAATTCAGTATCATTTTTTGTATGTATATATATGAGTTTATTTGTGTATGCAGTTTATTTCATTCCCATATGTCCTTGTATTAGAATTAAAGAGTGGGCTTATAGAATTTTGAGAGAAAAGTATATATTTAAAGATTTATTTATTTATTTGAAAGAGAGAGATTTTACATCTGCTGGTTCATTCCCCAAATGGCCACGATGACCAGGGCTGGGCCAGGACGAAGCCGGAGCTTCATCTGGGTCTTCCACCTGGGTGCAGGAGCCCAAGCACTCGGGCCATCTTCTGCTTTTCCCAGGCCACAGCAGAGAGCTGGATTGGCAATGGAGCAGCTGGGATGTGAACTGACAGCCACATGGGATGCGGTATCATAGGCGACTTCACCCGCTATGCCATCATGCTGGCCTCGAGAAAATGTTTTGTAGATCCTGTTTGTGTCTCAGTGTGAGAAGGGAATACAGAGGGATGGGGCAGGTTCTCGTAGACAGCCTCCAGTTCTCTAATGCAGACCCCACAGTGACCCCCTGTGCCCTGCCCCTCCCAGTGCTGCTTCAGCTGAGCTCTGTGGCTTTCTTTAGCGCCATACTACTTGGAACAGGGAAATAGGATCTGCATAGCAGTGGGTGTGCTGGTGAAACCTGCTTTTCTCACACATCTGTTTTTAAAGCTGGGAGACTGGAGTGACTCTAAAACATGAAATTTTATATCTATGCATATGCACATGGCTTCCGTGGATTGTTTAAAAAATATATATATATAGAAAGAAAATGCTGGACAGACCGAACCAGGGACTTTGCTTCTTGATGTGGTTAATGCCACATTTTTCTTTTTAGTGTTTCTTAGATTTTCTGAGATTGCCCCAGTTGATGAAATGAACTGCTTGCTGGGGCATTTCCTTGAGAACGGTATGTCGTAGGAAACTGGACACAGATGTTAGGTGGAGGAGGGTCGTCCCTTCTCCTTAAGGCAGGTGTGTCCACCCGAGGGCCAGAGTGCTCCGCCGCAGGGGCGTTGCTGGGTCTGGAGCAGCCTGGACTCGCTGCAGCTTCACGCTGTTGCCTCTAAGGACTAGTATTTTTTAAGGGCAAAAAGAAGCAAATTGTTGCTGTGGCCTGTGCAGAGTTTTGACTGATTTCTTTTCAATGGATGTCTTTTCACTGAGCCGTAAGTTTTAGTTTGTAGCTGACACGTTTGGGATATTTACGTGCATGCATCCACACTCACATCCAAATCAATGGGCAATACATACAGAAGAGACTGGATCATCTTAAAAGCTAATTGACTTGGAAAAATAAATTAGTCTTGGCTAATTGGAACTATTTCTTTTACCAAAAAAATTGTCATATGTGACTCCAAGAAAATGAAAATTTCTTATTTGAAATTCTTTGTAGATTTTTCACATTTGCTGCTAATGTTCTTACAAAACATGTAATATTTCAATTCTTGGAGGTGAAAAGTATAGTTATTATATGCTTCATATAGATAAACTTACCACCTGGTAAGTTTTTTTTTTCCTTACTTGAAACCAGAGCAATTTAATCAATTTAATATTCAGGCTAAGAAAAAGATATAGCAGTTAATCATTAATGTTAATAGCAACATATCCCTATGTTCCTAAATCTCTATATGTGAAATACATGAAACTTGTATACCCTAAATAAAAAAAATCCCTAAATCATAAGCAAGAGGTTGATAGCCAGAATCTTGGAAAAATTGTGTCTTGTTCAGCTGCTAATTTTTATAAAAGTATATACATGCTCATTGTTGAAATTTTGGACATTTGGTAAATTATACAGTAAACTACCAAGAAGAAATTACTTTTTAATATTTTGATGTACTTCCTTTTAGTCATTGGTTATACCTGTATTATATAACATGTATAACTGATAGATACATAGTTGACACTTAATATACATTATATATCACGTTTCATCATTTCCATTCAGTCTGAATAATTTAAGAATTTCATCTTTTAGTTTTACTTACTTATTCCCCCCCCTAAATCTTTTATTTAAGGTATACAAACTTGATGCATTTCATAAATACAACTTTAGGAACATAGTGATAGTGATTATTCTGACCATATCCACCCTCCTACTCCCACCTCCACTCTTTTTCCTTCCCCCTCTCCTATTCCCATTCTTTAAGATCTACTTTCAGTTAACTTTGTACACAGAAGATTAGCTCTATACTAAGAGTTCAACAAATAGTATGAAAAACAAAAACTGTTCTTCAGCAGTTTTTGATTTCTCTTTTGATTTCTTCTGTGACCCACTGTTCATTCAGGAGCATGCTGTGCAGTCTCCCTGTGTGTTTGCATGTGCCCTAGAGATTCCTGAGTTGCTCATTTCCAGCTTCATTCCATAGTGATCAGAGAACACGCATGGTATGATTTTGATTTTTTTGAATTTGCTGAGACTTGCTTTATGGCCGGGCTCGTGATCTATCCTAGAGAAAGTTCCATGCACAGGTGAGAAGAATGTGTGTTCTGCACCTGTAGGATGATAAGTTCTGTAGATACATGGTAGGTCCGTTTAGTTACAGTGTCGATTAACTGTTGTTTCCTTGCTGAATCTCTGTCTGGTTGATCTGTCCATTGTTGAAAGTGGGATATTGAAGTCCCCCATTACTATTGTATTGGAATCTCCCTTTAGATCCATTAATACATCTTTTAAAGATCCTGGTGCCCTGTAATTGGGTGCATATACGTTTATTATAGTCACATCTTCCTGTTGAATTGATCACTTAATCATTGCATAGTGCCCTTCTTTGTCATTTAACAGTTTATGTGTTGAAGTCTGTTTTGTCTGATACTAGTATGGCTACACCAGCTCTTTTTTGGTTTCTGTTAGCATGGAATATTGTTTTCCATCCTTGAACTTTCAGTTTGCTTGTTTCTTTGTTGCTGAGATTTGTTTCTTATAGGCAACAAATAGATGGGTCTTGTTTTTTAATCCATTCAGCCATTCTGTATCTCTTAACTGAGAGTTGAGGTCATTTACATTCAGTGTGACTATGGATATAATAATGACTTTGCCCTGCCATTTTTCCAAAAATATTCCTATTCTTTACTCTGGATTTCTTTACTTTTCCTGGGAGATTTTCTGCCTTCACCTACTTTCATAGTGATGACCACATTTCTGTATTTCTGTGTAGCACATCCTTAAGCATCTTTTGTAAGGCTAGATGAGTGGTGTCAAATGCTTTCAATTTCTGTTTGTTATGGAAGGCCTTTATTTCACCTTCATTCCTAAATGGGAGCTTTGCAAGGTACAGTATTCTGGGTTGACAGTTTTTTCTCTTAAGACTTGGATTATATCTCGCCATTCTCTCCTAGCCTGTAGGGTTTCTGAGAAGTCCACTGTGAGTCTAACTGGAGATCCTCTGAACATAATCTGGCGTTTCTTCCATGCACATTTTAGGACTTTTTTTTTATATTTTATTGTGGAGGGTTTGACTACAGTGTGTCATGGTTAAGATCTTTTCTGGTCATTTCTATTAGGAGTTATTTGACCAAAAAAAGGCCTTTAATCCATTCTCTTTCCACACCTTCAGGAACCCCTAGGACCTCTGTGAGATCTCCAACACTGTTTTTTAGATTTCTAATTTCTTCTTTCTCCCCACCCCCCTTTTTTTGGTCTTACTGTAAAATCTCCAGCAGTTTGTCTTCTAGTCTGATATTCTTCCTTTTGTCTCACCAAGTCTGTTGTTAAGGCTTTCTACCACATTTTTAACTTTGTCCTATTGAATTCTTCATTTCTTTTCTTTTTCATTCGATAGGTAGAGTTATAGACAGTGAGAGACAGACAGGTCTTCCTTCCGTTGGTTCACTCCCCTAATGGCTGCTCCGGCCGGCAGCTGTGCCGATCTGAAGCCGGGAGCCGGGTACTTCCTCCCAGTCTCCCATGTGGGTGCATGGACCCAAGCACTTGGGCCATCCTCCGCTGCACTCCTGAGCCACAGCAGAGAGCTGAACTGGAAGAGGAGCAACCGGGACAGAATCTGGAGCCCCAACCGGGACTAGAACCTGGGATGCTGGCGCTGCAGGTGGAGGATTAGCCTAGTGAGCCATGGCACTGGCCTTGAATTCTTCATTTCTAATATCTCATTTTGATTTCTCTTTAAAAAATCTCAATTTCATGAGAAAAATTTTCACGTCATGTACGGATTTCTTTAGTTCGTGGATTTGCTTCTGATTACCTCTGAGTAATTCTGTTACCAATCTTTTAAATTCCATTTCTGGGATTTCTTCAGTCCCCATTTTCATTTTCTGGTATTGAAATGTTGTTGTGTTCCTTTGGTGGTATCATGTTGTCTTCCTTATTCTATTCTTGAATTGCTCTGTTTGAGGTATTTGTGGAGATACTCCCCCACTCCCCCAGCACTCCACCCCATGGCCTTTATCTTTGGACTTTGCCTCTGTGGCTTAGTGGAGCGTCTGTTCTTTCAGTGACTACCCTGAAGTGTGTGGTAGGTGTGGCCAGAGAGCTCTGGTCAGTGCTCCAGGGTGTGGGGAGTGTCTGAGGTGACTTCCAAATTGGGCTCCATGAAACTCTTTTTTTTTTTT
>CM027403.1:83691128-83721715 GCA_015711505.1 Sylvilagus bachmani | reverse complement strand
TGAGGCCAGAGTGCTATTTAGGACATCTGCCATTCTATGAGTCTGCTGTGTATCTTGCTTCCCATGTTGGATCATTCTCTCCCTTTTTGATTCTATCAGTTAGTATTAGCAGACACTAGTCTTGTTTGTTTTTTTTTTTTTTTTTAAATCAGAGGAGTGGTTTGTTTAGCTCTGTTGGTGCAGTCTCATGCTCACCCCTCTCCTCCCAGGAGACCAATGTCTGGTGCTAGCCCCAGTGGGTACAATATTCAAAGAATCTCACAAAGGACCTGTGCAGTCCTAGGTGTGAGCACAGATCCTGCAGCAGTGGCCCTCATCAGGAATTGGGGGGCCCTGAGTGTGGGGAGCCACCCACAGTGATGGCCCAAAGACTAGCCACACCCTGTGCCTTCCCACATAGCTACGGTGTTTTCACAGTGCCAGCACACAAGCCTCCCTCAGTCACCAGCCCCCAGCCCCCTGTCAGTTCTCCCAGCCAGACTGAGGCATCTCCTCTTGGCTCATTGCCAGGTGCGTGGACATGAGCTAGTGCAGCTGTTAGGTATGTCCAAAATGGCACCCATCCTGTCTCGGCTAGTTACAGGACACCAGGGCTAGGTGGTTGAGGGGAGAGGGAAACGTGCCCACTTTTTTCCCCCTCTAGCTTGGCAGTCACACTTCCACAGGGCTCTAAGCCGGACTCATGGCAGGCTTATCCTGCAGCTATGTCACCAGTGGCTTGGGCTGCTGTGTCTAGTCTCAGCTCAGTCTCCAAAGAGGGTGCTGAGATTCTGTATTGCACATGTCCACACCCTCTATGTAGAGCCACTGGGTTCCTCTAATTTGCATGGAGTTTCCTCTGCCTTTTTTTCCCTAACTCTTCCCTGAGATTGCACTCTCTCCACGTTATATCTTCCCCTAGACTAGAGCAGTAAGCTTGCCCCATTCTACCATTTTGGTGCCTTTCCACCTGGTAGGTTTTTAAAGGTAAATACTTATAGAATTGTTTTTTAAACAATTGAGAATGTATTTGAACATAAAGTAAGAATAGTGGAATAATTTACTATATAATTGAGGGAAAGTATTGAAGAATTGTTGGCAAGTTAGTTCTAAATGGCTTCCTTGTTCTTAATTATCCCAAATTATCCCAGCCTTGATGTTTCCTTGGACCACATATACATATCACACAGCAGCCCACACATATGTATTCCTTTAGTCTCAGGCATGGTGATCAGTAAGATGGGAATAAGACCTAACTCCTGTTGATGTAACTGAGAAAGTATGTCGCATACAGTTTCCAAGCTTACAGCATTGAATTTCTGCAGTGACATCTACTGCGAGTTTTCTCTGAGCACGGGAATATAGTCTCACATGCTTTGTTCATGAGAACATTTCCTGATGACTTCCTCGCTGCCACTGATCGAGGCGATGGTGACGACCTGAATAGACTCAGTTTTGGTTGCTCAGCTACTAAGCAAACTCGTTGTCTGCCTCGCTCAGTTCTGCAGTCCTGAGGCTCATGTGGAGCTTCACTCGTAATAGGTGCTCAGTTAATATTTGTGAATTAATGAAAAATGGATCTATACCTTTGTAACTTCAGGTTATTAAAATTGAAAAATGGGTATGTAGGACAGGGTGAGTTCATTGTTGAGGTATTATCTTACTACTTAATTAAACTGAAAAAGTGAGCCAGTTACGTTGACGTTCCTTAGTTTTTCTTTGTTCATCAAAAGCAAAGTGGGATAGGTTGTAAATTACATCTTCTTGAAGAGAAACAGTACAGTAGCAGAGTAATTTCCATTTAATTTTACTTCTGGGAAAATTTTTTTAAGATTTATTTTATTTATTTGAAAGACAGAGTGACAGAGAGAGGTCGAGACAGAGAGAGAGGTCGTCCATCTGCTGGTTCACTCCCCGGATGGCCACAATGGCTGAAGCTGTGCCTGTGCGAAGCCAGAAGCTTCTTTTGGGTCTCCCACGTGGGTGCAGGGGCCCAAGGACTCGGGCCAACCTCCACTGGTTTCCCAGGCCATAGCAGAGAGCTGGATTGGAAGAGAGCAGCCGGGACTAGAACTGGCGCCCGTATGGGATGCTGGCGCTCCAGGCCAGGGCATTAACCCGCTGCACCACAGTGTGGCTCCAACTTCTGGGAAAATTTTAAGCAAAATGGAATCCTAACTGCTCTTGCTAAGCATACTAGGTTGGCTTTGAATAAATGTGGATTTAGTGTGCCTGGAGCTCCCACCAGAGTTAGCGCATGGATCTAGAAGGACCAGCAGGTGGAGCTATATTCCAGTTCTGAGCATCAGGTGGACTCTTCGAGAGGGTCCACTGGGCCTTGGAACCAAAACCTGGTCAGTGATTATGTGAGGCATTTTGTGTATGATGAGATGAAGCATCTTCATCGGGGCTTCACAGTGTTATTCTAGCTTGAGCCCTGGGCTTGCTGTCGGGAACATCAGTTCACTGTGTTACTTTTGGTTTGCCTTGAGTGGATTTTATCCTCACATTCCGAAAACTGGAACAGAGAAACCACAAAGCCAAGTTGAGACTTACCTTGTAGAAACAGAAGAAAAATATGAATGAATTAATAGGATATGAAATGTACTCAAAGGTGACAGAGAAACTGTAGTGGGTTTTTTGATGATAGAACATCTAAATTGTTTCCATGTTTGTGGCATTTTTTTAATCCACTGATAAAATTCCTGCATATTTTGCTCTGAATGATAAACTGAATTCCAAAAAAATTAAAAAAAAGAAACTTAAGATACAGTCAAGTTTAACCTCTGATTTCAAGACATAGACCCTCAAAAGTTTAAAATGGAAAAGGCCTGCAAATGTGTTTCTTGCTTCCTTTAACAGGATTTTATAGGCCACTCTTGAAGCAATTGCTGAGAAGAGCTAGTGTCTGAATTGAATGATTTACCCCCTTTTTAGAAACCTTTTTCTCGATTTATTTGAAAGGCAGAGTTACACAGAGAGGGAGAGACATAGATGTCTTCTAGTTCACTCCTCAAATGCCCACAACAGCAAGGGCGGGACCAAGCTGAAACCATGGGCCAGGGACTCCATCTGGGTCTCCTGCATGGGTGGCTGGGACACAAGTATTGAGCCGTCATCCACTGCCTTCCCAGGAGCGTTAGCAGGAAGTTGGATCAGAACTGGAGGAGCCAGGACTGGATCCCGCACTCTGATATGCGAAGTGGACATCCCAACTTGTAATTTAATTGGTGGCACCGCAATTCCTGCCCTTCTCCTTTGGCTTTTAAATAGGTTGTTTTCCTGGAGTATCTGTGTACTATAAAACTGAAAAGTTAATATGGGAACAGGGATGTGGAGCTACATCCTTGTGTATACTGGTTTGCATAATCCATTAAAATTCAGTAATATAGAGAGTTGAATTTTTTCAGGACTTCCAGTCCTGCTTGGGTTTAATTGGAAATGAATAGATTGACTTTCATGCTTCTTAGCATAGTCTGCAGAAGACAGATTTGGTGTCAGTGATGTTTGTTAGCCACTGGGGATTCACTTAGAAATGAAGGAATTTGTTTTCTTTCCTACTTATTATTTCTTAGTTATTTTTTAATTACGTTGTTGTGCTTACTATTTATTGAATGACTTGCGTAATTTAGGGTTCACATAGGGTGAACATTCAGTATTCTTTGCCAAAGAAGAGAAAGTGAGCAATTTTGTTGGTTAGACATGAAAAACATGCCTGAAGCCATTGTGAATAAGAGATTCGTATGTGTGCATGTTTAATGATAAATGGATCCACCAAATATGTTAACTACATAATTCTAATGATGATCTAGTTAATCTTTAAGGCATATTATATTATACAGAACTAGTGGGGTAGGGCATAAATCACTTTAATGTTTTATCATAATTTTTATGAGAAATTTATCAAGTTCTGAGACTTAGTTATTATAAAATGGGTGTTTTGAGTATTTAAAAATTGAATGAGTTAGCCCTGGTCTCTTTATTAATAGGATTGTAATTAATAGGATGGTAAACAGGATTATTTTAAGTGGATGTCCTGTTTTTCTCATCAATGCTCCCTAGAAATCTGCATACCCCAGGAAGGCTTGCTGGATGGAAGGGTGCATTGATTTGAATAGGAATTTTCAAATCTGGATTTCTATTGAGTAGGTTATTTACTGTGGAGGTGAGTTTCCTGTCTGGATCTCGGCATCACTGCCAGCGGTTTGGGCTGACCCTCCAACCTAGGAAAAACGTCTCAGCAGCAAGTTAGTGACAGTGTTACGCAAATATTTGCTTTGTTTTCTTCAACTTTAATGCATGGACACTAATCTGTGACAGTGAGTAGAATACATGACTGTGACTATAATATTTGATTATGATTATAACCTGTGACAGTGACGGTGACCGATGACAGTGACTGTAACCTATGGCCATGGTTGTAACCTACAGAAGTATCTTGGGCTTTACTCCCTGGATTATTTTTGAAAAGAACGCTTCAGTTTTGAGGCTGTTGCTTTTTCACATGGTCACTGCTCACAACTTGGCCACCTAAGACTTGCAGATGTCAAAAGTCGTTGCTAAAATATCTACTATTTTACGTGACTGGACATCAGCTTGATTTGTTTGTTTTCCTTAGCAGTGCTGTACCCATGAGACTGTGTGATGAAGGGGTCCAGGGTCAGAATCCAGGCAAGAATTCAGGGACTCAATTTGATGTCAGCAAAAATTGAGGCCATTGGAGAGAAAATTCTTTTGTGTTAGCCAGGAAAATTAGATTTTGTTTCCTGTTTAAGTCAGGGCGTGTAGCATGGTCATGGGATTTGTTGTTCTCTGATCAGAATGGAGGGTTGAGAGACCTGGAAGAGCGGTTAAAGGCAGTCACCGACCGGTACCCACACAGACCCAGGAATCCAGGTGCACTTGACTGCGTCAAGTGGCCGCTTTGATGTTTGAAGAGCAGTCATTGGTAGTGACGCTCTCAGGGGACTGCTGTCGGCACTTCGGGGGGTGATGGTAATATTTTAAAGGCAAGAAGGTGCCCAGCGTCCCATAAGCAAGGCCTGACTACGGCTGTCAGATCTCTTCTATAGTGCTTATCCATCTGTGACTTTCCAGTGTGTATTGGTTTATTGGACATGGGAAGACAGATGAAAGCAATTTATCTTTGTCATGTTCATCACAGAATGAGTTTTAGATAGTTGGGTATGGCTTTTGTATGCCAGTGTCAGCTGTATCTGGTTAGGATTAGGCAGCTTGCAACATTACATGGAAAAGGCCGTGGACAATATTGGGTAACATCCTAATAGAGAATAGCTCAGTTAATGCCCCGATGTGGGACTGAGGCTTCTCTTAGGGCTTCATGCATTTGGGAACTCCATTAGGCTAAGTGCCTGGAATTGCGTCCATTCCTGGGTCTAGGTTGGGGGCAGCTTGGAGACAGAGTGAAGTGGAAAGTGGAAAGCGTTTGTGCTGATGGTCTAGTGGTCCAAGGGCTGGCTGCAGTGTGTTCTTGATGTTGCAGCCTGGACCTCTTTGTGGCCCCTCGCTTAGACCTGTCTGCACAGCCCAGTGGAAGTTTCGTGAGGGGGGGCCTGCTGCTGTCACTCCACACGCCACCATCACTGCCCCACTTCAGTGTGTAGACTAGTGCTTGGCACGTGGTGGATATCCAGGAGATCGTGGCCCACCCAATTGGAGTAAATCGTTGGTGAATCGATTGAGTGAATGAGAGACTGTGCTGTGCAAGGTGCTTTCTAGGTGTGGCAGCAGCCGGAGAGCAGCAGGGAAGCAGGAGGATGTCCCTGAGGGCTGCAGAGCTGGGCCAGGGGCCTCAGGCTGTCTCAGGATGGGTGGGCAGCAGCGGGTGGGGTCCACCCGGAGCAAAGATGAGGTATCAGCCTCAGGGCATGGCTGCAGTACAGGGAGCGGAGAGACCAGCTCAGGAAGGGGTGCACGAGGGGAGGAGACGAGAGAGTGGAGGGCGGAAGGGGAGGGATGGCAGTTCACGTGTGAGGCACTGAAGATTTTACATGACGCTGGAGGTTTGCGTGTGCTCAGGGTCACGAGGGTGGTTAGGTCTAAGATCCTGAAGGTCAGGGGCCCTGGTCTGTACTTCTGAGTGTATTACACAGTCTCTCATTGTTGATTGTTTCAGCCCCCATTACTAAAGCCTGTGTCGTGTCGCCAGAGGGACAGAAAGGGCCCTACCTCGCACTCATTCTCTGTATCCAGATTTTGAAACCCAGGGAAGGAAGCTTGCAAAAGGCCAGAAAGCGGCATTCTGTGCGGAGCACGGCGGGCGAGTTTGGCTCACAGATCTCGGAGGCCGGAAGGCAGTTCAGCGAGAGTTAGAGGCAGTGTGTCGTCCACAGTTGCTGTGCTTTCTGTCGCCATGGTGCTGTCACCCCTGTGGTCATCTGCTTCCCCGTGCCACTGTCTACCTCTTGTATTTGGTTAAGCCCAGCTGGTGCTGCAGAATCGAGGAGCACTTGTTCTTTGTTCCTTCCACTTTCTCACCTCGAGGAGACAGAGCACCCTGTCTGTACCTGGATCTCCTCTCCTTGGGTCTGCTGCAATGAACAGGGCTTGGCTTTCATCTCAAGAATGGGTGGATCGCTCCTCCAGTCATTCCAGCCCCGCTGCATCCTGGGAATTGGTCACCTGCACGGCCCTTAAATACTCTGACAGAGTGCGGGCTCTCCCCATCGCGCTGTAATTTCTCAGACGTTCTTCACTCTGCTGAGCTGAAGTGTTTGTTTTACCCGCTGGAATAGTCCTCTTCCTCCAGGACAGCAGGGCTGAGTTGGGACAGGATTACCTGTTGTCGCTGGTGTGAGTGTGGTTCCCCCAGCCCTGACAGCACCGCTGGTCACTGTCTTCTCCTGAAACGTGTGGTTGGGCAGTGTTCTCCACGTGTGCACTGAATAGAACGGAATATAGTGGAATTCTTCCCTTCCTTGATAGAAAACAGTATCTGCTACCTTGAAGGTTTTTGGCCCTTTTTTTTTTTTTTGGTCATTAATCTCACATGATTGACTGATGAGAAAATGTGTAATTGGCAAAATTACAAACATTTTAAAATAATAAGTGCTCAGTGACTGCAGTTAGATGAATAAATGAATCACACTAATTTTAACACCATTCTGTACTTGAAAACATAAATATTGAATGTAAAACTTACCCTGAATTCTATTTTTGAAAAACTTTTATTGGACTAAAATTTTAATCTTAATGAACACAAATAATTTAAGAAGAGGTGCTCGTTTCCAGAGATAAAGCTACGTTATATGCTTCCCTGATCAGGTCTTATGAGCCGCTGCTGCGTTGGCGTTTATTTTCCTTATTCATATGCAACTGCATTTTTTCCTAAATATTCAGAACCATTTTGGACATTGTCTTGAGTTTAAAATTATGTTTACTGATCGATATACAGTTTCCAATATTTTCTACCTTTTTCCCTCTTTTAAATTAGGGGAAAATCCTTCATGATTTAGACCTGAAATCTGTTGGCTTCTTTTATGCATTCAGTAAATTCTTTCCCTCTTAAGTGAGGTGACTGTGTTTGGGGAAAAGCAGGACTTTTTTCTGTTTTCATTTTGTATCACATTTTCTCGTTTTTCTCTGATGTTGCATGCATCTGTGTTTTGTAGGCTTTTTCAGAAACGAAACATGGTTTAATCAGAACTTGGAGTGAAATCCTCCAAGTGCTCTTCTTCCTGACCTTTCAGTGACTTTGTATGCACTTGGCAGTGATTTGCGTAAAACTCCTTGTGATCCTCCTCCTCCTCCTCCTTTTTTAAAAGATTTTATTTATTTATTTGAAAGGCAGCATTACAGAGGAGCAGAGCAGAGAATGAGAAAGGAAATCTTCCCTCCGCTGGTTCGCTCCCCAGATGGCCACAATGGCCAGAGCTGGGCTGATCTGAAGCCAGGAGCCAGGAGCTTCTTCCGGGCCTCCCACATGGGTATAGGGGCCCAAAGACTTAGGTCATCTGCTATTGTTTTTCCAGGCCATAGCAGAGAGCTAGCTGGACGGGAAGTGGAACAGCGGAGACTTGAACTGGAGTCCATATGGGATGCCTTACTGCAGGTGGCAGCTTTACCTGCTGAACCACAGCATTGGCCCCACCCTTCTTAAATATTTTACTTGGAAAGCATCATTTTGTTTAGAATGAATTGGAGAAAGAAGCAGTCTTATAAAGAACTGTCCCAAGTATTTAAAAACAGGAAAATTCCAAAGCAAATAAGAGAATTGTATTGAACCATTGGTGTTTACACAGTGACAGAGTCTGTAAAACAATTCAGTATTATGAATTCTAACCAGAATTCTGAAATGTAGCCTTAGTTTCCTGTTATTAACAATGTATCATGTCATATTGCATTTTAAACATGATCTCTTAAAGATACAGCAAAGCACTGGTGAAGAAAAAATACAGCAGAGAAAGGGCAGGAAGTAGGTAGGAAGGAAGAAAGGACAATGAAATTTGATAAGAGGGCAGAAGTTTCTAGGACCCCTGCCAAGGGGCCTGACAAATGTGCATGCTGTTTACCTTCGGGGGCAGTGAGCAGGGAAGAGTGTGGATGCAGTGTCTGAGGCCCTTTGTCCTTATCCAGGACACAGAGTTGGCTTGGTGGCATGCTCCCTCCATTGGGTCAGCCTTGGCTTCTCCTGGAGTAGCTGCTGGAAGACACCAGCTCCATCTTCTTCACACAGAGGAATACAAGCTGTCTGGCCACGCTGCATTCCAGACTAGTGATGCCCTGTCTGCTCACCATTATCCCATTCACCTTCCTTAAACTGGGATTTTTAATTATGAAGCGGAGACAGCGCCTATTAGTAGATATTGTCCGTTGGTAGATTAGTTTGTCAAGCAATTTAGAGTGAACTCATTAGAAGGGAAAGACAATTCCCAGTAATTTCAATTTTAAAGTAAACTCCCTCTCTTTCTTTGAAATTTAAATTGTGTTCTTTGATCCAAATGCAGCTACAGATAGTAAATTTTAAAGCAAAGTTTGAAAAATCTATTTGAACTTGTGGTACACGTTACACTTTGTAGCCTTGGGATTTAGGGGGTTGGTTACGATTAAGATCAAGTGGAAGGCCATTAGCCAAACACATTTGAGTCATCCAAGAATACTTCGTGGGAAACAATGTCAAAAGAATACTTAATGTTTAATGCAATATAGCAATATTTTGGGCTATGACGTGCTTGCCATAAACTTCAAGTGAAATGGACCATCTATTGCCTTTTGCCTGGTAAATACACTTGCTAAGAAAAATACTAGCTGATTTCTATAGACATTTTTTATAGATATTTCCTTCACCAGCTTTGATCTAATTTCAAAGTCTTAAAAATCAAGCACCCTATTGATAAAATATGCATATTAACTTGTAAATCACAAATGTGTACTATTCTAATTATTGTTGGTTTTTAAACACAAGAAATCATAAGCGGATGGCAGAAGTCAACATGAGGAGAAATGTCTTCTTTTGGATATTGTTGCGCACGTGTTGGATACCTTCTCCCTGGTGTAGAGATCACCACCGGGACATACTGCATGCCATGAAATGACTAAAGCTACATTCCGTGAGAGCAGTTCTGAAGTTCGCTCCGTTTGTTTTCTCACATGTAATTGTGTCATAGGGTGTTAGGACGTATGCTGATGTAAGGGAAATGAATTGTTTTTTGGGTAGAAAGGCTAAGGAAACTTGTAGTCTGCCAAGGAATTGTAAAAATAACCAGGTTTAAGGAGCTTGCTCTCATCTCTACTGGGTTGTCAATAGTAGTGGCTACTTCTTTCCCACAAATTGATAGATGATAGCTTCTGCAACTTTCTAGAATGTAGCTCCTTTATCAAGGGTGTTAAAGTCTGAGGATGGCTATTCTCTGCGTGTGCTAAGTTCCAGCCCTGGCGTGGCTGGTGTTTGCCGCCTCGCTGAGAGCTGTGGGCCAACCCTGTGCTGAGGAAGATGCCTTCCCGTCAGGGCCACCCACGGTCCCATTCTGTGTGGTTCCTTTGAAAGCCAAAGAGAAGACTGGGCGCTGGGGACTCGCTTGGGCAGGTGGAGGTGACTTTGTGCAAACCAGAGATTGTGAGTCCTGCCCTGGGAAGTGAAGCTGTTACCTGTGGTTGGCTTTGGTGTTGAAAACAAGGCTGTATGATATGAAAGAATCTTAAAAGATGACCTGAGAATGCTGCATGTTGTGTGATTCCAAGTTCATGGCATTCTGGAGAAGGGAAATCTTTGGAGACAGTAAAGACATGGTGGTTGCCGGAGTTTGGAGATGGTGGAGGGATGGATCTTGAAGCACAGAGGATACCTAGGCCAGTGAAACTGCTCTGAACAGCACTGCGTGGTGGGTTCAGGTCATCAGACATTTGTCCAGACCCATGGAGCGGGCTGCAGTGAGTGAACGCTTCATGGACTCCGGTGTGGACTCTGGATCGTGCATGATAATGATGTGTTCATCAGAAACGAAAGTGCCGCTTAGAGATCTCGCAGGTGTTGGTAGTGGGAGTGGCTGTGCCTGGTGGAGGGCAGGGAGCACACAGGAAGTCTCTGCCTTCTGCCCGATTTTTCAGTGAATCTGAAACCGCTCTAAAAATATAGTCTTTAAAAATAAGCTTCCCATTCTCCATTCTGCCAGGAAAGTAGGAGACTCAAACGCACTGGAGGTGGGTGTTCCGGTGCCTGCCTGTCTGGCCCATCCTGGTACTCCCTGGGGGAGTCTGCAGTGCGGAGGTAGTGTGGTTACACCTGGTGCTCCTCACACAGCTCCGTGAATGCCTTTGATCGAGTCTGTTGGAACAGCCAGGTGTGCTTTCTTGTTGCCAGGGAGTGTGTTGAATCAAAAGGCCAGATTTTAATGTAATCTGTTAGTCTGTTACATCAGTTTAGGGAGCGCAGTGGCGCAGAGTGCCAGCAGGAGTGAACGCATCAGAGAAGTCATGTTCTCACTGCAGATGCTGCCTTCTTCAGGGTTTGCTTGAAGGAAACATCCGTGTGGTGGGCAGGGTGGACCTCACTCGACAGAGAAAACTTTAGGTTCAGAATTTTTTTGTTTATGAAAGTAATTCATACTCCTCGTAGAAAACGTGAAGCTGTATAGAAACAACATAAAATTGGCAAAATTCCAACAATCTCACTGCTAAAATTTGGTATATTTCATTTTCCTCCTTGCTCTCATCCTTTCACCTGTCTTTGTCTCAAATGGGGATTATATGAGATAGTTTGTATTTTCCATATTTCACACTTAAGTACTTGTCTAAAGAATTAGCATTCTTAAACATTATTTAAAATGCTGCCTATGGACCATATTTGTTTCATTATGTGCTATTGAACATTAAGGGATCCTCCAACCGTGGAAATTTTAAGTAGACACAGTAAGTTCTTTAGAACAATGCATTCTTATTTTGAGAGAAAATTTTTAATGGAAAAGGTTAATTTTTAAACTATTACAAGGTTTTATTTAATTTTAAAAAAGGTAAGATCGGGCCGATGCCATGGCTCACTTGGTTAATCCTCTGCCTGTGGTGCCAGCATCCCATATGGGTGCCAGGTAATAGTCCCAGTTGCTCCTCTTCCAGTCCAGCTCTCTGCTTTGGCCCGGGAAGGCAGTGGAGGATGGCCCAAGTGCTTAGACACCTGTACCCGCATGGGAGACCAGGAAGAAGTAACTGGCTCCTGGCTTCGGATCAGCATAGCTATGGCCATGGTGGCCATTTGGGGGGTGAGCCAATGGAAGGAAGACCTCTCTCTCTCTCTCTCTCTCACTCTCACTCTCACTCTCACTCTCACTCTCACTCTCACTCTCTCACTCTCACTGTCTAACTCTATCTGTCAAATAATATAAAAAAGGTAAGACTGACTTTAAATTTTACTTATTTTTTAAGATTTATTTATTTATTTGAAAGGCATAGTTGCAGAGAGAGGGAGGAAGAGATCTTCTATCCGCTGATTCACTCCCCAGATGGCTGCGATGGCAAAGGCTGAGCAAAAGCCAGGAGCTTCATCTGGGTCTCCAGTGTGGGTGGCAGGTGCCCAATCACTGTGGCCATCTTCCTCGTGCATTAGCAGGGACTGGATCAGAAGTGGAACACCCAAGACTCCACCCAGCATCCAGATGGGCTGCTGACATCACAGGTGGTGGCTTAATCTGCAGTGCAACAAGGCCAGCCCCATAAATTTTATTTATTTGAAAGGCAGAGAGAAACAGAGCCAGAGACAGTAGTAGAAATCTCCATTTGCTGTTTGACTCCTCAATGCTGCACCAACCAAGGCTGAATCAGGCCAGAGTCATGAGCCTGAAGCTCTACTTGGGTCTCCCACATGAGTGGCGGACCTGGGACAGCTGAGTCATCACCTGCTCCTCCCAGGTTTTGAGTTAGCAAGAAACCGGAATGGACAGTAAACTGGGCCTGAAACCCAGGCAGTCGGAAATGGGATACAGGCACCCTAGTGGTGGGTTACCCTCTGCACCATACACCTGCTTCCATCAGCAGCGCTTCATATCTTACACCGATGTCTTCGTGGGCTTCTTGTCATTTTCCAGGCAAGCATGGGAAACGTGTGAAAGAGTAACGGAAGTATTCTAAGGAGATAGGGTAAAGTGTAAATAACGTGTGTGCTATTAATTTCATAGCCATCGATGCCCGAACGTGGTTTTGTTTTTCTGGATGTTTAAATTCAGTACAAATTTGATGTTGCCCCCAAATCTGCTGCCTCAAATTGACATTGCCTATGGATTTCTGGCAGAGATGCTTATTTTTATGACCAGTGGTCATGAGCGTCCCAGGAGACATCTCTTGGCTTTGTGGTTTGAGTGGAATCCAAATCAGACCATTGAGCTGTTCATATAATTGAAAGCCAGAAGATAGAAGTGAAATAAAATACCTTGTTCTGGAAAAACAAACCACCCAGAGGACCTGTGTGTCTTTCTTTATTTCTTTTTTATTTCTAATTTAACGACTGAAATTTAAACAAGCAGCAGCACTTTGAATTGAGCTGAAACAGCCCAGACTTCCAGAAATGAGTAATTACATTACTTTCGTCCATAGTGCACTCAAGCATGTGGCTACATTTTTATTGCTTTTCCAATTCAAGTGTTCACTTTATTTTCTAATACTGTGTACATTTTATTTCTTCCAAACATGTCTGAGCTCTTTGGAAGTGACAGCAAGTAGATTTTTGTTTGTTTGTCACCATCATCAACAGCGTACAGGGAACTGACACAGCATAGCTTTCATGGAAATGGGTCTGTGTGGAACTGTTCTGTGGTCACGGAGAGACTTAGACCATTAACATGCACGTTCTGGGTGCTGGGCCGTGTGCATCAGCTTGTTGAATTCCCTCAACAATGCTGGGAAGCTCTATCTAAAGAGGAGTCTGAGGCTGAAACGAGTTTAAATTGCCCAGTGGTCTGCAGGAGTGGTGGTGGTCCACACAGCTGGTTTGTGTGGCTAGGGATGGCCCAGCAGAAGGAGCCCGGGCTGTCTTTCCCAGCAGCACCCCGCATGCGACCACCGGGCTGACAGCCCTCGATGAGCTCATCTTTCTCCAAACTCTCATGGCTTTGTTTGCACAGCGTTTATTTCATGCCGTCTTCATTGCACTTACTTGGTTTGTGTTTATCTTCAGACTAAATTGTAGGCTTTTTGGAATGAGAGATTGAAAAAAACAAATCTCAAGCTGTATAACCCAGTAAAACACTGTCTCTGGTAGCTGCACAGTGCCTTCTAGTAGGAAACTAGTAAGTGGTTCCAGCAGGCGCTGTAGCTAAGCCCTGGCTAGCTCCCAGGAGTAAATGGGCATGTATGTTGGTCGTTAACAAAATTGGAACCATAAAGACTTGGGGGTTTCACGGGAAGGAGCTGACTTTTATCAAATGTGTGCTTCATTCATTGTTTGTCATGTTGTGTCCTGCTTAATTCAGCTGATGTGTCAGAGTCTCACAGATAAGGAAACACAGGCTGAGCAACACAGGAGAACTGTGGTAGCTAGCAAGCCAGAAGACCAGCATTGGTACTCGGGTTTGTTTTATTCCGAAGCCTACGTTTCTTCAAGCTTTTTTAGCCTGTCATGTCATTAGACTTATTTTGTTAAAACGCTACAGTAGTGTAGACAACTTTTTTACTCTAAAGTTAAAAAGATTCTATATTGAGGCCACAGATAGAGTAAGAAATAAGTAGAGCATTTAAAATATTTTAATATTTTTTAAAATTGTGTGCTTGCATTCCTATGAAATATGCAGAGTAGGCCTAGTCTTAGGTGAAGTAGATGAGGGGAAGTGACGGTTGTGAGTGACTGCTGACAGACAAGCGGTTTCTTCTTGACGTGCAGAAGTGCTCTGGGATCGCACAGGTGCACAGTGTTGGGAGTATCTCAAAGACGACTGATGTGTACATTTTACAGGGGTTAAAATGGTGAATTTTAGGTATGCAAATTTTATCTCCACTGAAAATAAAATACGGGGGATACCAATACCCTGCAGTGAGTGAGAATTGGCTAACATCAGACTGCTCACCTGGAGGGCTGCGTGTTCAAAAATAAGACAGTAATTCAGAATATTGAAGGAGAAATTGGAACCCTGAATTTAAAATTTTTATTTTTATTTACTTGAAAGAGAGAGATCTCCTGTTTGCTGGTTCATTCTCCAACTGTCTGCAATAGCCAGCACCAGACCAGGCCAAAGCCAGGAGCTAAGAACTCAGTCTGGATCTTCCACATGGGTGGCAGGGACCCACCCCCTTAAGACGTGGTCTGCTGCCCCCAGGGTCTCAGTAGCAGGAAGCTGGAATCTGGAGCAGACCTCAGACTCAACCCCAGTTGGTCCAGTAATGGGAATGAGGGGGTTCTGAGCTGCTGGGCCCCATGCCTATCCCTGAAACCCAGATTTTATCCATAATTCTACATTTATCTTAGGGTTCATAAGGATGTATTCAGGCACACACAGCATCAGAATGTTTGCAACAGTAATACACACCCAGCACATCCTGATGTGTTGAGAAGGATGAAGAAGTAAACCAGTAGACTCCTGTTCTGTCAAGAAGGATTTATCCAGGAATTATAAGTTTAAACACTAATATTTAAAGCTAGCTACAAGGCTGATAGCCTCTTGAGAAGAACCATTAGCGTTTGATTACCATGGTTATATTGGCCTTAATGTAGCAGAATGTGGAAGCCAATTGTTCACAATGTTATTTAGTGTGCAGTGGATGTCTTTCTGTGCTGGGAAGTGTGCTACAGAGAAGCACCAGGGAGAGGTGTTTCCAAGTCTGTTTTATACCGAAGGTATGCATGGAAGTTCAGATACAAAGCTCAGATGGGTAACGTGTCCGCATTCACAGTGCCGATGACCTAGGACTGGTGTGAAAGCACAATGCTGGACTTGAAATATAGTGCTGTGGTATCGTCTTTTGTGTTATTGATGGAGGGTATCGATTACAAAGTTAATAAGACTTATTTTGAGAAAGGGAGATACTTGTGCAATGCTCTCTATGTTTAGAATGCCATGTGTGGTAGTGGGGCCGGCGCCGTGGCTCACTTGGTTGATCCTCCGCTTGTGGCGCCAGCATCCCATGTGGGTGCTGGGTTCTAATCCTGGTTGCTCCTCTTCTAGTCCAGCTCTCTGCTGTGGCCCTGATCCTTAGGCCCCTGCACCCACAGGGAGACCAGGAAGAGGCACCTGGCTCCTGGCTTCAGGTCGGCGTAGCTCCAGCCGTGGTGGCCATTTAGGGAGTGAACCAACGGAGGGATGACTTTTCTGTCTGTCTCTCTCTCACTGTCTGTCATTCTACCTGTCAAATAAATAAATAAATCTTAAAAAAAAAAAAAAGAATGCCAAGTATGGTAGCATATTTCTGTGCTTGTTTCGACCTGCCGCTGTGTCGGAGATATTGAGAGTATCTGGACTTTCCATACATTCAGCAGACCCAAAACATATTTGAAATAGTTGTGATTAATTCTGCCCCAAGTGAAGCATTTGTAGTCATACTCTCAAATTGTCACTTGAATTCTCATCTGTTTGTTATTTATGTTTATTCAGAGTTTATTTTTTTTAAGTAGGCAATGTAGCAACATTCTTATTCTTTGTCAAATCCATTGGCAGGCAGATGTACAGTAGTGTTTGGTCAGTTGCTTAGGGGACAAGACCAAACAGCATATTGGTTGTGTTATGTTGTAAGCTGTGGCTTGATAGTTAGGAAGCCCATCCTTGTTCCATAACACGCAACCATTTCTGGTGTACGAGTTTTCCTCCTATATGTAAGCAGTGGCATACAAAATATTTGGAGGATGCTAAAGGAATTTGAGTTCCAAAGACATCATGCCGTGGTCTCATTAATCAGGAATTACTTTGTTTTGCAACAAACATTTCAAAATGATCTTTGTGGATTGGGGATTTGAGTGTGGTTCAGATCATGCGGTTCAGGATCAGAGATCCAGAGTGAAATCTGGGCACTGCCACACATTTGTGAAATGAAGATAATAAACCTTCCCTGCAGCTGACTTTGGGAGGATACGATCAGAGAAATGTGTGTAGGGCTATGTGGGGCACATAATACACGCTATTATCATTCCTAGAACTTTCAACTCCTTAACATACAAAATATGGATTTTGAAAAGCATTGTGAAGTCTGAAAATTAAAGGATTTAGGATAAAATTTCTGATTTGAATGTAGTCACCTTATTTCCTTGTTTTTCCAGAAATTGTGCAAAGTGATAAGGTAAATGAAAAAATGTCAAAAACCAAATTTGGTGAAACCAGGTGACCATACAATCTCAGATACTCTAAAAGAGGGATGTCTGCCCAGAGCAGTGGACTTAGAGCATGGGTGTGGCAGTGGACAGAAGTGGAGTTGGAAGGCAGTAGAGAAGGGGATGGCATTGTGGCATAATGGATAAAGCTACTACCTCTGATTTTGGCATCCCATATGGGCACTGGTTCATCTCCAGCTGCTCCACTTCCAATCCAGCACCCTGCTAATGGCCTGGGACAAGCAGCAGAAGACGGCCTAAGCATTTGGGTCCCTGCCACCCATGTTCCTGGTATTGGTCTGGTCCAATGCTGCCCATTGAGGCCATCCAGGGAGTGAACCAGAGGATGGAAGATACTTTGATATCTTCTCTCTCTCTGTCTCTTCCCCACCCCCGCCCTGTAATTCTGACTTTCAAAGTAAATGAATCAATCAATCTCCCTCCCTCCCTCCTTTTCTCAAAGAGGGAAGCAGTGGCATGTTTTTGAAGACAAAGGACACACATAGAGGTGTGATCTCAATTCCATTTTCCTAACAGGATAGACTGGGGAAAGATGTCACTTGCAGCAGAGAAAGATACTGTGACCTTGAACTGCTAATGTTAGGAGATGATGGAGCAGCATCTGTGAAATCTTCAGACAAGAGTGTGGCTCAAGAATTTGTAACCGGGAAAAATGATCTAGTGCAAAGGCCGTATCATACTGTTTGAACATGCGTAACTTGGGAATAGTGTTCCTAGGAGACGTCTTCAGGAATTCTTTAGAAGGAAAACTATAGTCAACCAAGAAATATCTGAAAAAATCTACAGCAGAAATACTAGCTATAAACGAATCTAGGGAACTCTAAGACTACAACAATATGGGGGTTGAAGTGAGCTATACTGAGTAGAAACAGTAAACTATGAAATTGGGGAAAATATAGGGAAAGAAAAAAGAAGGTTTATGTTGCCTGCTTCTGCTGTGTACTGTCCCAGCTCTGGTTATTGTGGGCATTTGGGGAGTAAGCCAGTGGATGAGAGATCGCTGTCTCTCTGCCTTTCAAATAAATAAAATAAGCAAAAAATAAATAAAACCCCATATGGTAAGATATAAATGAGTATTTCCCTAATCTTATAAAATTGATTTCAGTCCCATATCCAGTAATATTTTTAATTGTGGGAAGACTGGAAACACTTGCTAATTTTAGGAACAATACAGTGATGTTTGTTATCACCCTTATTACTGAACGTTGTTCTATGGCACCAGCCTATGCAGTTAGACAAGAGAAGAAATTAGAGGTAAAAAAATGGAAAACATTTGCAGCTTCTGTGATTGTATGCCTGGAAAACCAAATGAGCCATTACAAATGGCTAAAACTGTGGCATAAACAGTTAAGCCTCCACCTGCAGTGGTGGCGTCTCATGGGTGCCAGATCGAGACCTGGCTACTTCACTTCTCATCCAGCTCCCTGCTCATGTGCATGGGAGAGAGTGGAAGATGGCCTAAGTGCCTGGGCCCCCGCACCCATGTGGGAGACCTGGAAGAAGCTCCTGCCTCCAGCCTTGTCTAGCCCCAGCTGTTGTGGCCATTTGGGGAGTGAACCAGCAGGTGGTAGATTCATCCCCCCTTCCCTCTCTCCCCCTCCCTCCTTCTCTTTCTCTTCCTCTTTCTCTTCTCTCTGTAACTCTGCCTTTCAAATAAAATACATCTTTAAAAAAAAATTAGTTGATACACAGATCATGTATAGTAGTATATATTGATTTTATAGTATCAGTGGGAAATGGATTTGAATGTTATGATGAATCAACTAGGAAAAAATGGATCCATACAGCACCAAAGTAAATAAATTCCAAATGGATAAATATATTTGTATGCACATACACATACACACACACAAATATGTAACCATTTAGAAGATATAATGGAAGAATGACCCCAATTCACAAAATTTGCCAAAAAAGAAAAAAAAAAGACTATAGCTAGCAGTTAAGCCTACCAAGAAGTGTGCAGACTTCTATGTGGGAAAAAGAATAAGATTTCACAAGACTTCTAAAGTTCCCAGGGATTGGAACAATTCACCAAGGAAAGTCTTGGCATCTTGGCAGTTTCCCCTAATTCATTCTAGAAATACAATGTAGCATCCATGAAGGTGTCTGCAGGAGAGTTTTGAATCTAGACAGGCTGATCTAGAAGAAAACAGGAGCCTGGGTGGCCAGGGCAGTCCAGCAGATGAGGAGCAGTGGTGTGGATCACAGTGGGCCTCCTCATGCCACACTCCATACTGCCGAATCGAAGCGTGATGGTGTGGGCCTGGCCTCGCCAGATACTGAGACAAGTTATTAGTCCTCAGTTTTTAAGACATTTTAGTTCAGTTTGTGAAGAGGAAGAGTAATAGAATAGAATGTAGAATACATATATGGATCTTAGTGTTTTGCAATATTGGTGGGAGAGTGGATTTTTGAATATGTTGAGCCAACTGGGTAGGCATTGGGGGAAAAGTGGATCCATACTGGATACTTGAACCAGAGTGAATTCCAAATGGATCAAAACTTAAGCCATAACAAATGCCAGAAGATATCTTAGGAGAATTTTACAGAACTTTAGCATGAAGAAGGCATTCTCACCCGTGGTAAAAACTAGGAGTCAGGAGAAAAAGGTGAATGAGTTTTGCCTACTATGTAAAAGACAATTATGACTGTGTGGCCGAATTTCCTGTAAGGAGGAGAGCCTTTAGAGCGTCACAGACAAAGCCTGGTTCACTCACATGAAGAACTCTATAAGAAATTCTGCTTTTTATGTTTCATTTTGTTTCTATTTAACAGTTCTGAGATACAAAAATGGATGCATGCCTCAGTAGTCTGCCTTCTTCTGCCTCAGCATCTAGTCCTACCTTTTTGGAATCTTGTTGACTTGTTTTCCTCCGGTTCGTCTCTAGGGTTGGGAATTTCGTAGGGAAAGGGATTCTGTCTGTGTCCTCCGCAGCTGGTTCTGTGCTGTCAGATGTGAGGCGCTCAATGCTGCTCCACTCTGCTCTGTCTGTTCTGTTCCTGCTCCACAGAATCCTGGCTGCATAGCCTCAGATTCACCTGCAGCAAACACATTCAGCCTCTTAAAACTAGAGAGACAGGTTGGGATTTACAGAATTAACAAGAAGTTGCAGACACTCAGCGAATTGTCTGGTTGGAGTTGGAACAGTCACCGGCAGCACAGGGCTTCATTACCTGACAGGAACACGAAGCCCTCTCCTGAGGCAGCAGGTGTCAAGCTGATGTGTGTGCCAGAGCAGAGCCTGACTTTGTCTTCCACTTTCCTTGGCAGAGTTGACTGCTTGCTCTGTGAGGTCTTTACTGTCACGACTCAAGTTCAGTTGCTTTGAGTTTTCTCTGTTCTTTCATCTGCCACAGGCATCACGAGAGACAAAATTCCAGGGACTTCGGATGTTCTGTTGCTGTTTGCTGTTTGCCAGTATTTTCTAGGATTAAGTAGATCATTGTTATAGTTAAGAGATTTTTATAATACTTTATTGCCTTTTAAAATGTTTTTCAGACAGTAAGTTTCTTCAGAGATCATGCTTTTAATTAATTAAGTGTTCACTCTTCTGAAGTTGATTATTTATATATTTGTGTATTGCTATTGTAGACATTTACTTATGTACAAACATATGTACATTTGTAGTTTCTCTGTTTTGAAAATTAAAGACGCTTTTCTTTAAAGAGTTATTTTGATCCCTCTCCTCCTCCTCCTGTAACTCTGTCTGCTGGCTCACTCCTCAGATGGCCACAATGGTTAGGACTAGGTGAAGCCAAAGCCAGGAGCTTCATCGGGGTCTCCCACATGAGTGGCGGGGGCCTAAGTACTCGGACCATCTTTTGCTGCCCTCTCAGACACATGAGCAGGGAGCTAGATCAGAAGAGGAGCAGCCGGGACTGGAACTGGCACTCCTATGGGTTGCCAGCACTGCTGGTGGTGGCTAGACCCACTATACCACAACTCTGGCCCCAATTACAGATTCTTAAAGATTAGAAATTATATTTTATTTCCTCTCTAATATTGCGATAGTATTTTCTTTTAAGATTTATTTATTTGAAAGGCAGAGTTAGAGGCAGAGGCACAGAGAGAGATCTCCCATCCGCTGGTTCACTCCCCAAATGGCTGCAATGGCTGGAGCTGAGCTTAGGAAGCAAGGAGCTTCCTTCGGGTCTGCCACGTGAGTTCAGGGGCCCACGGACCTGGGCCATCTTCCACTGCTTTCCCAGGCCATAGGAGGGAGCTGGATGGGAAGTGGAGCAGCCTGGACTTGAACCAGCACCCATATGGGATGCTGACACTGCAAGTGGCGGCTTTACCCACCATGCCACAGTGCCAGCCCCAGTAGTGAGTATTTTTAAGTAGTGATTTTTTTATATTATTCCTAGTTGTCTCTAATTTCATCATCAGTGAGGTCCACTATCTAAGTGCTAGAGATGTAAAATGTCACAGTTGAATCATCAGAGCAGTTTTAATCTATTCCTGTATGTAGATATGGCTCTCTACATGCACACACATATTTAAGGATCTATCTATTTTAAAGATTTTGTTTATTTATTTGACAGGTTGAGTTACAGACAGTGAGAGACAGAGAGAAAGGTCTTTCTTCCATTGGTTCACTCTCCAAATGGCTGCAAAGGCCAGAGCTGTGCTGATCCGAAGCCAGAAGCCAGGAGCTTCTTCCTGGTCTCCCATGCAGGTGCAGGGGTCCAAGCACTTGGGCCATCCTCCACTGTTTTCCCAGGCCACAGCAGAGAGCTGGACTGGAAGAGGAGCAACCTCTGGTGTCCATATGGGATGCCGGTGCCACAGGCGGAGGATTAACCTAGTGAGCCACGGCGCCAGCCCCAGGATCTATTTGTTTGAAAGGCAGAGTTAGAAAGCGAGAGAGCAAGAGTGAGAGAGCAAGAAAGAGAGAAAACGTGCACTTCCGTTTGCTGGTCCAGTCCCTAAATAATGGCTGCAGCTGGGTATGGGCCAGGCTGACATCAGGAGCCAAGAGCTGCATCTGGGTCTCCCATCAGAGGCAGGGTTCTGAGTGCTTGGTTATCTTCTGCTACTCTTAGGCCATTAGTAGGGAGCTGGATTGGAAGTGGAGAAGCTGGGACACACAACAGCACCCATATGGGACGTCATTGTTGCGGGCAGTGACTACCCACTGTGCCATAACCACCCCGCCCCACTGGATCTTGAAGGAAGATTTGATAATAGGGAGAAGAGTCTCTTAAATTACTAACAAAAGTGTAGAAATGTATGTGTCCCTATATTGCTTTGGAAACAGTGACATTGAACTTGAGTGGTGTTTTCATGTCAAATATTCATAAACTGTTTTCATTGATACCATTTTTCCTTTTTTTGTAGATACTGTTTTTACTTCAGTCTTGTTTAGTGTTAATATTTATGAATACCAGAGAAGTAGAAATCAATGATCAAGCAAAGTTCTGAAGTACTTTATCACATAATTACAAATTTTGATGTCTCATTTAATGACAAATATAAGAAATGATGTTCCATTATCTCTAAAGGTTAGAAGGTACGGTTCTAGTTATCAAAATATGAGAAAAAATGATCAATGTGTGACCTTTTTTAAAATTTTTTTCTTTTGACAGGCAGAGTTACAGTGAGAAGAGAGAGAAAGGTCTTTCTTTGCCGTTGGTTCACCCCCCAAGTGGCCACTATGGCCGGTGCACCACGCTGATCTGAAGCCAGGAGCCAGGTGCCTATCCTGGTCTCCCAGGGGGTGCAGGGCCCAAGCACTTGGGCCATCCTCCACTGCACTCCCGGGCCACAGCAGAGAGCTGGCCTGGAAGAGGGGCAACCGGGACAGAATCCGGCGCCCCAACCGGGACTAGAACCCGGTGTGCCGGTGCCACAGGTGGAGGATTAGCCTAGTGAGCCACGGCGCCGGCCATTGTGTGACCTTTTGTAAGGTGAAAATGAAGATTTTTTAAAAAGTCATGGCTCAATAAAATGAGGCTTATTTACTAATGCTTTACTGAGATAGAAAACCAAGTTCATGAGATTACCTTAAATAGTGATAGGCATAAGAAAGTGTTTTTTCTTTTTGTTGTTTTTTGTGTTTTCTAAAGTGATTTTTTTAAGATTTATATAAAGGGTATTTTTTTTTCTAAACTCCAAGATTAAAGTTTTTCCTTATATTATTTACTTGACTGATCACAATTCTTTGTCTGGAAACCACTGGCGGTAGCATTAGCATAGCTAAGAGTTAGCACTTACTGTATGCATCTATCCCAGTGTTCCACACATGCTGTCCCCGCTGAATTCTTATGGGGACTCCATGGTATTGACATGACCATTATCCCATTTTGTAGATGAGGGTAGCTAAAGTCATCGAGAGTAAGGAACTTGACAGAAATTCAGAATAAACCAAAACCAGCTTATGTCTGAGCCTTGATTCCAGCCCAAGTATTTTGATTCCAGTGCCTGAGCTCTTTAATCAAAAGAACAAGCTGCCTGTTAGATCAAACAGTCCATGAATGTGGGCCATGTGAGCTAACAGTTTTCAATCATGTGCCGCCCTTTCTCCGGGCTTTGTAGAGTTTCTGGTGTGCTCAGGACCAGCGGGAATCCTGGCAGTGTTACTTGATTTGGTTGGGAGCTTTGCTTGGCCAACTCTCCCTTTCAGTGTCTCCACTAATTGTTATTAATGGGAGCCTGTAGAACACATGTTGAGTGTTGCGTTTTGATTTGAGTACAGATTATTCCAGAGAAGCAGTGTCTGCCTTTGGGAGTTCAGGTTTTAAAGAGAAGGCTTGATGCCATCAGGTAACGGGAATGTTTGTCAGAGTGAAGTGGAGAAGTGTGGGAACTGGGTGCAGAGGTGTTGAGTCTGTGTGTGATGTCAGTTGGGAAGGCTGGACTGATTGTGATAGGAGAGAACGCTGCAGAATGTCTGTTTTCTCCTCTCGGTTTTGGAAGGTTCTGACTGTGTACCATGCCCCGTTGGTATTTGTGGGGACACACGTGGCTTTATCAGGTGCAGCAGTGTGCTGGGGGCTGGGAAGGGGAGGCAGTGAGTGACTGTTATGTGGGTGCTTTCCCATTGTCGAGTGTCAGCCCAGTGGGCACGTTCCGGCTTAGGTTTGACATGCTTTTGGTGGAAATGCAAAATAATGCATTGGGTTGAACAAAACAATTAACTTTATTGACCATAAAGAAATTGGGATAACTTCTGATTCTGAATGAATATTATGGGCTCATTCACACTGTAAGAGTTTAAATTTAAAATGGATACTCACATTTATGATTCAGTCTTTTTTTTAAGATTTTATTTATTTATTTGACAGGCAGAGTTACAGAGACAGAAAGATAGGTCTTCCTTCCGTTGGTTCACTCCTCAAGTGGCCGCAACAGCCAGAGCTGCGCTGATCCGAAGCCAGGAGCCAGGTGCTTCCTCCTGGTATCCCATGCAGGTACAGGGGCCCAAGCACTTGGGCCATCTTTCACTGCTTTCCCAGGCCACAGCAGAGAGCTGGACTGGAAGAGGAGCAACTGAGACTAGAACCGGCACCCATATGGGATGCCAGTGCCACAGGTGGAGGATTAACCTAGTGTGCCAGGGCGCCGGCCCCTCAGTTTTTTTTTTTTTTAAGGTTATTTATTCGAAAGAATTACACAGAGAGAAGAGAGGCAGAGAGAGAGAGAGAGAGAAAGAGATCTTCCATCTGCTGGTCCACTCCCCAATTGACCCCAACGGCCGGAGCTGCGCCAATCCATAGCCAGGAGCTTCCTCTGGGTCTCCCACACGGGTGCAGGGGCCCAAAGATTTGGGCCATCTTCTACAGCTTTCCCAGGCCATAGCAGAGAGCTGGATTGGAAGAGGATCAGCCAGGACTTGAACCGGTGCCCATATGGGATGCTGGCACTGCAGGCAGTGGCCACATGTGCTGGCCCTTATGATTCAGTTTTATGTTCAATATTAATAGTTATACTAGAAATACTTCATATTTAAGTATTCAATGAAGAGAAAAACAAATACCCTTCTATATATGAATAGACATATCATTGGGAGAGTGTAGAGAGAAAATAAAAATCACCCCTTTATATAAAAAAATTAACAACCAAAAAAATAAAAATCACTAATAGGCACAAGAAGAGAACCAAAATTTGCCTGGGGTTGGATTTTGATATTACAAATCTGTTCAGTTTTTGTTTTCTTTTTTTTTTTTTTTTTAGTTTATCTGTTTTTAACTACTTGAAAGAAAAAGACACACACACACTCACACACACACAGGTACTTCTGTTTTCTGGTTCACTCCCCAATGCCCATACACGCCAAGACTGGGTTAGGCTGAAGCCAGGAGCCTAGCACTCCGTCTGGGTGTCCAGCGTGGGTAACAGGAGCCACTGCCTTCTGCCTCTCGTGATGGGTTAGCAGGGAGCTGGACCACAGCAGAGTGGCCGGGACTGGAGTCAGCACTCACACTCCCCAAGCAGCAGCTTTAACCCTCTGAGCCACAGTGCCTGCCACAGTGTTGCATTTAATGCAGAGGAAGTCTTTGTTCATTGAAGACTGATGGTAGGCAGATGACATTCCAAAGAGTTGTATACTTAAAAGAGGTGAAGCTTGAAGTGAGGATAGGAAAAGAACATTATTTCAAGACAGTTGATGTTTTGTGACACTCCAGATATTTAAAATACTTCACCTGATACCATTCACAGACAATGCCTCAGGTTCATGCTTTCCTTGTTCTGTCCCTAGTGCTGACGAATACTTTCCTACCACACACAGCCCAGGTTCGTACTGACTACACGTCAACCACACACAGCCCAGGTTCGTACTGACTGCACGTCAACCACACACAGCCCAGATTCGTACTGACTGCACGTCAACCACACACAGCCCAGATTCGTACTGACTGCACGTCAACCACACACAGCCCAGGTTCGTACTGACTGCACGTCAACCACACACAGCCCAGGTTCGTACTGACTGCACGTCAACCACACACAGCCCAGGTTCATACTGACTGCACGTCAACCACACACAGCCCAGGTTCGTACTGACTGCACGTCAACCACACACAGCCCAGATTCGTGGCTGCAACCTCAGGCTTGTATGTGGTGTATAGGGGATTCCTCCCTTATTTCTGAAATTATAAAACAGTGTAAATTTGAAATTTTTGGAAAACTCATTAAATACAAAGCACCAATTTTTATTACAGCATTATCTTTTAGAATTTGTCCTTCTGTATTTGTGTCTTTATAGATGCTGTCTACAATTCTGTTTTGCTTTTAAAATAATTATTATAAACATTGGCTTCTGTTTTTACATAGAACCAGCAGCGTAATTGCTACCTCATATTTTTTGGAGAATGTTTTTAGTCATTTCTACCTTGACATTGTTTATTGATACCCTAGTAATGTTAGTGTCTTACTTTAATTTTTTTTTTTTATTTAATTTGTTTGAAAGTCACAGAGACAGAGAGAGATCTTCCATCTGCTGGTTCACTGCCCAGTTGCTCACAATGGCTAAGTCTGGGCCAGGATAAAGCTGGCAGCTGGGAATCCAGTGCAGGTCTCCCATGCAGGAGGCAGGGATCCACCTACTTGAACCACCACCTGCTTCCTTCCAGGGTGTTAGAATGGGGATCAGAGCTGGAATTCAAACCCAGACATGCCGGTGTGAAACGTAGGTGCCTTAACCAGGGTCTAACCACTAGGCCAAGTGCTGGCCCCCCAGTATCTTGACTTCAAGTATATTATAACGAAGTAGGAAATGATGCTATCAGAAAATACTGTTAAGGTGTGTAATACCTATGTTACACTCAATTACAATAAATTGCAGAAGAATTATAACCACATATGATCTTACTACAGTGTGAGTTCCCAGTTCATCATGACACTGATCTGAGTATAAGTCTAGGAGAACATTTCCTTTCCTACAAGGAATGCGTCACATTTTCTGTTTGCATTTCCCTCACCGTAGCTGAAAGCTCAGCTACATTTTCTTTTAATGTAGTGATTGGTGCTTAATTTTTTCTTATAAATTTGAATGACTTCTGCATATACTTTGGGTTTCAAACTATTTGTTGGTAAAAATGTTGCCAGATCTGCCACTTTTCCATGAGCTTTCTCAAGCACCCTTCAGCATATTTTAAGGTTTAGCTCTCTGGTCTACGGCCACACCACCCTGAACGCGCCCGATCTCGTCTGATCTCGGAAGGTTTAGCTCTCTGTTTCATACACATGGTCTTTCTGCGTTGAAACAGTCTTTTATGTCTTGCAGTAAGTTCTGCTTCATCTGCTGTCTCAATTAATCTGGAACATTCATACTCTTCCTAGAATCATCTTCCTTCAGTATTTTTTTGAAGATTTATTTATTTATTTGAAATTCAGAATTACACAGAGAAAGCTGAGGCAGAGTTAGAGAGGTCTTCCATCCGATGGTTCACTCTCCAGTTGGCTGCAATGGCCGGAGCTGTGCCGATCAGGAGCCAGGAGCCAGGAGCTTCTTCCAGGTCTCCCATGCAGGTGCAGGGGCCTGAGCATGTGGGCCATCTTCTGCTTTCCCAGGCCACAGCAGAGAGCTGGATCGGAGTGGAGCAGCTGGGTCTCGAACTGGCACCCATATGGGATGCTGGCGCTTTAGGCCAGGGCATTAACCCGCTGTGCCACAGCACCAGCCCCTTCAGTATTTCTCAGTCTGCTTTCTCCTGGCCAGTTGGAGGCACTGTCTGAGATCCGACACCAAATACAGATGGTCTAATTTGGGGAAAACAGTGTATACTAGTTAAATGATCAGATACTTCTGTTTAAAATGGGCATTGTGCACAATAAAGATGGATAGTAAAACTCAATTAAGCCAGGCTTCAGCGGGAGACCCAAGAAGAGCAGATTCCCCCCAGCGTGGAGGCTGCGAGGTTGCTCGCTGGGCACCTGAGACCCTGGGGGGCAAGTGCAGGCTCACCCGGGCACCTCCGGGTCCACGCTCCTGATGGAGACCGAGTTGCTGTGTTTGCCCCCCTGCAGTGGCAGTATCCGAGTGCTGGAGTCTAGGGGAGTGGAGTGAGATGTCTCCCCTTCCTGGGGGCCCACAGCAGCAGCCCTGACCACAACACCTAGTCGTGCTTGGTGGCTGGGATGGAAGTACCTGAGACTTGGCCCCTGGCCTGAGCCAGTGCTGCAACACCAGCCTTGAATCAGGTTTGCCACCTCCACGCCCTGTTTACCTTCAACCCTAGTCCCGGTTGAAGTAAGGTGACTTCCGGTAGGAGCAAGGATGGACTGCTGTGTAGGCATTGGAGGCACCTCAGGATGAGGGAGCAGGTGACCGAGAACCTGCCTCTGAAAGATGGTGGGAGGTGGGACCACGCTGAGCGTAGGCGCTCAGCCTTGGACTTCACTTGGAACACACAAATCCAAAGAAAATAATGATTTGAGTACAGTGACTGCAAAGCTTAAACCCCGAAGTGGTACCCCATGGAGAGCAGGGTCTTGGACTCTGCACTGTTTGTAAATATATGTGGTCAGCCCTTAAATTTGTTTTTGCTTTTTTTGGTTTTGTTTTAGAAAACTTTAATAAATGTAAATGTTAAAAGTACAACTTTTGGATTATAGCAGTTTTTTCCCCATAACCACCTTCCCACCCACAAACCATCCTATCTCCTACTCCTTCTCCCATCCCATTCTTTTTTTATTTTTTATTTTTATTTTTTTTTATTTTTGACAGGCAGGCTGGACAGTGAGAGAGAGAGAGAGAAAGGTCCTCCTTTGCCGTTGGTTCACCCTCCAATGGCCACCACGGTCGGCACACCGTGCTGATCCGAAGCCAGGAGCCACGTGCTTCTCCTGGTCTCCCATGGGGTGCAGGGCCCAAGCACTTGGGCCATCCTCCACTAGCACTCCTGGGCCACCCCAGTGAGCTGGCCTGGAAGAGGGGCAACCGGGACAGAATCCGGCACCCCGACTGGGACCAGAACCCGGTGTGCTAGTGCCGCAAGGTGGAGGATTAGCCTGTTGAGCCACGGCGCCGGCCTCCCATTCCATTCTTCATTAATATTCATTTTTAATTAACTTTATATACAGAAGATCATCTTAGTATGTACTAAGTAAAGATTTCAGCAGTTTGCACCCACACAGACACACAAAGTATAAAGTACTGTTTGAAGACTAGTTAGTTTTACTGTTAATTCTCATAGTACAACACATTAAGGACAGAGGTCCTACATGGGGAGTAAATGCACAGTGACTCCGTTGTTGATTTAACAATTGACACTCTTATTTATGACGTCCGCAATCACCCGAGGCTCTTGTCCTGAGCTGCCAAGGCTATGGAAGCCTCTTGAGTTCAGACTCTGGCCTTATTTAGACAAGGCCATAGTCAAAGTGGAATGGCCCGTTCTTTGCACTGGGATCTCACTCACAGAGATCTTTCATGTAGGTCATTTTTTTGCCACAGTGTCTTGGCTTTGCATGCCTGCGAAACTCTCATGGAGCTCTTAAAGTTGTGAGACACACCTAGGTAGTCCTGTTAGAATCAGGACTGCTCACGTAAGCTATAATTGTTTGCTTCTGCCTTCCCTTGCAATGTGAACTTGCTTTAGGCTGGAGTGACTGCTGAATGAATCAATGTTAAGTATTTAAGGAAAACATTTTGCACACACACACACATCTGTTATAGCCCTAGCAGTGTCCTGCTTCCTGGTTTTTTTCCCAGATAAACCGCTTACTTCATACATACAGTTTTAGAACACTGAATTCTGTTTTCCCCGAAAACACAGTCACCGAGCTGCAGAGGGATTGTCATGGAAATCGTCAGGGCTGACCCTGGGTCTGTTCTCGGCCCGTGTGGACATCTCCGCAGTGTTCATTTCTTCCCCAAGGACTCGCAAACATGTTTTCTATGTTCTTCAACTTTTTTCTTCTCCCTTCATAAATTTTCAAAATTTCTGGTGATTAGATTTATTTGTAAGACTATTATTATAGAACTGTCAAAGAGAATGATTTAAACTGTGAAATGAATTCCAGTATTTTCGTCCTAAAATTCAGAGTATGTTTCCTTATTTCAGTATCCTTATTTGAATTTTAAAATGTTCTTGAACATGTTTATTTTCTTTTATTTACTTTCAGGATATCCTGAAATATTGGAAAGTTTGTTAACTCATTAAATATGGCTTAAAATATTACATGTTCTCTTATGTCTTTATACCTCATCAACAAATGGGTATATTTTGGTGTTAAAAATGCAATTTTAGGTTTAGGATTATGTGTAGAAGGGTACTGCAAAAGGTTTATGGAAAGATGAAATTAAAAGTGTGAATTTGGGGCCAGTGCTGTGGCGCACTATATTAATCCTCTGCCTGTGGCGCCGGCATCCCATACGGGCGCTGGTTCTAGTCCTGGCTGCTCCTCTTCCGATCCAGCTCTCTGCTGTGGCCTGGGAAGGCAGTGGAGGAAGGCCCAAGTGCTTGGGCCCCTGCACCTGCGTGGGAGACTAGGAGGAAGCACCTGGCTCCTGGCTTCGGATCAGCACAGCTCCGGCCATTGCAGCCATTTCGGGGGGTGAACCAACGGAAGGAAGACCTTTCTCTGTCTCTCTCACACTTTCTGTAACTCTACCTGTCATATCAATCAATCATTCTTTAAAAAAAAAAAAGTGTGAGTTTATTTTGTTGCCAGAATTTTTTGTATTAATTTTTTCTCTCTTTTTTTTTTTTTTTTTTTATTTTTGACAGGCAGAGTGGACAGTGAGAGAGAGAGACAGAGAGAAAGGTCTTCCTTTGCCGTTGGTTCACCCTCCAATGGCCGCCGCGGTCGGCGCGCTGCGGCCGGCGCACCGCGCTCATCCGATGGCAGGAGCCAGGAGCCAGGTGCTTTTCCTGGTCTCCCCATGGGGTGCAGGGC
>CM027403.1:83674830-83691028 GCA_015711505.1 Sylvilagus bachmani | reverse complement strand
ATTTTTTATAATACATGGAAAATGCATAGTATAAAAAATTATGGATAGATTTTAAGTTTTTTTTTGCACCAAATTTCATCTTGCTATGAACTTTTTGAAATAGCTCATGAAACAGTCTGAATTTTGTTGCCATTAAACATCTCATGGCTGTCTTTGCAAGAGTGCCTGCTTGGCACAGGTCCGGCCTAAGCAGCAGCACCCTGCTCTGTCCCTCAGCGTCCTGTCCTGTCCGTCATGAAGCATTCTGCTTTGCTCCCTGTCCTCCACAGCTGTGCGGCGGCTGAATTCATGTTAACTTCTGTTGTGCACCCCGGTGTGCAGTCCGCGAGGTGACACGGCCCATGTTCTGTGTGTGCTCTCTGCTTGTGCACCCGTTGTGAGTCCGCGAGGTGACACGGCCCATGTTCTGTATGTGCTCTCTGCAGTTACGTTGAATGCGTGGGTGCAAAGGCATCATGCAGCTCACTGTGAAATGAACAAACCATTTGTATAAGGGAGCGGAATACCATTGAGTATTCTGTCAGTAATAATTACCACGCTATGCATGAATTCATTGTTGACTCCAAGTTATAAAATATACCGGTTTCATCACTTTACTGACAAAACAGCCGTTGAGGGTCTTAAGTGTTCTGAAAATGTTCTTATGTGAGTAGAAGCATACCCAGTTAATGAGTCCCCAAGAATGCTTGGTGTTAGCTCTCCGCAAAGTCCGGAAACAGCTGCTTTTGTCATTTAGATGCAGATCATCTAAAGGTGCTGCTGGACAGCAGTGTTATAACTGAGGATGGAGAAATCTGGAAAGAGTCTGTTACAGATTAAATGGAAACCCTACTACGCTGTGGCTTAGTAGGCTGAGCCTTTGCCTGTGGCGCTGGCATCCCATATGGGCGCTGGTTCGTGTCCGGCTGCTCCTCTTTTGATCCAGCTCTCTGCTCTGGCATGGAAAGGTGGTAGGTATGGCCTGAGTGCTTGGGTCACTCTACCTGCTTGAGAGACCCAGAGGAAGTTCCTGGCTCCTGGCTTTAGATCAGTCTGGCTTGGACCATTGCGGCCATTTGGGGAGTGAACCGGCAGGTGGAAGACCTTTCTGTCTGTAACCCTACCTCTCAAATATATAAATAAAATCTTTAAAAAAAAAACAGTAAAAGTAAATATAGTTAAAATCTAATGTTTTATAGCATCTCAAAGCAGGAAACAGAATATTAATTTTATTCTGAAAACAACTTTAATGCTTTATGCACATTTATACTGGCATCTTTGCATTTAAATATATTTGCACCAAAATAAGTTTATCTTTTAATTCTATTTTTTTCCCACAAACTTTTTGTTGTAACCTCATATGCCAAAAAGAAGAAAGCAAATGCAAACACTGTTATCAAATCCTGCAGACCCTAGCAGGGCACAGCCCATTGTCGTCTTATTATCAAGGAACCACTTGGAGTCAAGTGGGAAAAGCACAAGGAGCAGAAATCTTTCAGTGGAAAGGAAAAAGGAAGTGAGGGACTGGATATTGATCTTGCCAAATGAAGCAGTGAAAGAAAATATTACACTGTGAAATTTTTTCATTATTTTCTCAAGTACAATCTAGCAATTTAGATTAGGAGGACAATGGCTCAGATAAAATAAATCCAACCCATCTGATAAATCTGTGTGGAATGGAAACAACAGAATGACTGAAAAGAGAAAAAGACTTCCAGGGAACTGCAGGCACAGTTATTTATTAAAATCAAAAATAGTCTGAGTGGGACACATTTCTTATGTTTGCATTGCTACATATTACCTCAATGTTTCTTTCCTTAAGAATGAGCTCTGTGGGAAATCCTGCCTATTGATCATCCGTATCAATGGCTTGAATTAGAGAACAGAACATTTTGGTTCACAGGAAATGGAGCGCTAATCCACATGGGCACTGATGTGGGAGCTTGGTCTTCAGCCATGTCTGCAGGCTTTAGGGAAACAATGGCAATAAAGGAGCTGAAGCCCTGGGTGTAGCCCTTCTTCCGCTCCCTCCCCCAACCTCCTGCCTCCCAAGAGTCACTGGGAATCTCTAAGGTGCTGAGAACCAGGTGAGGTGTCTCAAAGCACTGGCCAGTCCTTGTGCCGTGTGTGGCCGCCTGCTGTCACGTCCAGGCACGTGGTCTTGGGGGCCCTGAGAGGCTGTCGTGTTAGTGATCACCTGAGCCTGTGTGGATCTTGTTGATATGGGACACGATATCACCGTGTGCTTATTAATAAGCCTGAGTGGGTTCTTGCCTGATATTGAGAAGGATTCTGAACACCGACATAGATGAATGAGGCAGCATGATACGTTTTAAGCTTTTATTGAGTGAGAAAGATACATAGGAGAGTGAGAGTGATAGTCCAATCTAAGGAGAAAGGAAAATCTGGAGATTATGTTGGGGTCCACACCAAGCAGAGAGCAGGCCACAAGCCACGTGCAGCAAGCGTTTTGAGCAGCTATCCACAGCTTATCACGAGCAGCGAAGCAGAGGCAGAGCAATTTTGGGGTGCTCCTTTTATGGTTTTCAAAGAGGAGTGGTTACATGGTCTGGTGGGCAGGGGCACCCAAGTGTGGTTAGCCAGGGCATGAGGTGACACAGGGGAGTGGCGCAGGCGTGGTCTTCCAGCTCCCACACCTGGTCAGTTCTGTCCTCGTGCCTGCCTACCTCACTGTCACTGTATCTGCCACCTGCTACGGAGGCTCAAGGAGAGGCAGCAGCTCTCACAAAGCATTTGAGCTGTAAAGACTTGCAACTCTGAGGGGACTTCAAAGTGTTCATGGAAAAGTGGGATGAAAAGATGTTATTTCAGTGCAACACACTTTTGTAATTCTTGTTTAGATTTTTTAGTTGCATTTCTGTGAACTTTGTGAAGATCCCAATATGCATGAGCTAGGTAATGACTGACTTGATACAATATGACAGTATCTGTGAGCTTGCTGCATAGGACTTAGGAAAGAGATCAGCCAGATTGAAGAGTTTACTTGTCTCCGATCTGAAGTCCAGAACTCCTTCACTTTCTTCTTGAAATCTCCTTCTCTGGAAAATGAGAAGGCTCCAGTGATTAGTAGTTCCACGCTAGCTTTTTCCCACGCCTCTTACTTCTGCACTTACTACCTTATACTGTGGTTATCCACATTTTATCTTCTCCACTACACCACTGGGACTTAGAGGGAAGGTCCATGTTGATTCATGTTTGTGTTACCATGGCAACGGCACGTATTAAGTGTTCCATGTATGTTCGTTAAATAGACTTGAGAAGGAATTTTCCAGTGCCATATCCTTGTGTGTTTCAATTATAATACTTATTAGGCAAGAGGGACAGTGTTCTTCAGCCTATTAAAGACAAAATCCAGGCATCTGATTATAGGAATTCTGGGTGTTGTGTGCATCCAATTAGGGGCTCTGCAGGTGACCCCTCCTTCAGTGGTCCAGAGGAAAGGGGTAGAACTTCAATGGAGATATTGTTGTTCATGGAACTAATCTTGGGAAGCAAGGAAGGCCAGTGCGTGGCGCAGGAAGAGTCAGATCTTGTAACAACCCTTCCTGTACCACCCTCTTCCATTGACCTTCTCCACACCTCGCACTTGGTTCCCTTGCCTGTGGATGAAGGGGATTGAACCACATGGTCTCTACTGCCCTTTCTAGCCGTCTGATTCTATTTGGCGGTTTTTTGTTGTTTTTTTTTTTTGCAAACAAGTATACAAAATCAACTGAATAAAGTGGAGATGACCTCTGCGTTCTGTTGGGAATTAGGCAACTTTGTTCTTCTGTGTTTTTATGACAGGCAATACCATCAAGACATTAAAGCAAACTACAGAAAAGACAAGATGCACAGAGATGGGACTTCAGCGGGGCCTTATAGAGTGAGAGGTGCAGACCAAGCACATGAGGATGGCTGTGGGAGGGAGAGGAAGTGCGACGTCTTTGTGCTGGGGGCGTTGACAAGGTTTGAAGTTCCAGTGGATAGAGGCGAGGCCTGGATTGCCTTTGAGCGTTCCCGTTTAATTCTGTAATGAGCCAAGGACCGTATTGAGGCAGGAGGAGGGGACAGAGTTGAACCTGCTGAACAAAGACTTGGCAGGGGATGAGTTAGGGAGGGAGGAGGAGGTCACTAATGACAGAGCTGGCACAAGGCTCTGTTGAATGAATAGGCAGACTGGAACGGAAGCAAGCCAGAAGGGAAGGAGGACTGATCTTGCCAGTGGCCTTGTCATTCAATTAGAGCTGGAAAGGGTGCTTACAGCTGGAGGGAAATGCAGCCAAAGTGGACCCTTCCTGAGAACTCATTGCTCGTAGCTGATAAACAGTTTATCACAGCTGTCCAGTGTGGTGTGCAGAACTGTGTGTTAATGAGCTTTAGGAGAGATTTCCTGCATTTGTTGAAAGTGGGTATATGTGTAAGAGTCCGATTAATTAGAATAAAGTCACGTCATTCCTCTTATTAGCATCCCTTGATGCTCAGTGTTGAAGAGTAGACATAAATCCAGAGCTGTGATGACGATGATGAAGAATGTTCTTGCCTATTGACATTTTGTTTTTTAGATTTACTTATTTCTTTGAAAGACAAGAGTTACAGAGAGGGAGAGAGGGAGGGAGGGAGAGAGGGAGAAATTAACCTTCCATCTGCTGGTTCATTTCCCAAATGGCCGTAGCAGCCAGGGCTGGGTAAGGCTGGAGCCTCCCAAATGGATGAACGGTCCCAAGCACTTGAGCCATCTTCCACTGCTTTCCCAGGTGCATTAGCAGGAAGCTGGATCCGAAGTGGAGCAGCCGGAACTTGAACCAACACCTATTGGGTTGCTGGGGCTTTAACCTGATGCATCACAGCTCTGGCCCCTGCCTGTCTACACTCTTTATTCTTACAGATTTTTTTTCTAGTAGTCTTGGTATTTCTTTCTACTTCTTCAATTTTAGGTTTGGATTATTTCTCCAGAGTGCCATGTTAGGAACATATAAGATTGGTTTGCTAATGCTGTTGACAGTTTATAGGGCAGGGTTTAACTGCCTGGAATGGTCTTTGCTGTTTTGCATTCCTTTGCAAAGTATGCCAATGTTTAGTCTTGATGGGGTAGGCTTCTCCTGTTTTCCCTGTTCTTGGGATATGACTTTTACACAGTTCTTGGTATGGAATGCAGATGTTTGCATTCTCACTGTTTCTCTAATCTCCTTTCCTTTCCTTTTGCAAACTGCAAGGTGTCTCATCTGAGGTGAAGGAATGAGGCATTCTCCCCTGTTGTTTCCCCATCCACCTCTCCTTTCCAAGAAAAATTACATGGGTTATGGCAGACAAGTTGTGCCTCCAGTTCCCTTCATTTACTTTAAAAATCGTGCCTCGTGTGTTTGTGTGATAGATATATGGCACATTGTGGAAGATCTGGCTAATTATCCTTTGAAGGTACGAAGTTCTTTTCCAGCAACATGCCTTTGAAGCCAGAACATATTTTATACAAGTTACGTGTTAAGTGTCTTTTTATAAAATTTTTTTGTTAGCGTTGCACATCCTGGTTTTGAATGTAGCCTGTAACTTCATTACCTAAAATAGAGGACCCTTCATATACCAGGGGGTTGAAGATGGAATGCCTGTACGTAATGCCCAGATAAATATACGCATCCAAAATGCTTCGGACAACACTGTTTTGGACCTTGTATTTTTTCAGATTTTGAAATACTTACATGTACGTAATGAGCCATCTTGGAGATGTGACCCATTCTGAACATGAGATTCAGTTAGATTTCTTATATAACACATATGTAACATGAAGGCAGTTTTACCCAGTATGTGTAGTGTCTGTGTTTTGGTTGCGACCCGCCCCATGAGATCAGTGTGGAATTTTGCATTTGGGTCTCGTGCTGCTGTTCTGAATGTTTCGATGTTGGCGCGTTTGGAGTTTTAGGTTTTGGGTTAAAGATACCTAAATTGGTAGGACCACTGCAATCTGTGGGTGCTTTCTAATCAGAGTAACGCCCATACTCACAAAAAGCTTTATCTGTTTTTCTATTTAAAAAAAAATTATGCATTTGAAAAGCAGAATGTGGGGTGGGGGAGAGAGAGAGAGAGAGAGAGAGAGAGAGAGAGAGAGAGAGAGAGAGATCAGTTGATCTTCCATCTGCTGGTCAAACCCCAAATGCCTGCACCAGCTGGAGTTGGGTCAAGCCAAAGCCAGGAACCAGGAATTCCATCCAGATCTCCCATATGGGTAGCAAAAGACCCAAATACTTAAGCTATCATCTGCTGCCTACCATGGTATACATTAGCAAGAACCTGGGTCAGAAGCAAAGGCAGGACTTTATCCCAGATATTCTGATATAGGATGTGGGCATCTCAGTAGCAGTTTAACCTGGTACACCACAATCCTTGCCCCTCAACTTACCAAAAGTGAATTAAAAAGAATAAGCTTGGGGCTGGTGCTGTGGCCCAGCAGGTAAGCTGCCAGCTGCAGTGCCAGCATCCCATGTAGGTGCTGGTTGAGTTCTGGCTGCTCCATTTCAGATCCAGCTCCCTGCTGATGGTCTGGGAACACAGCAGAAGATGGCCCAAGTCCCTGGGTTCCTACACCCACATGGGAGACCCAGAAGAAGCTCCTGGCTTTGGCCTGGTTCAGCTCCAGCTGTTGCAGCCATTTGGGAAGTGAACCAGCAGATGAAAGATTCATTCATTCTCTCTCTCTCTCTCGCTCGCTCTCTCTCTCTCTCACAGCCCAAGTACTCGGAGACCTGAATGGAGTTCCGTTTGTCCCAGCCCTGGCCAAAGTGACCATTTGGGCAGTGAAACAGCTGGTGGAAAATCCATGCCCCTCCCCCAACTCCCTTTTTTAAAAAATTGGGAAAAGGTGTTATTTTGTTGTTTCTTATGGTGCACAGTGAAGACATTTGCAAACACAGTAAAAGCCTTTAATGGTATTGGCTACTGTTTACTGACCTGTACCACCTTTTATCTTTGCAGAAATCGGCCCGGTGACAATTACCACAGATCCCAAGAAATTTCAGTATGAACTCAGAGAACTGTATGTTCAGGTAAGTGCTTGCTTTCAATTTTACTCCTTTTGGGGGTCATGATTTTCCAAATTGTCTGGTGGAGGTCACTGTGATGTTTCAAGGGAGCTGGTAAGTATCGAGCAGCAGACGTGGGAGGAGAGCAGATCTGGGCAGATGCGGCCTCACTGTGCGCTCCCTGGGGCTGCTGTCCCATGCAGGGTCAGAGACGAGTGGTCGAGACGCAGACAGTTGGGCCCCCAAAGCCTCAGCCGGACCTGGGTGAGTCCCTTCACTGAGAAGCAGAGGGAATAGTTGCCGGTCCTCTCCCACATCAGTGATGGTGTAGCCGGGGTGGTTTCGGTATCTCTGCTGTAAGTCGGCCGTGGGGCTGTTTCTGACTGTGACGTGTACTAACGGTGCCGAGTCTCATTGGTTGACTGTCCTGCACACAGAGCGTGGTGGTGTGATCGCAGCCCTCTCCGCAGTGCTGCTTCGAGAGGACCTGCGGATCCTTGCGTCTTCGAGGTTGTCTCCCTGTACTGTGCTCCGTGGTCCTGCTGCCGTCCTCTCTCGACTCTGGCCACTCCCTGTCGGTACCTGACTTAGCAGCTCCCTTTGGCCTTCAGCTTCGCCATCATTCCAGGGGAGACTTCAGCCTGTGTGGGGATGACCGCCCCCGAACAGCAGCCCACGGTCCTTTGACCTGCTCATCTTCAGTGGTCTCTCCTCTGCACTCTGTCTTAATCTTCTGTCCCCACAGACACCCCTGGGCCTTGACATTGCCAGTCTTCCCGAGGGCTGACGTGAGCATCTTACTCCCCAGCAGCAGGTGTCTGTCCGGTCCATCGCAGGGGCAGCTTCTTAGCATAGTGGCTCTTGTGCTTCCGGCCCTCCAGGCCTCTGGCCCCGAGTCTTTCTCCCAGGCCATCCCATTTCTCCTTTTTCACTTTTTTTCCGGTTTAGCTCAGAGGTCTACCATTTTAGAAACACTACTTTTCCTCTTTTCTGTTAAAATGGTGAAACATTGCGCCTGGATGACCCATACTGTGTGCTTTATGTGTGTTTGTGCACTAGCGGCCAAGTGCTGTGGTGCTCTTCCAACAGGACAGATTGATCCTACTGTGAATTCCCAGCCATTCATCTCAGGGGGATTCAATACTCCCATGATCGGACTGCATTTCTTTGACCAATTAGACTTCCCATGCCTCTTAATTATAATTATAGATCTTATCTGTTCTCCTTACACTTTCATCCCACCACCCTCTGCCTGCTGGCTCATTTAGCAAATGATCTTCTCTGAGCACTGACTTCACACAATGTTGTGCACACGGGCGTGTACAAAGGAAGCCCTCTGCCGCCTCCTGCCTTACACACGAGGGCACCTCAGAAGGGTCACAGGAAAATGAAGTCCACTTTGGGGCTAAAATTTGAAATCGATGCACACTTTTATGATAAAATATTCCATGAACTTCTTGAAGACTCTCATAACCTACTTACATCCACCTGACTTTCTCACTGATACCTGTTTCTCACAACTGCTGAAGAGTTCCCGGCGAGTCCTGTGAACTTCTTCCTGCCTGGTGCTGGTGCTTGGTCTTTGCTCGCAGTATGACCTCCAAATGCCCGTCTTTCACTCTTGCCTCAAATGATGAAGCCGAGACCGGCTCCTGGCCCCACGATGGCGGACATATGGGTCTTCTGGGTTTGTTGAAGGGAGAGGAAGCAAATGAACATATTGATGAAGTACAAAATGAAATGGATTTAATGAACAAACCAGTCTGGAGATTTTGAATGTAGAACAGAATGTAACAAACTCCGCCACCATGTTTTCACCAGAATCCCAGCATTTTGGGAACGGCGTTGTCAGCCATCCACAAGGATCTGCACTGCTCCGGGAGGAGGATGAAGAGGTGCTGTGTTGTCTGACCAGAGTCAGAGACAGAATTTGAGGATGCTAAATCAGGTTACAGGATAGAGTTTCAATTTTTTTATGAAAATCCTTACTTGGAAAATAAAGTTCTCCTGAAAGGATTTCACGAGAATGGGAGTGCTGATCCGTCCTCACAGTTCACTGAAATCACGTGGACATCTGGAAAGGATTTGAGGAACGGTCAAATCAATCGCAGAACAGAGCGAGCAGGAAGAGGCAGCGAGAGGGGCCAGAGAGCTGCTTCCCCGGTTTACTGGCCATTCTGATGCAGGTGCAGGTAAGTTAGGAGAGGTCATCAAAGATACTCGGCTGAACCCATTACAGTAGTGCTTGGTTCCTGAACCGGATGATGAGGAAGAGGGAGGAGGTGGTGAGGAGGATGACAATGATGATGAAGACGTTGATGGAGGGATGAGGATGCAGGTGAAGGAGATGAGATGAAGATCCCTAGCAGGAACCTGCTGGATTTCAGGCTGCTTTTTTGTCTGTGAATTCTCTCTCGTTCCTGGGTTAGAGTCGCCGCCGTCTTAGTTTTATTTTCTACCCTCTTGTGCTCACTCTCCCTGTTTTTGTGGTCTCTGTCCTCTGCACCGTGGTTCTCACCTTGTTATGGGGAAAATACCTTAAGCGGAATGCAATGGGAAAAGAATCTTCACCTCAGGATGGCTATCACCCCCCCCCCCCGAAAAAAAAGTATGGTGAGGATGTCGGGGGGAGGGGGATGGTACCCTAATCCACTGGTGGTGGGAGTGTAAACTAGCACAGCCATTGTGGAAGGCAGTATGGAAATTCTTCCAATATCTGAAAATACGTCTCCATATGATCCAGCCATCCCACTCCTGGGCAGTTACCCAAAGGAAATGAAATCAGCAGATGAAAGAGTTACCTCTACCCCCGTGTCTGTTAAGCAAGTCAGTTCACAATAGCTAAGATACGGAATCAACTCAGATGTCCATCAACTGATGACTAAAGAAAATGTATTATATGTACACTGTGGAATACAACTCAGCCATCAAAAAGAATAAGATCCTGTCTTTTGCAACAAAATGGATACCACTGGAAGCCATGCTTAGTGAGATAAGCCAGTCCCCAAAAGACAAATATATGGTTTCCATGATTGTGGTAACTTAATATACAAAGCACAAAAATGTAATTATATGAGTGAATTCGACATTTTGAGATTTGATTATTGTTTACAGCCCTTGTGTACGTTACCGGAGAAGCAAGGGTTCTTGTCTTCACACAAGAAAGAATTCAGGTGTGAGAGAGTAAGTGGAAAGCAACATAGCAAGGTGTATTAGGGTAGGAACATCCGTAAGAAGGACGGGCACCTCTCCAGACAGGACCTGAGAGAGAGTGCCCAGTCGCTCAGACTGGGGGAGAGCGGGGTTACATGGTTGAGTGGAGAGAGTACACCTGGGCAGGCCAGACGGTGGCTCAGCAGAGAGGCAGAGGGCTGAGCGCACCATCCAGGTGAGGCTGGGGTTTTTAAGGGGATGGGTCTTGCCTTCCCGTCTTTTCCCTCTCCCTCTCCTTCTTCTCTGGAACAAAGGACTTTATGGATGTAAATACGAAAAATTCCTTTCTGAGTTATCAGAGGAAGCCTGGCTGGTGTTGCCCTGCCTTAGAGGGGCCTTAGAAGAAGGATGGTTACCAGCAGAAGGGGCAGGGCGTTTGAAGTGCACATAGTGGGCTGCACCTGGAGGGTTATCGGGTGACTTTGAGATGCGGATGCTGGACCTAGATGTCAACTCCTTAGACTTTTGTCACACACACACAAGCTCATTTTTGACTTCCTACCCAACATATACTCTTGAGGAACTGGTTTTTCTAGTTACTGCTTGTTGAATTCTTTATTTAGTGGAGGGTTAAACTCATGATTGTAAAATAAACTGAAAAAATGTCATTGTAAAAATTAAAAGAAAAAATAAGGAAAGGAGATAGGGTGGAAGTATGGGGGAGAGTGGAAATATGGGAGGGGGAGTAGGGTGAGAAGTATCATTATGCTGTGAAATCTGCGTATTTGAAGTGTAAGGAAAAAAAGGGCACAGAGCAGAGAGGAGACAGGATATGAACTTGCAGCCAGACTGAATTTATTCAAAGAAAATAAATCCACAGAGTGGGTGAGCAGTTGCCAGCGTGCATGCAGACTGAATATGTGGCAGAGGGCCCAGACCCCAGGGCTGGGCTGGGGGTGGGCGTAGAGGGCAGCAGAGGTGAATTCCTCCACAGGGGTCTTCCAGGTTTGACTCCAGCCCCAACCTGGGGAAGAATGTGGGGGTGGGGTAAAGACAACAGGATGTGAGACCTGAGATTCAGGGACAAGAGATAAATTCCTGTTTTCTCTCCTTTGGGCAGTGAGGTCGAATGGCTGAGGCTTATATCCTTGTTCCATCATGTAGTACATTCAGTTTGTTTACCTCCTATACATTTAATTTATTTTTTTTAAAAGTGGTTGTGGGGCCAATGTTGTGGTGGTGTAGGTAGGGCTGCCCCCTGTGAAGCCAGCATCCCACATGGGCACCGGTTTGTGTCCTGGCTGCTCCACGTCCAATCCAGCACCCTACTAATGGCCTGGAAAGGCAGGGGAAGATGGCCCAAGTCTTTAGACCCCTGTCATCTTCCTGGAAGACATGGATGAAGCTCCAGGCTTTGGCCCAGCCCAGTGCTGGCATTGGTGGCCATTTGTGGAGTGAACCAGCAGGTGAAAGCTGTCTCTCTCCTTGTGTCTCCCCCTTTCTGCCTGTAACTCTGGCTTTCAGAATAAATCAGTCTTTTTTAAAAATTTGCTTCCAGTTAACAACTTCTATCTTGCTTGATTACATCAGTGCCATAGAGGCCGTGTGTTTACTGCATTCATTTTCTCATCTCTCTTGCCACTCAGTCTGTTTCATTTCATTTTTTAAAATTTGAAATGCAGGGTCGGGGGGGGGGGCACAGAAGGGTGAGTGACCGCCCATCCTCTGGTTCACTCCTCAGTGCCCACAAGGGCTACAGTTGGGTCAGGCTGAAGCTAGGAGTCTGGAACTCAATCCACGTCTCCCACGTGGGAGACAGGGCCCCGACAACTTGGGCTGTCTCTGCCGCATCCCAGGGTGGGTATAAGCAGGAAGCTGGAATCGGGAACAGAACTGGGACTTGGACTCAGGTATCCTGACTGGGGATGTGGGTGTCCAGGTGGCATCTCACCCACAATGCCAGGCACCACCCTCCTCAGTCTGCTCGCTTTTCCTCTGGGAGAACCCGTAGCTTGTGACCAGTCCTTTCTACCTTCATTATGTGGGGCGGACGTCTTTGAGGCCTTTGACAATATTGTCCTCTTGCCCTTCTTGATCCATTCGTTTCTCTCACGCATTCTCCTGTCCTTCCTGCTCAGCTCCCAGGACCGCTCATTTCCTTCCGCTTGGCCGTTATGTGCTGGGGTGGGCCTGGGCCCTTCGTGTCCTCCAGTGTGGCGTCTGCTTCTTACTCACATGACTGGGCTTTCGGCCTGGACCTCTCTCCTGAGGAGCAGCCTTCGTTTCAGTCTCAGCAGTGTCACAGTCACTGTCTCGGGTTCTTTCTCTGGTGTCCCCTTTGTGGTTCTTGATCCTTGATCACTGTCCATTGAGTGTAGCCTTCAGTGAAGTGGTTTCCAGCCAAGTGTCTGAGTCTTCCTTCATACCCGTCACGTCAAAACCTTTTTTGAATCTTAATTTTCTTTCTTTTTTTTGACAGGCAGAGTTAGTGAGAGAGACAGAAAGGTCTTCCTTTTCCATTGGTTCACTCCCCTAATGGCTGCTACGGCCAGCGCTCTGTGCCAATCTGAAGCCAGGATCCAGGTGCTTCCCTCTGGTCTCCCATGCGGGTGCAGGGCCCAAGCACTTGGGCCATCTTCCACTGCACTCCCGGGCCACAGCAGAGAGCTGGACTGGAAGAGGAGCAACCGGGACAGAATCTGGCGTCCCAACTGGAACTAGAACCCGGGTGCTGGCGCCTCAGGCAGAGGATTAGCCTAGTGAGCCGCGGCACCGGCCAGAGTCTTAATTTTCTAAAAAATGACTTCTATTTCCACTGGCACCATCCTGGTTCCAGTTACTGTATCTTTAGTTTAAACAAATGCGGAAAAGCATCTAAAGATTTTCTCTTGCATGTACACATGCTTTTATTTTCCAGGCGTTACTGTACTTTGCAGAGAGAATAATCATTTGAAAATACAACAGTGAACATTTCCGCCTAACATCATACCCACCTGTCCCCGTACCCTGCCTCAGAAAATTCTTTGCATGGATCTGAGTGACCTGAGACTTCTGACCTTTCAGCCCCATCGAGTGCCCCCCTCCTGCAGGGTTCTGGGCTCTGCCGCGGGGCCTTCCGTGGGGCACTCCCCCAGCCCTCCGCCTCGTTTGCCTCCTTGCCCATTTCCCCATGCGGGCTCTGCCCAGTATCTTCTCCTTGCATTGGAATCCTGGTCTTCCAGCTTTCCTTCACTTCCAGCTCGCTTAACCTCATTTAAAAATCCTGTACGCAAAGCCCGTCCAGAGCACCAGCTCTCGGAGAATCCTGCCCTCCCGTGCAGGCATGGTCACACTAGCTGCTTCTCTCTGTGTCATGGAAGGGCTATGCCTGACTCAGCATCATTACTGTCCATAGAGAGCATGCCCACTTTTTAATCAGCAAATGGATCACCAGATGTACAGATGAGCAGGTTTTGAATCACAGAAGTACAGCACTTTGGTTGGTTTCACTGTTGAGTGAATAGACTGTCCTTGCTCCAGGAATTGGTTTTAGATCCTTGATCAAATACAAGTTGGCTGTAGATGTTTGGATTGATTTCTGGTGTTTCTATTCTGTTCCATTGGTCTATCCATCTGTTTCTGTACCAGTACCATGCTCTTTTGATAACAACTGCCCTGTAGTATGTCCTGAAATCTGGTATTGTGATGCCTCCGGCTTTGTTTTTGTTGAACAAGATTGCTTTAGCTATTCGAGATCTCCTGTGCCTCCATATGAATTTCAGCATCATTTTTTCCAGATCTGGGAAGAATGTCTTTGGTATTTTGATTGGTATTGCATTGAATCTGTAAATTGCTTTTGCGAGAATGGACATTTTGATGATACTGATTCTTCCAATCCATGAGCATGGAAGATTTTTCCATTTTTTGGTATTTTCTTCTATTTCTTTCTTTAAGGTTTTGTAATTCTCATCGTAGAGATCTTTGACGTCTTGGCTAAGTTTATTCCAAGGTATTGGATTGTTTTTGTAGCTATTGTGAATGGGATTTATCTTAGTTCTTTCTCAGCCGTGGCATTGCCTGTGTGTACAAAGGCTATTGATTTTTGTGCATTGATTTTTATATCCTTCTTTGCCAAACTCTTCTATGAGTTCTCTTAGAGTTCTTTGGATCCCCTAAATAAAGAATCATATCGTCTGCAAAGAGGCATAGTTTGACTTCTTCCTTCCCAATTTGTATCCCTTTAATTTCTTTTTCTTGCCTAATGGCTCTGGCTAAAACTTCCAGAGCTATATTGAATAGCAGTGGTGAGAGTGGGCAACCCTGTCTGGTACCAGATCTCAGTGGAAATGCTTCCAACTTTTCCCCATTCAATAGGATGCTGGCTGTGGGTTTTCATAAATTGCTTTGATTATATTGACGAATGTTCCTTCTATACTCAATTTGCTTAGGGTTTTCATGAATGACTTGATTGAGAGTTGTACGTAACATGAACAGAATCAGGACATAAGATGTTAGACCCAAAGTTAGGCGCTCTGTTTTGCAATCCAATGTCTGTGAATCTTTTTTTGTGCATATCTTTATTGATAAACTATAAAGTAAATTGACTAATATTCAATACATATGTAAGCTGTTGCATATATTATCCTGTAACTGTTTTTCGCTTTTCCTGAATTTCTTCTGACCTTTTCCACTAACAATTCTGTATTTCCTTTCACCTGCGAGTCATTATCTTGCCACTTATTTGTTACTCATTTTTATCTCCCTCTTATTAGCAACATCTGGACATCTTTGGATATCCAGAATCTCTGAAAAACATGGTTAGAAACGTTTCTGTCCTGCACGTGGATTATAGAAATTGCCTTGTCCTGGTCTGGTCCCCTGTTCTGGTGTGAGTTACTGAGGGCAAGAGCCCCATAGCTCTCACTCAGCTTCTGCCACATCAGGAGGATGGACCAGTGTCTGTAGGAGAGTGCACGTAAATACATGCTATTTGGGGGAGTGACATTTTAACACTGCACATTTAACAGTAAAACTGTAATCAATGTTTTAACTTCATTGATGTGCAAAAGACACCTTCGAAGCCTAAGCATCTGTTCTCCTTGCATTGTGGAGATTCAGAAGGGGCAAGCGTTGGGGACTTATCGCCGATAGAGTGTAGGGAGAGGGTTTACTGTCCTCATTCCGCCGTTTCTCTCTGTGAGAATACAGCTGGACTGTGTTCTTGGAAATCTGGCCAGAATGAAACACCCACGTTGCCCATGAGCCCTGGCACTGGCGCTTCCCGACTCCCTGCCACTTCCTTTCTTCGGACAGGGCCCTTACCTGGCTCGCTCCTTCTGTCTCCTGCCCGAGTCTGGTACAGAACGTCCAGAAGGTCCTGTAATTTTATCCCTGTTCAAAAACAGTCTTCCTTTTTTCTCCCCTGGAGTGAAAGCTGTGTCCATTTCTCTGGCGTTTTCTCTGGATAGGCCTCATTACACAGCATCCAAGAGGATGTTCACATACAGCAGCCAGCTGGGGAGAACGCCAAATATCTCCTCTTGACTCCATTCTACACTGGGCACTGGTGAAGGCATTGGGGATACCATGGAAGTGTTCTTAAAGTTTCCAGGGAATTCTTCTTTCAAAGTCAGTGGTGAAAGTTTTCATTAAGTAAGTACCACGAAGACACTGTTCCACTGCCACACTGAGGGCCTAACCTGTCTTGTGTTGTTTATTCATTGTTTGCTAACAGAATATTTTCCTAATTCCTATTTTGGCAAGAGAAGCCAAATTCTACAAATTCATAAATTTTTTTTTTTTTTTTTTGACAGGCAGAGTGGACAGTGAGAGAGAGAGACAGAGAGAAAGGTCTTCCTTAGCCGTTGGTTCACCCTCCAATGGCTGCCGCAGTCGGCGTGCTGCGGCCGGCACACGCGCTGATCCGATGGCAGGAGCCAGGAGCCAGGTGCTTTTCCTGGTCTCCCATGGGGTGCAGGGCCCAAGCACCTGGGTCATCCTCCACTGCACTCCTGGGCCACAGCAGAGGGCTGGCCTGGAAGAGGGGCAACCGGGACAGAATCCGGCGCCCCGAC
>CM027403.1:83657813-83674330 GCA_015711505.1 Sylvilagus bachmani | reverse complement strand
GCCTGGAAGAGGGGCAACCGGGACAGAATCCGGCGCCCCGACTGGGACTAGAACCCAGTGTTCCGGCGCTGCAGGCAGAGGATTAGCCTAGTGAGCTGCAGCGCCGGCCTCCGCCTCTACCATTTTTAGTAACTACCCCAAATGGACAGATAGCAGGAGCAACAAAGATTGCTGCCCTATTAAAACATACTGAGGTTTTTTAAATAAAGAAAACTTGAACAAAATCCTTTCACATTTATGTTGGTTTGAGAGCAAGAAAAGCAAATCTGGTTTGAAGTAAATCGGATAACCGCTTGTTAACACTGCAGAAAGCTCAGCTGTTTTCTCCTAGAGATTGGGAATTAATGAGTAAAAGCAACCTAAAATCTTCCACGGAAAATTTAACAAAAGACAGCTATACTTAGATCATTCAATGTATCACATTAATTTCATTTCCCTTGATCTTCTTTTCTTCTGGAATACAGAGAAGTGCCTTGAAAAGCAGCTGAGAGCGGTCTCTGGGGAAAATCAGAAAGGATGAATGACAGTAAATGGTGTTCAGATCGCACAGAGCTTTGGGAACCGAGATCCTCGTAAATACGCAGTGCAGAGTCCTGCTGCGCGCGGGTCACATTCTTTATGAGGAACCGTGAAGCGTGTTGAGTTGTATAAAATGCTATTGGCAGTGATATGCTTTCAAGCTTCTTATCCAAATGTTTTAAAGAACAAAAAGCACATTAATCAAACATTTGAAATGTGGGGGAAAAAATCCACCAAGATAGTTGTACAATAATGGAACTGCAGTTCTAACTTTCATATATGTAGTTGATCCCCACTCTAAAAATCTTCTCACATAATTTAATTTTGTGAAGGCTTTTAATAAAAATGACTTTAAGAAAGTAGCAGTGAGATTAAAGATGTGTGGAAGAGGATGATCTCCTAACAAGACAGAGGTACAAAGATCAGGATGAGGCCCAGTTACTGCCATTCCCTATTGGAAATGGAGAAATAAAGGCTTGAGCTGTAGCAGGCTGAGGCTGGGGGAGCTGTTTCACTGTGGAGGAGCAGCCAAAGGCAGGGACGTCCTGCAGCCAGATAGGTAAGACTGCATGGCAATGCAGGTTTTTATTTCTAGTTCTAGAGAATTCTTCCCTCAGAATTAAAAAGCAAACTATTAATTATAAAAAAAATTGAACAACTAAATAAGTAAATAAACTAGGAACAAAATTTGACTTAGAAAAGATGGGTGGATTGTGGCAGTTCTGGCACAGGGGCTAACATTCTGCTTAGGACAACCCCCATCCGGTCCTGGAAGTCCTGGCTCTGCTTCCCGTTTCAGCTTCCTGCTAATGAGCACCCCAGAAGGCAAAATGAGGGATCCAGTGTTGGATCACTGCATCCATGTGGGAGACATGGATTGAGTTCCTGGCTCCTGGCTTCTACCTGTCCCAGACATAGCTGTTTTGGGCATTGAGGAAGTAGACCAGTGGATGGGAGCTGTCTTTGTTTGCCTTTCAAACACAAATAAAAGTAAATAAATACAATTCTTAAAAAGACAAGTCTTCTAAGCACTCATTTAGATACACTGTAGATCTGCAAAGATTTGATTTGCATTTTGGAATTGGACATGATTCAACTTTAAAAAGCAGTTTTTAGCTCATTGAAATGTTCTTAAATTGCATTTGGCTAACAAATTTCAGATTAAAAAAAAGAATGGCCCATATTAAAATTAGGGAAGAAAGTGTGATAAGGAGTCTAACTCATACTCCATGAGAAAACTTCATGAACAGTAGCAGTGTCTGGCCCAAAGTAAGAGCTGATAAGTGTTATCTGTTACTACCATGCCTCAAGCAGTTCTAAGTGCTTTGCAGGGATAGACACCCAGCTATCCACGCCCTAGGCGACGTGAGCAACAGTCATGCCACACGTGCCCAGTGAGAGGTTTTGTGCAAGTGTTCTGAGGTCATTGTCTCAGTACCACCATCACTGATAGCACCACTCCTTTGAAACTTTGAGATAATGCCGAATGCATTTCCCTCAGGTTACAAAATTGGCAAGTAGCAAGACTGGTCTCAAGATGGGAGAGTTAGTGTGAAAGCCAGTTTCTTTCGTTGCTTTGCTACTTTGCTTCTGAATACTGGTTTAAGTAACTTCTTTGAAGCCTTATTACTCTACTAAATTAACATTTGTTTATATAATGTCAGAGTAGTGAAGAATTATGGATATAAGTCTAGGGCTGATCTTATTATCCACAGCAAAATGAATTGACTTCCTAAATATGTATACCTCCACTCCCATCTCCAATGACTGAGTAACTGGCTTGCCTACAATTCCCAGGCAGCAAATGAGAAACTCTGTTTTAAATAGACCGTTCCTCTCTCTCCTTAGCACAGGCTCTTGTTCCTTAGTGTGGTACGTTTATTGCAGCGTGACCTTGACATGCATTTCAGAGACCCAAAAACAAGATGGATTTTAAGAGATTGGAAGTTACTGCCAGTGTTCTGTAGGGAGTATTTTGATTATTCTATTGTTAGAATTGAAACTTTGTTCAGCCTCTGTGAAGCACCTGTTAAAGTCAGTTTACTGCAGAGTTCTCCTTTGGAGAGGATTCTCTGACCCTGAATCCTCAGCGGGTGAGGACAGAGCCTGCGATAAGAGAGCTGGCAGCGGGTAGAAACTCTGAACATCTCGGTGCCGCTGGAAGCGAGTGACTGATTTCTCATGATGTGTTGTGTGAACGTCAGAGGACAAAGAGCATGGGGGGCGTTCTCACCGTTGGATGGCTTTTCTAAAACAGAACACGCTGTGGTTAGAGTGGGGTTGGGGCTGGTTTACTCGAGAAACTTCTCGATTTTCTTTGCAAGATGTGCATGTGTGGGAATGTTCTTAAGGGGGAAGTGCAGGCATTGCTGGGAGCTAGTCCAGGGTGCTGTGCACAGGGAGGGTCTGCAGGGGGCCGGGCGCTGTCAGCTTTAGGTGACAGTGCACGTAGAAGTCAGGACATGTCTGCAGAAGTCTGTATCTTGATCTAAGGCTGGGATTTCTGCAGAAAATGATAAACTTCACTACTTCACTTTCAACCAAATAGATCTAAAAGAAAGTGGAAAACTTCTTGGTCCAAAGTGATCAGAAGCGGTTAGTCCTCCAGAGCTGTCCTCTGTAGGCTTAGGAGGCATGGTGGAGTCTTGTCTTGGCATGGGTTTTGATTGTCTTGTGTCTGGTTTTCCAGTCAGATGTCTGAACCCCTTCCCGAAAGCTGTCAGTACCCCAGGTTTGGGCGACCCTGCTCAGAGGTGATGGGATGGCCTTTGCCTCCAATGGAACCCAGGGGCTCCTGGGGCAGTGTCTGGGGAGGCTGTGCTGGGGCCGAGGCTGTGCGGCCTCCCCTGGCAGACACGCCCTGTGGTGAGCACTGGTGCATTGTGCGGCCTCCCCTGGCAGACACACCCTGTGGGTGAGCACTGGTGCCGTCGCTAGCGGAGGCCCCAGCTTTCCTCGAATACACCATCCTTCTGTATTTATTTTGATTGTTGTATAAATGGTCTTAAAACATTGTTGGATAATGCGTGCTATGTGAAAAACTGTGCTGGATTTCAAAGTTTTTGGTATAAAAATAAACTTGCGTTTTAATTTAACTTTCCATGAACTTTTTGAAGTATCCTTATCTATAGTTTCCTCCTTTTAGATGATCTAAATCTTTTTTTTTTCCTTTTAAATTCTTTTTTTAATTTATTTTTAAGCCATGCAGACTTCAAAAGTACAGCCTCAGGAATATAGTTATCCTTCCCACCATACCGCCCTCCCCCCACTCCTCTTTTTCCCTCTCAGTCCCAGGATGTACTTGGTGCCTGCAGAGTACCTGACACTGCGCTCTGTGGTCCCCTGGTGCTCTGAGCTTGGGTTCCGCCTTCTTCAGGCTTGTTTGGTGGTTGCTGGGGAGCAGAGGGTGCACCGTGGGATGTGGCATCTTGTGTGTGAGGTTTGGGCTGTGTGACATTGCCCCTCAGGGACGTTCCCGCCATGTTCTCTCCTGGTGACCAAGGCTGGCATGTCACTGGTGAGTTCTCAGTTCCTGGTTTACTCGTAACACAGCTCCATGTAATATCCAGTGCCATTTAATAGTTTCTACGTGTCCATTACGTTTTCTTGGTCAAAAGTGGAACAGCTGTTTTCTAAGAAACAAAACAGAGTTGTGCATCACTTCTGTAGGTGGAGGACAGATACACAGGTGAGACGTTTCTAGCTCAGATGTCCATGTGGAAGGAAGAGTCTGGCCTTGAGGCAAGGCTCCGCATTCAGCAGGATGAACTCGGGTTAGAATAAAGCTAAGTATTAAGACTGGCTTATTGGAGACGAGCATGGAAGTGAAGTGGGTGACTGGAGGAGGGGCGGTAGGGCAGGGGCTGGCGCCCGCTCTGAGGCTGGCCTTCCTTCCTCTCTGGGCTTCCGTTGATGAGCACGTTGCCGTGAGCTTCTGGACAGCTCCTCAGAGCTCACGGTTCAGTTCATTGCACTTCTCCTCTCTCTCCATCTTGCCTTTAACAGTAGGACGCTATCCTTGGCTGATGGGATCTCTACTCAGTCCTGCTTTCTAAGAATTCATGTGTTGAGTGTAATTATCACTGTAACTCTGAGGTTACAGGTTGGAAAGTTTTTTTTTCATTCCAGGAACTACATTTACTGTGAAAAATCACATGGGCCTGTTTGTTGTTGTTGTTTGCTTCAGTACACGTTTTTCTATCCGAAGTGTCTTTGGGAATTTACTAAATTGTGGATAGCAGAATGATGAAGATAAAATGATACCAGAATACTGAGCAAGAACGCGCCTACTGCTGCTCGTTAGTTGTGTTGCAAGGTTCAAATAAACACAGAGCTGACAGTTCAGACGCTTCCTGACGCATCTGGGGCATTGTCTGACGGTGCAGTGTGCAGTTCATCTCCAGTCTGTCTTCAGTCTACGCGTGTGTGCGTGCACGTACACACACATGTTTGTATGCTTTCAGGAGGCACGTTTACATTGCTGGCTTTGTTCTCTCCTGTTAAATATTAAACCTGGGTGTATGTCTAGAGAAAGAAATATTGGGATTCAGATTATATCATTCAGAATATATAAAGGGCCCTCAGAAATTCATGGAACATGCTTATTATGAAAAAGCTATGCATGCATTTACAAATATTTTTGCACCTCACCTAAATCTATGGATTTTTTTCCATGAACTTTTTTTTAGAAGATTGATTTTTAAAAATACATTATTTATTTACTTGAAATGTAGTTACAGTGCTGTGGCATAGGGGGTAAAGCTGCTGCCTGCAGTGCCGGCATCCTGTATGGGCACTGGTTCGAGTCCTGGCTGCTTCACTTCCCATCCAGCTCTCTGCTGTGGCCTGGGAAAGCAGTAGAAGATGGCCCAAGTCCTTGGGCCCCTGCACCTGTGTGGGAGACCTGGAAGAGGCTCCTGGCTTCTAATCAGCGCAGATCCGGCCGTTGCAGCCAATTGGGGAGTGACCCAGTGAATGGAAGACCTCTGTCTCTCTCTCTGCCTCTCCTCCTCTCTGTGTAACTCTGACTTTCAAATAATAATAAATCTTTTAAAAAAAGAAAAGAAAGAAATGTAGTTACAGAGAGGGAGAGACAGAGAGGCCTTCCATCTGCTGGTTCACTCTCCAAATAGCCACAACAGCCAGAGCTGGGCCAGTCCGAAGCCAAGAACCAGGAGCTTCTTCCAGGTCTTCCACGGGGGTGGCAGGGGCCCAGGGACTTGGGCCATCTTCCGCTGCTTTCCCCAGGCCACTACTAAGGAGCTTGATCAGAAGCCGAGCAGCTGGGACTCAAACTGGTGCCCATGTAGGAAGCGGGAGTCACAGGTGGCGGCTTTACTGTCATGAACCTTCTGAAGTGCACTTGTGTGTTGGTGTCACTGTGTGTGTGGTTAAACAGCAACTGGTGGCGTTTCTTCTGTTAGGGATTAGCTCTGGAATGATTTCATGACGTGAAGTGGGCTGGATACAGCAATGGTACCCAGGTTGGCTCAAGGCTGCTTTTCACTATCTCATTCACTCTCTCACTCACTAGTCATTTGTTCATGCATTCATTCATTAAACAAGGATAGAATGCCTACTTTGTCCTTTAATGTATAGGGACCTAGGAGGAAGAAATTTGAAATATAATACAGCTCAGCTAACGATACAGCAGAAGGATGAACACGATTCTCCGGGGTCCAGAGGCAGGGGCGTTTTCTCCCTCTGAGTCTCAGGCTGCCGTGTGGTCTCAGCATAGTCATAAAGTGCCTGGCCATGTTGGCGTGGATGGTCCTGTGGGGCAGAATTGAATCCAGATCCCTGCTCTGTCCCTTACTAGGGTGGAAACCTGGCAAGGGTTTCCAAGGTTTAGGGCTCCGACACATGTGAAGAATGCATGTCACAGTGTATGTGATGGCACTGTCCCAGTGCTTGGCTCAGCATAGATGTCCACTGACGTGGGGAGAGTACCTCATGCTCAATCAAAACACAGGTCAATTAAAGAGGCTTTTTTTAATATGCAGGGAAAAGCTTCATGCATTTCATATATGTGGATTTAGAGCATAGTGACACTTCGCACGTTTCTCTTCCTCTCTCCCTCATTCCCACTCTCCCTCCCTCATCTTACTTTTAATTTTTACAATGACGTAGTTTCAGCATACTTTATAATCACAAGCTTACTCCTCCACACAATAAAGAATTCAACAACGAGTGAATAGAAAAGCCATGGTTCCAGTGAGACTTTTCTGAAACCCAAGTTCCTTGATTGTGAGCTGCTCCATATAGATGTTTTATAGATTATCATCACACTTCGTCCCCGTTTGTTACTCAGGTCAAAACCAAAATGACTTAACCAACTAATTTTTTTAAGTTTGGAAATATTTATACTTTCAAGTCACATTTTAGTTTTCCTCCAGTTTTCAAATTGGGTTCATGTCTGAGCCTGATACAAATCAAACTAATGTCTCTGACTGTGTGATGTTTCTGTATAAAAATGGGTGATGTTAGTAAAGCTTTAGTATGGGCTGATTCTGCCAAAGCTAAATCTGAAGATCAGGTGATTGGAAAAAGAAACACCCTAAACAAACCAGTAGATTGAGTTATTTACACACACACACAAAATAGGTTTTATATATAATGTGTATATATATATATATAAAACACCTGAATATATAAATTCAATACTTTATAATTTTTGAAGTATGTTATACTTTTAATCTAAAAAGGTTTAGAATACAACAACTTTAATTTCGCCTGTAGTAACTTCTGCTAAGCAAGCTCATGACCCTTTTTAGGTCAAGAGCGGGGAGAGTGGTGTTGTCTGCTAAGTAAAATGCCATGAAGATGCCCGTCAGTGGGAGTTAAGTACTGGAGAGCAGAAAAACTTCTGGAAGTGAAGCCGGGCTCCACAGCTTCTACCCCCTTACAGTTACTATTCAGTAGATCTCTCAGTTTTAGGGGCAGGTTTTAACAGGTGGTGCTCTGCTCCAACACATTTAACATTTGCTGCCCAAAGGGTTAAATCTGGACTGGGATCCAGTGCAAGGAAAGCGCACAGTCAGCACAGGCTGCAGAGTGCTTGGTTCTTAGACCCTGATGACATCAGCAGCTCAGGTGTCTGTGCAGAACCTGAGATGGGAGCTGGGCAGCGCTCCGTGGGAGAGTCCCGTACAGTGTCCAGTTTCCTGAGAAAGCACGTGCCGTTCACGGAGCCCTTCCATTCTTGGGTTTGTGTCCTAGTGGACCCCCAGCAGCCCACACTGCCCTGCTTTGGTGGCTTATTCTAGGTCGCACACTCCTTGTGGATGGATACTTGACCCTTTTCTTGGTTGCAGACTCACATTCTCTGGGTGTTCATCAGTACTGATTGCTCACCAGTCCATGCCGTGGGCCCTAGAGTTATTGTCATCTGTGCTAAGGAAGTAATCAGACATACATGGAAAACAAGTGCTAAGAAAAACTGGATTTCAGTTTCAATACCAAAATACACCAATCTTTTAATTCCATTTCTGTGATGTTTTTAAAGTATTGTATGTGTGCGTATAAAATATAAGAAGAAAATGTGCGCATTAATATTCAACAGAGAAATGATTGACTAATTTCTGGGTTATAGACATAATATTCTGTAATCATTAAATATAACCCCTGATTTTATGGGACCACAGATCTCCTTAATGCTTGGTGGTTAAAAATATAATTTTAAATGTTAAATCGAGCATATGGATAGGATTAAGTGATCATATAGACAGGATTAAGGATTAAAGTGATCATATAAATAGGATTAAGTGCTTGATAATAATAGAATTAAAAAGGAGTGAATGTTCCAACGTGGGAAGCAGTTCATATAGCAGACTCATAGAATGGCAATTGCTTTAAATGGCACTCTGACCTCAGAATCAGCCCATAAGGCATTCTGGTCTGGCTGCAAAGCCCACAAAGAGCATTTCAGGCATGGAAAGCTGACACTTTGGCAAAAACATCCTACATGAAGGACCTCTGTGGGTGAGATCCCTGTGGAAAGAAGTGGTCATCAAAGAAGGATGTGCTTTTCTCTGAAGGGAGGAGAGAACTTTGACTTTGCTCATGGCCTTGTCTAAATACGGAAGGAAATCATGGATTCAAAAGGTTTCCATAGCCTTGGCAGCTCACGTCAGGAGCCTCAGGTGATCACTGACATCACATATAAGAGTGTTAATAGTTACATTAACAGGAGTCACTGCACTGACTTCCCATGCAGGCCCTCTCTCCTCTAAGACTGAGATTATGAGAGTTGATAATAAAGCTTTTTTGCAAAGATTTACTTCATTTTAATGTATTAAGTGGAGGATATTTTTTATGTCTAAGTGCTCACAAAAGACATACCATTCTTGGGTTTTTCTTCAAAGATAATTTTTTCAAAAATTTTATATATATATATATATATGTTAAACCTCAGAAAGGCTTACTTATATTGAATTAAAAAGTAAATTTTTTTCTGTATTGCAAAAAGTATCCTTTTGATGTTTTGTTGCATAGTAGATAACAAGTTAACAATAACATGGCATTTTTCTAAATAGCTCGAAGAAAGACTTTTGAATGTTCACACTACAAAGAAATCTTGAATTCATGAAACAATGGAAGCTAATTATTCTAATTTGATCATTAAAATATATTCATGTATCAAAATGCTACATTGTACCTCATAAGTATGTAGTTATTGTTAATAAATACAAATTTAATGAAAATAAAATAAAGAAGAAAAAAAACCCCATTTTGAAGAATATTAATGACCTAGAAACATAAGCAGGGTATAATCCCAAATCTAGAATATAATGTTTAAAACTGTAAATACAGCACGCTCACAACTTCATGTACAAATCCACATAATTATGAAGGAAATAAAGATGGTAAGAACTCTTCTGAGGTAGGGATTGACATTGTTTATGAAATCGTGTCGATCCTGTTGAAGTAGGAAATACGGAAATCATAGATTGGTAGGGAAGATGCAGTAGAGTGACGGGATATTTGATAGAGGGTGGTGATGGGAGGTTCCTCTGCTGGGAGCAGCCGAGCAGAAGCTTGCAGAGGATGGGAGAAGCACCAGTGTGTTGGCCCGCGGGAGTGGTCCAGGACAGGGTGAGGTGCAGTGGGGAGAGGGGCCGGCCTTGGTGAGCGCCCGGCGAGTTGTCAGCCTCAGCCGGGACGCACACAGCCCTTTCCCCGTCACGGCAGGCGTGGGGCCGCGACCGTAGGCAGGAGGATGGGTGCTGTGGTGAGAGCTTGTGGATGCTGTCTGGTTGCTTCTGCTTCCTCACTGCCAGAAGCAGGTTGTCATATAGGAGCGAGAAGAGATAAGAAAAGGGAATGTGTGCGATGGTCATCGAAGCGTGGGAGACAGGGTCAGCGTCTAGTTAACTCTGTAGCAGTTCCACTTTTGCATATTTTGGGTGAAGTTATAATTTATCCATTAGTACAGTTGTTTCCCCTCCAGTTTCATAGCACTTTACATCTGTCAGAAAATAGACCTAACTCAGTTCCATATCTCCTGGACAACCTGTCATAACCCGTACATCCCTTTGTCCTTTGCTGATGAAATAATGGACTTTTTTTCTCTGATCGACAGGGTGGTGGTGATTGTCCAGAAATGAGTATTGGAGCTATCAAAATTGCCTTGGAAATTTCTCTTCCCGGATCTTTCATCTATGTTTTCACTGATGCACGGTCCAAGGATTACCGGCTCACCCATGAGGTGCTGCAGCTCATCCAGCAGAAGCAGTCCCAGGTGAGGAGCAGCCAGCCCGCACCTTCCCGTCTGGAGCAGCTTGTGAGGGGGTGCCTGCTCCCTCTGTTTGTTGTGTGGCAGATGACAGTGACTGCAACGTCTGTGTCTGCATCTGTGCGTTCTGATACATTGTGGCAGATGTTTAATTACCTGTCCACATCTGCATGTTCTAATTCGTGTGTGGCAAGTGACAATACCTGCAACCACTGTCCACATCTGTGTGGTCTAATACATATGTGCCATTTAAACCAATTAAATTAGATAGGATATTATACATAGCCCATGGATGCCTGGTTCTTCAGTACAACAAAGGTGCTCTAAAACACAGGCCTGACACAAAGACTTAATTTCCGGTGTCACTTACAGGGAGTCTAGCCTGAATGAGTCCCTCAGTGGAGCAGGTATAGCTGCCTAATAAACTGTGTCCACCCTCAGTGGTTTGAAACAAGAATTTCTCACGTGGTTACGAGTGCCCACATGAGCGAGGCTAGGTCTGCTTGCTCAGAAATGTGGGGAATGGTTTGGGCTTGGCTTCTCCAAGGTGGTCTCCGTGGCAACCTGGCCTAGCCTCTGTCTCAGATTGCAGGTCATTTAGGTACGTCCTTCTTATGGCCATGGTTGGAACAGATCAAATGGAAGTACACAAGGCTTCTTGAGTTTAGGCTCAGAACATCCCTTTTACTTCACGTTGGCCAAAGCAGGTCACATGGCCAGGCTTGGGTTCAAAGATGGCAAAATAAAGTGCCTCTTTAGTGGCAGGAACCTCAGAATCCTTTAGCATAGTGTATGGATCTAGAGGTGGGCGCTGAGTGGAGGCTGTTGTGTAGTCTAGCAATGCCATGGTCTCCCCTGCACCTTGTAGCTTTTAGCCTAAACTTCTGGAATAAGAATGGCCGAGTCCTGTGAGAGCTCATCCTTAAACCATGCACGTGGTCAAGAATGATGCATGTTTGTTTATATTAATGTGTTCATGTCTCCCTCACCAAGGTAATATGTTAGCTCTAGTGATGCTCAGTAAACACATGTGATTTCTGGAAACCCTTTAAGCGGGTTCTGTTCACTGCATTCGCAGGTAGTGTTTGTGCTCACTGGAGACTGTGATGACAGGAACCACATTGGATACAAAGTTTATGAAGAAATCGCCTCTACCAGCTCCGGTCAGGTGTTCCATCTGGACAAGAAGCAGGTGAACGAGGTCAGTTTGATGAAGTCGGTCTACTTTTTTAGCAACTCCATGATTGGTCAGGCCAGCCTCACTGTGACAGTCTTGATTTCAAAAATAATTGTAATCTTTCCTCTTTCAGAAACAGTGATACCTTCTTCTTGTTTTATGACTGTGTGTCATTTTATTGCCGCTGTTGAGTAACGTTTCATGTGTCTAAGTATAGAAGAATGTTAAGAAGAAAACAAAGATGGCCCATAATCCCCCTGCAAGATAATCTGCACACCACTCTCTCAGCCAGTGGGGTTTTCCTACAGGCAAATAGTTCTAAGCAGAAGGTTTTATTGTAGGCCAGAGGTTAAGAAAAGTATTGAACCTCTGCGGGGACACAGATTTGTTTGATACTAATTTCTGGATCATATTATATTACTGTGGCAAATGTGTAATTAAGCATAAATTTATTTAAAAATAGTTGGTAAAATTTTTTTGGTAATTCTTGTTTAGTAAAACCAATTTATGTTTCTGATGAGTAACCTTTGAGCAGCTGGTAACATGAGACTTGACTGGTTACTGAAGTAGAATGAGAACATTAATTGTGGAGCAAAATTCTAATGATGTTAAGCCTCCAAAAATTAAAAGTCAAAACTGTGGCTAACTAACTATATGCTTATCAAAAATTTTTATGATACTAAAATCTGTAGCTTAGGTTGTAAGAAAATCTTGGTATTTTCTTCTTTTTTTAATAACGCTTTTATTTAAAGAATATAAATTTCCAAAATACAGCTTATAGATTACAATGGCTTCCCCCCTCCATAACTTCCCTCCCACCCGCAACCCTCCCCTTTCCCAATCCCTCTCCCCTTACATTCACATCAAGATTCATTTTCAATTGTCTTTATATACAGGAGATCAGTTTAGTATATATTAAGTAAAGATTTCAACAGTTTGCCCTCACATAGCAACACAAAGTGAAAAATACTGTTGGAGTATTAGTTATAGTATTAATTCACAATGTACAGCACATTAAGGACAGAGATCCTACATGATATTTTTTTAAATTGATTAATTTTCTATGCAATTTCCAATTTAACACCTTTTTTTTCATTTTTAATTATCTTTATATACAGAAGATTGATTCACTATATACTAAGTAAAGATTTCATCAGGTATTTTCTTAAAGTCTTTGAGATGTGTCTGGATGATTCCTCTCTTATCCTTTCTGTTTTCTTGTCTTGGCCTCAGTTGTGATAATAACCTTTTTGGCTCATTTTTGTGTTTATTCGACCTTCATTTAAATGTCTAAGAACAGACCAGCAGTATTGACATGGTCACATTATCTGTACTGTTAATTTTATTGACAGATGCCTTTGTGTCTTTTTAAGATTTTATCTGTTTATATGAAAGGCAGAATAACAGAGAGGGAGAGGGAGAGAGAGAGAGAGAGAGAGAGAGATCTTCCATCCCCTGGTTCATTCCCCAAATGCTTGCAACAGCCAGGGGCTAGGCCATGCTGACTTAGGAAGCAGGGGTTCCATCCAGGTCTCCACAGGGGTGGCAAGGACTCAAGTTCAAGGACCATCATCTGCCTCCAAGGAAGCAGAATCTAGCAGGAACTTGGATCAGGCGCCCTGAAACGGAATTGAGGCCTCCGGGCGGTGGTACAACTTGAGGCACCACAGTGCCCGCCCCCACCTTTTTGTCTGCAATTAAATGGTCCAGTTGTTCCTTAGCTAACAGGCCTTATGCAGGGCAGGGCTGTGGCCCAGCAGTGGAGGTGCAGGTTAAGGTGCCGTATCCCGTATCCAGAGTGCCTGCATTCGCCGTCCACTCAGTTGTTGCTGGGAAGTAAAACTGAGTGGGGTAATCCGAGAGTAAGCTGGGTGGTTCCCTTTCTTCTTGTACTCGGGAGAAGTATTGGAGTAGCATACCGGGACTGTGTAAGTCAGTAAGTTCCTTAAAGAAAGCTACCAGTGTGGAAGATTTGTGAACAGTGTTAAAATTGGACTTGGAAAATTTTGGAGATGTGATTTAGTCATGTCTCTTTTCTTCTGCTACATAAACATTGCAAATTCTAGGGAAAAGAGATGCTGTAATGATGTCTACAGCTTAAATAGACACAAGAACTGCCGACAGCCACACATGTTCTGTTTCCATGGTATTCAAGAGGAATATTTGATCTGCTTTACCCTCTTAAACTAGTCCATCCATTTCTCAGCCTAATTGAGTGTATTTGGTATCAGCTTCCTCTTGAGCTAACTTGTTCATCCTCCCTTCCTCCCATTTTCTCTCTCTCTCTCTGCCTTTCTCCCTCCCTCTTTCTTTCTGCCTCTCTCTCTCTCTGCTTCTTTCTCTCTCAACAGTGATTAAGTACCCAGTCTAGGTATCTTTCATCTTTCTTTCACATAAAAGGGAAACCAGAGCAAGGAAAGTATTTGGCTGGGCATCAGTAGTCTATAAATCACCGTATGGTATTAGGGATTGGAAACACAAGTTAAAACACATCTCTAGGATGTACTTAATTCACCTTTGAAGACAGAAAAGAGCTAAGCCACTTCAGTCGTAGGCCTTCATTGATTTGTAAGCTGGCTGATATCCGTTGATCCAGTTAATGCTTCTTTGTGTCAGAGGAATTCAGATTTGCAGTTTCCAGGTTACTCACAAGGACTGTGTCCTTGTGTCAAACAGGCAAACCCGAAAGGACCCATTGTTGAGAAGGTGTGGGTTTCCACACCCTTCCTCCCAGCATTTCCTGACGTGTCCTCTAACAGTCCCCCTCTCATCCAGGTCTTTTTCTGCACAGTCCAGCCTGGTGGATTGGTCCCGTTTCCATAAATGTCTAAGACAGAGGCAGGATGTCAGTAATTATCCCAGCAGAAAACAAATGGTCCACTCAGAGGGGCGCAGGAAAGTAATGGATGGCAGCTTCCCAAGCTGTGGGCAGGGCTAGCGGAAGCACCAAGAGTCCAGCAGCGGGGGGCCCTCCTCTGCTCCCCTCAGTCTGGTGGAGAGGAGGCGAGAGCTCAGATGGGCACCAGGTGAGACCTAGGCGGAGGGCTCATCGGCAGCTGTGGACTTGGGTGGGCAAACTGACCTCCTATTGCTCCCATCCATCTGCCACTCCGGATGCCCTGTTTTACCCCGATCTCCCTGGAGGCTGGAGGGCTGCATCCCGGGTGCAGAGCTGGATGGAGAGGGCTAGAGGATGGATCTGAGGTGAAGAAAATACTTAGCACAGACAGTGTGGGGTGGCAGTAAAGGCTGCAGGGCTCATCCCCAGGCAGGTGACGAGGTTTCCGCTTCTGTCAATGGGGACGAGGATGGTTTCTACCTCGCTGGGTGTTGGACTTACAGCTTAGCAATGAATATCAGCGGCTACTCTCTCTATCTAGTGATTCCTGCTACTCAGGATATTCCAGGAGCCGTTTTTAGATTTTTCTTAAGACAAAGCATATCCGTGTAGGGTCCATGTGTGATGAGATGGCCAGAGGCAGTAGCGTTATAATGGAGATTCCTGCTGCACTAGAGTCAGGGAGACCTGGATGTGAATGGTCTCTCAGATGCTGGCTGGTTGTGCGACTTTGTGAAAGCAGTCTCTGTGAGTGCTCAGAGACCCTGCTCCTTCTCGTGAGTCCAAGACTGTTTTGAGAGCACAAGAACACTCAGGAATAGCTCCGGTCAGGGAGTGCCCCAGGCTGGAGGCCCTGTGTCGGGGTGCTGGTGCTGTGTCCGCCGTGGGCCCTAGGTGTCCTGATCCCGCAGCGGGCTCCGAGAGGGAAGGTGCCTTGGTCATCCTTGGTCATCCCATTATGAGTGAGTGCCGAGGGAGAATGACTCAGATTTTGTAAATTTTTGCAATTTCCCAGCAACTGTCATTGTTCTTATTTTCATATCACAATTAGCAATACTTAATGGTGAAGAATGAAGTTGTCAGTTTAGGGAAGAATAAAATTCCTGCTACTAAAATCCTCCAGAGTGCTTGCTAGGATTGTGGCACTGATGTGTGTCTTGCTGTAATCCTCCCGGTGGCCTTATGGGAAACTCTGAGCCTGGGGCTGGCACGTGCAGCCACTGAGAGAAGGGGCAGTGGGCGGCGTCCCTGGTCCCCTGTGTGCGGGGTCACGGCTGACCTGGAAGAAGGGGCAGTGGGCAGCCTCCCGGGTCCCTGTGTGCGGGGTCATGGCTGACCTGGGAGAAGGGGCAGTGGGTGGCCTCCCTGGTCCCTGTGTACGGGAGCGTGGCTGACCTGGCTGGAGGAACACCATGGAGCCGGGTAGTGGACAGGCCTGGGAGGTTGGGGGCAGACAGTGGGTGGTCCTCTCTCAGCTGTCATGGGAAGGAAGATTCCAAGGTAAAGAAAACGTCTCTCTTTTTCACACTGAGGAATTTCTAAAAGGAAGGAAAAGTTAAACTCACTAGTGTTTCAGAGGAAGGAATTGAAACCCAGGAAAATGAAGTGACAATCCAGGGAAAATCCAGCAACCTGGCAAGAAAATCCTCTTAGACTGGAGATCACAGGGTGGATTCCCCTGCTGGAGATCACAGGGTGGATTCCCCTGCTGGAGATCACAGGGTGGATCCCCTGCTGGTTTCACACTCCTTGTCCCCAGTGTGAGAAAAACCATCAGCTATGCTGGAATGTGAACAATGGCCACTTAGGACCAGAACCCAGACCAGGAGCTTCCTCCAGGAGAGCTTGAGGACGAGCCCCTGAGACTCAGGGTTGTGGACGGTTGTCCCTGTGAACGAGCTGTCTGTCACTTTGTTTCTCCTATTCTACGCTTCCCCCCAGACGTTATTCAAAAGATAACCTAACCTCCGACCTTGAAAATAAATAGAAACGGGTGTTTCCTCTCTAATTTTAAAGGAAAACGTGTTAGATAACTGTAACATTATTCTAGAAGGCTGCAGGACATGTGCAAAAACAATGTGTAAATATTTCCATTTGCCCCTTTTGGACTTGAATTAATTAAATGTCAGAAGTGAGATGGAGAATTCCGGAGTCGCTCACTCTTTATTTTTTTTTAAAGATTTATTTATTTGAAAGGCAGAGTTAGAGGAGGAGGAAGAGAAAGAGAGAGAGAGAGAGAGAGAGAGAGA
>CM027403.1:83621681-83657713 GCA_015711505.1 Sylvilagus bachmani | reverse complement strand
CTGGGACTTGAACCCGTGCCCATATGGGATGCCGGCACTGCAGGTGGCAGCTCTACCTGCCAGGCCACAGCACTGGCCCCCAGAGCGCGTTCTGTAGCTCGGCTGTCTCCACACCCACTGACACCTGGGAAAGAAACGCGTGCCTTGCCTGCTTCCAGAGGCACCTGTTCTTGTTCTTGTTGAGCCAGGACTGACATATTGTCCCCGCGAGCGTGTACTTGGATGCTGGTGTTAAGTTATCTCATCACCTTTCATTCCCAGGCACCCGAGAGTGCCTTACTGGTCACTAATATGCTTAAATAAAGCCATGTGTACTTGGTGTTTCCATTTGCTTAGATTTTAAACATTTTTAAAATTTATTTTAAAAAAATCCTCTATTGCCCAAAGGCTTTGAGCATGGGACCAGTCTTTTATAATGACATTTAAAGTGTACGTTGTCCATAATGGCCCTCGCAAATGTCCTTGCAGCCATCCGGCGTCAATGGCCTGAGCCGTCTGATGCCGTCCCTCCTTTCACTGTCCACGTTGAGTAGCTGGTGCAGTGTTCTCCACTCTCTTTTCTTGATGGCTTCCCCAGTCACCCATCCTTTCCTCACCCACTGCCGTCTGGGGTCTGCGGCCATGTGGCCTTTTGACTGCTCTTCACCATTCTCATGTTTTTGCATCTTCGTTTCTCATTCCCTGAGAAGACTTTTGCCATAAAATAAACTTATCCTTCAATTCCATTTTCCACAAGCTTTTGGTACCTTGAATTTTCAGTGGAGACTGGCTGCAAGAAAGGCTGACAGAGGCGTGGGACCTGAGCAGACACAGCGAAGAACGGTGTCCAGAAGGGTTAGTCAAAGCTTAGACCGGACGGAAGACTGCAGGTCCTTCCAGCCCGAGGGTAGCCAGGTTTCCTGTAGCGATGAGCCCCGGGGGCTCCAGTTACAAGGTGCTGCTTTACTTCCTGGGTGCGTCGTGTTTTCTCCTCTGAGACTGCATGGGCTCTTCTCCTGGAGACTTGGCCTCTGCCGCAGCAGCCAGCCACCAAGCCCTCGGCTGCGTTTTCCCAGGGATTCTCTCTCATGCTCCAGTCTCGGGTTAGCAGTAACTTCTTCCTCTGTGACGATCCCTGAGGCATGTCCTCCTCTTGTCGCATCGTCATGTTGTATGATAACAACGCATCTGCTAGTCCAGGCTATGAACGCCACAATAACAGGAGCTGCTCCCGTCTTTATTTTATATTCCTGCTGCCTACAGCGTGCCACGCTTACGGTAGGTTAGAAGATACGTATTGAATGTGCTTGGAGAAAGGAAGTGTGGAATGAAGTGGAGCTTTGACTAGGAGGATCTTGAATAAAATTCCAGGTCTGTGACTGTTGGCGAGTTATGATACCTGTGGCAGATTGAGCAAGAACGGAGGTACGTTGCTGATAGTTTCCTTGTACACAATGAAGATTTGTGTCCAAATACAGTGATGTCTCCTCTAACCTGACCTGATTCTAGATCAGAGTATGACTCTCATCCAGGTCCCGTGACTCAGGGCCCAGGGCTCCCTCATTGCTTTCTGCTGAGGGTCTGCAACTTTCTTTAATCCTCAAGTCCCTCTGGACTCTCTTGTTCCCTTTGAACTCGCCTGGCTGGCTGACGAGACGACCTTGGTGTCTTCTTTGGATATGTACAGATCCAGTGGGCAAGAGCGTTTCTGCCACTCAGTCTAGTGTTCTCTCGGGGGGTTTTCTGTATTCCTAACAGGGTGATCAACTGTAGTTTTAGGAATTTAAATATACAGAGCTATCACAAGCTATTAGGTATTGGCCAGATTGACTTTATACGACAAAGGAAGGTTTTGTTGGGATGGCGCCCGTGCTTGCATGGCCTGTGGGAGTGGAGAAAGTCACGGCCAAAGAGTCGAGCAGAACACAGCGCCTCCCTCCTGAGCGCGACGTCATGCTGCCCTGCACTGGGGAGCCACGTGAGAAAGTCACGAACAGGAAAGATCAGACGAAAGGATCAATGTGATTTGTTAATACATTTAATTCCCATTTTTCTATAGGAATCAAATAACTTCTCTTGAATTTCAAGTATTTTGTAGTAGGAGAAACGTTATAAGAATAGGTTTTCTGGCCGGCGCCGCAGCTCACTAGGCTAATCCTCTGCCTGCGGCGCCAGCACCCCAGGTTCTAGTCCCGGTTGGGGCGCCGGATTCTGTCCCAGTTGTTCCTCTTCCAGTTCGGCTCTCTACTTTGGCCCAGGAGTGCAGTGGAGGATGGCCCAAGTCCTTGGGCCCTGCACCTGCAGGGGAGACCGGGAGAAGCACCTGGCTCTGGGCTTTGGATCAGTGCGGTGCACTGGCCACAGTGGCCATTGGGGGGGTGAACCAACGGCAAAAGGAAGACCTTTCTCTCTGTCTCTGTCTCTCTCACTGTCCACTCTGCCTGTCAAAAAAAAATAGGTTTTCTGACTTGGGTCCCTCGAACTTTGATTTTACAGCATCCTTCCTTTTTTTAGAAGTGTAGAATGAGAGTGAATTTATGAATAATGTTATTCATGAATTCAGTCTGTAATATTATGCATAATAATGTTCACTTTCAGGTGAAGTTTCCAAAGTAAACTCAGCAGAAATAACCACTTTTTATACAATAAAAACCAATTTGTACCCTTGCCCAAAATGTGTTCTGAATATTTTTGCAGCTTCAAAAATATTTGGATAAGTCTTTGAATATTTTCTGATTTCATTCAGTCTGTATACTTCCTCTTTTACATGGGGCCTGGAAGTTGAGGCTCAGAATTTCATAAGAGAACTTGTTCTTTTAGGAATTTCTGGCCTTTAGGATGTAGAAAAGCTGAACACCATAATGGAAAACCACCCACTGTGTATTTGAAGGTTTGCCAGATTCTAGGACTTCTCTTGGGAAGCTTATGTTTATTTCTGTTGTAGAAGGTTGGTGTGTAAGTGTTTTAAAGGGCACATAAACCTGCCTGGCTGCAGCAGTGGTCACAGTCATGCCCCGGACATCCACTTGCACATGCCAGTGTGGAATGGAGCAATGTTAGTGCGACTCTAACCGGCATTCACGGCTCATTCCCTACCTGACAGAATAGTAAGAAAACCAGTGTGTTTTCTTTGGTCAATACCATTGTAGTAAGTGGGTTGAAACAGCTTTATGGGGCTTGTTTGGGGTGAGCCTGGGGCCCTCAGTGTGGGTCCTCTTCAGTGACCCCTGGAACATTTGCCTGTTTTCTGCATTCGCTTCTGTGTCAAGTTTGACTTGACAGTAGTCTAAACAACTGCAACAGAAGGCCTGAAGAGCATTGATGTGGTTAATGGTCTGAAAAACGGAAGTCGTTGGAATTCACTATGTCAGGCCACAAGTCTGGAAGTTCCCATTTCCCACTTTGAGATATTAGAATCTAAAGAATGATAGAAAACAACCACATAGGGGTAGGTATATCGTACATCAGATTAAGCCTCAGCTCGGGTTATGCACATCCCATATTGGGTGCCTGGAATTGAGTCCTGTCTCCACTTCTGATCTGGCTCCCTGCTAGTGCACCTGGGAGGCAGATGATAGCGCAAGTGCTTGGAATCCCCGCCACCTATGTGGGAGGCCTGTGTAGAGTTCTTGGCTGCTGACTTTGGCCTAGTTCACTCATGGTTGTTGCAAGCATTTGGGGAATGAGGCCGCAGTTGCAAGAGCTCTCTGTCTCTGTCTCAAGTGAAGTGTGTTTTGGGAACATTTCATTTCTTTTCTGTGATGCCCATGCTATCACTTGAATCTTCTGCCATAAGAAATACTTATTTTATAGTGTAGTCAACTCTTCAAGATTATCAGAAGGAAAAAAACCTAGAGCTGACAATGTGTGTTTCATGTGTAGCTGGTGTGGGGAGCCTCTGCACAGCCCCCAGAGCTGCCTGTTGAGGCACTGCTGCTTCTGGCGAGTCTTCCCTTCTTGGTTTGTTCTGTGCCTCTGGTCTCTACTGTGCCAGCTTCGGAGTCCCTGAGCGCAGGGGCAGGGATTTCGTCTGAAACTCTTTCAGGACTTTATCTCACTACAGTGCCCAGTGAATAATGAAACCGTGAGTTATGCAAGCTTTACATACGTATGTGTTTGTGTGTGGTTCTTTCACTTTATCCCAAATGTACACAAAGAACGCATGCTTATATTTAGCTCTGTGTTTTTGTTGAAATTCTTCTTAACCAGTATTCAGGTAGAGTTTGCACAGACTGAAATCATCCATATTCAGTGTACATTTTGACAGATTTTGATGAACTCACACACCTCTGAAACCACCACCACAATCGTGGTATAAATATTTCCATCAACCATAACACTTCTCTTGAGCGTAACACTTCTCTTGAGCGCCATTCCGGTCGGTTTTGCCTGATCTCTCTGGAGTCGGTCAGCTGCTGATTGACTTTCCACGTCTTGACCAGTTTAGTTTTTTCTCTCTCTTTCCTTCCTCCCTTCTCCCTCCCATCCATCCATCCATCCATTTATTTTTTTGAGACTCAGAGTTACACACAGATAGGTCTTCCATGTTCTGGTTCACTCCCCCAAATGGCTGCAATGGCCAGAGCTGGGCCCACTTGAAACCAGGTGCCAGGAGCTTCTTCCTGGTCTCCCACGTGGATGCAGGGGCCCAAGCACTTATGCCATCTTCTACTGCTTTCCCAGGCCATTAGCAGAGAGCTGGATTGAAGAGGGGCAGCTGGGATTCAAACTGGCACCCACATGGGATGCCAGTGCCATAGGCAGAGGCTTAGCTTACTATGCCTCAGTGCCGGCCCCTGGTTTAGTCTTTTCTAAAATTTCATGTAAGTGGAAACTTCTGGGTTTAGCGTTTTCCACCAAGTTGACTGTTTCTGAGGTTTTCATGTTATGTGTATCATTAGTTGATTCCTTTTTATGTAGTGCATTTGATTTCATGGATAGACCTCAAGTTGTTTATCCCTTTCCCTACTTGACATGGGTTGTTTCCAGTGTTCGCTTTGGACAAAGCTTCTGTGAATGTTGCTGCTTGATTATTTGTGTGAACATATGTTTATAATTCTCTTAGGTAGATAATGGGTAATAAAACTGCTGGATCACCTACAAATATATATATATGTATTTTTACAGTTGATAAGAAGCTATTAAGCTGTTTTCCAAAGTGGCTATACCATTTCACATTCCTACCAGCAGTGCGTGTGTTTCAGTTGATTTACAATCTTGCTAACACTTAGTGTGCCAGTGTAATTTTATGCATTCTGATAGAAGTACTTGTGGTTTTAATTTACATTCTCCTCATAATCCGTGATGTTGAACATTGATGTTAGTTCCTATTTATAGAATTTCTGTCATTTGGGGATTTGTTTCAATTGCCTAGTTATAAATCATGCTTCTTTAGTGATTTGGGGTGGTAGAGAAGACATTACTAATGTTACATTTATTGACAAGCTTTAGATTTTTTTCCCGTTTAAAGATGTGTAGATTTTGTGTTAGGTGGGCAACATTTTTTCTACCAAGGTCCATTTAGGTATTGATAACATTGTTTGTGGGGCCAGCATTGTGTTCAGTGGGTCATGCTGCTGCCTGCAGTGCCAGCATCCCATGTGGGCGCCAGTTCAAGTTCTGGCTGTTCCGCTTCAATCCAGCTCCCTGTTGCTTCTCCTGGGAGAGCAGTGGAAGATGGTCAAGTCCTCGGGCCCCTGCACCCATGGGGGAGACCTGGAGGAAGCTCCTGGTGTCAGCCTGGCCCAGCCAGCATGTGGGAAGATCCCTCTCTCTGAGTTTGTTTCTACTTACAGGTGGGACCCTTCTGTGGTCTCTGCTGATTACACCAAGTAGAGACCACAAGGTCTCTCCCCTGACTGAAAAGAGCTCATGTAATTTCTCGCTTTGGGTGATCTCTGTGAATTTATTTCTTATCTCAAGTAATTCCTGCTTTGTGGGAAGCAGTTCTTTTTTTGACCTTGTGGGATTTAGTGTGCACGTACAGGTTGTCATTTGGAGGCCTCCTGTACAGCTGTGGAGAGGTTTTTGTCCTCGTCTCTCTAATTCTGTCCTGAAATTGTGGCTGCTTCAGCCTGCCTCGGCTCATCTGTTTCCTCCAGCACTCCAGTCTCGGAGCTGCCTCCAGAGCAGCCTGGGCTCGTCTCACTTCTTTGTCATCCCTGCAGGATAACAGTCCTGTGCTATCTGTTGAATCATGTCTAAAACAGTTTTCTGTGTTTTGTCCAGCAGTTTGTTATTTGTGAGAAAGTTCTAGAATGATACTCCCTCATGGAACCAATTTGATTTGAAAGTGTCTCCAGTAGGTCACTAAGCCAATCAATCAGAGGTTGTTATCTGGATTGGAAAGCAGATACCACTTTGCTGAGAATGTTGTATGCAGGACCCTGGGGACAGATAGAGAAGGGGGAAGGGCGTGGTACCTGAGTCACAGCAATGGGTTGGTCTTTCTGCAGAATGCTGACTTAAAGAATCACACATGTTTTAAAGGGGTGAGCATTGCTGTCTTCGGAGTGAGAAATACAAATGATTATGTATAAGGTGGCAAAATGGGCTAGTTCTAGGTAAAGATTTGTGAGCAAAATGTTACAGAGTTAAACATTGATGATTAAGAAGGAATATCAGGGGCTGGCGCCGTGGCTCACTTGGTTAATCCTCCACCTGTGGTGCCAACATCCCATATGGGCGCCGGGTTCTAGTCCCGGTTGCTCCTCTTCCAGGCCAGCTCTCTGCTGTGGCCCGGGAGGGCAGTGGAGGATGGTCCAGGTGCTTGGGCCCTGCAACCCATGGGAGACCAGGAGGAAGCACCTGGCTCCTGGCTTCAGATCGGCGTAGCTCTGGCCATGGCGGCCATTTTGGGGGTGAACTAACGGAAGGAAAACCTTTCTCTCTGTCTCTCTCTCTCACTGTCTATCTGTCAAGAAAAATAAATAAATAAAAGAAGGAATATCAGGGGCAGCATTTTGGCTTAGTGGAGTAAGCCACTGCCTGCGACGCCGGCATCCCATATGAGCAGTGATTTGAGACCAGCTGCTCTGCTTCTGGTCCAGCTCCCTGCTGTGGCCTGGGAGAGCAGTGGGGGATGGCCAGCGTACTGTACCCCCGCACCCATGTGAAGGGTGGAGTTACCAGCAGTGGGGGATGGCCAGCGTACTGTACCCCTGCACCCATGTGAAGGGTGGAGTTACCAGCAGTGGGGGATGGCCAGCGTACTGTACCCCTGCACCCATGTGAAGGGTGGAGTTACCAGCAGTGGGGGATGGCCAGCGTACTGTACCCCCGCACCCATGTGAAGGGTGGAGTTACCAGCAGTGGGGGATGGCCAGCGTACTGTACCCCTGCACCCATGTGAAGGGTGGAGTTACCAGCAGTGGAGGACGGCCAGCGTACTGTACCCCTGCACCCATGTGAAGGGTGGAGTTACCAGCAGTGGAGGACGGCCAGCGTACTGTACCCCTGCACCCAGGTGGGAGACTCTAAAGAGGCTCCTGGCTCCTGGCTTTGCCCTGGCCATTGTGGTCATTTAGGGAGTAAACAATGGATGAAAGATAGATCTTTCTTTCTCTCTGTGTGTTTCTTCTTCTGTGTAACTGTGACTTTCAAGTATATAAATAAACCTTTTAAAGAAAGGAAGTAATCACACTAATACATCTTTAGGAATATCTTATAATAATAACCAAAGGAAAAATGCTATTCTTGGACAAGGCTTTATTTTGTGCTTTGTAATATGAGGATTTCCAGAGCAGCAAATGTATAAAGAGAATTAAAAATTCAATGTATTAGAAAAGAGTATTAATTTTAAGAGTGAAGATATATTACTAAGTTACCCCATAAATATGTTGAAAATATATAGAAAATGATAGATAATATCTCAATAAACTCATAGAAGGAAGAGCAAGTACCGTTTGCTTATATAAAGACATGCAGACACAATGACTATGGTTATAATGTTTGAAAAGCATGAAGCAACATTTGCAGCTGTGTGTCTGGATTTATGGGCATAATCGAAGCAGAGAGCTGGATAGTCTGATTGCCTCCTTTGCTGAAATTGTCACGTTAGGTACAAAGTATGCCTTTGCTAATTATTGGCCACCTTCAAAACTGCTTTTTACATTTTAAGTTGTGAGCAGTCTTCTGAAGCCTTTCTTTTTTCGTAACCGCTAATGTAATTGCATTTCATGTCACATAGTAAAAGACACTGTTCCTCAACTTCTAAGATCTCTTAAGGCTTGAGCTTGTTACCTTTTATTTTGTAACTAAGATTTATAGACACAAGTGCATGTCTGTAACTAGCTGGATCAGAGGCTTTTGGATGAGTAGGTAAGTCTAGTCTCTCTGTCCCACCCCTGGCAGCACTCTAACCCTTTAATTTTCTCTACTCTGAGTACATGAAGGACAGCAGCCCATCTCCTACCCTACAAGCCATAAAACTACTGAGGAAAACTTGATTCCATTTGTCTCCTCTGCTGTGTCTCTAATACTGTGCTTTCACAGTCTGTTGACTTGGTGATGCCTCCATGGCACGCATGTGACCCGAGTGTAATTTCAGGTAGTCCTTCCACAGCTTTGTGAGCGTTCTCAAAGGATGCACTAATTTAAATCTACCTTTGACTGGCGCCATGGTGCGCTTGGTTAATCCTCCGCCTTCGGCACCAGCATCCATTGTGGGCGCCGGTTTCTAATCCTGGTTGCTCCTCTTCCAGTCCAGCTCTCTGCTCTGGCCCAGGAAGGCAGTGGAGGATGGCCCAAGTGCTTGGGCCCTGCACCCCATGGGAGACCAAGAGGAAGCACCTGGCTCCTGGCTTTGGATCGCATAGCTCCGGCCGCAGCGGCCATTTGGGGGGTGAACCAATGGAAGGGCTACCTTTCTCTCTCTCTCTCTCTCTCTCTCTCTTTCACTGTCTAACTCTGTCAAATTAAAAAAAAAATCTGCCTTTAGAATTTTAAAAGTCCCGAATGCTTATAAGTGTCGGTGAGATTCTGTCTGAAGGCAGACTATCATCACTGTAGCTCCATGATGAGAACCACACGGCTGTTGTCCTCATTTTACTGAGCATTGTACTCGACCAGACATTCTAGGCCTTGATGTCAGCCTAAAGTTTGTAAGTGTTTGAGGCTCTGAGCTCTGCATGTTCTTCTGGAAGAAAACTGTAACTGGAGGAGAAATGGAGAGAAGGTAGAAGGGAGGGAAGAGGGGGAGAGAAACCTAATTATGTACATGATCTGTGATCTGTGTCCTGTGCACACAGTCATGCATCATCTAAATGAAATAAACACCTAAAACACAGGGTGAAATAGACAAATGCCCAAGAGGTTCCTTAGAGGGGTATTTAGAAACTTTATGTCTTCAGGAATTTGAAGATAAAGTTAGGATTACTCTCCTTTGAAAAGTTGGGTCTATTTATTTTTTTATTAGAAGTCTTTTAAATTCATCTCTTATTTGCACAAAATTTAGATAAAATGTTCACATTTGTAGTCTCAGGTTAAATAAAAAAGAGAAGCATGTTTCTTTTTTGAAGTTGTGTTTACTACATCAGACTTAGTTTTACATGGGCAATGTATCATCAAGATACAGTGTGGAAAATTTTGTGGCGCATACTTCTAATGTCAGATCCCGAGCCCTCGTCACATCACACCTCTGTTCCTGAATACTTTCTTCCTTCTCTGCTTCTCGTCTTCCCCACCCAGTCCAGGAAGATAAGCTTCCTCAGATCTCACTCTCATCACACCTTGTCCACATCCTGAAAACCGACCCTTCCTGCCAACTGAAAGGTGTCCAAGTTGTGTGTGTTGCAATTCCAGCCGCTCAGGGATCTGGCCTGGTCTTGCTGTCTAAATCCATCTCCAGGTATCTGCTGTGTTCTGCACTCTGGTTCAGCGGTCTCCTGTCTGCCTCCACGCACAGTCAGGAACTCTGCTGCCTCTGGGTTCTGCTTTAAAGCTCCCTCACCGGGAGTAGCTCACGTTCCAGCTTCCACCGTGCAGGACCAGCGTTTCTCCTGCTGAGGACATGAATGCTTCCTGGAGCACAGATGCCCTGTGGACCCCTTCCTCATCTGCCACAGTAGTTTCTGTCTGTGATGTCACATTTTCTCACCCAGTCTTAGATGCCCCTTTTAAAACTATTCAGTGTCTTCAGTGGAATTTAACTTTACAATTAGTGGCGTGTCATTGATTGTGTTTTTCCTTTTGAATTGATTCATGAAATAATAGTGCTTTTTAAGGTGTCCTAAGAGTTGAAACATTGGTGTGTATATATTATCATTTATAGTTTTCTTATAATTTTCTGTGTGTCTGGTGGTTTACCCAGTGTTACTAAAAATTTTGCTACTATGAGATTCTTTTTTTAATCTTCTTTTAATTACAAGTTTAGCTACAGAGTTCAAACTTACTGAATTTAATGAAACCTTCATTGAAAAAAAAAAAACTTAAGAAATATAGTTTGGCTAGAAAATTGGCTTTTTATTAATTATTATTATTTTTTGTTTCACGGAAGGGTTACGTACATGCAGCAAAGTGCCTGTAAGCTAGCAACTTAATATGTTTCCACAGACTCCACACACCTGGGTACCCAGCACTCCCCCTGAAACAGTGCAGCATCTGGTCCCAGGCCACCTTCCTCTCATTAGGGCCGTCATCACTGTTACCCCCAGACACACAGGAAGTTGGTTTGGCCAGTTTGGCGGCTGGTGTAAGGAACGCCCGCAGCAGTGCGCTGCAGAGCCACCCTCGTTCAGTGTCCTGTTTGTGAGAACCGTCCTCACTGCATGCAGCTGTGGGATGCTCCTTGAGATCTGTGCATAGCATTCCATTTTAGGAACACTTTCATTGTACACCTGGGCGATTTGCATTTTGATCTCATGCAAATGGTGCTGCTGTAAGCATGCCCTTCAGTGCTGATTGCTCTTGCCTGTGTCCCTGGGAGGGGGCGTGCTGGGCCGTGGGCTGGGGGTTCTTCACCCTCACCAGACGCCACTCACTGATGTAGGGGGTGTTTGAGCCACTCCCACCCACAGTACAAGTCCTGGTCTTCTACATCTGCACCAGTGTTTGGAGTTTTCTTTTTTGCTTTAGCCATTCTGGTGGATGCATGTGGTATCGTCTTTTATTTAATTGAAAATATTTAATTTAACTTACATATTGATTAAAAAATGCTGCCAGACAAATTCTTGGATTTTCCTTCATGAATGTGATGATACTTACAGGAACACTTGTAGATTCAGCTGTACAATTCACCATTCACATTAAATTAATTACCGAAGCTATTAGCATTAGTAATTTGGGGCATTTTCCTGACACTTGTAGTTTAGGCTCTTTCTGGTGATATCTTTCTGTTGATATTTCACCGTGATCATGTTTAGTGTTGAAGAAATCTGGTAACCATTTTAGTGTCCACAGTTGTCTGTCTGGTTCTGCTAACTTCCGAATTGCAGAAGCAGTTACGCTTTGGGGCTCATGTCGTCCAGTGGGTGAAGGTGCCTACTAGTGGCACAGTATCCCATATCAGAGACCCAGTTCAAGTCTCAGATGCGCTGCTTCTGATCCAGCTGCCACTAATGCCCCTGGCAGAGCAGCAGCAGACACCCGGATACTTGGGAGACAGACGGAGCTCTGGCTCCTGGCTTCCGCCTGGCCCATCCGTGGTTGTTGCTGTCATTTGGGGACTGAACCAGTGAATGGAAGATCTGTCTCCTCCCACTTTCCCTGCTTCCCTTTCAAATAAAAGCATTAATAAATAAATATTTTTAAATAAAAGATTGAGGCCAATTCCTGGTGGTCAGAGTAACAACATTTTTTGATCGCCTCTTTGGATTAATTTGTTTTCTGTACCAGATATCTGGTAGGCTGGGGGTAAAGCATTTGAGCCCTGCTGATGGTACGTCTACCTAGCATGATGTATGTTTCAGGTGAGGGCTGGGGTTTGACATCTACGTTACATCTCTAAGAAATTAATAGTTCTCACTGATTTTGCGTAGGTTCCAAGACATTTTATGTGTTTAGAGTATTAAATAATCAGCCTGTAATTCCATTTCTCTGGCCTGTGATCGCTGCAACACCTTTTCTTGCCAGTATTCTTTCCCACTCCTGTTCAGGCCAAAGTATTTCGTTTTCTTAATGAATCATAGAGCTGTATTTTTAAATCGCTCCAAATGCAAGATGCCGACTTCAGCATTTTTACCCTAGAACTTCGTGGTGACTGCATAGCTGATCACAGTAAAATTCAGTTACGGATCAGAAACTAGAAAGGCTCTGCCGCACGATGCGTTCACAGAGCAAGACCAGAGCCCCCACTAGAGCTGTGGGTCACACGAAGCTTCCAGCCTCTTGCTTTGTACTCTGTAAGCAGAGTTCTGAGTGGCCCCAGCAGGGACGACTGTGTGTGAAGAGCCTCTGCTAAGGGGCCCGTGTGAGACCTGACTTACGTTAGCCTTGGAAGGGTATCTAGTGCCGGGGTGTCTTTTCCCGCGGACTGCATGCTGACTAGTTCGCATCGTAGTATCAATCCTGCAGTTTATCTCCTGACTCTGACCTTCAGCACATCATTATTGCTTCATTTAATGATTGAAAAATAGACTTCAGGAGATGAACTCTGACCTCTGGCGTACTCCCCGGGGCCTCCCAGATGGTTGAGTGCCTGGTAACTGTTCATATTTGTGGACATAAGAGAGGCACCAAACTGCGTGTAGCGCAGCGTTTGTAAGGATGCGTGTGTGCAGAGGGAAGGGAACACTAACGTGTTCAAAGTGCGTGCTTGCAGGTGGCACGAGAGTGGGTGCTGTGTAGAATGTTTTTCTATTCAATTTAAAATTGTGTATGTGTTGAAGAGGCAGAGAGACACACAGAGAGGGAGGGAGAAGGAAAAGAGTCACTTAATGAGATAAGAAAAAGTTGTTTTATTTTAAATGATATTCAAAAAAACTGAATTATCTTCTACTCTCCAAAAAAGAAATTACCGTGGTTTTTTTGTGGTGTGTGTGTGTGTGTGTGTGAGAGAGAGAGAGAGAGAGAGAGAGAGAGAGAGAGAGAGAGAATAGGCATTCAAAGGGTAGGTAGCCAAAAATGCAGGGGAAGAAAATGTCAGACTCTTACCAAATAATAACAACAACAAAATTGTGTTAGTTTCTAGATTTTGTGAGATATGTAATATTTGTCAGCTTTTAACAATTTATTCTCATTGAGAGTAAATGTTCTTGTCCTGACTTGTACGCTTGTAGTTTTGTATTCTTAAAAAGGCTCCGGAATCGTAGCAGCTTTAGGTCTACACACCTTGGGCCTGGCCTTGAATAAACAGGAGAGACCTGGGGGCATCTGTGCTCTGTTGCCTTGTCCTGGGCAGCCCTTCACTGCCCCTCACTGGCCAGGCCAGTGCTCAGAGGATGTGCTTGCCCTGAGTGCTGTGTGCGCGGGTTGAATCTGGCCCCGTGGACTGCCCCGGGCCGGGCGTGTTCTTTGTCACCTGAGTCTGGCCTAGAACCTGCTGTTGAGTCAGATGACTGTTCTTCACTTACTGTAAAACCCCATTTCAGGCCTTTCAGTAGTTTGATTCTTTCCTGGTTGTTAATATACTTTGATCATGTTGTTTAAAATAAATAGAAACTGGGTCTCTCCCAAAGACCCTAAGAGGCTGTTTTCCTGTTTGCCCGCCCTGCAACCCCAAGGTGTTGACAGCGTCCTGTTCCTTTGTTCTCCATCTCTTCCCTCCCACACATCTATGCGGATGGGCCTGACTTCTGTGACTTAATCCATTGATTTCATTTACTTCCCAGATTGGTTGTGCTGCTTTGGTTTTTCCTTCTCCATGGGATTGTAGAGTTCCTGCCAGCTGCCATCTCTGGGTGATGGTTTTCCAGCTGACAAAGTGTTTCTGTAGTTCACTAAAGATGTTTGGCAACTGCTGACTGTTCACCTAGATCATTGCTAATGTTACCAGTAAAATCAAGGTTGTAATATGCATTAGAAGATTTTTTAAAGAGTAGAAGAAATCTGGAAAGAGTTAGTGTGCCTGAGATTTTTGTTCATCGTGCCAGATTTTAAAAGCAGTGTAGTGTTGCATTTTTGTCACCTTTACAATGTGTTTCTAGTAATTTTCTAACACAGTGATGGCTCCTCTTCTTTATGTGTCACTCACAGAAAGAGCAGGTCCCATGTGTTTTGTAGGCACAGTTCTGAAGAGGTAACCATGCTTCTTTACTGCTCAGATAGGCGGCGCTTTGCAGCCTTTATGCATCAGGCAACCTTGAAAACGATGGGACCTTTGAAGCCCTCCAGGTCACCTGAGTTTCAAATGCACTTAAAGCCAAATGCTATGACTTTGGAATGTGACTTCCTAAAGTTCCCGGGTGTTCAGGGTGCTGTTGTGTTGGTACTTAGGAGGCTGTTTGGAAATATGGAGGTGGTATCTTGAAAACTTCACTTGCGGATGAACACATGGCCAGAGTGGAGACGAGCAAAAGGGGCCTTGAGTGGCTGATGGGCCCAGCATCCATGTGACTTGCCTGTCCCTGGATAGAATATGTGAAAATACCAAGAGCCTGGCACTCAGAATGTGTGCAAATCAACATGGAAGAATAGGGACAGTCACTAAGAAACATGTTTGCAGTGTCCACCAAGTTCTGTCTGAAAGTGGGCGAGCCTCAGTCAGCAGAGTTAGGGTCTCTTGGATCCTGTGTGACTCTGATTAGTGATGAAAAGAATTGTGGTTTTAGACTAATGATATTTTCTAGCCCATGGATAGGAGAACTTTTGTTAGTGAATTAAATCAATTGAATTCTATTAAGTATTCGGTTATTCTGCATCACTTGTATTCTTGTTTGCAAACTCAACAAACACATGACTGTACAGTGACTGTGCATCTGTGTCAGGTGCACCTAAAGCCAGGACATAATCTGAAAATTGCAAAATCAATATTATGTTCAGATTCTGTCGAGTTACCGTTCACTGGACTGGGCTTTTAGCAACTCAGTCTAGTAGTTGGCTCCCTCCCTTCCTCCTGGGCAGTTGGAATCTCAGGTTCCTTTTGAAGGCAGAAATGAATGATAATGGACACACAAAGAATGCCACCCTATGTGATCATATCCCAGTGGTTAAAAGAGGATTTGGAGTCATGTACCTTTGTTGGAAAGCTATACTTACTAGATATTTATTATTTACTGAAAAGTAAAATTCAATACTTGTGAATAGATGCAGAAACAATTGAGTGAGGGGGCTGGTGTTGTGGCACGGAGGTAAAGCCACCGCCTCCAGTACCAGCATCCCATATAGGCACCAGTTCAAGTCCCAGATGCTCCACTTCTGATCCAGGTCTCTGCTATGGCCTGGGAAAGCAGTAAAAGATGGCCCAAGTCCTTGGGCCCCTGCACCCGCGTGGGAGACCTGGAAGAAGTTCTTGGCTTCGGATTGGCTCAGCTCTGGCCATTGTGGCCATTTGGGGAGTGAACAAGTAGATAGAAGCTCTCTCTGTTTCTACCTCTGCCTCTCTATAACTCTACCTTTCAAATAAACAAACAAATCTTAAAAAAAAAAAAAACAATTAAATGAGGTAAGATGTCTAACAATCCTAGCATAGAGCTTAGCAGGTGAGTGCTATTTAAATTCTAGCCATCAAAACAGCAGTAAATCTGCCCCCAGAAGCCAGTGGGGAAGGCGTAAGTCCACAAATATTCTGATTCTTCCTCATCAACATTATCAGTCTTTTGGGTTCAGTGTATAGGTATCTTCCCAAGGAACAGTTCTCCACCTGTGGACCTAAACTTAGTTGAAATCAAGTTCCTAACCCTAGTAAGCAGATCTGAGACCCCACTCCTCCCGCCCAAAGTTATAATGAAGCCTGTTTTGGTTTTTTTTTTTTTGTATTTTTGTATTTTTTTTTTTGAGGTCTTTTGGGAAAGATCTTGCTAACCTTCATTAGGGATGTGCTGTAGGAGACTAAGAATTTCTGCATGTGCAGTGGAAACCAGGTACTCGTGTGTTTTAGCTCCCTTCCAGTAAAATTTGAGGGTTCAGGAGGGCGGCTTAGGACAGACACATGCCTACTTAGTGGCTAAAAATTAACATTTATTTAGTGCTCTGGAATACTTGTGCTCTTAAGTTTTATTTAACGTCTACAAAGAAACACTTGAAAGAACCTATATCCATTTATGAAATGGCAAATTTCTAAAGAAGCAATTTGTTTATTAATGCAAAAGGTGTTCTCTAGAAGGGGAGTTGCTTCTGTAAAATTGTTTTCAAACTTCCTGTCCCTTCCCGCTGTGAGGATTTGAAAGCCATGACTCCTTGTGGCATGTACCAGATATGCACACTTACTCAGCTCTGAGCTACTTGCAGGGAGCCAGGGATGCCCAAGGCCATCCACGGACTCCAGTTTAGCAGTTTCAAATTCATGTGCAATAGCGTTTCATGTCATGCATTAGTACGTGTGTTAGTGTTAGTGTATCTGTTGATAGAAAATGCAGGTCTCACTAGGGATCAGGAACCAGAGGGAGGGATTACAGTCATTCCCCATCACTGGGGGGTGTTTTGATTATTCAGAGAGAGCCTGAGTGTTGTCTGGACTTTGCCCGCTTTCACTGTAGCCGGGAATGAGGCCATAGCTGGTGGATGTATGCACATGTGTATGAGTGTATGTATTTATGTATTGTTACAGCTTCATTTCCTTTTTTTTAAAGATTTGTTTATTTGAAAGTCAAGAGTTACACAGAGAGAGAGAGGGAGAGGCAGAGAGAGAGGGGTGGGGGGAGGTCTTCCATCTGCTGATTGATTCCCCAATTGGCCACAACGGCCAGAGCTGTGCTGATCTGAAGCCAGGAGCTTGTTTTGGGTCTCCCATGTGGGTGCAAGGGCCCAAGGACTTGGGCCATCTTCTACTGCTCTCCCAGGCCACAGCAGAGAGCAGCTGGGACTAGAACCAGCGCCCATTTGGGATGCTGGCCCTGCAGGCGGTGGCTTTTCCCGCTATGCCACAGCACCAGCCCCCAGATTATTTTCCTTTTAAAGCAGGAAGAATTTCAGTAGAACCATTGAACTCACTAAGATGTTGCCACACTAAAAATGATAGGTACTTAGTGGAAGAAAAAAATGAAATAAGAAACGGTCAAGCAAAGGAGTCCATGGGAGATATGAGTGATAAAGTCAATCTTTTATGTTTTTTCAATTTTACATAAAGCATATTTTCTGGCAGGCTGAATTTCCTCGATCATTTGTAACACATGTAAGTTGTGACACGCAAGAATTTTGTTAAGATAAATTAGTGAAATAAATTTGGTATTTTAAAATAGGAGTGACTTTATCCTCAGCAATGTCTGAGGTCTGCTTTTATTTTTTCAGCTGTTGCACACGATGACCCTTTCAGCACGTCAGAAGGCGGGTAGTGTTACACAGATTTTCAGTGCTCGTTGGTTTGAAGCTGAGAGTCACTCTTTTTATCCATTGTCTGTGGTCACCGGTGAGCTCCAGTTTCTTAAACACAGACTTATTGAGATATAATTCGCATTTCATACAGTTGACTCATTGAAAGTGTGCAATCCAATGGTTTTTAGTCTTACCCTTACAATCCATATTCTCTATATGCACTGGGCAGAAATTTTAGTTTCTTCAGAAAGTCTTTTTTTTTTAATACTTATGTTGCATAAATTATCCCTCACTTGGCTTAGCTTCATCCTGAACACTTATTAACTATACAGTGAATCACCAGCCACCCTGATTTGCAACCACTCACTATGGTGAAGCTCACGGTAGGATTTTCCAGATTAAGTAGGCTCATAGTACACAAAAAGGAAAATACACATGGGTGTTATCGGGGAAACTCTGTCAGGGAAAGTGACATTTCTCTGGTGCATCTGCTAAAATCTGCAAGCTATGACAGTGGATTGTCAGTACTCTTGAGTAGATCCATCCTCAGAAATATACTTGTATCAACCGAACTCACAGCGGTGCTGTGTGAGATCAGGATGCCAGTTCACTCATTTACAGGGAGAAGCCTGATTTCTGTGGGTCCAGAATGCCTGTGTTGGCGTGAGTTGTGCACTTGATTTCTGCAGGTGCCTGTACTGGGGGTGCAGGAGGGGGAATCATCGTCTGAACATTGCCTGAAATCAGAACAAGAGGGGATTTATTCCAGGACTCTGTTCTGAGAAATTATGTGTTGATATCTATGTTTATTTTTACAGGATGATGTATAAGCATACTTCAAAAACTTTGTAGAGAATGGAATTAAAAGCTAAGTTTATCTAGTGCAAAAAAATTTGCAATCCATTTATACAAGGAGTCTTGAAAAAGTTCATGGAAATGTGTGTTATGAAGAAACTGCATACATTTGAAAAATTCGTGAAAACTTACCTTTTACTTCCATTTTCCATGAATTTTTTTGGAGGGAGTTGCAAGAGGGTCTTAATATCTTTAAATTCCATTATATCTGACCTGGACCCTCAGTGCCCTCTGGATCCCTCCCTCCCTCTTTGATGTCCTGTGTTTTTATTTTTTTAATTACAAAAAATTTTAACAGATGTATAAAAATTATTTGTGTTTATGGGGTACAATGTAATTTTTCAGTTCATGTATATATTGTGTAATGTCTGTTGGGGTAAATATGTCTTCTCAAAAAATTTTTTTATGGTAGAAACATTAAAAATTCTATCTTCAAGGGTTTTTTTTTTTAAATAGAGAAATGCACAGGCCGTTATCATTATCTGTAGTCAACCTACTGTGCGTAAGAACCCCAGGATATCTTTCTACTATCCACTATAAGTTTGTTCCCATTAATCAACCTCATGCCTTTTATCCCTCCATTTCTCCTCCCCAGCCTCTAATACTACATTTTCTCTTGAACTTACTGTTATTTATTGGTTGTTAGAGAAGTCGCAAAATCTGGGGCTGGCACTGTAGCATGGCATGTAAAAGCTGCTGCCTGCAATGCCAGCATTCCATATGGGCACTGGTTCGAGTCCCAGCTGCTCCACCTCCAGTCCAGCTCTAACTATGGTCTGGGAAATCAGTAGAAGATGGCCCAAGTCCTTGGGCCTCTGCACCTGCATGTGGCAGACCTGGAGGAAGCTCCTGGCTCCTGGCTTTGGATCGGTGCAACTCCAGGTGTTAACAGCCATCTGTGGAGTGAACCAGCAGTTGGAAGACCTCCCTCTCCCTCTCCCTCTCCCTCTCCCTCTCTCCCTCTCTCCCTCTCTCCCTCTCTCCCTCTCTCCCTCTCTCCCTCTCTCCCTCTCTCTCTCTCTCTGCCTCTCTCTCTCTCTCTGCCTCTCTCTGCCTCTCTGAACTCTGCCTTTTAATAAATAAATATTTTAAAAAGAAGTTAAAAATCTTTATGCACGTTTTCAGGAACACAAATGCAGCTATGGAGCCAGAGTCAATGGTTAGGTTTGTAAAAAGTACGAGAGCTCAGGCCAGGTATCTCCATCTGCCAAACTGGATGGCCCCAGAGTTCCCCTGTGGCCTCAGCTCCCGAGCCGTCCGTTTCGTCTTCACATTGAAGCTTTCATGTGCTGCGGATAGCTCTGTAGTGGCTTGGAGATTTTGTGTTGATAGAAATGAACGATCCAAAGGTTCTCACATTATTCTGGTTTTATTCCTCTTGTCATGATAATATAATATCCAGTCTTAGGATAACATTTCTCACCGTTGATTAGATTTTTTTGTTTTTTAATATCTGGCAAACTGAGTGGCCAGCAATTTCATGTATGGTGTACTCTGTAGCTTTCAGTGGCCTATCTTTTTAATACAATGTTGTTAATATCTATTTTCTAGTAAAATGAGTTGCATCTGTTTTCAATTCGATTTCTTTCAATAAGTAGATTTAAAAAAAGGTGATTTGGGACTCCTGACAGAAATCTGCATTGTATCTTTCCTAGCAAGTCACATCATGAAACATGGTAATCCCTCTGTGAGAGGCTCATAAACGTCGATGATTTGGAAGTGGTGTTAAGAATCAACTACAGGCCGGCGCCGTGGCTCAACAGGCTAATCCTCCGCCTTGCGGTGCTGGCACACCGGGTTCTAGTCCCGGTCGGGGCGCCGGATTCTGTCCTGGTTGCCCCTCTTCCAGGCCAGCTCTCTGCTGTGGCCCAGGAGTGCAGTGGAGGATGGCCCAGGTGCTTGGGCCCTGCACCCCATGGGAGACCAGGAAAAGCACCTAGCACCTGGCTCCTGCCATCGGATGAGTGCGGTGCGCCGGCCGCAGCGTGCCGTCTGCGCGGCCATTGGAGGGTGAACCAACGGCAAAGGAAGACCTTTCTCTCTGTCTCTCTCTCTCACTGTACACTCTGCCTGTCAAAAAAAAAAAAAAAAAAGAATCAACTACAGCCTGCTGATATTTGAACACACTTGCCCTGATGCGATACAGCCAAACTTAGGAAGGCTTCTGTTTTCCTAAGAGTGCACAAGACTTAGTGATTTTCAGCTAGTAGACAGCAGGATAGATTTCCAATAATAAATCATAACCTCTCTACCCTGGGTTTGAAGGAAAGATATATGTGAGTAGCCACCCAGAGATACGTTGTAAACTTAAAGAAGGGTGTTTGTCAAAGTTGCCTTCCCTTCCATTTCTACTCTATGCTGTTGCATTTCATTATTAAGCTGAGATATTGCGCAGTTCTTGGTAGTGCTGGTTTTCTAACCCTTCTTCCTTTTCAGTTAAGGATCCATTCATGGTCATGCCGTTTGCCTTGCTCTTAGAAGCCAGTGGTCGATCAGTTTTTCTGGTTTCTTCTCTCCTTTGTCTTCTTCAGTTGTATCAGAAGTTACTCAAGGGTATTTACTATCACTCAAGTGGATCAAATGCTTTCTCAGTCCCCACACCTGTCCCTTTCCATTTCTTGAGTTAGGCACATACTTACAGCTATGTGTGGTTGACATTAACATGGGAACTCTGCGATTGTTACATGATGTGTTATTTCTAAACATTTTTAGATTTATTTGAGATCACAGAGAGGGCGAGAAGGGCACTCCTGCTGCCAGCCCAGTGTGCATTAGCAGGAAGCCCAGAGTGCAGAGCAGAGCCAGGGCGCAGACCCAGCCCTGGGGTCTATGGGATATGGTGTCCCAAGTGATGTGTTGACCACTGCAGCAGATGTCCATCCCCCACAGTGTTCTTTTACTCAGGAAGAACTTCAGCATTGCCATCACTACGATCCGCGTCTTTGACATTGTACATAGCCTGCCTTCATCATGTGTGGAGCAAAACCACATAGTTTCAGGTATACAAATAAATAAGGAAGTGTGATTTTTGACCCTGGAGTGAAGACAGGAAGAGTCATGAAAAATAAATACTATGGAGTACATTGAACAAGCTGAGTAAGTGCTAAGAGAAGAAGAGCAGTTACCAGCTATTGGCTGCAGATGCACTCGTCGGTACCTACTAGCTGGAAGAGGACCTTGCACCACGAACATTTACTTCATAGGGAACCTCTCTGCCTCATATTGTTACTGTGTGCAAACAAGCTTCACCACTGCCCTTAACTTGGAGGAGGAAAAAGCGGTAAAAGAATAGTTTTTATAGAAAATAAAGATATTGCCCACTGTTTGCTGCTTGGTCACCTAACTTTTGACCACTTCTGTTGGAATTTTAAAAATGCTTTTGTTTCTTTTTTACTAGTGTAACTGGAGCTTTATATTGAGTTCTGTTTAGTCTCATGCCTGATTACAGAGAGATTGTTAATGATAATAAACAGCCTGGAAGGGTACATGACTGGAGAAAGATGAGAGGCGGGTTAAAGGTTGCCCTGGTTTAGAATGAACTGGTAATTTGCTAAGTGTGTATCTTTTATAAGTAACATTTAGAAAGAACTAAAATCTAGAAAGGGTAGATGAAAAGGAATTTCACAATATTAGCATCACTTTTTTTTATAGGGTTTTATTTTTTCATTTCTCTTGAGACTTAGAAAACTGTAATATCTTTGCAAGGCCCACTTTAGTGGTTTTCAGATTCTCTGGCATCATTTTGAATATTTGATTACAAAATAGAGAATTTGAAATTTGAACATGGGTTAAACCGATACGCTGTTCTGCCTCTACAGTGGCTGGAGCCCGACACCAGGCCGGGCCCCGACTGCGCACCCCTGGGCTAGCAGTCATCTGAACCTGGCCTCCTTCCCAGTGTCACTCACACTCTGCCTTTTCTCTTCCAGGTGTTAAAGTGGGTGGAAGAAGCAGTGCAGGCCTCCAAAGTTCACCTCTTATCCACAGACCATTTGGAACAGGCTGTCAATACTTGGGAAATCCCTTTTGATCCCAGCCTGAGAGAGGTCACGGTGTCCTTGAGCGGTCCTTCGCCCCTGATCGAAATCCGCAGTCCTGTAGGTGAGGTCACTCAAACTGCAGAAAGTGTGTGGAAGCCAAGGAGGGTGACACACTTCTTACACACAGATTTATGTCAAGTTAATGTTAACTCTGAGTACATTCAGTGTGGTCAGAAGTGGCTGGGGAAGATGTTTTAGGAAAACCTTTTGTGATTCTGAGGCTATTGAATTAACATGAGATTAAGGCTAAATATTTTAATATCTGACCATATCAGTTTTTAATATTTAACCATTCAGTAAATTTAATTATAGTGAAATTATCCTAAAGAAAAATATTTACATTAAACTTGAAGATATATTTTCTTAATGTATAAATTAGGAATACAATAATTTATTGTATTCTATGTTATTTTTTAAATGAATCCCACTTAAAAACTTCTGTTTTTCACTGTCATTTTCTTGATAAGGTTTGACAGAAGCAATTGCTTGAAACCAAATTTATATTCTCAGCAGGAAAATGTTTTAATTTGCTTCCTCGCTTAATTATCTTTAAAGCTAAGATTACCTGATTCCATTGCCAATTGATAATTTTAGTAAGAGAAGCAGTGAAGAGCAATCTAGTAAAGACAGAAACCTTGTTTCTCTTAACATTTGCATTTAGATAAACCTCTATCTGTTGATGTTATAAAAGTATTTTATTTTCATCATGGCTTTAGTAAATGTTGTATATTTTCTCTGTGAATATTTTTAGATGAGAAAGAAGGTAACTAACTTTCATACTGTGAGTCTTCAAAGAAAATAGGTAACTCCTAAAAGAAACAGCATGTGAAAGTGTTCTTGAAGGTCATATTGATACTGACAAATAGACTGAAATTTGTAAAACAAGTAAAAACTCTTTCTAGACTCGTGTAGATTTTTCCTCTGTGGTAGATTTGTCTGTGTTCCCTTGCATTGTGTTTGTACTTCTTTAAAAGTTATTGGGCATATATTTCCAGAAGTTTGGGTTTAAACTTAGGATGGTTGTAACTGAATTTGTTTGTAAACATGCAGTAGTCCATAGAGAGCCAAGAAGGAAGTGAATACTCAACATTATTTACTTTCATGTTTGCTCTTCTTCTACTCCACGTTCCCATTAGCAACTTCAGGTACATCTCAGGTCCGCAGGGTGGTAGCGTGCTCCTTCATTCAGCTGCCTCCTTTAGAAATGCCCAGGACAAGTGGAAGCCTTCTCTTTGCTTTGTGAAAAACTGGTGACGGTTTTGCACTTTGTGCAAACTGATGCCCAAGGCCCTCCTGTTAATAATACCATGAGAGATCTCCAAAAGAGACACTGGTTCTAGTTTGCTGTGTCTGCCCTCTGTTTAATCTAAGTATCTCAGCGACCGCACGTAACTTCTTGGTAGCCACAGTATTTGTCATCTGGGCTGATGCCAGTCTCTCCATTGTTAGTCTCATTTTACAATAAATCAGCATAGCACATGGGAGCCCATTACTTTACTTCCATGCCCGGGAACCCTAAAATCAAGCAAATTTTATACGTAGATACATTAGTGTTCTTAGCCCTGGACCAGATGTCCATCATTTAATCCTCATGTATCCTGGACAGGATGCCTTTCCTTCCACCACAGATGGAGAATAAGGACTCTGGGTTCGTTTGCAGCACAAGTCAGTAAAAAAATATAAAGTCTCAGGGTATTGTGAAATCTGATCTCACTCTGAGCTTTACATAGTGTTCAATTAGCTAATATACACAGCTGAAAGAAAGATGACATTTGTTACCTTTATGTCTGTCTCTTAGGGAAGCTGATAAAAAAGGGATTTGGCCTGAATGAGCTATTAAATATCCACAACTCTGCCAAAGTGGTGAATGTGAAAGAGCCGGCAGCTGGAGTGTGGACAGTGAAGGTATTGTTACTCCGCAGTTTGTTTATCATCTTTTCATGTTGGCATGTTGTGTAAAGTGTATGTAACAGTTTCTTTATATTTACCCTTGCAGTCACGGAAATGTTTAATGAGAAGCTTTTTGTAAAAGGCAGTATAGAGAGTGCATTTGTGGGAGATGTCGTCATTGCATGAATCGGGTGAAGTTTTGACCATGAGTGTCATCGATGTCATATGATTCACTTCAAATTCTCAGATGGTTTTCCTTTCATCAAATCTGTAGATGGATTTTATTATCCAGGCCCTACTTCCAAGATAATCACAGATGGAGCCAACAGCTAATAATGGCTTGGGCTGTGGGCTCTGGTGCAGAGCTGACTGGGTTTGGATCCCAGCACTGCTGCTTCCCAGCTGTGCCACAGTGGGAACAGAACACGGTGCCTTGCTGTCCTCCTTTGCAACATGGGGAAGGCAGTAACAGTCCCCACGGAACCGGGAGGACTGAAGTAAGACGATGCGTATGAGATACTTAGCGTAGTTTCTGTTACTGAGTGAGCAGTCGTGTGCTGTTGCCTGGTGTTATTGGGTGGATTTGTACCCATCGCCTTCTGTGCTACAGAGTGGTGTTGTATGCTAGTGTTCTCTTTAGTGCTATGCATTTGCCCTAAGAAAGCACTATAGTTTGGCAGTGTGGAGGAAAAGGTCCACACATGAACTTTAGCACGCTGTAGATCTGAGGTCTAGCTCTGCTGTGCCTTACAGTGGAGTGTGACCCAGTGTCATAGATGCTCTGACTTGTCCACACTTGTCAGTGCTGGCCTCCTTCCAAGTCCAGTACCTGCTTTTCTGCGTCTGTGCAGTTTGCTAAGAACAGGAGAGGAATTTATACCCTCACAACAGCTCCCAGTCCCTGCAGCAGTAACTGGTGCCCGTCACGCCAGCGGGCCTAAGAGCGACTGTTCATTGGCTCATTTCCTCTCTTCCTCTTAGAGTCCCTTGCATCTCCCAAATAAACAACTCACTCTGGAAACCTTTAATTTGTTCCTCATTGACTCAGCTTCCCTACAAAAGAAATGGATTAAGGGGATTATGATTCCAATTACTGAGCTGCTGTGGAAGTACGTGGACGTAAGAGACCATAGAAATGTGGACAAGGGCTGGCGCTGTGGAGTAGCGGGTAAAGCCGTTGCCTGCAGAGACAGCATCCCATATGGGCACCGGTTCAAGTCCTGGTTATTCCAATTCTGATCCAGCTCTCTGCTGTGGTCTTGGGCCCCTGCACCTGCATGGGAGACCCGGAAGAAGCTCCTGGCTGCTGGCTTCAGATTGGCGTAGCTCCAGCTGTTGCGGCCAACAGGAGAGTTAACCAGCGGGTGGAAGATCTCTGTCTGTCTGCCTCTCCTTCTCTCTCTGTTTAACTCTGACTTTCAGATAAATAAGTAAAAATCTTTAAGAATAAAAAAGAAATTTGGGCAGCCATTTTTGCTTGCTAATCAGGTTTATTTATTTTTTTAAATCTACAATAACTATCACAGTCCAAATAATGAAAGTTTACATAGCAACCCTACTCAGATCCCAGCGAATCAGTTCTTTATTCTCAGAACCATAAGATGTCTGGTAGGGAAGATAGAAACTGTAGTGAAGATTTTGCTTTGAAGATAATACGAGGTCAAGGTATAGATGAAAAGATAATGTAAAAGGAAATTGACAGTTTTTTAATGAGTGTGCCAGAAATGGTTGTGCCTGTTTGATTGACCCAGTTCCTTGCACATAGTTCGTGCTCAATACTTGTTGAATGCATTAGACTAGCAATGTTGAAGTGTTTGGCTGCTGTGATATTTGAAATAGATACGACCACATTGTTGTAGTTATTTTGGCCAGCTCGTCCAAAATGTGACTGCTGTTGAGACTGACTTCCTGTTACCACAGTTGGGGGGATATAAGAAGCGTGAGTCTCTTCAGCCCTCAAATGCTTGAGCCCTGACCAACGCCAGCAGTGTCCAGAGCCAGCAGGTCCACTGAGTGCATTGTTGTTGACTTCTCAATCACAGCACCCAGTTGTCCACCAGCTGTGAGATTCATGCAGGTTACTAGCACTTGCTTGTGCAGTGTTTGAATCTGTTTCCAGGTGACTGGGGTTGCCACCAGTGGCATCACTGCAACAGGGGTATTTCTTGTAGAAAAACTCTGGCCCTGGGGGAGAGGTGCTGTGGGACTGTTGTTTTACGTTGTGCTCAACACACCAGTGCATTAACTGAGCGTCAACTCTTGGCCGTGTTCCCTGCTACTTAATGGGCACTAACTGCCTTTTAGTTGATAATTAGAGCAAAGAAGTAATAGGGATTAAGTCTTTGAGTGTGGACAGCAATAACAATTTGGCAATAAAAACCTTGTTCAGACAAATCTCTATGCTCAGTCTTCTATAATTAAGGAAACAATAAAAAGACACAGAATCTGTTATGTTTTATATCTAGTATAATCAGAAGATCCTCTGGTTTTGATATGCACCATTTCTCATGTGTAATGGATAACAACAGTTACACAGAGGATACACAGTAAGAGTGCAATGTAGAAATAATAACCTTATTTTGTTCCTCTATGAAACACCAAAAGAATGTGTCACGTAGATGCAAAGCAAATTGAGCTGAAGCTGCTGACGTACGTATGTATCACTGCTGACCTTGAATCTGCCCCTTCTGGATGGCTAATGAATGGCAAATGTCATGCATGTGTGATTTCCTCAGAAGAGAAGTATCTCAGACTAGATAGTGTATCTTTGGTGCTATCTCTCATGCACTCCACTCTCTGATAAGTGTCTGCTCTATCAGTAGAATTAATAACGGCTTTTGGAATGTTCCACATAACAGTCTTTCTCCCAAATGTGGAAAGCAGGCTATCTGTTATTTGACTTTGGCATGGTATTCAAGGACCACTCAGTTGAACCTGAGCCAGTCTTTCTAGTTCTCTTCCGTCACTTGCTTTCACATTCTCATCAAAGACAATTTGGCACTGCCCCTCCTGCCCGGGCCTCCTGCCTCCTCTCCAGCTGTTCCTTCTGCCCAGAACGCATTTCCTTTCAGTCTGACTCAGAACGGTCCCAGGACTAGACTCTGACGACGGCACTTCCATCAGACCTTGTCAAAGCTGCTTCTAACATGTTCTTTTCCCCCCGGCTATCTACTGCCATTTAATTTGTTTTGATTTATTTTCATTTTATTTGGAAGAGAGAGGTCAGGATCTTCTATCTGCTGGTTCACTCAAATGCCTGCAATAGTCAGTGGTGGGCCAGGCCAGCACCAGGGTCCTGGAGCTCCTTCCAGACTCCCAAGTGGGTGGCAGGGACCCAGGCACTTGAACTGTCCTCTGCTGCCTCCCAGAACACGTGCTAGCAGGAGGCTGGATGAAAGGTAGGCGAGCTGGGGCTTGAAGCAGCACTCCAGCATGGCACGTGGGCCTCCCCAGGGGTGACTGCAACCTGTGCCAAATCCTCCTCTACTGCGGGTTTTTCAGCACCTCCTTTGTGGCTTAATTTCTCTTTCGTATTGTTTCACTTCTGAGCAAATTCTTTCTCCTTTTTTCTAAGCCATAGACCAGATTTGGTTACTGTATAATATCTGAGAAAGAACTGTAGATGTGTGTGTGTGAACAATGAATACCTTTCCCTGATGATGCGCAGGGAGGCAGGCAGGAGGACTGGGGAGGCAGCCCCCCGTGGAGGCACTGCTGAGACGTGACTTGAATGGCAGAGTGGCAGGTTCTTTTCTTCTGTGGTTTTCTTGGTAAGACCTCACTGTGATACAGCAGGCACTTTTCACTGAAACAGACCTGAGTTGCCTGGTTTGTGGAATCGTGTAAATGACTCAGCTGTTTCAGGCCTCCTGTAATGCAGGTAAGGTGGATGAAAAAGAAGTAACTGAAAATAACAAAGATTTGTTAAAAAACAAAAGAAATGTTGTTTATGCCCATAAATTGCAATTTGTAGTGAAGCTACAAATCCTGGATTATATTTCTAAGAGGCAACATGAATTTTCCATTCAAGCAGCTCTATTTACGTAGAGAGAATTCAAATATACCCACAGAAACTCTTGAGGCCGAATTTTGTCTTCTATTCTTTAAGGCAGCTACCTTCAAAGACGTTACGTAATTTTGAGCACCTCGTGAGTTCAGGTGATATGAATGTTTCTCAGAATAGTCTGGGATGACCGGTATGATCATTCAGTTTAACACACACCCTGAGATGTGTTTCCAGAAAATACGTTTGCATAAACTGCCCTTAGAGAAGCTCCCAAGTAGAGAAGGGAGTGTACCCAACCCCATGATTATGCTGAAACCTCAATGCTAGTAACAGTACTTTGGTTTTAGATCATTATTTAGCTGCCAGAGCCTACGAGTGCATTCTCCACAGGGTGGGCGTATTTTAGAAATGATACTTAAGTGGCAGAAGTCCGCCTGGGAATTGTGACTAAACCAGCCTCAGGTCTACAGATACCACGCAGGGTTATTTTGTGACCTCTGATCATTGTCACCTTTGAGTTCTCTTTTGAATAACCTTGTAAACTGTAACAGGTGCAGCATTAATTCACTATTTCGGTCCACTGGACTGCTTTATAACCTATGTTTACTGGAACCTCTCCAAGTTATTTTGGCTTGCCAATATCAGACTGTCAACTAGCTGGAATGCTTCCTTTTAAAAACAGATGTATGGCCGTTGCTGCGGCTCAATAGGCTAATCCTTTGCCTGCGGCGCCGGCATACCGGATTCTAGTCCCAGTTGGGGCGCAGGATTCTGTCCCAGTTGCCCCTCTTCCAGGCCAGCTCTCTGCTATGGCCCGGGAGTGCAGTGGAGGATGGCCCAAATCCTTGGGCCCTGCACCCCATGGGAGACCAGGAGAAGCACCTGGCTCCTGGCTTCAGATCAGTGCAGTGCGCCAGCCACAGTGGCCATTGGAGGGTGAACCAACGGCAAAGGAAGACCTTTCTCTCTCTCTCTCTCTCTCACTGTCCACTCTGCCTGGTAAAAAAAAAAACAAAAAACAAAAAGCAGATGTATGTGTACTTGGTTATTACATAACTGTATGTGTATCTGTGTGTGTGCATTTATTTAAATAGAATACATTCTATACTTTGGGTACATTTCCTATCATGTCATTGATTCAAATGTACTTGCCCAGTAAAATGGTATTTAAATATAGCTGACATTATTTTTTCCCCATGTCTGGTACAATGCTTAGCTAACAGTAGGTTCTCAGTAAATATTTGATTGAAACCATCTTATTCTATAGTGATAAAGAATGGTACACGACTGAAGAGAACATACTTTGATAAGAGCTGGACATCTGTTTGAATTCAAAATTCATTACTTAATGTCTTTTTGACATTAACCTGGCTTCCCTAAAGGAAAGGGGGACACAGTAGCTACTACTGTTCGATTAAGTGAGATACAGGTAAAGTGTTTCAACACTGACTTGTGAATAGGTTAATGAGCTACATTGTTGTCTTGAACATAAAGAAATCCTACATTGTATCTTTACTTTTTAAAATGCAGATATACATGAAGTTGTTTCTTTGTTTTTATCTTTAACTTTGGGACATACATGCTGTTTATAAAACATTGAAACTCTTTGGGGAGAGAACTAAAAACCAGTATTCTTGGGGCTGGCACTGTGGCGCAGTGGGTTAAGCCGCTGTCTGCTGTACTGCATCCCACATGGCTGCAGTTTGAATCCTGGCTGCTCCACTTCTGGTGCTGCTCTCTGCTGATGTGTTTGGGAAAGCACAAGATGGCTCAAGAGCTTGGGCTTCTGCACTCACGTGGGAAACTTAGATGAAGCTCCCGGCTTCAGTCTAGTCCAGCCCTGACCATTGTGGCCATTTGGGAAGTGAACTGGGAGGTAGAAGATCTCTTTCTCACTCTTACTCTTATTTTTACTCTCTCACTGTAATTCTGCCTTTCAGGTGAATAAGTAAATCTTTAAAAAAAAAAAAAAAACAACCAATGCCTGCGCCCTGACTCACTAGGCTAATCCTCTGCCTGCGGCGCCGGCACCCTGGGTTCTAGTCCCTGTTGGAGCACTGGGTTCTGTCCCGGTTGTTCCTCTTCCTGTCCAGCTCTCTGCTGTGGCCCAAGTCCTTGGGCCCTGCACCCCCATGAGAGACCAGGAGGAAGCACCTGGCTCCTGGCTTCAGATCGGTGCAGCGTGGCCGTGGCAGCGGCCACTTGGAGGGTGAACCAATGGAAAAAGGAAGACTTTCCTCTCTCTCTCACTAACTGCTCCAAAAAAACAAACAAACAAACAGAAAACCCAGTGTTATCCATCAGTTTTAATTCCATTTATAGCATGGCAACTTTTACACAGCGGTAGGAGGAATTTTTGTGAGCTTCCCACAAGAAGGCTGACTCCTCGCTAATGTTCCCTGAGGCTGGTGTCATGTTCTGCTTCACAAAGTCACCCAGCAGCTTACGTTGCTAAGGGCTCTGCTGTAATCTGTTTATTAATTTTCAAAGGTTTATTTTAAAAAGAGGATCAGCTGATTTATTCCCCAGATGCCCACAACAACTGGGAGCCAGAAACTTCATCCAGGTCTCACACGTGGGTGGCAGGAACCCAAGCACTCAGGCCATTATCTACATTAGCAAGAGACTGGATTGGAGGTGAAGGCAGGACTTGATCCCAGGCATCCCATGTGGCAGCCTAACTGCTGTGTTACAGTGCCTGTCCCCTTGCTATCAATTAGAACGTGCAGCAGCTTCAGTCACTTCAGTAGTGGGGAAGACTGGAGAATGTGTGTTGAATACATGGAACAAGGGATCTGTGTTACTTGTGTCCCATCCTAGAAGTGACACACTCCCTTCATAACCCATGACCAGCACTGTCACCATGGCCTGCAGTTTTCTGCAGCTGGCTCAGAACAGCTCATAGAGTCATCACATTGGGAGCTAGAACTAAGCAGTACTGGGTGTATTTACACCAGAAACTGGAGAATGCCAAAAATGAGGGCTTTCTTTTCTCAGAGGGGAGTGTACCAATATCACCGTGATTTGCGTGCTCGTAACTGAACGAGTATGTAGATAAGCAGAAGAGCAAACACATATTCCGAGTGTGTTATTGTCTTCTTTGCCATAGGATCAAAATCTACCCAGAGATTGTGTTATCTTAAGTTGTATGCATAGATTTAGGTACTATCTAAAAAGCTGTGAACTTAGAAAATATGATTTAACTTGCTGTTTAAACCTAGGAAAAGTAATTACTTCTTTGAGCCACTGTTTTTTTTTTTATTGATGCTATAAAGTTGTCTTTGGATGTAACCGCATTATATAAGATAATGTGTGAACATGCTTATCATAGTGCATCTAGAAAAATTAAATGCATTGTTGATGAATCTGACATTAACTGGTCTTTGTGGAATCTAAGGAATAGTATCCACACCAGGCAGTTGTGTTGAACCTGCAATTCAGCAATATTCTGTAGGTGATTAGCATGGTGGGATTACTGCCCTGAAGAGACTTTGAGTATAGGTGGATGTTTATTACAGCTCCTCTTCAACTGAGGCCTCTATCCATGCATCCCCACACAGCTGACCAGGAAGATCAGAGCTCAGAGCCCGGAGGAGCTCTCCATGGTACTTCAGCCTGCACGGCACCCTCATTCCTGCTAATCCACTCTGCGCTCGCTCTCCTCTTTCTGTTTCATAGGTCACGCTGCCACTTACAGTTCAGGTGCCAGTGTGTGCCTAGTGTGACCTCACTCTGGTGGGTGCCGCCGTGCCTCACTCTGCTGACACGCAGCTCTCAGTGTTTGTATCATAGATCCTTCCACAGCTTGAGTTTGAACTCACTCAGTGGCATGAAACTCATTATGAACTTCTAAAACTGTGTTATTAGATTGGCTGCTTGAGGCACAGCTCCAAGAACGTGTAGCTCACGCTAACTCTGTCTAGTGTATAGTCTAGAAAACTTTCCGAGCCCCAGGTCTCCTTCCTGACTGCGGAAGCCATGAGGTCAGTTGGCTGTGGACATGCGCTTTTGGGACCCGTATCCTGGTGTTAATATAAAACATAGATTGAATCTACACGATAGAAAAGATCAAGTTGAAACACTTTAAGATAATAATTTTGGCCTTGCCAATTTTATCACATTCATAGAAAATGATATTAAGATGACTGAAATAATCTGGAAGGGACGAGAGAACAAAGACCTGTCGCTGGGCTGCCTCTCAGCTTGACTCAGTTGCAGCAATAGCTGAATTTCCTTTGCCTCTCCAAGATCTTGATGTCGTGTAGTTCTTTTCCAACCCAGCCAGGCTCTCAGCTGTTGAGAATCACAAAGCCTTCTCCCAAAGCATTGCGGGTTCCTAAGCGCTCACTTTCTTAGGGCTACTTTGCTTCCTGCTGACTTGTGTATTGGTCCTAATCTTCAGTATTTTAGTGCATGGCAGAACTCAGCACCTTCAAAGCTTCACAGGAGAGCCCCCCACAATCTACCTATGGGTCTGGGGTCCGTACCCCCCCCCCACCTGCCTGCTTGTCTCACGTGGGTAGTCCCAGCTGTCGCATATCATCCTCCTAGGGTGTAAAGCAGTTCAGCATGTTTCACCTTTTACTCTTTTTTTTTTATATGTTCTTATGACCTAATCAATGTGCCTTTATCTAGGCAACTCTTGCTCAGCCTTCACATGGCTTTTTTTTTTTTAAGGCTCATTTATTTGAAAGGCAGGGTTACACAGAGAGGAGAGGCAGAGAGAAAGAGTCTTCTATCAGCTGTATCAGCTGGTTCACTCCCCAACTGGCCACAGCAGTCGGAGCTGCGCCGATCCCAAGCCAGGAGCCAGGAGCCAGGAGCTTCTTCCAGGTCTCCCACGCGGGTGCAGGGGCCCAAGGACTTGGGCCATCTTCTGCTGTTTTCCAGGCCATAGCTGAGAGCGGGATCAGAAGTAGAACAGTCGGGTATTGAACCGGTGCACATATGGGATGCCGGTGCTTCAGGCCAGGGCGTTAACCTGCTGTGCCACAGCACCGGCCCTCTCACCTTTTACTCTTAAATCAGGACAGTCAAGTCCACTAAGATGGTCATGAGAAAGGCACAGAGTGGCTGGAGCCCATGGAGTTCCCACTCCAGCTGCGCCATCTGCTGTGTCTGCTGCCTTGGACCTCTCTAGTCTGTGAAATGAGGGTGGGGTGGTATTCTCTTGCAGGGCTTTTGTGATCATTCATAGAAAGGATTGAGCATGATACGTAAGTGTGCTTTTTATGTGTTCTGAGTCTTCCTCCTCTTCCACCTACTGGTGGTTTTACCACCACTATACATAAAACCTTACTGTTACTTTTATTCTAGTTTTTAAAAAGGAGCTCAGAAAAACAGACTATAGTGATAGCTGACTTTCATACATGACACTTTCCTGTGGTGATAGTTAAATTTCCTAAAATACCGTGCAAGTGATTTCGCAGTTCTTTTAAGAGTATAACTAAAGAATGGTAAATGAGTGAGTTAATATCAAAGGTCATAGCAACTAAATTCAGTTTTTTTCTTCTTAGGTTTTTAAACCATAATTTTGATTTATTTGTGATTTCTTTAGTTCTCATTTCTCCAGTTAATCCAGAATTGGAGTAGTTGTATGTAAAAATCAACTCACTTGGAGATAGTTTCTGTTTGCAAGCCCTTTTAAATTCAACATGGACATTCCTACTGTTGACAAAAATAATAGGGAATGTGAGATTAAGTGGTTTTTTTAAGATTATTTATTTGAAAGTCACAATTACACACAGAGAGAAGGACAGGCGGGGGTGAGGGGGAGGGAGAGAGAGAGAGAGAGAAAGAGAGAGAGAAAGAGAGAAAGAGAGAGAGAAAGAGAAAGAGAAAGAGAAAGAGTTCTATCTTCTGGTTCACTTCCAATTGGCTGCAACAGCCGGAGCTGTGCCAATCCAAAACTGGGAGCCAGGAGCTTCTTCCAGGTCTCCCACATGGGTGCAGGAGCCCAAGGACTTGAGCTATCTTCCACTGCTTTCCCAGGCCATAGCAGAGAGCTGGATTGTAAGTAGAGCAGCCAGGACTTGAACCGGTGTGCATATGAGATGCCTGCACTGCAGGCAGCAGCTTTACCCACTACACTACATAGCCAGCCCCAAGATATTTTCTGTAACTTATTTCTTTAACATTACTCAGAGTAGTAAATCTCCAATTTTTCACATACTTTGTTAGTGTATTTATTTTAAGAACCAAAGAATATTTATTGTCATATATATATGACTATATACATATATATGAGGCTTCATATTCATCTAGTTTGTTTTATTTTTAATGTCTTTAGCAACAGAAGACAACATTTTCAAAAACTTGGATACTTTCTAATTTTCTGATTTAGATATTGACAGTCACTGTATGGAAATGACCTTTGGCAGCTGAGTTAGGCACAGGACCCCAGGCAGATAAATGGTGAGCTCTTGACCGCAGCCATTGGCAAGTTGTGTGTCTGATTTTCCCTTGGTAACCTCTGAAACCGTTTTATCACGGGGACGTTCTGAGTAGCAAGGCAACTGGCAGAAACACGTGCCGTCAGGGTAAATCGAAATCAACTCCGGACAGGGAAGGCTGTGATGGCCTTGCAGGAAGTCAGGGTCGGGGCGTGGGGTCTGCAGTCGAGCCCTGCCTGTCTACAGACAGCGGTCTTGGACTTGGCAATGTAAAGTTGGGCAGTGACCTGTAGTTTCCCTTTATCTCTTCTGTGGAATCCATAGCTTTCCTTTTAGAAAGCATGGACCCACTTGCCCTGACACAATCTTGTGGACAGAATCCAGCAGCATCGTTTAGCGAAGAACATGGTAGCAGTCTCCATCATGATGTGCTTTGGCCTTTTTCACCTTCACTTTCTTTCACTTTGAGCTCTTGCAAATTCTGCTCGATGGGAAAGAAATGTGGTAGCCACGGAGGCACAGCTCCTCATCCTTCTCTCCTGGCTGCAGAATCGTAAGGAGCCACAGTGATTTAGGGAGTTCTGTGGGATTGCAGAGCTCTGGAGGGGCCTGTCTTTACCCGTCTTGACAATCACCTGATTGGTTACCACGTAACCCTTACATGTGTAAGTGTAACATTTCGTGTGTCCGTCAAGGCTGTGATACCTGGCTATGTGCCTTCGCTGTGTTGAGGTGGAATCTGCGTGTGGTGTCCGATTGTCCTGTGAACGCTTTTCCCACTCGAGTCCTGTCTGTATCTCAGTACTGGACTTTTACGGTCATTACGTTTTGTGATAGTCTTGGTGATCGATGTAACAAAGTCATTGTGAACTCTGGTTTAAATCTTTAGTGCTTTTTTTTTTTTTGAGTTTTTTTATTTGGAAGACAGTTACAGAGACTCAGAGAGAGAGAGAGTCTTCCATCTGCTGGTTCACTCCCCAGATGGCCACAACAGCTGGTGCTGTGCTGATCCAAAGCCAGGAGCCAGGAGCTTCCTCTGGGTTTCCCATGCGGGTACAGGGGCCCAAAGACTTGGGACATCTGCTGCTGCTCTCCCAGGCCATAGCAGAGAGCTGGATCAAAAGCGGAGCAGCCAGGATGTGCACTAGAGCCCATATGGGATGCCGGTACTGAAGGCCAGGCCTTAACCTGCTATGCCACAATGCCAGCCCCTTTAGTGTTTTTTAAAAATGCTGATTCTTTTATTCCACTGAAGAGAGATTCTGACTGAGTCTGTCTGGGCTGGAGCTCAGGAGTCTGCATTTTTAACAAAGAATCCAAGGGGTTTTTTATAGGTGTGCTGTGGTTATGGGTATAGGGTCAAATGTTGGTGTAGGTGTAGGTGTGTTTGTAGGTATAGGTATAGCTGTATGTGTATGTGCATGTACAGCAGTAGGTGTAGGCACAGCACTAGGTCTAGGTAGAGGTGTGGCTGTAGGTGTTTGTGCAGGTCTAGGGAAGCTGTTGGTGTAAGTGCAGGTGTAT
>CM027403.1:83599078-83621181 GCA_015711505.1 Sylvilagus bachmani | reverse complement strand
CAGTAGGTGTAGGCACAGCACTAGGTCTAGGTAGAGGTGTGGCTGTAGGTGTTTGTGCAGGTCTAGGGAAGCTGTTGGTGTAAGTGCAGGTGTATATATAACTAGCTGTAGGTATAGGTATGGGTATAGGTATAGGCGTAGCTGTAAGTGTAGAGGTACATGTAGGTGCAGGTATATCTGCATGTGTAAGCGTAGGTGCATCCATATGGATAGCTGTAGGTATAGATGTCTACTTTACCTTAGGGGACAATGTAGCACTGTGGTGAAGATCCCAGGGCCTGAGTTTTGGATTAAACCCAATTCTATAGTTAGCAGAGCTTGTGAACTGAGTCAAGCAAAATGACAATGTGGTACCTCCACGACTTTATCTGTGTGGTGGCAATAATGATGGTATTTCCCTTAGAAAATTATAATGAGGGTTGAATCAATGTATATAAAGAGTTCTGTGCATGCAGAACTCATGTCATTCAGTGGCCCTAATCCAAATGCCTTATTTTTTATGTATACGAATCATTTCGATGCTTAGTTGATCATTCAGTATTGAGTCCTGCGAAACAACAGGGAGGTTGTTTTGTGTATGTATGTTTAGTGTTGCACTGACTGACTGCATTGTATTAGCCATTTCTGTGTCTCCATCTGTAACCCCGTGGCCGTGGGCTTTTGGAGGGTGCAGACCATGTTTCACTCGACATTCTTCATTTGAGCACTGCGTGCATGTACTAGAACTTTCCTGAGCTGAGCATGCAGGTTGGCAGAAGGCTGGAAAACGAGCAGCCCTTGAGCTCGTCTCGGCTGAAATGTCTCCTCAGCAAACAAAAAAGAAATGTTGTCCAGAACGGAGCCTGGCTGGCATTTGTGGGGCAAGATGTGGTCAGTCATTCGCTCGCAGTGTTTGCTGGGCATCTGCCCTGTGGACAACGGTGAATAACGTGCTGACCTGTGCCCTCACGGGGCCTTTTCGGATCTGTGCCCAGTCTGTCCACCGGTGAACAAACACTTGCCTGTTTGGCCGCTGGGTGTGAAATCTGAGGATGTTCCCGAGTTGTGTTTCAGAGCAGTCTCCATGAGGGGGATGTATTGCAGGACTCACATTGCAAATATCATGGCTACAAATGCCTAGATCAGAAGCTCAGCTCCTGGAGAAGACGTTAACCCCTGCAGTTCCCAGTCCTGATTAGTGTGTAGTTCGAGCAGCGTCCTGGAGCTGTTGCTGACCAGGTTTGCCACCCCACGTTTTCAGACCTCCAGCAGTGGAAGGCACTCTGTTCGCATCACCGGCCTCAGTACTCTTGATTTCCGAGCTGGCTTTTCCCGACAGCCCACGCTGGACTTCACAAAAACGGCCAGCAGACCAGTGCAAGGTGTGTATGTGCATATTACGTAAGTGGCATGATGTGTAAACGAGCTACAAGCACTTCTCGGGCTTTCGATGTTTTTATAAGTGTGTAGTGTTCCATAAAATTGAGAAACATAGTATCTTTATCTTAAATGGGATTGCCATCTTGGCCTGTTCACATTTTTCAAAATGTCCCAAAGTCAGTGGTGTCAGAATCCCTCAGGGAGTCAGTTAGAAATGAAGGTTCCTGGACTCACCCCAGTGTTAGAACCACAGCAGGTGGGGCCCAGGAAGAAGTGCTTCAGTGAGCAGCCAGCTGAGGCTTGTACTTCACAGATTTTGAGAAGTGGTAAGCCAGTTCCTGAGGTGTTTTTCTTAAAATCTGTGGATTGCCTGGCTGTGATGGTAGATGCATTTACACGGCTGGAATGTAGATAACATATCTGCACCCTCAGATGTGAAGTCACTGCCGATTTTTTAAAAACTTGTTCTTCCTCATTTTTTATTCCAAACTGAAGATAACATTTACTGTCAAGTTGCACAAAGCTTACAGCTTTTAAGAAATGATTTTTGATAGAATTGTATTTGAATACGTCATGATATTTACAGGAACACCACATCGTTGCTGTAACTCCAGCCAGTATTTGAAGGAAACTGTCTCAAAATTAAAATGTCTGATGTGTACCCATCTTTGGAAAGAGGTTCATGTTCTTCTCGTGTTTTTCATATATTGAGATTTGCAGCTGGAAACCAGGAAGAAAGCTCAACCGTCTGTGACTCCCAACATTTTTTTTTCCTGCCAGTTTCTGGAAGGATACAAAACAGTGGATCTTTTAAAATATTTTTGTACTTAAACATCATTAACACATAATTCTAATTCCAATTTTTCTATGTCTCAACATAGTTACCACACTATAAAAATGCTTACAAGTCCCCAAGTTCCTCTGACCGTGCACAAGCTGTGTTTTATATAAAGGACTACTCAGTTTGTCCATAGTTGGGGCAATCTTCAGCATTCATCTAACCCTAGAGGTATTCATAATTGGATGTATAACCTCTGTTGTTGTTCACTGCTGCTGGTAACAGTCTTTCTCTCGCAGGAATACCCACCTATGTACTGCTGAACACTTCCGGACTCTCCATTCCCGCAAGAGTGGATCGTCTTGAACTTCTGAGCACATCCGGCAGTTCTCTTCAGGCGATTCCTGTTAAATATTACCCAGATCGGAAGCCGTATGGCATATGGAACATGTCCGACTTCATTCCACCAAATGAAGCCTTCTTTCTCAAAGTGACCGGCTACGACAAGGATGACTACCTCTTCCAGAGAGTGTCGAGTGTTTCCTTCTCGAGTATCGTCCCAGGTGAGACATCATTACATTCAGCACTGGAGTGTGGATAGCTCAAGGCAGATGCTGTGGTCCTGTGGGGAAGAAGTAATATCTTCTCATTATTACTGTGTCACCAAGTTGATGGGTGTTTATGCTTAGGTGACCCGGGTATTTCTGAACCATTAAATAGCATATCTAAGATTTCACATTAAGTCTCATGGGTTGTAGGTCCGATTTTGATGATGTTAATCAGTGTTAAAACTTGAACTAAGAAATTCTGGTACCCCCAATCCCCTTAAAAGTCCCAGCACAAGTGTTTGAGCTGTATAAAGTAGCTGAATGTTTATATACAGTTGTTGAATCGTCTACTTGGTGAGCAGTAGTTCACCGTGAATAACTGGTGACCCTTCTGCCGTTGTTCGGTTGGTTAGTTAATGAGCTGGTTACTTACATGTTAGCTGTGAACTAGAGATGAGATCACAAATGCGGGGTTATTGAGATGGCATTTCCATTTATCTATACTGGAGCTGTTGTCCCAGACTGACGGGTAAAGTCTGACCAAAGCTCTGGAACCATAGCTCAGCCGTGGGCTGACAAAGGCACCGAACGATCACTCCCAAAATTGTTCCGTGTGGCAGAGAGACAAGATTTATCATTCCTGAAGGTTCAGACAACTCTGTCGCTGTTGTTTAATGGTTGAAGGTGGTGAGAATAGGACCAGCCTCAGAATTTCCTCATGTGTAATGTTAGTTGTCTTAGCCCCTAAATTGAATGCTACAAATAGACTGGACACTTAACAAATCATTTTTGTGGTAATTCTAAGGTAAATTGTTTCTTTTCACATTTTCCATTATTGAAATAAAAATGTATTCTATGATGGATTATATATTGTAACTTGATATCTTTGTGTTTTCCATCTTAATGGTGCAAAAACTACCATTTTTTTAAAAAGGATTTTAGTTATTTATTTGAGAGGTAGAGTTACAGACAGACAGATAGAGAAGCAGAAAGGTCTTCCATCCACTGGTTCACTCCCCAAATGGCCACAATGGCTGGAGCTGGGCCAATCCAAAGTCAGGAGCCAGGAGCTTCTTCTGGGTCTCTCATGTGGCTGCAGGGGCCCAAGCACTTGGGCCATCTCCCACTGCTTTCCCAGGCTCTCTGCCATAGCCAAGAGATGGATTGGAAGAGGAGCAGCCAGGACTCAAATTGGTGCCCATATGGGATGCCTGCACCACAGGTGGAAGCTTAGTCCGCTATGCCACAGAACCAACCCCTGCCATGGTCTAAAATCAATGGAGTCTCAGATTTACTGAGTACCACCATCCCGAGGGGCCGTGGCGATATCAGAAATGGGAGTCTCAGATTTACTGAGTACCACCATCCCGAGGGGCCGTGGCGATATCAGAAATGAGTCTGCTTTGGAGCAGTGAAGATAGTTAAGTGTTTGGTGATGTGGGTTTATTGGAATGCAGACCGTTGCCCGGAAGAGGGTGAGGAGGAAGCGTTGGCGTGGAGTGGCAGGAGGGACCCGCGTCATCGTTACCTTGCTGGTGCTCTTTTCCCTAGGTGCTCCCGAAGTGTCAATGCCCAGGAAAACTCCGGGGTACTACCTGCAGCCTGGCCAGATTCCCTGCTCTGTTGAGAGTCTTTTGCCGTTTACCTTGAGCTTTGTCAGAAACGGAATTCCTCTCGGCCTTGACCAGTATTTAAAGTACGTAAATGTTCCTAGCAAGGGTCATTTGTAACATGAAACCTCTAAATATGAGTAGGTGTTTACTTCAATGCACTTTTTCACTGGAAATTCTTTTTTGCTTCATAGTCTTGGAATGTAGCAATGAACAAAGTCGACTCAGATCTGTGCCCTTGTAGCGCTTAAATTGTGATGGGGGAGGCAGAAAACAGATAATAAGTGCAATATGGTAAAATGACAAGTACCAGAACACATTCAAGGGTTGACTTGGGTTTTCCAGAATCTGAACTTTATGTAATTTTAGAGAAACCTTGAAAGGATGTCGTGCAAAGCAGAGATCTTAAAGCCTTAGCTTTATTGGCTTAGGGGGAAATGTCTTGGAATCTGATTTAATGTATATGGTAAGTGTTGGGGCAAAAAGGAGAGCAGGGAATCTGGGAAGAACCATCATGGCAGGTGGGGTGCATAGGATTTTTCTTGCCAAGTTTCAAGTTTAAGAATCAGTGTAAAGGATATGTGCGCACAGGCATGAAGATGGCGATGGAGATGGTCAGTCAGACATCCAGGGAGGGGCAGGTGAAAATGCACAAAGGCCAGATGAACCAGGTGCATGGAAAGGAAGGCAGGATGGCGGTCATGACCCCGGAGAGGGGCAGAGGACAAGGTCGGGGGTGTGGTGTGTGCTGGGGGTGAGCAGCACGGAGAGGAACCTGGGGACTGCTGCACACAGCAGCAGGAGTGGGAGAGAGGGTGATGATTTTCCTTGTGAAGTCAGGGAATTTTTTTAAAGAATTTATTAATCTATTTGAAAGACCGTTGACAGAGAAAGTTTCCAACCACTGGTTCACTCCCCAGATGGCTGCAATGGCCTGGGCTGGGCCAGGAGCTCCATCCGGATCTCCCACATGGGAGGCAGGGACACAAGCACTTGGGCCATCTTCCTCTGCTTTCCCAGGTGTATTAGCAGAGAGCTGGATCAGAAGTGGAGCAGCCAGGACTCAAACTGAAACTCAAGTGAATGTCGGCACTGCAGGCGTCAGCTTAACCTGCTGTGCTACAGTGCCAGCCCCATCAAATGACTTTTTAACATAGATGTGAGTTCAAATGATTTCAGAAAGTTCAAGGGACAATGAAATGAAAAGATAATTTGAATGCAAAAAATACTGACATTCATGCCTACTTGTATTTTTTATGCCAATTTCCCATGAGCTTTTATAATTTATGTATTTGAGAGAGAGAGAGCGACAGATAACTTCCATCTGCTGGTTCATTCCCCAAATGCCTGCAGTACCCAGAACTGGTCCAGACCAAAACCTGGAGCTCGGAACTAAATCCAGGTCTACATGCAGGTGGCAGGCACCTAGCTACTTACGCTGTCTTCTGCCGCCTCCCAGGCGCACAGCAGGAAGCTGGGCTCGGGAGTGGAGCCAGGACTTGAACACAGGTGCTCTGTAGCGGGACGTGGCAGCCCAGGTGGCGTTTTGACTGTTGCACCAAACATTGCCTTTCGTGAACTTCTTAAAGTGCCTTGTAGACAAGGAAGTGATTTCTGGAAGGTGTTGCTTTTTAACTTACTTTAAAATAAACTACATTTTGGGGAAAATGTTAGCAACTTTCTCCAAAATGTGCCATGAATTCAATATTAACATAACGTCCATAAGATAATAAAAATTTGGAAGTCGTAGCTTATGCAGCCTCGTTATGTGCAGTCGTTTTGAACAAAAACTTACTGCAGGAATGTTGATCATAACTTCAGAAAATTTTCCGTTCTTTCAAAGATCAAACTGTATTATGTACTCCTTACGTAATGCTTCTTGATGATTTACTGAGCTACATATGTAATAATTGAGAATGCAGCTGAGCGGCGCATCAGATGATGGAGCTGCATAGCTGACTGATGAAATCAGGTTATTCTGTTTCATGTTGAACTAGTCACATTTTCAGACACTTAAGATGCTTTATAAACATCAATTCATTAATTGCACACAATTCCTGGGAGGTAAGCCACAAGAATTCTTGCTCTCATTTTTCCAGCTCTGTGGCCCGGAGATGTAACATGCTTTGCTGACATGTGTTAAGCCCTTTGGAAGTGAGAGGCCGGAGACAAAATTAGGCCTTGGTGATGATAGACGGATCTCTCATCCTGATCCACCCACAGAGTCCGCCCTAGGCTTCCCGAGAACATGGAGCGTGTGACTTCATCTTTGTGTATGGCAGTCCCTTTGTGGCCAGGGGCTGGAAGAGGACCAGCATGCATTAGCCACTGGGCACACTTCTATGTGACATGTGCTCTTCTCTCTTCCAGAGTCCGTCCCGTCCAAACCTTTTCATGTGTAGTGCATAGTCCTACGTCAGCCAAGAAGGCTACATAAAAGACAGTTGTCTCCATATAACTTTTCATAAATGAGAGGGACAAGAGTAATAGTAAGGAATATTCTTCGAGCAATTAGCAAACTCAATGTGCCTGCGAACAATTGTTAGTCCTTTCTGGAATTCAACTTTCATTTTTAAAATGAAAGATTGGGGACTAGCAAAACTGTCACTTTCTAAAATGTCTAAGTTTAATTTTGTTTTTTTAAATTTTGGGAGGGGGATAGAGAAAGAGAGGTCTCCTGTTCACTGATTGACAACCCAAATGCCCACAGTGGTGCTCAGTTGGGGCTGAAGCTAGAAGCAGGCAGCTCGATCTAGAGCTCCCACAGGGGCTGCAGGGGCCCAGTCACTTGGGCCATCACCGCTGCTCTCCAGAACTTGAAGACTGGAGGCAGAGCCAGACTCCAACCCGGGCTCTTGGACGTGGGACATGGTGTCTCAAGTGGCATCTCACCCATCGGGCCACATGCCTGTTCCTCCGAGTCTGAGTTTTTTGATGAATTCTAATATATGTAAGAGTACTTCAAAGCATTGTAGAAAATGGAATTAAAAGATAACTGTAGTTGGTTGCAAAAAATTTTTGAAATACATGAATATGAAGGGTCTTTAAAAAGTTAGGAAATACGGGCTGGCGCCGTGGCTCAACAGGCTAATCCTCCGCTTAGCGGCGCCGGCACACCAGGTTCTAGTCCCAGTCAGGGCGCCAGATTCTGTCCCGGTTGCCCCTCTTCCAGGCCAGCTCTCTGCTGTGGCCCGGGAGTGCAGTGGAGGATGGCCCAAGTGCTTGGGCCCTGCACCCCATGGGAGACCAGGAGAAGCACCTGACTCCTGCCTTCAGATCAGCACAGTGCGCCGGCCACAGTGCGCCAGCCGCAGCTGCCATTGGAGGGTGAACCAACGGCAAAGGAAGACCTTTCTCTCTGTCTCTCTCTCACTGTCCACTCTGTCAAAAATTTTTAAAAAAGGCTAGGAAATATGTATTATGAGCATTCTTTGATATTTCAGGTAATTATTGCTAAGTTCTTTGCAGTTGCCCGAGTATTAACATAGCTGTGGAAATAAGACATTTGCTGACCAGTTTACATTTATGTGATCCTCTTTATGTTGATTTTATCATTGTCTCCCACTGGATTGTGGACTCAAATCTAAACATGGATTTCAAAATTTAAGCTTGTCCTAATTCCATTTTCCATAAGATTTTTGAATCTAAAATAGCCTCCACAGTGAACACTGGAGACAACTGTCTTCCCAGACCTTGAGCAGCTAGGCCATGGGATTCACAAACGTGTGTCTTGCAATCTGCTACTAATGCTTCGCAGTGCAGCTTACGTATCAGCACAGTGCAGAATCAAGTGCTGCTCCCCTTTCTCTGAGTGCGACAGCAGGGCCACTCGCTGGGCACGGAACTGCAGGGGAACCTTCACTAAGGGGAGTAATCTCAGCTACTGAAGTACATGCAACAAGAGCCTTGTCTGGTTTCTCGCTGTCCTGATGACTGGAGCCCAGGCCTTGCCTTCTGCTCACAAACCCTACATCAGTCCTAAGTAGGAAAAAGGGCTTAGTAAATCCTTGGTGGTGGTTTGGTGCTGAGTGTGGTGTTAGGGAAGTGATGGGGGTTCACTGTTGGGTGTGTATCTTCAGCCGCTCTGACATCAGTGGGGTGTGCGACTCGCCATTGGGTTTCTCACCTTGCTACGTGTTCAATCTTTTACAAGGTTATGAATAGCTTCAGGTGATGGAAGAGAACAATATGATAGTGTGACTTCTGGATTGGATTTTGAAACAATGCCTATTTTTGTAGGTTATTAAGACTATTTAAAACAAGAATTAGATATTTCTAAGACATTTTCAGGTAATGAGAATTTTCTTGAACACTGTTAGGGAACACAGAATATTTATTTGAATTAGACTGAGTATAAAAGTGCTATTTTTTCCTGTGGTGTGTACAGATTGCACTATATGGAGTTCACAGCTCCATGTGGAGCTTTTGTTCACTTGTATGTCTTGACAGTGAAGAGGAATTTATCTTCTTCAAAAAGTCAGTCTCTAACTTCCAAATATGCAAATTACCTGGTTCCGTTGTGTTGGCCAACATCCCCTGCAACACGACAAAAACCTGGAAGAGACAGGGAACGAGAAAGAGTTTAATAATTATTTCTTTATCAGCTCTGTTATCTCATATGAGGGAGTTTTAAAAAATCACAGAAAATTCACATGATCTTTGAATCTCATTTTCTGTGACTTCTGTTTGAAGGCCCTTTGTGTTTTGACACAGCGAGAAAATACTTTCCTAAATTTGCAGTCTTCATGATTTGTCATCTTTGTTGCATCTTTTTTCGGAGGAGATAGACTAGTGTAACTTGCTAGTTCAGATACAGAAGGTGTAATGTAAGGTTGCCAGGAGCTCCGTGGTGCTGGTCCCTTCTTTTCTTGACATCGTTCTTAGAAGTGAATCCTTGAGGAGAAACACGGGAGCAGTGCTCCCAAGTTGGCCTCATCTTTGTAGTAACTGACAAGGTTCCCATCTCCTTCCCCCCAGAGAATCCACCACTGTGACCTGGGATATCGACAAAGTCACCTTGTCTGACGAAGGCGCCTATGAATGCATCGCTGTCAGCAGTGCAGGAACTGGACGAGCACAGACATTTTTTGACGTAACAGGTAATTGTCACCAAGTTCTTTGCAGTTGCCCGAGTGTTAACACAGCTGTGGAAGGGAGCTCTTTGCTGACCAGTTTGCATTTCTGTGATCGTCTTTATGATGATTTTATCATCGTCTGTCTCCACTGGATTGTGGACTCAGTCCTGGCTTCTGCGCGTACGTTAGCTGTGTGGCCTTCCTTGGACCACTTAGGGATCCAGCGTCTTGGTTTCCCGCACTATCAGATGCGGATGCTGACAGTCAGTCTCTCAATCCTGGAGACCCCATGAGGACCGAGTGATACTTGTAATTTGTAAGGCACCTGGAAGAGAGCCTGGCCCGCGGAAGCACTTGGTGGACGTGAGTTACTGCTGTTGTTGTTATCGTTGACATTACTGGAGGAGATGAGTGTTTCTGTGCGTCATGTAACTCTGAGAAAGTCACGTTTAAGAAATGATTTCTTCTGATAACAACAGTGTTGACTTTTCCCTTCCCTCCTCCGTATTCATGTGAACCGAGCTCTGCCTTGGAGGGATTCTGGTGCCTAAATTGAAGGCGACAACGGAAGCCATCCCATGTTGGGCACACAAGACCTCAGAGGCTGCAGGATTGGTTCTCAGAAGGGCAAAAATGATGCTCATTATTTCACATTCAGAAAGTGTTTTTCCTACAAATGGGGGGGAGTCAAGGTCCGTAGTATTTTATAAGATGAAGTACTTCAAAGTAGTTTTTCCTCCCAGAATTCTTAGGCACAAAAGAAGGTACTTCTTCAGTGACCAGGATTAAGCCGCTTAACTCAGGGTGTATTTATAATTTGTCACCAGATTCATTTTGAACAAATCATTTTCGACCTGTCTGTGGCCTGTTGTTGCTGTGTTTAATTAATTAATTAATTAATTAATTTTTTGACAGGCAGAGTGGACAGTGAGAGGACAGAGAGAAAGGTCTTCCTTTTGCCGTTGGTTCACCCCGCCAATGGCTGCTGCGGCCAGCATGCTACGGCCAGTGCATCGCGCTGATCCGAAGGCAGGAGCCAGGTGCTTCTCCTGGTCTCCCATGGGGTGTAGGGCCCACGCACTTGGACCATCTTCCACTGTACTCCCGGGCCACAGCAGAGAGCTGGCCTGGAAGAGGGCCAACTGGGACAGAATCCGGCGCCTCGACCGGGACTAGAACCCGGTGTGCTGTCGCCACAGGGCAGAGGATTAGCCTGTTGAGCCGCAGTGCCAGCCTGTTGCCGTGTTTAATAGCAGCCTGTCCTGACCTGAGTTGACCGCTGCTGAGTTGATGGCAGCATCTCTCTTTGCTTTCGTATTGATGTGCATTTTCTCGAGGCAAATTTAAGATAAGAGCAACTTGCTGATGAGAGCACAGGTCAGAAGGCCAGGGCTTGTTTTGTGTGTTGACAGTCAGTCCAGGCTGAACTTTAAAGCGGGCCTGTTAGGCCAGGCAAGCGTGGTGTTCTCACAGTAGAGCTATTTGTATGCTCTTAGTCTCAGGAAAATAAAACCTGCTTTCTGAAACAGTTAGCAAGTTGACATGCATCGCACAACATGCATTGTTTCATCTTCAGTAATTAGGAAAAGCACTGGCGTTCGCTCAGCATTCCTCAGCTTCGGGCAACACACATTCAGGCACTTGCATATTTCCCAGCAGTGTTAATGAGGAGAGGATGCAGGGAAGGAGGGCCCAGGAGCTGATTCAGATGCCCTGCAGAAATGCAGGGGAGTGACTTCTCTGCATCTGGCTCTGTGCGCCAGCAGCTTCTGTCCGCCTGTTCTCCACATGCCGTTCTGTGCCAGGCAGCCTGGGCTGGCCCGCGGTGCTCTGCAGGACAGGGTACCCCGCCCAAGCCTGCCTGTGGGAGTGCTCTCCCTCGGTTCAGTGAAGACGGAGAAGGGGCAGAGCGTTCTGGTGATGGGAGTGACCCTGGCAACAGACGCCTTCCCGTTGGGGTTCGCTGTTGCCCGGCACCAGCCTTCAGCCCCGCCTTGCACCTGTTCACCAGCTGACAGGGGTCAGGGGTCGGGTTTGAATTCACAGTCAGGTCTCAGCTGTGGCAAACAGGGCCTTGGGGGAGAGTGGTATTCTTGGGTCACTGTGGGCGTTGCTTTATTTCATGGAGTTGGAGAGCTCCCGAGAGCAGTTTAAAACACAGCTCAAGTTCTGCCAGTATGATGGTGCCTTGGGGTTTTGCCCCCCCCCCCCAGCATTTTCTTCTAGTGGACACATTTAAGGATTTTCAGTTCATTCGAGCTGTTGCCTATTGATGGTTTTAATGCAACATGGTGGTTGAAGGCCCTGTGCTTCTCTTCCTGCTAAGTGTTAATACACAGAACCTGATGCATAAAATTACAGACACTCTATTCAATTGAAATTCAGTAGTTTAGCTCAACGCTATTACAAACTTTTATTGATTTTTTTCTGCCAAATTTCTGTAAGAACAGTGTTCCTTACCCAACACATATACATTCTTAAAATTCTAGGCTCACGCAAAATCCTAAATAGAGAAAACTCATTAGAGGCACATCAGTGTTTGCGGGATATTCTTTTAGAACACAGTGAGACTTGGAAGTGGTCATGCACCACGTTGTCATTTATAGTTAAAGCAACAGAAGCCGGTCACAAGCAAGGGACCCGTGTGTGGCCAGATGGGTAGCAACGAACTAGCTTCCTGGCCCTGTGGCTCCTTGTCCAGGGATCCTTCCGTTCCGCCACAGGCCTCTGCTTGTCATACCTGCTCCCTAATCCCGGCCTCACTCATGCTGTCCCCCAGGAATGGCTGCCCCGTACAGTCCAAGGACGAGGTTGTTTCTGGTGTTCTTGGCTTCCTTTACAAACTGCTGTCATTCCCCCTCTTTATGCCCCGTCCCCACCAGATTTATTCACAGATGCATAAATACCTCAGTGTGTGTGATGCTTACTGCCTCCGGTGTTTATGCGCTGGTGGTATTACATGTCATCATTTCGCATCTCATCTGCCTCTGTATGTTTTTAGAAAGTTGGTATTTATTTTATTTTATATTTGAAGATGAAGTTACTCAGAGGTTGCATACTAGAGAGGTCCCATGGGGTTCTCTGGGGGCAAGAGGGAATGGGGGAAGAGAGGGGATGGAAAATGCAAAGACTTGGCCACGGTGCAGCTGCGGCCAGACCCCAGCTGCTCCTCTGAAGGCTGTGGAGCTGAGGCTGCCTGCACGGGAGCAGGAGGGCTGGGCCTTTGTTGTCCATTCGCTGGTCCTTGGGCCGGGGCTGCACAGAGGAGGCCCAGCCCTCAGCAGGTTAGCCTCGCGGGGCCACAGAGCTGCTCAGATTAGAAAACAGGCTTAGCTGAAGTCACACAGCTAGGCTGATGTAGAACTGTGCAGTTTAGGATTGCTGGATTGGCAAACAAGAACACAGATGCCCAGTGAAATCTGAATTTCATGTATATTACATGAGACAAATGTATACCAAAATATCAACTTGATACGTGTCTGAAGTTCAGATTTAACGAAGTGTGCTGTATTCTATGTGTCACACTAGCCAGACTCCAGCCCAAACCCTCTAACCTTGTCACGCTCTCTGTCCACTGCGTTCATCAGAAGTTTTCAGGAGATTGTAAAATGGCACAATGTTTAAAGCAACTATTTTTTATAATTTAAAGCAGTGTATATACTCTGTAGAAGAAGCTTGAAAAACAGGGTAAATGTAGCAGAAAATAGGGAAATACATTTCTGTCCCTCAGAACGAGGCTGGTTTTGGCAGTGCTTCCCGTCGGTAAGCCAGCCTGTGTTCCTCTGTCTTGATGTGCCGTTGTAGACAGCACAAGGAGAAGATGGATCGTGCCTACCTGACACATGTAGACACTCAGTCTAAAGCATGCACGGTCTCCAGCTAGCAGAGCCCGCTGTCGCCTGTGTTGCTGTGTCATTGAAATGTATTGCGACAGGAGACCATTTTAGAGTATTTAGCACATTCATCCCTTAACTAACCAAGCAGCATGCGGTTCTCTCCAGAACGTTGGTTAAACATTCAATTAGCAGCTGGTTCTCAAACAAAAATAAAATGTGCCTGCAGTATTCAGCACCTTGTGTGTACGTGGCTCTATGTGCATGGTTTTATTAAAGTTCTACCCCTGCTGTTTGCTTGACAGTCTTGCAGCGCTGTGTTCTCGTGTCTGTCTTCGTCTACGGTTGTGCAGCGTCTTCTCCCTAAGACTAACTCCCGCTAAAGTCGGTGTCGTCACGTTAGCTGTGGCTGCCACTCTTTATTTTAAAGAAAAAGGGTTGCTTTTGCCTTCTATGCTGATGTCTATAATGGACAGGTTTGGAATTTCATATACTTTGGTTTGTAAATGTGTACAACTTTTTCAAGTGTTTTTGGTTTTTTAAATTTTTTTTTTGAAAGAGGTGAAGGGAGCTATTTCATCTGCTGATTCAAGAACATGGCCGCAATGGCCAATGCTGGACCAGGCAAAAGCCAAGAGCTTCATCTGGGTCTCCCACATGGGCGTCAGGGCCCCAAGCACTTGGGTCATCTTCTGCTGCTTTTCCCAGGCCATTAGCAGGAATCTGGATCAGAAGTAGAGCAGCTGGGACTCGAACCCGTGCTCCTATGCCCGCTTCGCAGGTGGCAGCTTTACCTGATGCTCCACAACACCAACCCCAGAGTGTGTGTTTTTATTATTTGAAAGTTAGAGTTACGCAGAGAAGGAGAAGGAGAGAGAGAGAAAGAGCGAGAGATTGAGAGAGGTCTTCCATCCACTGGTTCACTCCCCAATTGGCGGTGATGGCCAGAGCTGGGCCTATCCAGAGCCAAGAGCCAGTCTCCCGTGAGGGTGCAGGGACCCAAGGACTTGGGCCATGTTCTGCTTTCCCAGACCATAGCAGGGAGCTGGATTGGAAGTGGAACAGCCGGGACTTGAACCAGCACCCATATGGGATGCCAACACTGCAGGCGCAGCTTTATCCGCTACACCACAGCACCGGCCCCAGAGTGTGTTTTAACCAGATCCTTCGGGGAGGTCGTAGGCACTGTAGTAGTCAGTTCTGCTGCCCTGCACCCTTCCTACTAGGCACTGAATACAAGCCCGTGTGGTTTGTTAACCGCATCTGTGAGTGAGCAGAACGGCTCTCCTCGGGTCTCCTGATCTGAACCTTTTGATTTCACAGAGCCCCCGCCAGTCATCCACGTGCCCGGTAACGTCACAGCCGCTCCTGGAGAGAGAGCAGTTCTGACGTGTCTCGTCAGTAGCGTGGCGGATTTCAACCTAAGCTGGCAGAGGAATGGCCGAGATGCCAGGCTGGCAGAGCCAGCCCGCGCCAGCACCTTGGCTAACCTTGCGCTGGAGCTGGCGAGTGTGAAGTTCAGCGATGCTGGCGAGTACCACTGCACAGTTTCCAGCGCCGGTGGATCATCCGCTGCTTCAGTTTTCCTCACGGTGCAAGGTACTGTGCTTACGGCAACTCCTGAACCGTAATTCTTCCTGTGTTCGCAGGCTGGCCATCTGAGAGAGACAGTACCCACCCGCACCGTGACGCTGGAATGGCAGCATGGCGCAGTGCGCTGATGCTGCCTAAGCCAGAAACTAAAATGTTACTAATGGCAACTTTATCACAGTCACAGCTCATCCTACCAGTGGAAGATGTCAAGTTTAAGAGAAAATAAACAGTGTCTCTGGCGATGTAATAGTTTTAAATTCTCTGGGCTAGCATATAGCTTTAAAAAGAACCACTATACCTGTTTTACTAATTGATGAAAAGCCCCTTTAATTTAAGTACTATATTTGCATAGTGGCTGATTGACTTTAAACTTTTAACTTAAATTTAATAATTTTTGCTAATATTTTAAAAAGTCTAAAATACTTCTCATCTCAATGAAATTTTATTGAAACTTAGAGTTCTACCTTATTTCTTTAAAAAACTATATATCAAAAATAAGCTAGTGATAAGGTGGTCTTGAATTATCTCTTCCTAGACTAAATGTGCAGATAGTTGAAAGCAAATAATATTAGCGGTGTGGTTCAGTGGCTTCTGATTACACACGCACACGCACACACACACACACACACATACACACACACGCACACGCACACACACACACACATACACACACGCTTGTGGAAATGGGATGGAAAGGTAAGTTTTTCCAAAAGCTCATGGGAAATATGTGTTATGAAAAAACTATGAATTTAAAAATTTTTGTATCAAAGTGAATTTTAATTCCACGTGCTGCAGACTGTGGAGTGCCCTTGTACAGTTCGGGGTCAGCGAGTGAAGGTTTTCTGGTAAGTGTCTGTAGACCAGCTGCCAGTCTTGGTGGAGTGGACAGTTCCTGTTGGCAGTGCCCACTGCTGGCTGGAGGGCTTGCTTGCTGCCTCAGCAGCGTATTTAATTGCAGACCCCCGCCGAGGGAGACCCTCCCCTCAGAACTGGATCTGGTTAGTTGGTGATGATATGAGAGACAGTGTTATACCACGGCTGCAGTAATACGCTCAGATAATTTTTTTCTTTTAGCAAAGTTATCCCAGAGAGTGCCACTGAGTTTCCAGGATGGCTCTTAGAATGTTACTACTGAGAGAAAATTGAAGCCACTGTGCAAATTAACAAAATCGTTGCTGTCTGATGAGGGTTTTCTGCCTGCTAGTCAAGATCTGTGCTCCACGTAATCTGAAGGTGTGTCTTTGTTAATTGAGCTGGTGAGAGCTCTCGGAGGCTCTGCGTTTGTAAATGGTTCACTCCTTTTCCACGTGGTCAACCGTCTCGATCATTTGCTGAAATTCAGCTGGCGACTTGGGCCATGAGCCCTCTGGAGCCATTTTTACCAAATTAGTCATTTCGGATACATGCTGAAGGACTTCTGGAATTTAATGTAGGTGTCTTACTGGAAGTCCCTTCAAATGGGATTGTAAAATAAAATTAGAGCCTTCCTTGTTTCCCCAAGTTAACATTTTAGTCCATCCATTTTCTATGCCATGCATGAGAGCCAAGATCCCCACACTTTCATGGTAAAGAATTATCCAAGGAGTTTGTTTTCCATAAAGCAGACTTCCAAACCCACATGCAGAGGTTCTGTTTCCGTGCAGCTGACGTGGGGCCTGGGAATCTGCATTCAGTGGACTTCTCCGTCCCACAGACATTTCCTGAAGACAGCCTGTGACTCTGTTCTAAAGATGTGTGTAACGTAGGGGAGCCCTTGACTGCCGTCTTGCTGGTGAAGTAGAGCCATCACGATCCAGTGATTTCAGAAAGTGCTGAGGTTGGATGTTTGTCTTAGTCTGCCTCCTGTTGCGGTAACAGATTATCAGAGGTGGGGGGATCTGTAATGTAACAGAATATCAGAGGTGGGGGATCTGTAATGTAACAGAATATCAGAGGTGGGGGGATCTGTAATGTAACAGAATATCAGAGGTGGGGGGATCTGTCATGTAACAGAATATCAGAGGTGGGGGATCTGTATAGGAAACAGGTTTCTTTTGGTTCATGGCTCTGGAGACTGCGAAGTGCAAGAGCACAAGGCTGGCACCTGCTATAGTTCTGCCCTCAGGAAGGCAGAGGACAGTGTCCCGTGCTAGGCGACAAAGCACGAGGGACAGCCTCGCTTCCTAACCACCGCCGTAGCAGTCGCTAGTCCAGTCCAGCAAGAGCTCACTCCACGGCCAGGAAGTGGTGAATCCCTTTCAGTGACCTGATCACCTCTCAAGGCCTTCGCTCTCAGGACCACCACAGTGGCGATCAACTTTCAGCATGATTTCACAAAGGACAAACCGTATTCAGAGCCTGGCAATGCTATAGGATGCATAAGAGAGAAATACAGAAAAACGTGACTGCATGTGGCTACTCGGAGTGTGTGAGATCTCTAGTCGAGCAGATGGCGCAGAGACCTTCTGACATAACCTTGTTGGGAAAGGGTGTTTTAAAAATAGAAAGGTATATCCTAGACTTGATGACAGTATGTAATGAAAAGTCAGAAGCATTGGTTGTATTATTGATATATGTATCAATCTGAATGCATTGTTCTGTGGTTAATGCACTATCGCAACCCTGTGGGTATTGAGGAAGTAAGTTGCTGTCCCTAGAGGCTCACAGTGACTGAGGTGCTTGCTTTTAGACTACTGACTTCACATCTTAAGTGGCAAATTAATTTCATTTTTATACAATTAGCTGCCTTTAAAAGCAGGCATAAAAATTCTCTAGAAAACTTACAAGATGAATAGTGACTTGGATACTCCATTTAGAAGGAGTCTTCCTGGTTATAGGGAAGTCAGTAGCCCAATTCATAGCCTCATTTGTGCTGCTATTCTCCCTGGGTGTGTCTGGAAACTTTCTCTCTGGTATACTTGTTAGTGTTAAAAGTTCATGTTTTAAAAGCTTTTTGTGGTAGTTTTGCAAAATAGAATTTGCAAGAATTTTCTGGTCTTAAATAGCATGTGTGTAATATTGCACCTTATCCTCAACTGATAGTTAAATATCTATAAAGACTTCAATAAAACAAAACTGAATAATACTAACCACTAGTAGAAATTAGTAACAGTACATTTGGTAGTTATTATATATATAAGTATCTTATTTGAATAAGGCCTTACTTAAGATATTTATAGTCCAAGACCAATGCAATGAGTCTCAGCTGTGGTCTTTCTGTTCACACGAAAGTAGGAAGTGTCTCTGTCCCGCTGTTTTAGTTTGCTCTAGAAAGAAAAAGCTACTCTTTGAGGAAACTATAATTTTATTTTCTTGTACCATTACTAGCTCCAACTGTCCAGGTAGAAAAATAAGACAGAAAATGGACAATATAATCTGGTCCCAGGTAGGAAATTGCAACCTAGGGTGTGTGTAACCCAGGATATGTGTTTCTACACATGAAAAGAAACGCTGCTGGGAGAGGCAATGAGGGAGTGTAGACACAAAAGAGCAGAGTGGAGCTCTCTACAGCTCCCAGAGCTTTGTGAGAGTGAGGCGAGAAGCCGTGCGCTCAGCTGGAATACAAGTGGCACGTGCAGCCAGGAGCATGCAGGCTGCGGGGAGACCCTGAGTCTGGAGGGTGCCACCCGTTTACAGCGAATAAACGGAAAAACCACACAAGTGAAGAGGGGAAATAAAGCATAAGATCTAAGAAAGAATCCTGTGGAACAAAGGGTCCCAGGGGGACAAGGAGCAAGGGTGGGCAGGGGAGACTTGAAGACGTGCATGCTTTGAAAGTGACTTATTCTAGAGCCCGGAAAGGAAGTGGCATCGCCAGTGTCTTTCTGAAAGACTATATTAATGTCTTTATTAGAAATGTGCGTTTGTAAGGCAAGAACCAGCGACGATGAAAGGATGGTAGCGAGTGTGATGGGAGAAGCAAGGGCAGCACCATGGGCAGTGGGCGAAATCACTGCCTTCCACGCCAGGTGCCCATCCTGCAGGGCCAGTTGGAGTCCTGGCTGCTCCGCTTCAGATCCACTCCGTGCCAGTGTGCCTGGGGAAGCAATGGATGATGGCCCAAATATGTGGGCCCTTACACCCATATGGGAGATGGGGATGGAGTTCCGGGACCTGCCTTCAGTCTGGCCCAGACCTGGCTGTTGTGGCCATTTGGGGAGTGAAGTAACTGGTGAAAGATCTCTTTCTCTCTCGGTCTCTCCCTCCCTCTGTTCTTCTGCCTTTCCAATAAATAGATGAATAAATCTTTAAAAGCAAAAAGAAAGGATATGGAGTTTAAAACACAGCCTTCTGGTGCAAGTCTGAATGAGAGGCACTAAAAAGCAGAATTTATACTGCATCAACATAAAACCAGAAATGTGGCTCCTAAACTTGAGAAGTCCTTCAGAATCCCAGGGTAAAGAGTGAACAGCTGAATACTATGACTTTCTTACAAGTGCTGATTAAAAGCAGAAGATGGAACTATAAGATTTATAGATGTTTAAGAAATGAAGAGACCTAAAGTAAACACATGGTCAAAGATATACTGGAAGGAAACTGCCCTAGAGAGAAAAGGAGGAACAAACTGCCCTGATTTAGAAAAATCCAACAAAGTCAGGGAAGGAGAAAGGACGCATCCTGGCTGAAATTTCAGACGACTCCTCTGAGGGGAAACGACAAAAGCAAAACAAAAATCCCACAACTTGCCAGCCAAACTGGTTGTAAACAGGGATTAGAATCAGACTGGTGCCAGGCTTCTCAGATGTGCTGAAGTTTGGAAGATAATTGCAACAGATATTTGCTGTATTTTGGCTTTTGAAATCCATTCACTTCCCCGATTTGGAGTGTGTATGAGGGGCTTGTCCCTTCTCTTAGAGGGAAGCAGAGAACAGCGTCGGATAATTCCCCGGCAGGTCCCAGCCCTACACCCAGCTTCTCCTAGGGACTCTGGCCCTTGCTCTCAGCAGCACCGTGGGGTTCAGAGTGCAGCGGGAGCAGGTGTCCCATCGCCCAGCCTTCAGTCATTGCAGCAGGCTGGCTTTGCTCTCCTCTCTGACATCCTTCTGCTTCTCACAAAATAGGTTTCCAGTGAATTCCTTTTGTGCCTGCCTTCACCAATACTGGTTTCTCTTGTTTGTGAGAACTCTTAACTGGTACAGCAGAGGGAAACGTGTGCAGTTTAAAAAAAGAAGGTCCTGATCCAAGAATTTAAAGTCTAGTTAAATTGTATCTCTTATGAAATGCTAGCAAAAGGAAATTTCTCAGCTGGCTGTCTGTCAAGGATTCAGGCAACATAGCAAATATATGGTGATCTTCAAATGGTTTATTGCAAATGCAAGGTAACGTCAGAAACAGTTTTAAAAAAAGAAATCAAAATTGGAGAGGCTGCGGTAAGAAGGACTGGTGATTCTCCCAGCGACTGTCATCGGGCGCATTAGCAGCTCATAGAAAAGCCTGCAGGAGCAGGGCCGACCTCAGATCTCAGAACCCAGGCTGTTTGAATGAGCCACGCTCAGGAGCCGGGAGCCAGGGAATGGGCTTATCATCCTTAAGAGAATTCCTCAGTGCAGACAGTGGAACAGTTAGACACAGGAAACTCCTCAGAAAGGGATTCCCTAAAACACATTTACCACACACAGCGATCCAGCTTCCTGCACCAACAGAAGCCACAGAGAAGAAAAAGCAGAAAAAAAAACCAAAAAACAACTAAATCGATTTATGTAAAAATGTGATTGAGGGCAATGGAATTATGTGACTTTTACTTTTTTTTATATACTGAACAAAGCTACTTAATATAGGGGTGAATTGTTTTAAAACTTTCAGTAAATAGTCTAAGAGTCGTTACATGCACACATTAATCTTGTTGGAGGCGTGAATTTTGTATGGATAATGTTTTCTTTGTCTAAATATCCTGTGAATGTGCTCTATCACTTTTATATTTAAAATAAGAAAATAGAAGATAGCCTAACAATAAGAAATAATAAACAAGTAAATTCACAAGGAAGGCCTCTTAAAGTAGAAAGCGACAGTACTTAGGATAAAAACAGTTCTTAGGTAAAGGTGTCAGTTTATCGGAAAACTTACTCAACCTGAGTTACGTAATGGAAGTGTGGAGTGAGGCTTCAGTGACATATGCCCTGAAATACTGAAAAGCTTAGTTCTGGGGCCTGGCACTGTGACGTAGCAGGTTAACCTCCACCTTCAGTGCTGGCGTCCCATAGGGGTGTCATTAGTGTCGTTAGTGTCCCGGCTGCTCCTCTTCCAATCCAGCTCTCTGCTTATGGCCCGAGAAAGGAGTAGAGGATGACCCACGTGTTTGGGGCTTGGGCCTCTACACCCACGTGGAGACCTGGAAGAAGCTCCTGGCTTTGATCAGCCCAATGCTGGCCATTGCGGTCATTTAGGGAGTGAACCAGCAGATGGAAGACCTCTCTCCCTCTCTCCCCTTCTCCCTCTCTCCCTCTCTCTCTCTCCCCATCTCTCCCCACCCTTATCTCTGTCTGTAACTCTGCCTCTCAAATAAAATCTTTAAAAAAAAAAAGCCTCGTTCTAAGAAGTTTGCCCTGAAGAAGAGAAGCCTACGTAAAATTTATTTGTAGCAAACAGTAGTTCAGTTAGATACAGAGGTATCAGTTTCATCACTGCCAGCTGAGTGCAAGAGTTCCTTTCAAGTATAGAAAACTGAGAAATGATGCCAGCACATACCATAGACTTACTGTTTAAAGTAATTTGACTTATTTAAATAAATCTATGTTAAGGAAAACTACCACCTGATATAAAATAATACATTTAAGAGTATCCATGATGTCAGTTCTTATTAACTTTAGCTCTCATATCTGCATGTAGTATTGACTTTGCTTGTCATGTTACATTCACTCTTTTTTTTTTTTTTTTTTTTTTTTATAACGCTTTTATTTAAAGAATACAAATTTCCAAAACACAGTTCATAGATTACAATGGCTTCCCCCCCACAACCTCCCTCCCACCCGCAACCCTCCCCTTTCCCACACCCTCTCCCCCTGCATTTACATCAAGATTCATTTTCAATTCTCTTTATATACAGAAGATCAATTTACTATATATTAAGTAAAGATTTCAACAGTTTGCCCTCACATAGCAACACAAAGTGAAAAATACTGTGGAGTACTAATTATAGTATTAATTCACAATGTATAGCACATTAAGAACAGAAATCCTACATGATATTTTTTTAAATTGATTAATTTTCTATGCAATTTCCAATTTAACACCAAGTTTTTTTTTCATTTTTAATTATCTTTATATACAGAAGATTGATTCAGTATGTACTAAGTAAAGATTTCATCAGTTTGCACCCACACAGAAACACA
>CM027403.1:83542629-83598578 GCA_015711505.1 Sylvilagus bachmani | reverse complement strand
AAATGAGGCTCTGTGGGGTGTAGGCTGATAGGGCGCAGAGAAGTCAGAGCAGGACCAGGCAGGCGTTTGGCCTGGTGGTAGGATGCCTGCGTGTGTCTCCTGTATTGGAGTACCTGGATTCTCTACCCTCATCTGCCTCCTGACTCCAGCTTTCTGCTGGTGGACTCTGCCAGGCAGTGGTGATGGCTCAAGTGATTGGGTCCTTGCCACCCACATTGGAGACCTGGAGTGAGTTCCCAGATCCAGGCTTTAGCCTGGCGCAGTCCTGGCTGTGGCGAGCATGTATGGAGGAAAACGGTGGGTGGGAGCTCTTTGTCTCTTTCTCCCTGTACGTCTCTGCCTTTGAAATAAATTGCTTTTAAAACAAAAAGGGATCAGAGTGGCACTAAGGAAGCTGGAGGAGGGAATGGGGAGTCGAGGAGGGAGTAACAGCTAGACTCAGGAGACCTGAGCTCTGGAGTGGATCCCGAGACCACTTGTCTTCTAACTGCATTGTGGATGCTTCTCTGATAAGATAACCAAGGGACAAGTGGGTTTGGCAGCATCATAAGTTAACTGCCAGATTTTTAAGCCTTTCCTTCAGGACGTACTACGTAGCCCCACTTTCACAGGCTTTGGATCCTATGACTCTTGCATATTTGTGTGAAATTATCCCTTGAGTACTACAATCAACATTTGCTAATCGAAAGATGTTGTTAGAGTTGGTCTGGATCAGGAGATAATACACACATCTGTTCAGCTTCAGGAGTCTCCCAATATGCCGTGAGCAAAATGGCAGTCATGACTTAGCACGTGAGAATGGGGATCTAAACTCTGGTCTTCCTTTCCTATTTGGAAATGTTGTGGTTTGGGGAAATTGCTTAAAAAGGGAGTTAGAAAAGAAAAAGCTGTGCAATAATCAGTGGTAGTCGGCCGGCGCCGTGGCTCAACAGGCTAATCCTCCACCTTGCGGCGCCGGCACACTGGGTTCTAGTCCCGGTTGGGGCCCCAGATTCTGTCCCGGTTGCCCCTCTTCCAGGGCAGCCGTCTGCTGTGGCCCAGGAGTGCAGTGGAGGATGGCCCAGGTGCTTGGACCCTGCACCCCATGGGAGACCAGGAAAAAGCACCTAGCACCTGGCTCCTGCCATCGGATAAGCGCGGTGCGCTGGCCGCAGCGCGCCGACCGCGGCAGCCATTGGAGGGTGAACCAACGGCAAAGGAAGACCTTTCTCTCTGTCTCTCTCTCTCACTGTCCACTCTGCCTGTCAAAAAAAAAAAAAAATTAAAAAAAAAATCAGTGGTAGTCATCATTAGTGGAAGACTTTCTAAGTGAGAGAGAGCAAAACTTTAAAAATTCCCCCCATCCTTATTAATCATATGGTTTATCTTAACCTGTTTTGGTTTATCACTAAACAAACTCCTGAATTCATAATTTTTTTTAGTTAATAAAGGGGAAAATTGCACTAGAAGGAAATAGTGTTGGCCTATAAATAACCTTAAGAGTTAGTTAAAATAGACATGAAGGCAGCAAATGTTCTCTGTATACATTTGTATAAGATACATTGGGAAAATAAACTTCATTGATCTTTAAAGAAAAGGGATTTTGGTACACACTTGCCAGTATGGCTCTTCCATTACAATGAAATATATCCTTCATTTATCACCTTATATCTCTGAAACTATTACCCTTTCTATTGAATTTCCTGACCACAGTGGTGTATGAGTGTGGAATTTTTGAGTAAATCTAGCATACAATTAAGATGGAATTTTGTTTGTGTGTTTTGTTGCCAATGCACCACCTGCTGGTAAGTCCCTGAAGTGGTGAACTGTGAGGTTTAAGAGATGGTGGCTATAGACTTTCTACAACAGTGAAAATGTTCCGCACGTCCCATGTGGCAGTCACTAGCCACACACGACCATTGGGCACTTGAATTCCAGCCAACCCACCTAAGGGACTTCTTTTGAAACTTGATTTAGCTCTGGATAACTTAAATAGGATTTAAATAGACATTGGGTTAGACACGTGGTTACTGTGCTGCGCGGTAGTCTTGTCTGGAGAAAGGAGAGAGGCAGAAATGGCAGAAGCAGAGGTTTCCGGAGGCCCAGAGCTACTGCCTTGTTCGTCAGCCACACCTCCCGAGCCTTGTGCTCCAGGAGCACCTCTGGAGAGGTGCCGGGTCTTCTGTTCCCTCCGCAGAGACACAAGAGCTGCCTTTGCTTCCAGAGCCTTGGACGTCTGTGGCCCTGGCTGCCTTCCCCAGGCACTCGACGTCTGGCTCTGTTGGTGCTTGTTTTGGTTTGGTTTGGTTTACTTGTTTGATTGGTTTGTTTTTAGTTTTCATGCTTTATTGTTTGGAAGGAATCCCCTGGCCACTCATGAGGAACTCTGTAGCCAACATGGGAAAACTTAAAAATGTTAACATCTATTCACATTGCCATTTCTAGGAGTTAATGGTCAAGGAAAAGCATGAACACGTTTGTCCAGGTAAGTCATTCTTAGCTTTTGTCAAGCCTCATGGTGCAAGTTTTGTGTGTAAACATTAGAACCAGAGCTAGAGGGAGTTACCTCCCTAATCAGAAATGGAAGCAGTGCTTTGGAGAACAGTGTCTGTGTTCTAAATAGATGACCGGAATGAGTAGTTACACACCTCTTAGGGTGAGATACAGCCACTAATCAGTCAGGAAGCTCAGTGATCGTAGGTAACCTTTTGAAGTTAGCTTTTTCTCAGGAAGTATACATGTTTAGGAGAAGGCTCAGAAATTCCATAGAATACATTTTGCAGGAAGACCAGTTGAACAGAAATTAGTTTGAGCAATTGAACTTTGAATGCTACTCCAGCTTCTCTTGCAGCATTTCTTAGTGTAAGATCTTTAATGTTTTCAGGAAATACATTATCCACAATGAAAAATGTATTTGGAAATATGACAGCTCCTATTACGTTTTCAGAAATAAAAATTGGGTGGTTTGATTTGGTTGAATATATGTTTAACTGTGATCGCTTGGATCACTAACCTTATCTTTTTTGTTTCCATGTTTCTTTCGTTAAATTTATTTATTTGAAAGATCAAGGAGAGAGAGAGAGAGAGAGAGAGAGGGAGAGGGAGAGGGGGAGAGAGAGAGAGAGAGAGACAGACAGACAGACAGACATAGGCAGAAACAGAAAGAGATCTTCCATCAGCTAGTTCACTCCCCGAGTTCCTGCAGTGGCCAGAGCTGGGCCAGGCCAAAGTCGGGAGCCTAGCGCATCATCCAGGTCTCCCACAGGTGCAGGAGCCCAAGGACTGCTGCTTTCCAAGGAGCATCAGTGGGGAGCAAGATGGGAATGGAACAGCCTCGATTCAAATGGGTCCACATGTGGTATGCCAGCATCGCAGGCCAATCTGCTGAGCCACAATGCTGGCCCCTCTTATTTCCATGTTAAATACAGAGGGTTGGCTGGCGCCGCGGCTCACTAGGCTAATCCTCTGCCTGCGGCACTAGCACCCCAGGTTCTAGTCCCAGTTGGGGCGCTGGTTCTGTCCCGGTTGCTCCTCTTCCAGGCCAGCTCTCTGCTGTGGCCCAGGAGTACAGTGGAGGATGGCCCAAGTGCTTGGGCCCTGCACCCCATGGGAGACCAGGAGAAGCACCTGGCTCCTGGCGTCAAATCAGCAAAGCACGCTGGCTGCAACACGCTGGCCGTAGTGGCTACTTGGGAGGTGAACCAACGGCAAAAGGAAGACCTTTCTGTCTCTCTCTCTCTCACTGTCTAACTCTGCCTGTCAATAAATAAATTAAAAATTAAAAAAAAAATACAGAGGGTTTATTGGAATCGGATCAAGTCTTAGATTTCATCAGGGAAGCACTTTCTTTCCCAGTCGTAGCACAGGGCCAGCACATCACTGCCTCCATTTTATAACAAAGTCCGGGAATTATCTTTTGAAAAATGTATAGAGTTGTTTGTTTTGAACTACTATTTTAATCGGCTTACCCAGTTTTAGAAAGCACACCATGTTGAATGAGTTCTGCAAACTTTTATAAAACAGAGCAAAGCAGTGTGTCACTTTTAGGAAGACCGGCTGGCTGCTAAATTTTCAGATGCTAGGACTGTCATTTCTAAGTAAGAGAGTAAGTGGAGAGGGCTGCTTCTAGACTTGATAGGAGTTAAAGGTTTTGTTCAGAACAGATGTTCTCCCATTGATCTGCAACAGAAGGAACTGTTGATTCTGCTAGCTGCTGCCTTCCTCGGGGGTTTCGAAGGCCCAGGGTTTGCACAGGAGTCCCGCTGTGACCACACGCAGCAGCTTGGAAGGCAAAGGGCCAGGACGAGCCACCCTTTCTTCCTAGAGCTGCTACTGTGTGATGTTTCAGGCGCTGGTCTGTTTTCTGTGGGCTCAGGAAAGGGAGGATATCTTTCATTCATCGTTCCTTGTCACCAGAGGGGTATTGCACTAAAAAAAGGAAATGTGTCTTGAGATGTTTTGTGAAATCGGTTTCTAACGACCACACTCATGTCACTAAGTGGGAAATTCATAGTATCATAACCATGTGCTTATCAGACAGTTGTAGCTGTCCCTTAATAGGTACCACGTGTCATAGGTATTAGGTTTTTCTCACTAGTAAAACATGGAAAAAATAATAGTTTTTATTGAAGTTTATAACAAACTTTAATGATCATTTAACATCTGAGATTTTAGAATTTCACAAGATACACTAAGAATCAGCTGAAATGGGGTGTGTAACTTATGCAGCTGTGAGAGTTGTGCTCAGGTTCCATTTGTGGATGTCTAAGTAGTGCATATACATGGATGTATTTTAAATACTTTAGTACTCTTTTCATTCTTTGTCATACTTTACCATATAATAGAATGTTTTTTAAAAGGTTTATTTATTTATTTGAAAGTCAGAGTTGCACAGAGAGAGGAGAGACAGAGAGGTCTTCTATCCACTGGTTCACTCCCCAATTGGCTGTAATGGCTAGAGCTGCACTGATCCAAAGCCAGGAGCTTCTTCTGGGTCTCCCTTGTGGGTGCAGGGGCCCAAGGACTTGAGCCATCTTTTACTGCTTTCCCAGGCCACAGCAGAGAGCTGGATTGGAAATGGAGCAACTGGCTCTCAAACCAGCGGCCATATGGGATGCCGGTGCCCCAGGCCAGGGTGTTAACCCGCTGCACCCAGCACTGGCCCCATAATAGATTGTTAGTAGCAAAAAGTATATGTGTGTGTGCCAGGCCCTGTTCTAAGTGTTTCATGTATGTTAATTTAATCTACAACAATCCTGTGCAGTCCAGATACTGTTATGTCTCCATTGAGGCACCGTGTGAGTTTGAATCCCAGCTCCACCTTGGAGTGACTTTGGGCATACTAACCATTTAGAGCTTTAGTTTCTTTATCTTTAAAATGGCAGTAACATCTACTTCATGATTATTCTGGAAAAGAGTTAGAGAGCTGGATAATGGACACTCAGTCAATTTATCCCACCTTCCTATTTCAGTGAACTGGCTGCTAAGACATTTTGGCTGTTACTTTGCATAACATACTTTTATAAACCTGTTCCTTGAGGGCATACATTGTTTGAAACATAGTACATACTCAATAAATGTTTGTGGAGTGAAAAAATGAAAGCACACAGAAGCTTGTCCAAGAACTCTAAATGGACCAATGATGAAAAACATTATAAGCCGTTGCTTGAGTTAAAAGTGTTAGCATCTTTTGATCAGTTTGTTGATGAGAATCCCCCACCTAAGAGCAGCAGGTCGCTCCCAGCCGACAGGAGCCATGTCTCTGAGTATGAGCACAGCTTTGGCAATCTCTGAGAGTTGGATGAGGTTTTCCCTGCCTGGTCTTGTAGATAAAATGCTGGCAGTGTTCATGCTGCTTTCAGTTTTACCTACGGTATCCCTAATAGTCGATTAAGACCAAAGTCCTAGAGTGCTTACTCTGTATTCTTCACGTATGTCTGTATAGTTCTTTAAGTCATTGGCAGGAAGTCATAAAGCTCATGTGGTTACTCTCACCGTTCTCGCAGAAGGAACTAAAGCCACCTTGCCTTAGGGTGCCATGGTCCTGTTGCTTTGGCTAATGAAAGGCAACGTGTTACTGGGGATGGTGGTGGTGGTTGTGAAATGAGATTGAAAACCTCAAGTAAAGATCGGTTACTTCTCTTCCAGCCCTAAAATTAGTCGTTAGCACTGTTTTATTCCCTTATGAAAATGAGGCTTAACTTTGTAAATCAGATGTAATTTGTTTTTTTCATGTTCAGGGCAAATGATGTCATGTCATTGACAGCCTTGGACTGTGGCTCCTCAGTTGCATGTTCTTGCTCCATTAAAACAAAAGGAGCTTTTACCAGGAATTGCAAACAGTTGAGGTCTGTTACCTTTTTGTTTGACTTAATTAAGTAAAGCTCAGTTCATTTGGACCATCTTCATTCAGCTGGTTCTTGGCAGAAATTCAGTTTTGTTTCTCTCTGTTCATGACCTTTCTGATTTTTCTTAGCAGCAGCAGGAATATTCTGTCCCGGGCAGTGGTAGATCCTCGCCCTCTGTGGGATAACGTCACCCGTCTGTGTGTTCATTTGGCTGGCTTCACGACCCCGGGTGGCGCCCTGTGTGCAGGCAGTGCTCAGTTCCCTCTTAGCTCTCCACATCCTGGGTTGGGTAACTGACATGGCTTTTCACTTTGATATCTGAACCGGAGCCTACCAGTGGGATTCCTGCTGGGCTGGATGCCAGGCCAGTTCTGGCAGACTCTGTTGTAAAGCACCAAGTTTAAACAGAACTCCTGGGAGCTGCCTGAATTTTTGAAGCAATGCCATGCCGACATGAGTGAGGCACGTGAAGCATTCGTGTTAGGAAGGTGGGACTGTGTAAATGTGGGTATTCAACAGATTCCACAGGAGAAGAACTGTTCACCAGTTCCCCTTCCTCCTCTGAAGATCGTCCGCGACACCCCAGCAGCATGTGCAGTCCTTCGGCTTTCCCTGCTTGATGGACTCCAGATGGAGTCACATGAGAACTTACTGGGCTCGGCCAGTCTGCCCTTGACCTCATACGTTTCATTTCTCTAGCCCTGTGTTCACGGAGAATTCCTGAAATAATGAGGCTATCACCCAAGTCCACAGGCCAGAAAACCCTTCAAATGTTCCCTTCAAAGACTGGATCTTAATTTGAAAAACACAATGTAAACAGGAAAAGGAGAGGGGGCGACTTGCGCTGCTAGCAATTAGGCACTAATTAGGCTCCCCTAGTGGCATGGTTTCTGCCATCCAGCCCTTCCGGTTCCTGTTTATGTTTGTCAGGGTCAGGGATTCCTCAGAGTGGCGTCTCTTGCTGTAACCAAGCCACAGCGTGCAGACCACCTTCAAGGTATATCATGAATATGTCAAGACCCCGTGGATTTTCAGTTTCATTGATAATAAAAGCCCAATTAAATGACACTCAGTGTGGCTGTCATGCTCATGGTGTATCCCTACAAGTCAGCGCTGTGCCTGGCACATCATAGATGTACAAAGAACAGATGTTGAGAGAATGTATTTATTTCTGTTTCTGTTCATGGAATCTGTCTTTTTCAAACACTGGAAATGAATTTATTTTCATTTATTGAGTGGAGGGTATTTATATTAAAAGGATTATTTCATTTTTCTTTGAAGATATCTTTGAGGATTAATTCTTACTATGGGTTCCTAGATGGAAAACATGCTACTGACTAGATGAAGCAGATCAACATTAGGGTTGTCCCAGAGAATTGTTTTCTTTTTGACAATAAATTCCCGACTTAGTGTTTCATTTTCAAAAAAGTCTTTTTCCTGCCATGCTTGTGGAATGCAGTAGAGAGTTTGAATAGTTGGGATTTCTTGTTAAGTTGAGGTCCTGTGGTTCTATGGGATGGATCAGATGAACTGTGGTGACCTCCTGAGAGGGGCTGGCAGACACTGAGGTCAGCTGAGTCGGGATTGAGGAATGGCCTGCAGTCCATCAGCCGTTCGGAGTGCCTTTTCTATCTAACATGATATGCAGCGGATGTTAAGTGTCGTAGAAAGTAATGGGATACGGATGACTGTGGAAGGCATGGTCTTTGGCCTCAGCAAACCTAATGTAATAAATGAAAAAGGAAGATGAGTGTAATCAAAGCAGGCGGCGGCACCACAGCACGTGGTTGCTGCAAACCTGCATTCGGTGTCTGCAGGGAGTCAGGACTCCGCGGAGAGCTGAGCTGGCCTTCAGTGCGCAGAGAGCGTCTGAGGCCAGCGAGTGGCGAGATGACCTAGGGGCCTCGTGGTAACCAGCGAAGACACAGACACGCGGCATCAGGAGCCGTTGGGGTAACTGTTGAGTTCACGTCTCGTCCTCGTGACCCTTGGCTTCTTGCCTGCTCTGGTAGAGCCACGGCCCTGATGGGGTCATCCATGGAGAAAGGCAGTCAAGGAGTGGTGGTGGCAGAACTGCGAATGTGCTAGCAGAGGGAGCTCCTGACATCCAGCCGACGGGCTCGCGTGACAGCAGGTTTCTTTTTGTCTGCAGAGCAACCCAGAGTCACTGTGATGCCCAGGAATCAGTCTTTCACGGCAGGGTCCGAGGTCTCCATCAGGTGCTCTGTGACGGGGTATCCCAGGCCCAGGACCAGCTGGGCCCTCAACGACACGCTCATCATGGGCTTTCACAGGTACTGGGTTTGTGTCCTCTGCTTTGTTTTCATTGTGTGAGAAAAGTTGAAATTTATGGACCAAACTAGACTGACCCAACCCCTAAAATTCAGGGAAGTTTGACCGAGACCCATGGCTTTAGGGTTTTCTAAGCAAGGTAGGAAATGTCAAAGAAAAAAATATGTGAGTGATGAATTTATAGAGTGAGAGGTTATTAGGGCTTACATAAATTCAGTTGCTAGGACCAGTGCTTTGTACTACTTTGAATTGCAAACATGATACTATAACACTGGGTTTAATCTGAGTGGAAGAACTGGGATAATAAGCTTCCTATGGGGTAAAATAGCCTGTAGTTCTAACAAACTGATGGAAGGCACCGTCCCGGATCTGACAGGCAGAGGGGCAGAGGCACAGGGCACAGCAGTAGCTCGGGTAAGGGGTGCCGTCTCTGTGACCAGTTCCACCTTCACCATTCTCCACCGAGAAGTACGTCATGTTGAATCCTTCCTGTTCAGAGTAGGACAAACGCATGGAACGTAGGCAGCAGGGTCTCAAGCCGCCAGGCTTCCATTCCTGGGTTTGGTGTGAGCAGGTGGAGTAGTTCCCAGACTGCTCACAGCACCACAGTGCACTCCTCAGGTTTCCGTGGGGAATGATTTAGTTGGCTGCTTGAAGCCGGATCACCTGTGTGCAGAGTCCAATAAGATTTACTGTCCCTGGCCTTGGGCACATTATGTAACATTTTTGCCCCTCTGTGAAACAGACTAATGGTGTCTAACTCATAGAGTTTTTAACGAAGATTAAAAACATGCATAAATGCAGAGCACCCACGGTCATGTGGACTGTGTGAGGTATGTGATCTCTGTTGTTACTATCACGTCTCTGCTTATGAAATGGTGACGTCCTTGAGGTCTGCCACCAGCAGCAGGAATAGACCTCTAAAACGTTTGAAGGGGAGCCTGGGTGTCTTGCTTACTTCCGGTTGGTGTTCGTAGGTACAAGATGACCTCTGATGGCACCTTACTCATCAGAAACGCAGTTCCCAAAGACGCAGGGATCTACAGTTGCCTGGCAAGTAATTCGGCTGGAGCGGATAAACAGACTTCCATCCTCAGATACATTGGCAAGTATAATCCGTTTAAAAGGCAATTAAAATAGAATGAAAACCATATCAGCAATGTCAAAGGACCTTCTGAAAAATTAATACAGTGAAGCATAATAGTAAAATTTATTATTTAGTTAACATGTTAATTAAACCAAACGTTGTAATTCATTTAAGTGAAAAGTTCCACAAGTGAATAGCCTCATGAGTTAACTGAAATCAAGGGAACCTCCAGATCAAGGGGGTCCAGACCACGCGCACACGTCTGTCCTGCCACGATTCACCTGTCCTCTGCAGTGTTTCGCTTTCAGTTAGTAAATTCTGCGTCCCTTCCTCTGTATCACAAATCCCACTTTTATGTTCTGCTGATGTTCAGAACTGTATAGAACATGTTCACCTTTCATGGTAGCGTCAACACTGAGCGAAGGTGTGGTTCGTGACAGCTGTTCTTTAGAATATTTCTGCTGGTCTGGTTCTTTCTGAATAAAGGAGGGAGAAGGGATCCCTGTGCTCAGTGTCAGGCTGCCAGTGGTCCACTCGCCACTCTGCTGGTCTTCGTAGATTTCCTGACCAGGCCCTGGAGAGGCAGGCATGTGGAAGAGCCACATAAAGGCAAGAGAATTGTGCTTGGCCGTGTAGGTAAGGGAGGGAGCAAAAGTACCCAAGGATGGAACCTGAGTGCCTGGAAAGAAGTGGTTTCAGTTAAGAAGTGGAGAAGGCATGTGGTGAGTATGCTTAGAAAGGAAGGTGGGCTCAGGCTTGGGGATAACTGAGTTAAAACCGTTCACAGGCACCGCAGAGGAAACACTCAACAAAGTGAAGAGGCAGCCGACAGAATGGGAGAACATATTTGCAAACCATGCAACTTACAAAGGATTAATACCCAGAATCTATAAAGAGTTCAGGAAACTCAACAACAACAAAACACACAATCCAGTGAAGGACTGGACAAAGGACATGAACAGCCATTTTTGTCAAAGGGTGAAATTCAGATGGCCAACAGACACATGAAAAAATGCTCAGGATCATTAGCCATCAGGGAAATACAAATAAAAACCGCAGTGAGGTTTAGCCTTACCCCAGAGAGAATGACTCTCACCCAAAAATCAAACAACAATAAATGCTGGAGAGGAAGTTGGGGGAAAAAGTACCCTAATGCACTGTTGGATACACTGGAAACTAGTACAGCCACTGTGGAAGACAGTGTGGAGATTCCACAGAAATCTGAAAATGGATCTAGTATATGACCCTGCTGTCCCACTCCTGGGAATTTTCCCAAAGGAAATGAAATCAGCATATGAAAGAGTTATCGGTACCCTATGTTCATTGTAGTTCAGTTCACAATAGCTGAGATATGGAATCAACCCAGATCTCTACCAGTGGTGAGTGGATAAAGAAAATGTGGTATATATACATGATGGGATACTACTGAACCATAAAAAAGAATGAAATCCTGTTTTGCAATAAAGTGAATACAACTGGAAACCATTATGCTTAGTGAAATAAGCCAGTCCCAAAAAGACAAGTATCAGATGTTTTCCCTGATTTGTGGCCGCTAATAGAGTACAAAATCGTGTGATGAGGATGAGTGGGGGAAAAACTTGGCGGAATCTGCACATCTATCTGCACATCTATCACATCTGTGCGCATGTGTGATAAAGGGGTGCCTGTGTTTATAAACACCGACATAGCCACAGCACCCAAACGCTGACCCCGTTCTTTAACTGTTTGGTGACCATCCACAGGCCCCTGTGGTTGGTGCTACGTGCTGACTCTGTGTGTTTGTTTTCAGAAGCCCCAAAGTTGCTTGTGGTTCAGAGTGAGGTTTTGGTCGCTCTAGGGGATACCACAGTCATGGAATGCAAAACGTCTGGCGTCCCTCCGCCACAGGTGACATGGTTCAAAGGTAGGTTTCCCAAGTATGTCTGCGTCTGGTTCACTTAGGTTTGTGTTTAGGAAAGATTTGTTTGGTGAGTGATTTAGCAGCCCCATAAAATGTGTTTATGATCTCACTAGAGAGGCTAGTTCAAGATCTTGCTCTCTGTACTTCAGGACTTGACATCTGGTGTGGATTACAGGGCCATGACAATCAAAGCAGGGGAGGACTGCCCCCGCTAATCCAGCTGAACATTCTCTCTGTTAGTGTAGGATTGTTTCCTGTAGAAAATTGTCCCAGAATACACAGTGGCCATTAAAATAGCTTCACTGATTTTAGTTCCCTTTTCTTGAGGATGATGGTTCTCGCTACTAAAATGGTCTGTGGATTCTCAGCTGTGCTTTCTGTAAATGCTGCAGTAACGAGACCGAAGCTCACAGTAATTGACAGACAGACGCTGTTTCGTGGCCAGCTTCATCTTGCACGGCTAGATGCTGGTATCGAGACTAGAAGCCATCTGTCTGTATTTGTGAAATGAAGCTGCTGCCTCTGTGACCCCACAGTAAAGTGACAGTCTCTGCCTCTTGGCCTCAGGGATGCTGGTACAGGCTATAAAACCCCCGCTTCTGCGTCTGGCTTGCTCCCTTCAAAGTAAAGAAAAAGAAACAGCCCTGCAGACACCTCAGAGGGAGGTTGCTAGGACTGCTCAGAAGCTGTTTGCAAAATGCTTCGTAATCTTCAGATGGAAAATGCTGAAAAGTGCAAAGCACTGTTGTGTGATTCTGTTTGTTAAATCATAGACGTTCCCATAGCAACAGGCTGATGGCATAATCAGAAAGTTGTGAATTCACCTCTGGTTCAGGCTCCTAGGGAACAGGAGGTGGGTGACAAAGGGCTTTATGTACAACATACTTTTACATGATACAGAAGGGAAGCTAGGAAATGAAGCCATTATCATGGTTTTCCATGTTTAAGGTTTTTGGTCCTTGATAAGCTAGTATTTCTGGATTTGCTCCATGAGAGGCTTATTTCAGTTAACATAAAACAATTTTACTTAAGATATTTAAATATTTGAATTGCCAGTGAAACATATCAAATTCACATTAGAATTAAATAGCCAGAAAATATGTGTTATGGAGACAGTAATTTGTAAGGGTCATTCAGTAGTTTATGATGCAAATTCAAGTCCATAAAAGTAATGGATTGTGCTGATTTCTCTGCCTATATTGTAGCAGAGTCGCATAGGAAGTCTTTTATTCTCCCCTGTCTGGGCTTCTCCCCTGAGAAAGTCTTCACGCCCATCTCGATCCCACAGACAACGTGCAGCCAGCACGTGGAGGATTCTAGAATTACCAGCTCTTAGTTTCTTCTCGCTCATCAGCATCCCATTTCAGTGGGTCCTTTTGGTGATATCCCACTCTCCTGCGCACGTATGAACCACCTGAGGTGGAGTGTATGCATGGATATGATGGGCCACATCGGAAGATGGCCCTAACATCGTCACCAGGCACAGCTGCCTGGAACCCAGTCTCAGGCCACCTTACCTTCCCAGCCAGGTGCGGGCAGCTGAGACAGGACCCCAGGAGGGTTAGGAAAATCCTACCTTGTGGGCACCATGGGGTGAGGAAGAAAAGTTCCCGCGTCCAGCGTAAGGATAACAACCTCTCCATACTTTTCTCAAGCAGTTTTGATTGAATGGAGTAAGTGTTTAAAACAACATAGATAATAAACTCTGTTCCATCAAGACCATCAGAGAAAAGGAATTTCTAAGTACAAGCGCTCTCCAGAACGTGAGAGGTTTGATTTCTAGAAATGAGCAACGTGACGTGGCTTCCAGGGAGATCAGGGACATTATTGAAGCTTGAGGAAAAGGATATTTGTGGTAAAACATGAAGCGACGAGATTTCCTTATTGAGATTGGTGGTGCCTGAGATGCCATTTGGGACCTCGGGGTGCTCCCCACGGCTCTTCCAGGGACTCTGTGAGCTCAGGACTGTTTTCCTAACAACACTGACATGCCGTGTGCTCTTTCCCCTCCCATTGTGTCCGAGTGAGATCGAGAGAGGGAATTCACAAGCCAGTGTGAGTGCTCGGCTGTCTTCTGTCACACGGCACAAGTCAGTGCCACTCTGTCACTGCATTTCTCTTGTTTGGGAAAATTTAGTGCTTTTTCATGAAATATGTTCATTGTTTTAAAATATCATGAGTTTAATATAAATTATGTTAATGTACATGGTTTTAAATTTCTTAATTTGATTTCTGAAATGCTAAATGCAAATAAATGTCTACATAAACAAAAAAATCCCTTGGGCCCACAATAATTTTGAAGACTGTCCTAGAGGAGTACTGAGACGAGTGTTTTGGAAACTGCTTTATTATCAACCACACTGGAATGGCTCGCGTGCTAAGGATAACGATGTGTCAGTCACATCCACGGAGGACAGGAGGCCATTTAAACTGCACAGAAAGGGAGCTTTCCTGCGTGGCCGTGATCTTTAAACCCTACAGCAAGTTAGCATGGAATATCATCAGTTACGCCATGTGTGACGTTGCTGTAATCTTATCTAAAACTAAGTCATCGTTTTTTCAGTTCCATGTGAAAGATCCTGAATTTCTCTGTGGCTTCTCAGTCAATTGGCAGGTGATTTATCAGTAACAATCAAAATAGGAAAGGCTATCAAGATGGGAACAAAATGCAAACTTGATTGGATTAGTATTTGCCAACCTATTTCTTTCCATGATTGCTGCTTTTTTGACACGTTTATGTTGTACAAAAGCTACTGGCAGGAAAGGTCTTTCTTCATCCTGCTCTGTTCTCTGAGATGAGCAGAAGACATATAAGAGAGAAGTAAATCCTGGAAATCTAAATGCATTTTATTCCCAACACCTCATGCTTGGTGAGCAGCGAGGTCACAGTGCACCTCCCGTGCTGAGAGGAGAGTTTGTGCCAACATCATCTGCTTCTGTTTATGAAAATTTCCCAGAGGCACGTGGACTCGCCTTCAGGCGCTTCCCTCCTTCTCGCATGGTATGTAGTAGCAGGCTGACCAGGATGACTGGGGTTTTACATATTGGAAAGATGGAAACTGCTTTGTTTTTGGCATTGACAGCTGATTGCTGATGTAGTATTTTCTGTTGTTTTTAAATTCAGAGCACTTTTGACTTCTCCTCCTCAGAAAATTATATAAACAAAGCCAGAAGTATCTGTGGGTTGCCCTTGGTCTGCTGGTTGCTGACCCTAGAAAATTAACAGCTCCTGGGCGCGCTCCGCCTGGTCTCTGGTCGTTGGCCCCGCGTACACAGCTGGCATATGACGACTGAGGGAGTTCCTTTTCGACCTGGTACCTGGGAGCTCTGTGAGGCCCTAAGAACAGCGGTCCTCAGTTCTGGAAGATTCCAGGATCCTCACGTGTTTGATATTACCGTTCACAAAAGCAAACCCGAGAGACGTGGGAGCTGAGCTGGCACCAAGCCCCCCATTCTGGCATTGCTTGTGCTTTTCTACTGTTGGGGGTGATTTCCCTCTGGGGAAGAGACCTCTGGAGCAGGAGCCCAGGGAGAAGGTGCGCCCCGGAGACAGCCCTGCCGTGCCGAGCATCGTCTGCCCCCAGGGGGACGTGGTCCCCGGGGGAGTGGCGGTGTGGAGGGACCCAGTGTGTCCAGGTAACCTCGGCACGCTGGTCTCTCTTGACCCATCCTGTCCTCTCCCACACATTTATTCCCCACCTGTTCCCTCCAAAATCCGATCACCCCCAATTCAGTAATTTTGATGAACAAAATAGAAATTAGTAGAGGTGTCCTGAGAATTTGTAACGGAACCTCTCTGGCCTCTGTCAGAAGCGTCTTGTTTGTTCTCCCCCCCCCCCCCAAGTCTTCCCTGCTGTCGTCAGCTGGCTGCATCCCTTCCCCACCAGGCATCCTCCGAATTCTCTCAGCAGCTGATACCTCTTCTAAGACACAACTCTGAGGGCCTTCAGAAAACCTGAATCCCGGTCATTAGCTACATCGAGTCTACACTCGTCTCCTGGGCTACCAGAAATGCACTCACTGTTCCAAAGGAAGGAGAAACCGGTCGACTTTGAGCTCTGGTTCCTCCTGACCTGGGGGTCAGTTACTGCTGCCAGCCTCTGCCAGAGATCGCCCTGAATATCCAGCGATAACTAGGAAATGCTTGTACATAATGCAGCTTTTAGATTATCGAAAGTACCCACTTTGTGCCCAGATGCCTGTATTTCATAACTTCACAGTCAACTTTACGCAGCAGTTTTGAAACCAAACCTGCAGCTGAGTAAACTGTGCAGCTGCTTCGGTGCTGACACCCTGCGCTTTGTTTTCACTCAGGGGATCTGGAGTTGAGGCCCTCGACATTCCTCGTCATTGACCCTGCCTTGGGGCTTTTGAAGATTCGAGAAACGCAAGACCTGGATGCCGGCGACTATACATGTGTTGCCGTCAACGATGCTGGAAGAGCCGCTGGCAGGATAACACTGGATGTTGGCTGTAAGCATCAGGCCTGATACACAGATCGGTTTGGAAACTGACCTGCTGTCCTCCCACGTTCGGTAGCTTTGAACCAGTTGGAAGGATTATTTGTCAGAAGGGCAAGATCAGAGTGAGCATTGGAGACATTGGAGACGGTCAGCGTAGTCACGGTAGCGTTATGCCCGGGTGCTTTCTCCTGCCACACTCTCTGCAGGAACCTTTATAGGCTTTTGCACAGTAACTGCGTGTGGCAGCCGTAAGAGGAAACTGTTGCAGTCCTCTCCATCGTACACAGAAGGCAGCCGAGGGTCCCGGCACCTGGTGTGGTCTGCCTTGGGGCTGCAGGCATCGTCCGTGTTCTGTCAGGAACAGCATTGCCGTGTTCCTCTCAGGAAGCGTCCCTTCTGCCACCAGACCCCTGAGTGTTAACACTGGACGCCAGAGCTGAGGCTTCGTCCCTTGGCTGTGATGTCAGATGCTGACGGCAGCAAGGTAACAGATCGTGCTTGATTTGTTGAAAAACTCAGCAGCAGTTACTGTGCATCAGTCGCCTTGTGCAGGACCCAGAATGTGTGTGACGGCTGTACGTGGGTTCTGCAGGAATCCTGGTCCTCCTTGCTCCCTCGCCCGTCTCACGTGCGTTGTTTCCACATAGACTGTTAAGACATGAAACAAAGCAGAGCTTGTTCTGTACGGAGCAGAACCTGGCGACTTAATTTTAAATATTTCTGTCTCTTAAGAATGTAAAAAATGTGGCATTTAATTAAATTGTAGTTTCACTTATATATGATGATTTTCATGCCCAAAGTGATTTTTCTTTTCAAACCAAAGTTAGAAAAATGCATGTTTTTTCTCTTAAAGGGGAACACTTCAGTTCTACTAACTTAAGTCTTTAGATGAAAATTATGGCTGTCTAAACAAGATGTAAACACAATTTTTCCTTCATGGGATCATTGATGATTCGTTGGCCCCAGGCTGTCTGGTGAACATGGTGCATTCTTGGTGATTATGCCCTGGGGGTAGAATCGGCAGAGCTGGAAATGACCACAAAGGCTGCTGTAGAATTCATCTGCAGCGCTGCAAGATGTGTGTGAACCATGACTAAATGCTGGTTATTATAAGAAATACCTTGGAAACGAGATTGGAATCTCTAGGTGGAGGAAATGTCTTACTCTGACAGCAGGGTATAAAACACAGTAAAGCCTGAATGAGTAGGGTACAGAATTCTTATCTTTAAAAAGCATATGTTGGTACTTCAAAAAGGTTGTGGAAAGTTAAATTAAAAGATAAGTTTAGTTTGGTGTAAAAGGCTTTGAAATCCACACATATCGTAGGTCTTGAAAACACGGATGGAAGTTCATATTGTGAAAAAGCGAGGCATGAATTTCAGAATGCATTATACCCAAAGAAATGCCTCTTGTAATTCCACTTCCCACAAACCTTTTCAAGTCCCCTCACCCCTAGTGCCACATTTCAGTCCTGAACCTTCGCCAGTTGTGCGCTCCCTCGAGCCTCCCCAGACATTTGAAATTCACCCAACATTCCTTGAGAGTTTTCTAGCTGTGAGGAGGAGAGAAAACCGCCTCAGTAGTTGTTCCCAGGAGAAAGGTAATGGCACCCTCATGCCTCTGAAAGTTTGTAGGGGATCCAAGAACGTCACGTACACTTCTCTGCTTTCTTGTTGCCTTCTTGGCCGCCTTATGTGCTTCTAGACTTTGCAGGTTCTCTTTCATCCCATGGTGCACGTGGAAGGGTTAGGCCTCTCTTTCATCCCATGGTGCACGTGGAACGGTTAGCCTCTCTTTCATCCCGAGGTGCACATGGAAGGGTTAGGCCTCTCTTTCATCCCATGGTGCACATGGAAGGGTTAGGCCTCTCTTTCATCCTGTGGTGCACATGGAAGGGTTAGGCCTCTCTTTCATCCCGTGGTGCACCATGGAAGGGTTAGGGCTATCTTTCATCCCGTGGTGCACCTTGGCATGGTTAGGGCTGTCTTTCATCCCGTGGTGCACCTTGGCAGGGTTAGGCCTCTCTTTCATCCCGAGGTGCACCTTGGCAGGGTTAGGCCTCTCTCTCATCCCGTGGTGCACATGGAAGGGTTAGGGCTGTCTTTCATCCCGAGGTGCACCTTGGCAGGGTTAGGCCTCTCTCTTATCCCATGGTGCACATGGAAGGGTTAGGCCTCTCTTTCATCCCATGGTGCACATGGAAGGGTTAGGCCTCTCTTTCATCCCGTGGTGCACCTTGGCAGGGTTAGGTCTGTCTTTCATCCCATGGGGCACCTTGGCAGGGTTAGGCCTCTCTTTCAGCCCGTGGTGCACATGGAAGGGTTAGGCCTCTCTTTCATCCCATGCTGCACGTGGAAGGGTTAGGCCTCTCTTTCATCCCATGGTGCATGTGGAAGGGTTAGGCCTCTCTTTGATCCCGTGGGGCACCTTGGCAGGGTTAGGCCTCTCTTTCATCCTGTGGCACACATGGAAGGGTTAGGCCTCTCTTTCATCCCGTGGTGCACGTGGAAGGGTTAGGGCTGCCTTTCATCCCGTGGTGCACGTGGAACGGTTAGGTCTTTCATCCCGCGGTGCACCTTGGCAGGGTTAGGCCTCTCTTTCAGCCCGTGGTGCACATGGAAGGGTTAGGACTCTCTCTTATCCCATGGTGCACCTTGGCAGGGTTAGGCCTCTCTTTCAGCCCATGGTGCACATGGAAAGGTTAGGGCTCTCTGCCAGGGTGATTTGCGTTGGATCAGGAGAACATGCCAACAAATGTTTCATATTTATGCCTCATTCCGTGAACTGAAGTGAACTTTATCTTCACTGGTTTTCATGATCTTCACTCTCCCAGATGAATCCTCAAACAAAGGCTTTCTTAACTCTTGTTCCAGAATCGTCCTGATAGAACCATTAACGTAAACTTCATTATCTGCTTACTGGTCGCTGGACTGTTGTTAACAGTTGCCAAACGATTTAGGATTAAAGTCGATAGCAGTCATGCTTCTGGTACACCTTGGCTGTGTCCTCAACCACCATGAGACCTTTTTCATTGTGACTCACCAAGGGTCATTAGAGCTTGTCCTCACACAGCTGGTCTGACATTGTAGCATGTGAAGGGTGTCAGTGCCAAGAGCCAGCAGTCAGTCAGTGACGGCTGGAGTTATCCCAATCTGGTTAACAGGCAGAAGGGCTTCCCCAGAGCTGATATGGTGCTGAGAGAATGTGTTCTGGGTGGGGCTTGGCTGACTGTCCTCATCAGTAAAACAGGGACATGAGCAGTGGCGACTGTGCAGGCTGGGTGGGAAGATGGAATGAGATGACATCACCCAGGTACACCCCGCAGGTCACCGTCACTGCTGTCCGCATGCTCAGTGCGATCCCTATGGGGGGATGGATCTGAGCATCACAGATTCAATGGTCCTTTTGATTCTTTGAGTCTTGAGAAAATAAGATAGAAGTAATCTAAGTATAAATAGTGTAATATGTTATAAGATTAAACATTGGGCTTTTAATACAAAAATCACTGCTTCAACTTGATTTTTTTTGATAAGGCTTGATACAAGTTAAATGCTGTACTTAGTAGTGCATAAAATTATGCATTTATTTTCCAAAACTGTTGGTCGTAAATTTGAGTGGCTTCTTATTTAAGAAGAAAAGCATGCTTTTATGTGTTCCATGGAGTCACTTGGGCTTCCAGCTTGTTCTTGTGGGCCTGTTACCGCACATCCACAGTTGGATCATGAAAATAATAAAGAGACTGCTTAGTATTGTTCTTTAGCTGTAGCTTCTTGTAGGAGGGCCCTTCTCCTATCTCTCATTATCGGAGCTTCAAGTGATGAACATTTCAGGTCAACAGGGAAAGTTACTGATGCATTCCATCTTTTGTAAAATGGGGTAGTGATTTGTGAAGTTGTTTGAGGGGAAAGAGGATTGGCCGCATCAAACACAAAAGTTGGGCTGGCACAACTTTAATCTGTAGCGTTCTGCACCACACCAAGCCATGAGTCTTTGGCTGTGGTTTCATGTTTTGTGTTTTTTGTGCAACGCGGCATTTTAGAAAAGAGAATATTAGAGCGACTTACGAAGGAGTTGTGTGTATGTGTGTCTGTGTGTGTAATTGTCACTAAGCAACTAGAATAATTTCATGGAATAATTTTTAGAGCAAGATGATCAATCTGTTGGTGATTTTTGTGTTGCCAAAATAGGGTGTGCCACTTCCTTTTCTTTGTGAGAACAAAGCTGTGCCGTAGGATTGGTCTTGGGCAGCTCTCTGGGCAGGAAAAAGGGTCAAAACTTGACATCACCCACTGCAAGGGAAAGCCGGGATTGAAATGAACAATAGATACATTATTAAGCTCCAGAAAGAAGACTTAATAAATATACTCTTTAGTGTTCATGATTAATGATGACTAAGATTTGAACTATCACTGTGTGCTATAAGTAAGATCGCCTCCTTTAACGGCATGAGACGGGGAATGTTAGCATCTCTTCTTGGTCAGTGGAGAAACTGAGACTGGAGGAGGTGAAGTACTTTTCCCAAGCTCTCAGCAGCGGCAGCAGTGGGGCTGAGGGGCCGGCCTCCTGCACACGGGCGCGGCGCTGACCACACTCGCTGGGCCCTCCCGCTCTCACCGATCTGCTTACCGTCCACTGACGTGGAGTGTGTCGCCACCCTCGGGGGGGGAATGTGTAAAGGACTTCTTGGCCAAGTTCGGTCTCGCTCCCTTCCCCAGGGTTGCTTGTCGCGCTGGCAGTCCTGGCTGTGCTGTCTGTGCCTGGTAGTCTCGTCGGCCCGGCTCTCTCGGTGCCTGGTAGTCTCGTCGGCCCGGCTCTCTCGGTGCCTGGTAGTCTCGTCGGCCCGGCTCTCTCGGTGCCTGGTAGTCTCGTCGGCCCGGCTCTCTCGGTGCCTGGTAGTCTCGTCGGCCCTGCTCTCTGACACCGGCGCGTGGACTCCAGGCGCGCCTGCTCATCGTGTCCCTGGCGCTGTTTCCTGAGCAGCCAGGGCTTTCTCCCATCTTGACCTTGTGGGCGCAGCTTGAGCTCTGTTTATGCAGATTTATTCCTGTGCATTCTTGGTGATTATGCCCTGGTGATTATGCCCTGTGGCCTTATTAGTTTTGAAAATTCTAATTTGTCTCCGTTTACATGATGTCTGTGTTCTGATGTGTCAGTAAATTGGATTTTCCTCCAAGTCCGTGGCTGACCTCAGGTTCTGCTTCTCTTTTTGCTCTTCTAGAGTTTATTTTCTGTCCCATTTCCTTGTTCACCTGGTCATATTGTGTTGGAGATTGTTATACTTCGTCTCTGTTTTTTCAGAAAAGCTGTACCAGCTCTGGAATAAATGGCTACTGTCACTCCAGAGAAAAGTGACTAAGTGTTAGAGACTTAGAATAACCAAGCAGTGAACTAGTTTATAAATTAGTTTAAAATTCTGTTTACCCATTATTTCTGTAAATCACATTCTCAAATAGATGGATTAAGAGAAACCTAAGCTCAGATATACGAGTTCCTTAAAAAAAAGTGGGGCTGACGCTGTGGTGTAGTGGGCTAAGCCTCCACCTGCAGCACGGGCATCCCATGTGGGCACTGGTTCGTGTCCTGACTGCTCCTCTTCTGATCCAGCTCTCTACCTATGGCCTGGGAAAGCAGTAGAAGATGGTCCAATTGCTTGGGCCCCTGCACCCATGTGGGAGACCTGGAAGAAGCTCCTGGATCCAGATCTGCCCAGCTCTGACCATTGCAGCCATCTGGGGTGTGAACCAGCTGATGGAAGTCCTCTCTGTCTCTCCCTCTCTCTGTCTGTAACTCCACCTCTCAAATGAATAAAATATTTTTAAAAATTGCAGGCTCAACAGTAGATCTGCCCTCCTAGCCTCCTTAGCATTGGCCTACTTGAAAAAAAAACATACTGCTCAGTTGTGGAGCCTTAATATATTTTGTTTAGGTTCAGCAAACAAACAAAAGGGCTTCTGAGATTGCAAAGCGTTTTCCAGGGTGAAAGTTCAAATGCACGAAGTCCAGGCTGTCACCATCATACTAATATACACAGCCTAAAATGTTGCTGCTGTTTTCGTAGCATTTAACAATTCTTCACAAATGTCCAGTAGCCAGACAGAACACGCCGAGTACTGTGTCGGTCGCTATAAAAGACAGGCACAGAGTTGCAAATAATAAGCTCTCAGGACGAAGCACCAACCTTAGCGTTGAGCAGGTTGCATGTGGCGGTCGCTGTGAGAATGATGGAGAGCGTTTTCTCTGAAACTTCAGGAGGGGAGAACTCCCACCCGTCCTGTATGGCGTGTGGAAGGGAGGCTTTGGAGCTGGCTTAGTGGATGTTCAGCATTCGCCAGCAGGTGCTGCATTTGAGGGGACCGCACTCACACTCCGAGGGCCCAGAGAGCAGGGTCTGTGCAGGGAGAGCTGGGGACTGAGGCTGCGGCATCTGGAAACCCATGAGAAGGCAAGAGGAGACCTCTGCGGTCCTTTGTGAGCCTGCTAGACAGTGTGACTGCGGGCAGTCACTGACGTTGCCGTGGAGAAGGGCTGGTTCATGGAATGACAGCTGTGACTCTGAAGTTGAAGTGACTCAGGTGTTAATGCCGCCCCCACCGTTGAAGTCCAGCTGAAATCCAACAATGTGACTCGGTTTCAGGTTGTCCTTCTAGACCATCAGAGTGAAAATAGCACCTGTCCTCACAGGAACACTGTGGAGGTTTCACGAGATGGGTGATGGAAGGCACTTGATACAGTACGACTCTGCGTGGAAGTCGCTGGCCTCTCTAACCGAGATGCAGCCTTGCGTTCATCCAGGAGGCCTCCCTGAGCCTCTCCCGGAGTCCTGTGTGAGCGGGGTTCATCCACAGCCTGCAGTGCTGTCCTTCGGTTTCTCCTTACATGATGCCTGCACAAGTCCCTGGGGCGTGTTGCGAGCATCCTCCCTCTAATGCATTGCTGTGCTTTCCATGTGGCCCCTGGTGAATGTCTCTCTGCTTCCTGGCTTCTGTGATGCGCTGAATTAAGTGGATATCTGTAGTATTTTTATCCTTACTTTTATAATGTCTGAGCCGTTAACTCCACTAAGATATCCCCATTGTCCCTTTACCAAGTATTACGCTGTTAACTTTAATTTGTTTTATTGATTCTCCAATTTATAAGAATCAGTGATGTGGTATTGATTTAGGAGTAAATTCTGATAGCCTGTTAAGTAATGACTACTGCAGAATGAACTCCAGTATAAATTGAGGCTATTTAAAAATTCACTCAAAGGGCAAAGGTTTAAGAAAGTCAAAAAATGTGTCATTACGAGTCCAACGTATTTATAGGAAAGTCTTCAGTGTGAGCAGTGTAGCAGAAATTTGAAACCAAAGCCCTGAAATGAAGGATTCTCCGTGTTTAAGGTGGCCAGTGCTTCTGCACTTAGGGAGCAGAAGGCACACGTCCCATCTCTGCGTCAGGAGTAATTGCAGGCAGGGTTACAGTGTCATGTGCACAGTGATTTGATTCACGTCCCAGCTGTTGACAGCTTAATAAAGTGTCTGTGAGCGTGCCTGTGTGCCATGCCGGTGACCCTCCTGCCGCTCTCTAATGTATTCCAGCGCCTCCAGTTTTCATACGAGAACCTGCCGACGTGTCTGTGGAAATTGGCTCGAATGTGACGTTACCCTGTTACGTTCAGGGTTATCCAGAACCAACGATCAAATGGCGAAGATCAGACAATGTGCCCATCTTCTCGAGACCCCTCTCCGTCAGCTCCATCAGCCAGCTTCGAACAGGCGCTCTCTCTATTTTAAGTAGGTCCAGGGAAATACATTTTGTATAAATATATGCATTCGTATCTTGTCAATTGAGTACACTGCTTGCTTTCAATAAGATGTTTACGAAACTGTCACTCACTCATTTAACATCTTCTCTTGCCTTCGCTGTCCATCACAGGATGGAACCAGTAAGTACCAGTGCACCTCTTTAGTCTCCTTCCCCTGACATTGCCTCTCGACTCCTAACCCAGTACTCTCCACCGTGATCGCGCCACTGTCCTGATTCCCTTCTAGTATCTTGAAAAATTCCGTGTATTTGCGATACCTACATAGCAAAAATTACCTTGATATCCAAAATGTGGTACAAAGGAAAAATAAGGGAAACTAGTTTCTGCCAAGATAATTCCTACTTGGGCACGTGAATGCACTGGCCGTGTTCAAACAGTTTCCGTTCACAGTTGTACAGAATTGTCAGATTCAGCCGCTGCAGTACAGACTGACAGGAGGGCATGGAACTGGGGACTCAGAAACTCCAGGGTATACAATGAGTTTTTTAAAGATTTATTTATTTTTCACTTGAAAGGCAGGGTCACAGAGAGAAAGACAGACAGATCTATCCACTGGTTCAATTGCCAAATTGCTGCAATTGCTGGAGCTGGGCCTGACGGAAGCCAGGAACCAGGAGCTTCTTCCGGGCCTCCCACATGGGTGCAGGGGCGCAAGCCCTCAGGCCGTTCTCCACTGCTTTCCCAGGTGCATTAGCAAGGACCTGGATCAGAAGTTGAGCAGCTGGGAATCGAACCAGTGCCCACTTGCAGCAGCTTAACCCACTAAGCCACGGCGCTGGCTCAGAAAACAGTTTTTCTAAAATGCTAGAAAATGACCACTAAAGTTTTGTCTTTCTTCTCCTTAGACAGACTTAAGTTGTAGGTTCATGTGATTATAAACAAAATTGTCAAATGTTTAAATTTCCATTTGGACCTTAAAAAATCTTACTGGGCTCTGCATCACCGTCCCTTTGATGAATCCGGCCCCAGCATCCCCCCTCTAACTTTGCCCCAGTTCACTCCCCAGTCACTGAACCAACCGGAAAAAAATCCTCCCCGTGCACTTCACAGTGCCCGGGGGTGGTGCGGGGATCACTGGTGATGCAGCTTCTGTGTTCTTTCAGCAGAGCGCACTTTGCCTCTGTAACCCAGTGGACCTGGCCTGCCCTTCTCTGTTCCACCCTCTCCTTGACGGAACCCCAAATGTTACCTCTAAGTCACCCGCGCTGGCATCACCCCCATCCCTGTGCTTCCACAGCTCATGGTGTGAAACCCGGGCTGTGACCTTTGTCACACTGTGGTTTGATTGTGGCTCACCTGGCTGTACTCTGCCGGGGTGGGAGGTGTAGTCCCTCACTTCCCGTCCACAGAGCTCAGTGCTGGGCCGGGTGCATAGCTCATGCTCCACGCTGGGACTGAATGGATAAATGCCTTGTTCTTTTTAGACTTATGGGCAAGTGATGAAGCCACCTACATTTGTGAAGCTGAAAACCAGTTTGGAAAGATTCAGTCCCAGACAACAGTCACGGTGACAGGACTTGGTAAGATATTTGTCCAGACACTGCACGCTGCAGAAGCGGAATCCTGTAACTACAGCTCCTCTTGCCTGTGTTCCTGTTCTGTTAAACCAGGCGGATACCTGGTTACTGGACTAGCCTTCCCTCCCCACCCCATCTCATAGTTCACAGAAGTTTTGGATCAGAGATCATCTGCCTCGTGAAGGTTGATTTGGGTCAATTAATTTGCATCTAAATGTGGATGCATATGCAGGTGTGAGTGGTGGCGCCCTCCTCTGGGTACCTTGCTGGCATTTATCATTTGCATTCACATGGAATTATTTTTGCAAATGTCATATGGTGAGACACTGATTCAGTTGAATTCATTTATTGAATAGTCTCTTTCCTAATTCAGATACCCACATATCACATGCTAAGTTTATATTCCTGCGTCTATTCTTTTGAGTTCTATTTCTGCATTAGTACTTAACTTAAATGTTGTTTAAGTTACAGTACGTTTAATGTGGTTTTTAAACCCGTTGGTAATGTTTTATTTATGTCTCCATTTGTTTACATAGGTTCAGATTTTCCAAGTAAAATTCTTTTGGGCTTTGATTTTATATTAAATTTATTGATTTCCAAAAACAAGCAGTCGCACATTTACCATTTTATCTAAGAGAATCTGTCCCCTTGTTTGTGGGAGATAGTGCAGCTGCCACGTTCCTGATGCCACTCCTCGCTGTCTGCCATTTTTCAAGCTGGTGTTTCCCCCAGAAGGGTCCTGCCGGTCCTGCCTTCCTGTTGATAAATGCTCGCGGCTGCTCACACTTTGCTGCTGAGTGCGTTTCCAGTGCGTTAGCCGGCATTTCTGGCCTCCCGTGCTGTAGGTTCTTCTGCCAGTCCCTCTGCTTAGGAGGAGTATATATCTCTACATTCAAACTGACATTCATTTTCATTTAAAACGTTTGTGCCTATAAGTTCGGTTTCACAGCATAATCAGTAGGACATCTGGGTCTGTGAAGTAGCGTGGGGTTTTTTGGGTGAAGTCCGGTTTTGAAAGTGCCTGTGCTCTGATTCAGCCGCCCCGCTTATTGGAATGAGCCCGTCTGTGGCCAGTGTCGTTGAGGGACAGCAGCTCACTCTGCCGTGTACTCTGTTGGCTGGAAATCCCATTCCAGAACGTCGATGGATTAAGAATTCAGCCATGGTAGGGACGGTTTTAAATGTTCTGAAAAGTTTAAAGCCACATTTCCAGTTTTCTTCAGTAAAAAGAAATGTATTTCAACCACTGAAAAATCAATTTAATGAATAGGCAGAAATATGTATGTATCAAAGCTTTTCTTCACTAATGTGTTTGTCATTCATATTATTTGGGGATTAATAAGTTGGAGAAAGAGGGGTATAATTTTCATAGCATTTAAATATTTTTATCCCCTCCTTTGTAGGATATTATGAAATGTTAATATTACTGTAAAAGTGTCTTTAATAAATTAGTCTTTTAAAAAAATTTATTAATTTATTTGAAAGAGTTACACAGAGGGAGAAGGAGAGGCAGAGAGAGAGGTCTTCCATCCACTGGTTCACTCCTCCAAATGGCTGCAAGCCGAGCTGATCCGGAGCCAGGAGCCTCTTCCTGGTCTCCCACACGTGTGCAGGGGCCCAAGCACTTAGACCATCTTCCACTGCTTTCCCAGGTCCTAGCGGAGAGCTGGATCAGAAGTGGAGCTGCCGGGATTTGGTGCCCGCATGGGACGCCGGCACTGCAGGCGGCGGCTTTACCCACTGTGCCACAGTGCCGGCCCCTAAATTGGTCTTTCTGAACTTCAGACATCCCATCTTTCTCTCAGGAGTTGGTGAAAATGTCGGTCTACACTGAGTCACTGTTTTCCAGTGTACGACTTCTAACTATGAAGGCATGTGGGAGTTTTTGTAGTTCTCTGATGTTGCTTCGCGAGCAGCCGCCTCTAGCAGTGGGGTTGGACCTGTTTCAGAGCGTTTCCTTCCATTTCCAGAGGGCTCAGGCCCACTCTCTTCCTAAAGAACTGATTAGAAGTGAGTTGACTCCAAGTCGGAAATTAGAAATTGTTCATGTTTGCGTAAGAACTGAGAAAATTACTATGCCTCATTAAAAATAAGCGCTGTGGTAATACACGGGGGGGGGGGGGGTAGATAGATGGTGGCCCACGAACTTGCGTTGCTGCCGCCCATGTGTGACATCAGGATGAGGTTCCCCGCTCCTGGTTTCATCCTGGCCAAGCCTCAGCTGTTGTGGCCATTTGGGGGTTGAACCAGCAGATGGAAAATGTCTGTCTGTCTCATTCTTTTTGCCTTTCAAATAAAAATGAAAATTAATAAATTTTAAAAATAAGTGCTTTGTGGGATGGTACTGTTCGATCAGTTGTGTGCCCCATGCGCCCTGTGCATAAACGGCCCGGATTTAGAGGCGATCATTCTTACCTGCGAGCAGTGCCGGCCTGCCGGACGCACTTGCTGCTTGATGGCCAAACGGCTCCCTTCAGCTTCAGCGAGTGCCGTGTGCCCGAATGAAAACGTCAGGTGCTTGCCGGTGGTAGGAAGGGATTCTTGGAAAAGAGCGATGTAAGCCAAAAGTTAAAATTACTTATCTTGGTCCCCCACGGAAAGAGTCTACAGAAGCATAAGAGGTATTCAGCCGGTGCCTAACTTTCTGATAATTATTGGTAGGTTTAATGGTGGAGAACCATCAAGATTAAACATAGTTGATACAGTCTTGCTAAAAGTTTATGCTGTTTTTTTTTTCCACTTAAGAGCGGTAAAATATTTTGTTATATTAGAACACATTTAATAACCCAGTCAGAAAAAAAGATCTAGTTTGGCTCAGATAAACACCTTTGTAACCTGAAAATGACCTTTTGTTAACCTTCAGTTGGTCCAGAATCCTTACGTCACTGTGCGCAGCGATGGCAGCCTCCACATTGAGCGAGCCCGGCTTCAGGATGGAGGGGAATACACTTGTGTGGCCAGCAGCGTGGCCGGAGCCAGCAACAGAACGACCTCTGTGGTGGTGCACGGTAAGAGACACACCGTGTGCGGCTGCCCTAGTCCAGCAACTTGCTCTGTGATCAGCAGGAGCGGCTGCTCTCTTGGCTGCTTGTTAGCTCTTGAACAGTGTCTGCTTTGTTTGTTAATGCTGTTTCCACATCTCCCTTTCTGTACACAAAAGGACCTACTTGGGAGTCACCCACTGAGTCTGGCCAAGACTTTTATTCATAAGTGATATTTTTAATTGATTAAAGTGAACTCAGTTCTGAAAGAGTTGTGTTCAGAAATACATTTTAATCTCAGGCCAAGCTGAGCTTATTATATCATCCAAGTTGCCTTTTCTTTTGGATTGTCCTCTGTGTTTGAGCTAGAAATGACCTAAGCTGCTCTGAAGGTCACCTCGTGCTCCAAATGCTATGCCGCACGGTGGCTGACTTGCAGCTCACAGAGGAGAGTCCAGAGGCGGTCTTTTTCCATTCATGACTAATAGGTGCCATTTTTACTTGACATCCCCGTACATAAGTGGTGGCTTCATAGTTTAATGAATTGTTACTTTCGTGTGTGTATTTCCATTAGAGATTTCACAGCATTTTTAAAGTATGGAAAATAGCTTTGTTTACAGAGCCGATTATCGTAGGGTTTAAGAAAGCAAGGAAGACCTGTTTTTAGGAGTTGGTTCAGTTTTTAGAACAAAAATTGGAGAATTCAGTAGTTTCCAAATTTTGTTTGGGGCTTGACACTTTAATGCGTGAAGTTATGTCTCCTTGTTTGTAAACAGCCCCTCCCATGCCTTCAGTTTTATACGAAGCATCTGCCAACATCACCGGAGTTCTTCCTGAAGAAATATTTTTAAGAAATACTAAAACAACACTACATTGCTTATAGCCTAATGCAGTAAGTGTGTAAGGGATACTGTTGTGTAACTGTTTCTGAAGACAAGAGTGGAGACTTACCGGAGACTGGACTAGCTTAAGGCTGCAGCGTCAGAGGCAGCATTGTGGTACAGCAGGTGAAGTCTGACCTTGTGACCCTGGCAGCCACACTGCACCACTTCCCGTGTCGCTCCTGCTGATAGGCCTGGGAAAGCAGTGGAGGATGGCCCACGTACTTGGGCACCTGCCTCTCACAAGGAAGACTCAGATCGAGTTCCTGGCTCCGACTTCAGCCTGGCTCTTACCCTGCCCATTGCAGCAATTTGGGGAGTGAACCAGCAGATGGGAGATATCTCTCCCCCTTTCTCTCTTTGTGTGTCTCTCCCTCCATTTCTGTCACTCTGCCTTTCAGATAAATAAATCTCCAAAGCAAAATTCAGTGTAGAAACTTCTTCGTGTTCTCTCCCTTCATTGTCTGACAACTGCCTGGAATATTGTGTTATGAGGGATTCTGACACCAATTCTCACTTGAGTGAAAGAGTGACGGGATTTTTTATGATGCCTCCCAGATCAGGGGGTGAGAAGACAGACAACCAATAACACAGTTTATTCTGATGCAAAAAAATTGGTAATAAAAAGTGAACAGGCCATTTCAGGACTTTCATTAGTCCATCATCATCCAAAATGAATAGCTAACTCAGTCAATAAGGTTAAAAAATCCTCACAGCATTGGGCATCAGCTAAAACCAGCAACTGTTCACCAGAAGTGTGTGATGTGCACACTTCTGCTGTATTCCTCTGCTTAATGTTATTTAGCAGAGCCATTCTTCCATCATTCTGTATCTCTACTTTTAAAAATCATTTGGGAAGATTCAACATCCCATTGTGATAAAAACCCTCCACAAATTAAGTATAGAAGGAACATACATATTCAAAATTATAAAAGTTATATAGGAAAAACCAACAGCCTATATCATACTGAATGGGGAAAAACTGATAGCTTTCCCTTTAGATGTGGGAAAAACAAGGATGTCCACTTTCACTGCTGTCACTCACTATAGTAGTAAAAATATTAGCAAGAGCAATTAGGGAAGAAAGAAACAGAGGGCCCTGAAATTGCAAAGAATGAGGTCAAAGTTGCACAGTGTTGTACGTGGAGAAACCTAAACACTCTACTAAAACATTGGACTGAGAAACCAATTGAGTGAAGTCACAGCATACAAGATCAGCATGCAGGAAACAACATGTTTATGCAACAATAATGATCTCGCTGAAAGATCAAGAAAGAAATCCCTTGTCAATTTTAGTATTGCTGTTACATCTGAACTACACCTATGTGATTGATGTTCTGGTAAAAAAAAAAAATAAGGGAGGGCGAGAGAGAGAGAGAGTGATCCTATTTGCAATACCTCTAAAAATCAAATATTTAGGAATAAATTTAACCAAAGAAGTAGAAGATCTATACAATGAATATTAAAAGGCATTGAAAAGAAATAATCACGGACACAAAATATAGAAATGTATTCCTTGCTTATGGTTTAGAAAAATTAATATTGTTAAAATGTCTTTACTGCGCCTGGCGCCATGGCTCACTTGGTTAATCATCCGCCTTTGGCATTGGTAGCCCATATTCTAGTCCCAGCTGCTCCTCTTCCAGTCCAGCTCTCTGCTGTGGCCCAGGCAGACAATGGAGGATGGCCCAAGTGCTTGGGTTCCTGCACCCGCATGGGAGACCAGGAGGAGGCACCTGGCTTCTGGCTTCGAATCGGTGTAGCTCTGGCCATAGCGGCCATTTAGGGGGTGAACCAATGGAAGGAAGACCTTTCTCTCTGTCTGTCTCTCTCACTATCTAACTCTGTCAAATAAAAAAGAAAAAAACATCTTTAAAAAAATGTCTTTACTACCTAGAGAAACCCACAGATTCAGTGCATTCCCTATCAAAATTCCAGTGACACTATGAGAAGCAATGACTTGATCAGCCTTTGTCCTGACTGTTGAGGAACAGCTTCCTATTTTGTTCTTTTTAGTATTTTCTTTTCTACTTAATACCATTGGTTGAACTCTTTAATTAACACAAAATTATTCTTAGGTGTTTAAACCCAACTGAAACTTGATCCCTGTTAGAAATCAGAGCAAGAATAAGAGAGGGAGATGTACAGTTTGGCACACACTCACTTGGACTTACTCCTCATGGTGGAGCTAGAAACATGCCATGGGACTCCAAATCCCATTAAGTTGGCATGTACCAATGCCATCTTACTAGTTAAAGTGATCAGTTTAAGTTCATAACTGATCATAATGATAGGATTAAGTGTCAAATGGATCACATGACCAGAGTCTGCTAGTAATAATTGATAGGATTATAAAGGAGAGAACGATCCAACATGGGAAGCGGGATACACAGTAGTCTCCTAGAATGATAAAAGCCCTAAACAGCACTCTGGCGTCAGAATCAGCCCTTAAGACATTTACATCTGGCTAAAAAGCCCATGAGAGTATCTCAGGCATGGAAAGGCAAGACACTGGCAAAAAAATGACCTAAATGAAAGATCTTTGAGTGAGATCCTGGTGGAAAGAACGGGCATCAAAGAAGGAGGTACCTTTCTCTGAAACTTCCACTTTGATTATGGCCTTGTCTAAATAAGGTTGGAGTTTGTGAACTCAAGAGGCTTCCATAGCCTTGGCAGCTCATGACAAAGGACTTGGGTGATCACTGACATCATAAATAAGAGTGTCAGTTGTTAAATAAACAACGGGAGTCACTGTGCACTTGCTCCCCATGTAGGACCTCTGTCCTCAATATGTTGTTCTATGCGAATTAATGGTAAAACTAGTCTTCAAACAGCACTTTATACTTTGTGTATCTGTGTGGGTGCAAACTGTTGAAATCTTTACTCAGTATAGAGTTGATCTTCTGTATATAAAGCTAATTGAAAATGAATCTTAATGAAGAATGGGATGGGAGAGGGAGTAGGACGTGGGATGGTTTGCAGGTGGGAGGGTGGTTATGGGGGGAAGAACCGCTGTAATGCAAAAGTTGTACTTTTGAAATTTATTAAATAAAAGTTTCCTATTAAAAATATTTTTTTAAAAATCAGTGACATTCTTTAACAGAATTAGAAAGAACAATCCTAAAATTGATACGGAACCACAAGAGACCCAGAACAGCCAAAGCAATTCTGAGCAGAAAATAAGTAAATAAAATAAAAGCGGGAGGCATCACAGTACCTGATTTCAAAGTGTACTACAAAGCTATAGTACCTAAAACAGCATGATACTAGTGCAACCACTACGGAAAACGGTATGGAGATTTCTTAAATCTAGAGATGGAAATGGAATGTCTTGTGATCCAGCAATCCCACTACCAGGTATATACCCCAAAAGACATGAGCTCATTGTATCAAAGAGATACCTGTTCTGCCATGTTTATAGCAGCATTGTTCACAGTAGCCGAAATATGGAATCAACAAAGGTGTCCATCATCAGATGAATAGATAAAGAAAACGTAGTACATACATACAGAGAAGTACCATCCAGCTGTATATTACAAGACGAAATCCTGTCATTTACTGCGAAATGCCTGGAACTGGAGAATGTCACGTTGAGTGAAATAAGCCAGACATAGAAAAACAAATGCGGGAGCTAAAAGAAAAAAGAAAACGCAATCTGAATACAGAGTGTTGATTCCTAGAGTCTGGCAGGGTTGGGAGGATGAAGTTTGGATAGAAAAAGTAAGGTAACTGGTTGTGGTTCATTAATTGTGAAAAAGATACTAACATGAGATGTTAATAATAGGGGAAGTGGGGGACCTGGCACTATGGCACAGCTGGTGAAGCTGCCACCTGCAATGCTGGTATCGCCTATGGGCACCAGTTCAAGTCCTGGCTGTACCACTTCCCATCCAGCTCTCTGCAGTGCGCCTGGAAAGCAGAAGAAGATGGGCCAAGTGCTTGCACCCATGTGAGAGACCCAGATGAAGCTCCTGGCTTCAACCTGGCCTTGTCCTGGCCCTTGTGGCTGTTCTGGAGTCAACCAGCTGATGGAAGACACACCCTCTCTCCCTCCCTCTGTCTCTCTCCCTCTCCCCCCCTCCCCCTCTCTCTCCCTCCCTCCCTCCTCCTTCCTTTCCCCCTCCCCCTCCCCCTCCCTCTCTCAACCTCCCTTTCCCTCTCTCTACCTCCCTCTCCCTCTCTCTACCTCCCTCTCCCTCTCTCTCCCTGTAACTCTTGGTTTCAAATAAATAAGAAATCTTTTTAAAAAATTAAGAGAAGTGGTATGAGGACTATATGAGAACTCTTAGCTAAGAGTTTTATGTAACAATTTTTGTTTTATAAATTTCAAAACAGTTAAGGCAGCTTAAAATGATTAAGTTGTACTTCATGTAAGTAAGTGTAAAGTCTCATAATAATCATGATAATGTCCTTGTTAATTAAAATTAAAAACACATCCAAAATTTTTAAAAAATTCTCTTTAGAGGGTCTCAACTTTTAAAAGAAGAGTGAATGCAAATATAAATGCAAATTAAATGACAGAGCAGTTTGTCATTTCAATTTATGCTGATTAACTGTCTGGAAAGAAACTACTCTTCCTTGCCCAGATGTCATCAGATTTCAAAACTGCTGCCTACATTTTGCCACTTTTCTTTATTGCTGTCAGACTCAATATGGATTTACGAGAATGGCTTATTCTGTGCTGCCACAAATTGATAGCATGGCTGAGAGTTGACTGCTTCGTGATGATTCTGGCAATGAAACTTATGCTTTAGCTGGTAGCTTCCCATCCCTATTTAAGTATGGAAAATTGTTGCTGTATTTTAGGATACTTTAGGAAGAAGTTATCTGAAGATTGAGCCTGGCCTCAGTAAAATGCGACAATGTACCATACCTAATCTAACCTTCCAGTGAGTGTTTTGAACTGGTGGCTGTGGGACCTCTTGTTCTTGCAAGCTTCTACCCCAGGGTGGTTGTAATAATTCTGAAAAAAATCTGGTGTCAAGCAGGAGACGTGGTGAGTGAGTGAGCCCCAGGAGGAGCAGCGTCCCTCTCATTTTGGGGGGGATAAAAGGCACATCGGAACGCCCGTGGAAAATGCAGATTTTCCATGAACGTGGTAAAACCCTCCTGCACGTGGGGCGTTGATTGAGCTCTCTGCGTGACTGGGAGCTCTATGCACTGAAACGTCTACTCAAAATCAGCGTTTTGAAAGCATGGAGCACTGATCATCCTTGTAAGTTGGTTTTGATTAAATGCAATATGCACAAAGTAGAGAAATAAATGTTATTTTCCTTCTACTTACATGATGCTCATTTTTGAGTTCTTTCTAAATTTATTCTTACTGAAAAACACTGACTTAAAATCCTGTAGTTGAGTCTTTTAAATATAAACTCGTAGGATCTTTGAGTTTTATTGTCGAATTCCTTTTAAGAGAAGGGACCTCTTTTACTGGGTTAAATGTAGGCGCTCACTAAGGTTTTGTTTGTTTGTCTTTGTGCAGACAGATACTTAATATGTAGTTGGTTAAACAGCCCCGTTCCCTGGAGTCCATCCGTGTGGAGCCCCCTGTGTCCTTCTTGTCTTGGACTTACATCCACTCAGCTGTGCTTGATCAGCAGTGGATAGTGATCAATGCTACATGTTCCATGTGTGACTCTTGAGCTGTAGTTCTGTCTTGCACTTCCAGAAAAAAATGAATTGTCTTTAGTGCTGTTTTGTTACTGTTAGGAGTGATATCACCTCCTCCTTGATTTTGTTTTTATTAGATTTGTGTGGTTCGTAACTCCGGTCTTGTCTTTGTCTAGCACACTGTTTTACAGAGATCACCTTCTACAGAAAACAATCCTTGTCTTTTTTGACATTAGGTGTGTCCTGAAAGTGTGACCTCACCTATCTGGCGCTAAGTGGAGGAGCCAGTGCTCAGACTCTCACTCTTTTTCAGTTCCGCCGACCATTCAGCACGGGCAGCAGGTACTCAGTACGATTGAAGGTGTCCCAGTGACTCTGCCGTGCAAAGCAAGTGGGATTCCCAAGCCATCCATCGTCTGGTCCAAGGTACGCACTATACCCAGTCCTGTCCCCGCAGAACCGAGAGCAGCGTGTACTTGGGAAGTATTCCTCGGAGACTTGCCCAGGAGTGTGGGCCTGGCTCAGCGGGCTGCTTCTGCGGCCGGGCTGATAAGCTTCACCAAGCCAGGGACTCAACACCAGCCTCAGCAGGGCCCCCTGCGCCTCCTGGCCACCTTCGCACAGGCTGAGTAGCCTCCAGAGACCTGGGACAAACACCTGAGTGCAGGAAGTACCCTGGCTTAGTCTATGGTGCTCTGGAGCTGCGCTGAGACGGGGAGGGCCCGGGGCTGTGACAGGCGGTGGAGAAGGCTCTCTAGGACACACAGCGTGCCGAGCAAAGTTCCGGAAGCACAGCGCTGTGTGTGCTGTGGAGGTGTTCGCTGTTGGATCACAGTGCCGTTCCAGCGGACGGCAGGTGGTCACACCACAGACTGGCGAGCCCCCTGGAGAGTGACGTGGCGGCGTGGGTGTGCCTTTCTGTAAGGTGCTGCGGTAGAATGACCACCCGTTGCAAGACACAGCCACAGCCTCATTCCTTCCCTCTGTGGCCGTCTTGCTGTCTGCCTTTTACTGTATTCTCGCAGCGAGGGAAGACCATTTTCTGAGGACATCGTTTCCATTTTCGAACAACCACAGGTGTTACTTTCTGTAGATTGACTTGGATATGTCAGTCACAGAGCCAGGTAAAATGGTGATACTAACGATATACACCACTGGACAGTGAGCTCTGCAACTGAGAATCCCTGAAATAGGGGTAAGTTGGTGTGCACTTCTGTGTAACATTTTTGTGTTTTGAACAGAGTGCAATGGTGAAGCTGATCCCGAAACTTTACAGTATCTGTCTCTGAGTAGAAGTTTAGCACATTAAAAAAAAGAAGAAGAAAAGAAATCTTTCCAGGCTGGCTGTGTGCAGCACCCAAACACAGAGGTTAAGAATATGGTCTCCAGGGGCCAGTACCATGGCACAGTAGGTTAATCCTCTGCCTGTGGCGCTGGCATCCCATATGGGCGCCGGTTCTAGTCCCAGCTGCTCCTCTTCCCATCCAGCTCTCTGCTGTGGCCTGGAAAAGCAGTAGAAGATGGCCCAAGTCCTTGGGCCCCTGCACCCATGTGGGAGACCTGGAAGAAGCTCCTGGCTCCTGGCTTTGGATTGGTGCAGCTCCGGCCATAGCAGCCATTTGGGGAGTGAACCAATGGAAGGAAGACCTCTCTCTCTGTCTCTCCCTCTCACTGTCTGTAACTCTACCTTTAAATAAATAAATAAAATCTTTAAAAAATATTAAAAGAATGTGGTCTCCAGAGCCTGACTCCAGGATTCCAGGAGCAGTTGCAGCGCTGACCAACTCTGTGATCTGGAGGAATTTGCTGTACTCCCCGTCCCTGTGTTCTAACACGCTGGGCTGTGAAATGGGGCTGTGTTGCTCCCTACTTCCAGATCCTTGTGGGGAGCGGGTGCTTGGCCTGGGAGTTTGGGTGCCACATCCCACATCAGCATTGGATTTCATTCCTGGCTCCAGCTCTTGACTCCACTTCCCTGCCAGTACAGACCCTGGGAGGTAGTGGAGATGACTCAAGTGACTGGTTCCTGCCCCCAGCGGGAGAGCCTGCATCAAGTTCCTGGCTCCTGGCTTCATCAGATATGAGAGCTCTGTCTGTCTCTCAAAGAAAAGATGGGCTGTCACCGAGGCTCTCTAGGCTAATCCTCCGCCTTGCGGTGCTGGCACACCGGGTTCTAGTCCAGGTCGGGACACTGATTCTGTCCCAGTTGCTCCTCTTCCAGGCCAGCTCTCTGCTGTGGCCCAGGAGTGCAGTGGAGGATGGCCCAAGTGCTTGGGCCCTGCACCTCATGGGAGACCAGGAGAAGCACCTGGCTCCTGCCATCGGAGCGCAGCGCGCCGGCCTTGGCGGCCATTGGAGGGTGAACCAACGGCAAAGGAAGACCTTTCTCTCTGTCTCTCTCACTGTCCACTTTGCCTGTCAAAAAAAAAAAAAAGAAGAAGAAGAAGAAGAAGAAAAGATGGTTGTTAATGTTAAAACTCACGGTAAATTCCTGTGAAGTGCTAGGACGTGCGTGGCTCAGCGTACTCGCTCACTGTCCCGTCCATTCCTGTTTAAGTAGCTTTGCAATGAAAGGCACATGGTTTGTTGCAGAGATATAACACTTTTAGCACTTTTATTTGTCTGATTCTTGTTATAAGTAACTTTCTTCTGTTTACCATTTTTTAAAAAATCTAGTCTTTTTCTCCTTGGAAATTTCTTTTTCTCTTCCTCATCCAGATATGAAGTCACCCATTCATTTCCTTAAATGACCTTTAAAACCCTCTTTGTGTTTCATTGTGTTTTGCAGAAGGGAGAGGTGATTTCCAGCAGCAGTGCTAGGTTTTCAACAGGGGCGGACGGAAGTCTGTATGTGGTGTTCCCCGGGGGCGACGAGAGTGGGGAGTACGTGTGCACAGCCACCAATGCAGCCGGCTACGCCAAGAGGAAGGTGCAGCTGACCGTGTACGGTGAGAGCTGCTGGGGACCATGTTTCTTTGGCACATCTTTCTGTGCCAAAATTCACAGTTCTTTCCCAAATGCCAACGACAAGTAGCTATACCCCTCAAGTGAACTGTTCCCCCAAGCTTGTATTTTTAACAAAACTACAACTTCATTGCCAACCAAAGTCTCCTCTGCGGAGATTCTGTTTTTCAGAGAAGTAATTGCATGATCATTTGGAAAATTTTATGGTGTTTTCCCAAGAAGCATGCCTATTACACCAGCCGTCCTTAGCAACACCAGTTAGAATTCCCAGCACAGCCCAACCTCAGCTGTCTTGGGTAGCGCTTTGCCTCAGGGCCTGCTCTGACAACTGGCAGACTCCAAGAGGACGTGTCCGCCCACCTCCTCCCTGCGTTCTTGAAAGATGTGCTGACAAGGAAGCTTCTCGCCCTTTCCCTTTCTGCTCTCAGAATCAACATATTCATGGAAAACCTTAGATACACCCTGAGACTTGGGCATAAACAGCATCTTTCAATAAGTTACTGAGGACCATGGGAGTCCACATTTGAATGCAGATTTAAACTGTGCTTTGTTTCCAATGTCCAACTTCCCTTCCAACATGTGTTTATTTTAGTAAGGCCCCGAGTGCTTGGGGACCAGCGAGGACTGTCCCCGGACAAGCCCGTGGAGATCTCCATCCTGGCAGGGGAGGAGGTGACGCTTCCCTGTGAAGTGAAGAGCCTGCCTCCACCCACTGTCACCTGGGCCAAGGAGACCCAGCTCATCTCGCCCTTCTCGCCAAGGTAGGAGGCTTGAGTTGACCCACAGTCATACAAACATGCCTGCTGGTGCCGGTCGCAGGTGGCCATACCTGTTCCGGTTTCCAGACGTCCAGGCGAAAACAACAGCAAACCAAAAAGCAAAACTTAAGTTTGAGATAATTCACATGTACAACTGAGCCCCAGGAAATACACAGACCTAAGTCATTCCTCTAATGTCAGAGGCACAAGACTCTACCTTACTGTAGTTTCCCACTTCAGCAGTGGAGCCGATCTGTGGGTAAGTTCCTGTTAACCCCACGCGTGCAGCTTGTGTGGGACTCTGTTAACCCACAGCAGCAGTGAAGCCCCATGGAGGCTGTGCGGTTCAGGTCCGGCTTTCACTAGGTAGTTAGGGACGTCACCTTGCCTCACCCTTACCCAGTGAGACCGTGCATCTGGGAGTCTCGGAGCGTTTCCAGGGCCTTTTCCGGGACCCAGATGTGAGCTCAGTTATCTCCAGCTCCATTTTAGATGGATTTCTCCTCCCATCTTCTTGCCTGTGAGGAATTATAGAAGATAACGTACATTTCACAGCCTCAAGCTCTAGGTCTCAATCACTGTGTCAACTCAACATGGTTCCATTAGTCTCTGGTGGAACGAGAATCACAGCTATCGTCTGTTAGACTCATCGATATATGGTTATGAAGACGGAAACTCATGCTGGCATGGTTTCCCTACCACTGTGAGAAAAAAATAAACAAGAACGACTTTATACAGCTTTAGGATCTCTTTGAAAAAAAGATGTTTCTTGAATCTTTTTGAATAAAAAAAATCCAGTATACGGATAAAGTTGAAGTTCTGTTGTTCCCTTCCCTAGACAGAGTTAGTTTCCTCTTTCCCCAGGACAAACACGACCACAAACTTAGTGTCCATCCTTGACATGTACTTGCTCAACTTGGGGACTACTGCTTTCCTTGCTCACAGTTGTGCTTGGTGGTCTGGCTCCAGTTTGCCATTGTAACGTATTTTTTATTTCACTTGCTCTCTTTCCTCCACATGTATCCACTGTAAACAGGCGGTCAGTTCATTCCCTTCAGCTGCTGTACGCTTAGCCTGTATTTTATTTATCCAGTCCCCTGTTTGTGGACATTCTGGTTAGTTTTTCCTTCTAATTGTGTTTTGTTTAGGTTTAGCGAGCACAGCTTTTTAAACTAGTATCTTTTTATTATCTCTTTGTTTATCGGTTTCTGTAGGCCAGTTTCTGGTCAGTAGGTTCCTGTTCCCAGATGAGTGGACCCTCTAAACAGCTCTCCACGAGAGCGCTGCTGGCTCACCTCGGCGTGCGTGCCTGTGTGCACTTTCTGCTCTGCACAGTGGTGATGGACTGACGCGGCTGTGCCAGTTGACGGGTGTGAAGTGGTCCCTGTGTTTTAATTTTCATGTGACAGGCTCACATGAGCAGAGAGCACTTGGGCTTGTTTCTTGGCCATTGTCTCATCTGACTGCCCAAATGTGTGTGCAGTTTTCTGGTGACTTGTCTGTCTTGTTGAATGTAGAAATTTGGTCTTTGTTCTTGGTAACGGTGTGTGTGTGGGTGAGTGTGGGTGTGTTGAGAAATCTTACTTCAGTCTGTTGCTCTGGTTTTAAGTTTGTTTATGTACAGTGGTTGTACAGAAGTTCTAAATTTTTAAGAACTTCACTGTATTAGTTCTTTTTCAGATTTGTACTTTTTGTGTGTTCTTTATGAAGATTATAAATTTTTGAAATTATATAAATTTTTGAAATTCTTCAGTGTTTTATTCAAAAATTTTAAGCTTTTTTTTTCCTTTTTTGACTTTAATCCACCTGAATTCTTGTTTTGTATGTACTGTAATATTAGGTAGTGCTCTGATTTTGTTTATTCTTTTCATTTGGAAACCCAGCTGCCTGACTCATACTGAATAGTTGCTCCATTCCTTCTGTCTTACAGTATCTCCTCTGAAGGTGCACGTTACGTGTCGACTTCTTGGACACACTTAGATCTTTTGGGAGATTCTTTCCTTAATCGCTTAACTATTGGTGTGTCTCTGAGCCAATAGTACACTTTGTTTGCTTTAGCTTTTTAAGAAATTTTAATGTTAGGTCTGTCTGTCTCTCCTCTACACTCCCTTAAAAGTATCTGAACAACATTTCATATAAAAACTTTTTCTATTTGGTTCCTCCAACTGCACTGTTGTTTGACTTGAAGAATATGTTCCACATATATTTGAGAATGTGAGTACTTGCTTATGCCTTTATTTCAATACACTAGTTTATAAAGCCCTGTAGGAAAAATACTCAGTGCCAAGGTAACATACTAGATGGGGTTCAGAGATAAAATTTTGATCAACATATTCATTAACTAATACAAAATTCTGCAGTTAATTTTAAATTTACATATTTGAGAGTGGATACTGTGTAATTCATGCTATAAAAAGGTTGACTCATTTGGTCAAAAACACAAATCAAAGTTTACTAAAGTAATATTTTGCTTGGTATAGCTGTAACTCAGGTGTTTCATTATTTGGTCATTTCAGATCATTAGGTTGGACTGAAGGATAAAAGAAACTAATTTTGTGTTTGTAAGAATATCATAAAATGATTATGAGAATTCCTGACTTTACGGTGTATGGATATGCATTACAGATGGGGGGAGGGCTTCCAGAACTTCGCAGAGTAGACATTTCAGCCTGGAGGCATAGCCGTGCAGGGAGCATCTGACCTCTCGAGTGCTTGACCTGCTGTGTGCTTTCTGTTTAGACACACCTTCCTCCCCTCCGGGTCCATGAAGATCACCGAAAGCCGCATTTCAGACTCTGGGCTGTATCTCTGTGTTGCCACAAACATTGCGGGGAACGTGACTCAGTCTGTGAAGTTAAATGTCCATGGTGAGTTTCGAGGTCATAGTATGTGCTACTAGGAACTGGGACACCTCGTAATCCCAGCTCTGCATAGTGAACCTCCAAACTGTACACTGGGTGACCCAAGGAGGCGGAAAGCCTGAGACTTGGGACTTTGTGACATGTGCTCTGACCGGTGCGTCTTCTCTCTCCAGATCACTTTATTTTGCCTTTTTCAAAGGGACTGTATTACATTTTTTATGTCACTGCTTCTAGTTGAAAATAGGACTCTCATTGCTATATAGAAGAAAAAATGTATAAGCTGTGGGTGTACTTTGATTCTCAAGGAAGAACCTAATGGTATTTAAGTGGTCATTTTTAATATGTAAGAACTTGAAAAAGTTTGTAGAAATTGAAATGGAAATTAGAAAATTATTTTGGTGCACATAAATTTATCCTCACACAGTCAGCATAGAAAATGGAATTAAAATAATTAAATTATTTTTGTGCCAAAAATTAATTCTATTTCCTCACACATAATAAACATATACACCTACTATATGTTACTCTCACACATCTATTCACAAGTGACTTCCAAATCACCTTTGCTGTTATGTAAGTGTGTAAATAAAAGTTATCTTAGGGGCTGGTGCTGTGACTCACTTGGCTGATCCTCTGCCTGCGGCGCCAGCATCCCATGTGAGCACCGGCTTCTGGTCCCGGTTGCTCCTCTTCTGGTCCAGCTCTCTGCTGTGGCCTGGGAAGGCAGTGGAGGATGGCCCAAGTGCTTGGGCCCTGCACCCCATGGGAGACTGGGAGAGAGGCACCTGGCTCCTGGCTTCGGATTGGCGTAGTTCCGACCGTGGCAGCCATTTGGGAGCTGAACCAACGGAGGGAAGACCTTTCTCTGTCTCTCTCTCACTGTCTAACTCTGTCAAATAAATAATAAATAAAATTAAATAAAAGTTATCTTAGTTGCAATAATGGGAAGCAGTTTTGGACAGATTGTATTCTGAGGGCATCGGATGAGTTCCAGCAGCAGTTGCTGTAGTTAGATGAGTCTTGTCAATGCAGGCCTGGTGAAGAGTGACTTGGTTTGCATCCAAGGCTTCCAGTGAACAGGCTGCAGCAGCATCAGCTTGTGTTCCCGAGAAACCACACTGGTGTTTGTGGTGATGGGGCCGCTTGTCTGCTTCTGCTGGTGTTGGGCAGGCAGAGGCACCTGCGGGGGCTCCGGCAGCCTCAGCAGCTTTGGCCGCGTCGGGTCACACTTGAAGAGGTTCTCAGATGTTGTCTTCATGCAGCTGATTTGTTCGTAAGTTATATTTATCTATTTGAAAGGCAGAGTTAGGGAGACAGTGAGAGAGAGAGAGATCTCCCGTCTGCTGGTTCCCTCTCCAAATGGCCACAAATGCCAGAGCCACGCCAGGCTGCAGCCAGGAGCCAGGAGCTTCTTCTGGGTCTTCCATGTGAGTGCAGGAGCCCAAGGACTCAGGCCATCTTCTGCTGCTATCCCAAAACCATTAGCAAGGCGCTGGATTGGAAGTGGAGCAGCAAGGACTCGAACTGGTGCCCAGATGGATTGCTGGCATTGCAGGTGGCAGCTTCGTGCACCACGCCACAGCTGATTCCTTTTCTGTCCATCGTCTTAGTCACTAAAGCTTTCCAGTAGTCGTAAGTGCTTTTAATAATTTTGACCGCAAAGTCCTTATCTTTAAATTCTGCATTGAAAGCAAGTTCATTTTCTGTTTTTCTATCAGGAAACTTGAACCCTCTGAAGCAGTCCCCAGGAGCTTCTAAGTTGCTGGGTTTCAGCCTTTTGACTCAATGTTATAATTGGCCTCATCAGGATCAGGCACATTAAAGGCCCTGACCTTCCAGTCAGTTTCTGCTTCATGAGTCACAGTATGCCCACAACGTTCACCCTTGCACACACTTTCACCCTTGCAAACACTTTCACCCTTGCACACTTTCTCCCTTGCACACACCTTTCTTCGAGTTTCACACTCATCAGTCCAGTCGTTGTCTTAAGAACAGTCAGTGTGTTTGCCACTGTGGCTGGGGCCCTCCCAAGTATGAGGGATGGGCCATAGTTCCTTGTAAGGGAACAAGTTGGTGGTGTGATGGGATTTTTTCTTCACATTCTGTTTCATTGGATTTAAAGGGCCCTTTATAGCAATCTCCCTGTTTGCATTAGGCCAGCTGGTACTTCACATCCTTGTCTGCACCAGTTGCAATATGAATGGAGGAGTATGTCGCCCTTGTCAGTTTTGAGGAAGACACCGTCCTCATGGGTAGAAGTCCCAGCCGGTGGCTCCCCGCTGAAGGCACTCCGTGCCGGAGGGGGCATGGCTACTGCACACAGCCAGCAGCCTGCACTCAGCGGTAGCTGGCAGGAGAGGCACACGTGTCGCTGTGACAACACACAGTTGCTTTCTGAAGTGCTCTCGTGTTCAGATAGCTCTGCGACTGGAAGTCCTGCTTCCTGGATTCATTGCGCTCTTGACCACTCTAACTAGTCTGCTGCATCCTGCAGTTTGACAGGACCACGTGGTCGCGCAAGGTTTGGAGACCAGATGGGAGTCCGGTTACAGCTCTAGGGCATTCATTGATCACCTAACCTCTCTGACCTTTGGTTTTCTTTCCTAAAATAATGATCTGTGGGGCAAACCTGCTGCTCATGATACCAGCATCCCGTAACAGAAGTAGGTTCCAGTCCTGGCTGTTCCAATTCTGATCCAGCTCCCTGCTCATGTGCCTGGGAAGGCAGCAGAAGAGGCCCAAGTCCTTGGACCCATGCCCCTGTGGGAGACCCAGATGGAGTTCCTGGCTCCTGGCTTCAGATCTGGCTGTTGTGGCCATCTGGGGGAGTGAATCAGTGGACGGAAGATCTTCATCTCTCTCTTGCTCTGCCTTTCAAATAAATAAATTAATTAAAAGAAATAAAATCTGTGGCTCAAAGTGAGTGCACAGTACACAGGGCACTGGTGTGGAAAGCAGGAATCCTTCGCAATTGTTGACATAAATTCCTTCACTTGGATTTCTGAAGGGAGGCAGACAGAGGGAAGTGACAGAGGCCAAGCCCCTCCTCTGAAATCCACAGACGCCTTAGGGGAGGCTTCCTAATGCCCCTGCACAGAAGACCGATGGAGTGCGGGACAGGCGTGCCTTCTGTTTCACTCTTTGGTTAGCAAAAGTATCTGGATTGCCTCTTATAGGAGGTTTTGAAACCTTAAATTACATTTTTCAAGTACTTGCTATTGCTCAGTTTGGAAGGCCGTTTTGTATTTGTTATGTCCCGTCATTCATATAATGGACGGGATTTTGCTGCACTGGGAGGGGAACAGGCCACAGGACACCTGTGGCCACCCCTGCACCCCACAGCTGGCGAGCAGTCCGACCCTGGTTCCAGATCTCCAGCTTGAGATTGTCCTACTTTTCCATGATGCTTCACAGTAAGGAGCTCCCATTTAAACTTTTCTTTGGTTGAGTCATTAATTTCCATTGTTATTTCCAGTGCCTCCAAAGATACAGCGTGGCCCAAAGCATGTGAAAGTCCGGGTCGGGCAGAGAGTGGACGTTCCCTGCAATGCCCAAGGGACGCCTCGCCCCATCCTGACCTGGGTGAAGGGCGGACGGACCCTGCCGCTCGATGGGGTGCAGCGCCTGAGCCGGCCCGACGGGACTCTGAGTTTGCAGCAAGCCGCGCTCTCAGACGCCGGCCTTTACACGTGTGTCGCCACGAACACAGCAGGCAGTGACGAAGCAGAGATCACGCTACATGTCCAAGGTGCTGCGTGACGTGGAACGCTCGCGGGGGGCAGGGAGTAGGGAAAGCGCGGGGTCGGTCTGAGCGAGTCTGGGACCATTTGGGGAAGACCTCTCTGATGATCTTTTGTGACTCACTGAAAGGAGACCGTTCATGAAGGAATGTTACTGTTCTCTCACGCAGCCTGCATCAATTCTTGCACATCTACTTTTTGCAGGAGTTGCTGTGGGAGACGCAGCAATGGAAAGCACTGTGGATAGTCCCCTGTGCGCTGCTTCTGGTTGAGGGATGCGGGGGACTGAGGGCGTTGGAGTAGGACTCCATTCTCAGCGACAGGTCCTCGTCTTACCGTCTGTCCCTTGGGGGCCAAGGTGCACTGCCCCGCTCCGGCTCTGGCCGTGTTTTGAGGTGTGAACGGTCAGTGTCTATTCTCTCGAGCAGCGCGTGCTTCTCCAGTTCCTGCCAGGAGTCTGGCGTGTTCTAGGAGGTGAGAACGCCATGACAAAGCCAAACCCCGCTTCTGGGCTGTTGTGGCCAAGAATCCATCACGTTCAGGCATGTTCAGGGTAACAGGCTGCAGGTGGTCGATGATGGTGATGCCTCAGCAGCATTTGAAGTTGCCCAAGAAAAGCCACTGATACAGCATTTGTGTTTCTCACAGAACCAGCCACAGTGGAGGAGGTAGACTCTCCATTCAACACTCCATTCCAGGAAAGACTGGCCAGTCAACGCATTGCATTTCCATGCCCTGTAAGAGGTGTGTACTACCCAAAGTTACAGGCATTGCCATCATATCATTCCACTGTATTTAACCTAAACCGTCATCGCTGTGAAATTCTACTGTCAGTCTGCCCTTGTTCTAACATGTGAGTCTGGTAACAGCTAACCCCTCTTTCACAAACAGCTCTCTCAACAGGCGTTTTCCCTCCCAACAATTGTACTTTATGGAGATTTTCCTTCTCTCAGATGTGGCGATCAAATCTGTTTTCCTTCTGTGTGTTTCATTCTTCTGCAGTATGATTTTCCTCTCAAATGTGACAGCTGGAGCTATTCAGAACACTCGAGATTTACCTCTGTTAGCCAGAAGTATCAGTTCTGGACATTTCTGTTCTTACAAACCTTCTCCTGTGTCTGCTTTCAGCTGGTGATCCCAGGACCAGCTTGCAGCTTGTCGGCAAGCCCTCCCTCTCCCCGAATCCCTGGCTCTGTGCCACCATTGCCTGGCCATAGGATGCTGCTGTCCACTCAGATGTGAAGCAGGCGTGTCACTCTTACCCTTGCTGTGGGTGCTGTCTCTGTGGTTTGTGAGTCCCCTCAGATGTGAAGGAGGCGTGTCACTCTTACCCTCACTGTAGGTCCTGACTCTGTGGTTCGTGAGTCCCCCTGCTGTGCGTCTGCAGCGACTCCGCTGCACGGTGGCAGTCTGGCACAGTCCAAGCCGTGGCCCTCCTCAAGGGCTGCGTGGCCTGCTCCAGGAGTGCTCCCACGGGTGCCCGTGCTCAAGGCCAACTCCGTCTCTAGCAGGCTTTTCCATCTCTCTGAATGGTGGCTGTCACCAGTGAGTACTCCGCTTTCTGCCCATGTTAAACAGTGACTGAGCGAGCTTTTGCGTCTCAGAGGCAGTGAGGGTCTGGCAGGAAAGCTGCTTGAGAAGAGTAAGGATCTTAGGTGCTCAGCACCACTGCGCCTGCCTGCGGCACACACACACTGCTCCCCGTTCTCACGGGATCCCACCTCTCACCTCCCTGCAGCACACACACACTGCTCCCCGTTCTCACGGGATCCCACCTCTCACCTCCCTGCAGCACACACACACTGCTCCCTGTTCTCACGGGATCCCGGACTTCCTCTCTACTCTGATAAAGCCTCTCTGCCTCATTCATTTTCACCTGGGAGTTTACATTTAAAGTTCCTAGATGCCTTTTCATTATGTGTTGCTATGAATTATGTCTTGATCGTGGTAACTTTACCATTTGTAGATTGAAGATAATGCAGCTTGTTTCTTTTGTTTGTCCATTTTTGTTGTCATTTATTAACTCAACAATGTGTGTAGACATGCATGAAAGCATGAGTGGAATGTAAGTAGTAATTATGACTCTTGCCTTGACAGCCTGACCGGACAACTGGAGCCCATCTATTTTATTTGCCCTTCCTTATCAGTCGATGTTTGACTACGAGCACAGTAAATAAGCCAATCTTTGCTGTCCTTTATCCTAAAGGTTTATCTTTTGTAGCCTTTATAAGTCTTTACCTCAACTTGCGTCTAGTGCAGTGGATCCCTCTGTATTCCTCCCATTCTTCTGTCCTTATCCATCTTTCAACATTTTTATCATGTAACACAGGATCATTAACAAAGTCTTTTGTAATGTTTTATTTAATGTGCTTATTTTTTATCTTCATGGGGATTAAGTAGATTTTTAAGTTAGAGTAGTCCTGGCACATTGATTGCTGACGAGTGCACTTACTGCTAGTACAGAGCTGTTCTTCGTCTCATTCTGATACTGCTTTTGGCTCTGCTGCTCACTCTACAGTGGTTCTGTCATTTTTATTTATTAGCACATTGCTTCCAGTCCCTCTCTTTGTCATAAATAAATCCTGGAAAGCAATTCGCTCACTGCTCCTCAGCTATGTTTTTTCAAGAGTTGAGCTTCTATCCTTGATTTAACTGAGTGAGATTTCCCGAAGATGCGTGGGTAGACATCCCTTACCTCTACCGTATCAGGCCTTTGAAAAAGTGAATTAGAAAGTGTCTTCCCCGTGCTTCAGTGTGCACTCGGGCGAGGCAGTCTTCCTGTTACGTTCCTTGCTTTTGTTTTCACTCCTAAACCTCCCGGTATTTTATCAATTGAATTAATGCATTTTTTTTCCTTATTATCACTGGGAACTCACCAAGAAAATGCTTCGTTTACCATCATCGTGGGTATTCTAATGAAAACAGCTCCAGTAAACTTCACACCAGGGACTTTGGGTCTCACAGCTGATCAGGAATTGGAGGCGTTACTTTGCATTGCCTCTTCAATTTAATTTCCTTTGTCAGAAAAGTACATAGCACCTGTTGGTGCACATTACACTCATGACAAAAATTTGAATTCTCCTTGATACATTTTATATTTAATAATTATTTCTGATTTTTTGGTAAAATATCATGAGGCTTTAATTTCTCATTTAGGTACTCCCAAGCCCACTGTCAAATGGCTACACAACGGTAGAGAGCTGACCGGCAGAGAACCTGGTCTCTCCGTCCTGGAAGGCGGCAGGTTGTTGGTCATTGCTTCCGTTGCACCGTCTGATAGTGGGGACTACATCTGTGTGGCAGTCAATGAAGCCGGCACCGCAGAGAGGAAGTACAACCTCAAAGTGCATGGTAAGTCCTAGTGAAGATGCCAAGACCATCTAAGGGGATATGTAAGTTTTCCAGTTATTAAATATTTAAATTACTTCCTCAATGTGGTATTCATGTAATGTTAATGTGAATAAATGTGTTATCAAACAGAAACTGGTATTCTGATTGTTTATTTGATTTAAAAGTTCATGTTACTTTTCATTGCAACTTCACATTGTTTGAAACCCAGTGGTAGCAAAGGTGCATAGTAAAATCCTCCTGACCCTGAGCTGGGCCGTCTGTCGGTCCTCTCCAGAGAAATGGAAAGCACCACTTTGTGGTGTATGTGTGTGTGTGTGTGTGTGTGTGTGTGTGTGTGTAGATAAGTTACGATAAAATATGGATGTATATTTCTATCCTCTTTTCACTTACATAGAGTAGAAAGTTATACTCTTTAGTCTGCATTTCACCTGCTTCACAGAATGGCTTATCTTGGGAATTATTCAGTATTCCTAACTATCTGTAGTATGCCACTGTGTAGCTATACAATGATTTATTAACCTTGCTTTGTTAATGATGAGTGTTGAGATTGTCACCAGGTGTTTGCTATTATGTAGAACCCTTCAGTAAAAATCTTGTACATACGCCATTTTGCATTAGTAAAATGCCAGATGCATTTGAAAATGTGGTGAATATTGGCTTTCGTAGAAATTTAAGGCTCCTGTGACTTAAATTGAGACCTCTTGGTACCAAGCTTGTGGTGCAGTGGGTTAAACCGCCACCTGCCACACCAGCATCCTGTAGTGGAGAGCTGGCTCGAGTCCTAGCTGCTGTGCGTCTGACCCAGCTCCCTGCTGATGCACCCAGGAAGCCAGCAGAGGGCGACCTGAACACTGGGGCCCTGCCATGCACAGGAGAGATTCAGATGGAGTTCTGAACTCCTGGCTTCAGCCAGGATCAGCCCCAGCTCTTGGTAACCATTTGGGGAGTGAATCAGCAGGTAGAAGATCTTTGTCTCTGTTTCTTCCTCTCTCTGTGTCACTCTGTTTTGCAAATAAATAAATAAGGCCTTTTTTTAAAAATTAATACCCCCTACAACAGGTTGTGTTTTGAGTGGTATGTAAAATACATAGGTTCTGTGTTAAATTTGTCCTGAATTCTGCCATGGAATTTAAAACCCTGAAATAATAATAGTAAGAATTTTTGTGTATAAATATTTGGTCAAGGCTTTTATAATAAGTATATGCTTAAATATGACTAGCTGTTCTGGCCAGGAAATCTCAGAATCTGCTTTCTAAAGTCCTTTATAAGAAATTTTAGGGTAATACTTACGATGACTGCCTGGTGGTGACTTCTGTTTCTGCAGTTCCTCCTGTAATTAAAGATAAAGAACAAGTGACGAATGTGTCCGTGTTGGTAAACCAGCTGACCAGTCTCTCCTGCGACGTGGAAGGGATGCCGCCTCCCGTCATCACGTGGTACAAAGATGACGTGCTGGTAATGTGGCACTCCTTGCTTTGCAAAGAGGAACTTGTTCAGATGTTCATTTTTCACGATTAGGGATGCAGACATTTTAGTTCAGTGTTTAATTATGTGTTCGTGTCCGGTTTGGAGGTAACATTGACCTCTGGGGCCCCTGCAGGTGCCTGAGAGCAGCACTGTTGAGACCGTGAGCAACGGGAGGACCCTGAAGCTCTCCTCGGCCACGCTGCAGGACTCGGGCCGATACTCCTGCAGAGCGGTGAATGTCGCGGGCACTTCTCAGAAGGACTTCAATGTCCACGTGCTCGGTAAGGAAGATGGGCTTTGAAAAAACTGCTTCGGATGCGTTTCTTACACAGTATACAGAGAGGTAACTGAAAAAGCAAAACATTAAATCGATAGAAGGAACACCGTCTGCTCCACTCTGCATTTTTGTCTTTAACAGAGGTTATTCAGAACCTGATGCAGAAAGTTTGAATGTGTTTATTACTTGTAATACAGAGAAGTCCTAGAGTTGTAGACCCAAAAGTCTCCAAGAAAATGAAGTAGAACCATCTTCTGTACAACAGGAAATTACTACTGATGCCAAATTCTCCAGTTAGGTGGGCAGCAAGCTCCCTAGCAAGTAGCCACCCAGGGTGTCGTGCAGCACGACTCGCTGTGGCTGTGTCCAGCCCATTCTTCACTCAGCAGCCAGTGTGGTCTCAACACACACCTGACCACACATGCCCGTCCCCTCCTGCACCTCTAGTGTCTGCTCATTTTCCTGAAGGTGACACCTCACCCTGGGGTGAAGGACGAGGCTGAGATGTGAGGGAGGTGTACGGGAGCTGCGTGATGTGCTCCATCATCCCCACATAAAAGCCCACATACCCTGTCCTGTGACAGCTTGGACAGCTTGAGCGGGCGTTAGCACCGTTCTTTCAAGAGAGAAAGGCAGTGCATTTTCAACAGCATGACAGCCTGACGTGAGAACTTGAACTTCGTGAGAGTTGATGATGTCATTCGTTATCCCTGATGTATAACAGTAGTATATTTAGTTAAATAAAGGTACTTCGAAAAGTTCATGGAGCCAGCGTCGCAGCTCACTAGGCTAATCCTCTGCCTGTAGTGCCGGCACACTGGGTTCTAGTCCCGGTTGGAGTGCCAGATTCTGTCCCGGTTTCTCCTCTTCCAGTCCAGCTCTCTGCTGTGGCCCGGGAAGGCAGTAGAGGATGGCCCAAGTGTTTGGGCCCTGCACCTGCATGGGAGACCAGGAAGAAGCACCTGGCTCCTGGCTTTGGATCAGTGCAGTGTGCCAGCCGTAGTGGCCATTTGGGGGGTGAACCAATGGAAGGAAGACCTTTCTCTCTGTCTTGTTCTCTCTCACTATCTAACTCTGCCTGTCCAAAAAAAAAAAAAAAAAGTTCATGGAGAGGTGGGTTTTAGCCTAGCAGGTGAGATACCTGCATCCCGCATTGGAATACCTGACTTCATGTCCAACTCTAGCAGACCTTAGGAGGGGGTGATTATGGCTTGAGTAGTTGGCTTCCTATCACCCACGTGGGAGGCCTGGGTTGAGTTCCTGGCTCATGGCTTCTGACTAGCTCAGTCAGGCATTTGGGGAGCGAAACAGCAGATGTGAGAAATCCCAATCCCTCCTGCTTGCTTGATCTCTTTCTTTCTCTCCTTACCTCTCAAAAAATTCTAAAACTAAATCAAACATTTTCAGGTTCATGAAACACCTTGTGCATATGAGTTGAATATATGCTTCCAAGTGAATCCTGTATTAAGATAACAGATCTTATGTGAATATGTTCCTGTATTTAATATTTGGGCACACAGATTTTGTCCTATTTTATTTTTAACATTAACGATTTGTTGAAACATCATAGAAATCAGCGGTTACCGGCTTCCCTTCTCCCGACCCCGTTTGTTAAGTCATAAGTTCTCATGGTAAATGTCTTTGTTCAAGTTCCGCCCAGCGTGATAGGAGCCCGCTCCCCAGACGAAGTCTCAGTGGTCCTCAGCCACAGCACCACCCTCGAGTGCAGGGTCGCAGGCATCCCCTTCCCCGACATCCACTGGCTCAAAGACGGCAAGTGAGTACCTTTGCTGTGCCTGTTGCTAGTTCTTGGATTTGAGTGGTGTCTGGGAGCAGGTTAAGCCAAGGCCTAAGTAGCCAAGAGTCACAAGGGTTACAGTGCATCAGAATAGCAGTTACATCCAGACTGTACATATCAGCAAGGAAAACAACCAACAGTGAAATGTCATGTGATGAGAAGTGTTCGGAGAAGCAAGAGATTTTAAATTATAGTTAGGCAATTAACATACTAAAGTTCACCCTCAATGCCTTGATGAATGTAAATAAACACAGTTTTGATTTTCACTGGTCATGCAGACAAAAAAGTAAAGCATTGAGATCTCAGATGTTAGCTGGAGTACAGGGGGGTCAGCTCTCAGATGAGGAGACTGTAAACGCGTACCCTGAAGACTACTGACTGGCATCTCTGAAAATGTCTTTCATGTGCTGGTTCTGGACTAGGGTGACACCAGGAATCAGGAGCTTCATCTGGGTCTCCCATGTGGGTGATAGGGGCCCAGCTACTTGGGCCATCTTCTGCTGCTTTCCCAGCTGCATTAGCAGGGAGCTGGATCAGAAATGGGGCAGCCGGGACACAAACCGGCACCCATATGGGATGCTGAAGCCACGGACAGCAGCTTCTCCCATTGTGCCACAATGCTGCCCCCTTGAGAATACTTTTTAAAATAGCATTACTTAGCCCGAGTTTTCTAGAGTGTCATACTAAACTGTACTTAGTAATAAAAACAAATATAGAGACAGAGTAAGAGTGGATGAGTGAAAAAAATGACACTACTGATTATAAATAATATTAGACAAGTTAAGTTGGAAATAGGGAAGCTTTTCATCTGAAAATGATGATTGTCTAATTCTATTAATAAAGCAGTTTGGTGATTTCATTCTTCTGAATGAGTGCTAATTGCATCACTGTACATTTGTAATCACTTGGATTCTATTTTGAACTTGTTATCACTAAGTGGTTTTTGTTGTGGTGAATGAGTGAGGAGAAATGGGCAAATAAAAATGAACTATGGGAGCTGGTGCTGTGGCATAGCAGGTAAAGCCACTGCCTGCAGTGCCGCATCCCATATGGGCGCTGGTTTAGACCCGACTGCTCCACTTCCAATCCAGCTCCCTGCTAATGCGCCTGGGAAAGCAGTTCTGCCTGCAGTGCTGGCACGGCATGTGGGCATCTGGCTGCTCCACTTCTGATCCAGCTCCCTGCTGGTGTGCCTGGGAAGGCAGTGGAGGATTGCCCAAGTATTGTGGGCCCGTGCACCCTCTTGGGAGACCTGGAGGAAGCTCTTGGCTCCTGGCTTTGGATTGGCTCAGCTCTGGCCATTGCAGCCATTTGGGGAGTGAGCTCAGTGGATGGAACTTTTCTCTCTCTCTCTCTCTTTCTTGCCCTCTCTCTGTAATTCTGCCTTTAAAATAAATAAATCCTTAATAAAAAATTTACGGAATAAATTTTTATTTTTTCTAGGCCTTTGCTGTTGAGCGATCCCAATGTTGAACTTCTAGACAGAGGCCAAATTCTGCACCTAAAGAATGCGCGAAGAAGTGACAAGGGGCGCTACCAGTGTGCTGTGTCTAATGCAGCTGGCAAGCAAGCCAAGGACATAAAGCTGACTGTCTATCGTAAGTGTGATGCCCTTGTGCTGTCTGCCGCCGTCACTGTCGTTGATGAAAGGTTGACAAGCAGGCTGTCCTCTCGTGTGCACTGCTCTGTTACTCAGTGCCGCTCATTTGGAGTGATGCTCCCGGAGAAGGAACCTGTCTGCATGGGTCTAAGGCTAGTGCCCTGCACCCTGTTCCAGGGTGTCTTATCTTCAAGTATGAATTTTTTCATACGCTCAGTGATTCTTGTACTCTTCACGTAATGGGTCCAGAGTTTCCTAACTTGTCAGCTTATACAGAAATTAAATGTGTCTACCTTGAAGGAGTTAAAGCTTTATAAAGTATACAGATGTCTGAAATAGAAGGAAACAGAAAATGTGCAAACAGTTGAACTGTACCATTTTGTACCATTGGGGCCTTTGTCCTGACATGTGATTATATTTTTTTAAAGATTTATTTATCTATTTGAAAGGCAGAGTTACAGAGAGAAGGAGAGGCAGACACAGAGAGGTTTTCCACCTGTTGGTTCACTCCCTGGATGGTCACAACAGCTAGAACTGTGTCAGTCTGAAGCCAGGAGCCAGGAGCTTCTTCCTGGTCTCCCACAAGGGTGCAGGGGCCCAAGTACTTGGGCCATCTTCCACTGCTTTCCCAGGCGATGGTAGAGAGCTGGATTGGAAATGGAGCAGCCGGAACTCGAACCGGCGGCCATATGGGATGCCAGCATTGCAGGCAGTGGTTTTTCCCGCTGTGCCACGGCACTGGACCCCCGTGACCATATTGTAAATGCTTTATGTTTGTGCTGCTGTTTTTCCCAGCTTTGCCCCAATAGAGACACATAGCCTTCGTTTCTGTGCTGATGGCCAAAGTCATTTTACTTTTGTATGAACGGAGCCATGGGTAGCTTGTGACGATTATGTTGGAGGTACAGAGAGTACACAGTAGAACGGAGAGAGCGCAGTAGTCCAGTGATCGCTCTCAGGGCTGCACTCGCTGCCTGTCTTCTCCTTGGCATAGGGGATGGCACTCAAGGCAAGTGCAGGGACTTGAGAAGGACAGCTGCTCACCGGGTTCCCCACCCACGGCTGCCACCAGCCGCTGTCTGTCGCCTTCTGCTACTTCATTTCCTTCACAGCGCTCGTCACAAGCTGCCTTATTTTAAATTATTTATGTATTATACTTACTAGCTATTTCTCTCCAAGAAATCTAAACTTAAAAAAAAAAACATTATTTGAAAGAGTTAGAAAGAGATCTTCCACCTGCTGGCTCACTCCCCAAATGGCCGAAACAGCTAGAGCTTGACCTGACGGAAGCCAGGAGCCAGGAGCTTCCTCTGGGTCTCTCACTTGGGTGGCAAGGGCCCAGACACTTGGGCCATCTTCCATTGCTTTCCTAGGCCATTATCAGGGACATGATGCTGGCATTGGAGGCGGCTGCTTTACCTTCTTGTATCACAGTGCCAGCCCCACAATCTAAACTTTTTTTTTTTTTAATTTATTTACTTATTTGGATGTTGGAGTTAGAGGAAGAGACAGATCTTCTACCCACTGTTTCACTTCCCAGATGGTTGCCACTGCCAGGGCCGGACCAGGCCAAAGTCAAGAGCCTGAAGTTTCATCTGAGTCTCTCATATGAGTTGCAGGGGCCCAGGCACTTGGGGCAGGCCACCAGCAGGGAGCTGGATTGGAAGTGGAGCAGCTGGGACTCAAACCAGCACCCATATGAGCTGCCAGCATTGCAGGCAGTGCCTTCACCTGCTATGTCACAATGCCAGCCCCATGAATCCAAATTTCTTAAGAGCAGATCTTTGTTGGGCATATTCCCTACTTTAATGTCTGTCGAACAGTAGCAGCTCCCAAGAAATGCTTGCTAAGTGAATGAAATATTTCCTGAAAGAATGGTCTAGTGCCACACTCTGTGGTATCAGAAACACTAGCCCATGTGACTGTAAACACTAGGAATGGTGCTAGTCCAAACAAGTGGATCCTCAGTATAAAATACATACCAGATATCAAAGACTTTGCATGGAAAATAATGTGAGGCACCTAATTAATACTGCCCATTGGTAGATGCAGAAGTGATTTTTTTAAAGATATTTTGTCGGCCGGCGCCGTGGCTCAACAGGCTAATCCTCCGCCTTGCGGCGCCGGCACACCGGGTTCTAGTCCCGGTCGGGGCACCGGATTCTGTCCCGGTTGCCCCTCTTCCAGGCCAGCCCTCTGCTGTGGCCCAGGAGTGCAGTGGAGGATGGCCCAGGTGCTTGGGCCCTGCACCCCATGGGGAGACCAGGAAAAG
>CM027403.1:83513063-83542529 GCA_015711505.1 Sylvilagus bachmani | reverse complement strand
TCTCTGTCTCTCTCTCTCACTGTCCACTCTGCCTGTCAAAAATAATAATAAAAAAAAAAAAAAAAAAGATATTTTGTCTAAGTGAAATATATTATTAAAATTAATTTCCTGTTTTTTAGTGTGGCTAATAGAAAATTTAAAGTTACATATGTGGCTTGTGCTATATTTATGTTGGACAATACTGGTTGTTAAGTAATTATTAAGAACTTGGGCTTCTGAGACAGACTTTTCAACCCCAAGTTCTGCCACCTATGAGCTTTGTGACTTTGGACAAATGGCGTCATACCTCATAGCTTTGTTTTCTGAGCTGTAAAATGGGAACAATGCTAACTCCTATATAATGGTGTTACTGTGAGAGTCAAAGGCTAGATATGTATGTATGGATTACTTACAGTAACAGCTCAGTAAATGCTACTCATTTGTCACGTCTACGTAGGGATACATTGTCTTCGAACTTAAAATGTGTGCAATCTTGTTTGACTTCTATGTAACTATTCCACATCTCCCTTTTAAACAGTGTCTTTATGTACAGTTTGAATAGCTTTATTGTATCAGAGATACTATATTTAAGGTAGGCTTTTAAGGAATTTTTTCTGTAGGTACAAGTCTGTGGAGGAACGCAATCATGGGAGGAAGTATCTTAAAAAAAAAAAAAGTAACATTGCTGAAAGATTAGCCATGCAAACATCATGGCTAATCAACAGATGTGTTTAATCAACAGAAGTGTTATTGTTGCCGTTTGCTCCGACCAGAGCTGGCCAGGTAGACAGTAGGCGCGATGTTTTCCCTAAGTTGCTGAGGGTCTTCCCTGATCTGCACTGATGCCAGACTGAGACACATACATTTGGTGATTTGGTGGGACTCCTCCTAACACGGGGCTTGAGTTCCTTGCCATAGAATCCCCTTGTTCACTTTGCATGATGCCCTCAGGCAGCCAGAAGAGAGGGCTCTATAACAAGTGCATCCTCCTGGATTGTCTGAGATGAAAGGCATTGTGATATACGCCATTTCTGCTCTAGCAAGCTCGCCTGCACCTCCAAGCGGCTCGTAGTAAGCTCACTTTATTTCATTTGTGAAAATGCATTTATTCCTAAAATGGAAAAAAAATGACACAGAGGCCATGGCTTGGCTAAATGTGAGGAACGCATGTGGATTTCAGGTTGCGTGTGTTTTCACACTACCCCGATTCACTTGTTTTCCTCATTTACACGCTCACATGTGGCTGAAGCAGGTGGGTCAGTGCAGCCGCAAGGTGGAAAATGATCATTGTGCTCAAGGAAGGAAATGGAGGCAAAATGGATGGGAGGGGAAGGAGCAGGGGACAGAATGTGGAAGACAGGAGTGTGAGGGGCCTTTGAATATCCTGTGTGGAGCCCCTGCGGATGGAGAGCCTGCAGACCTGAGGCCGGTGTGCGTGCTGGGTTTCAGAGGCCTGGGAGATTCCTAAACGATGGGAAAGTCTGTGTGTACATGCGTGGGTGCTGTGCACATGCAGTGTGTCCACAACTTTTACCCACACCCCCAAGTGTAGGACTTAGGCAAATACATATGAATTAAATGACACAGGAAGTGAAATGCCTATTTATTTGCAAAATTTACAAACCTTTTTCATAAATATTTTAGATTTTGCAGACCATGAGGCAGAATCAAAAATATTCTATAGATACTTACATAACAAGACAGAAATTGATTTCTACAAAATTGTTTATTGATGAAATTCCCTTTTTGTGATTTTTAAAATTTTTTTCTAGTACTTGTTTGCTAATGGGATTAATGGGAATATTTGGGGGTGGGGAGTAATGTTTCATTTCATTGGAGTTCAGAGTTAGTTTGCACTATCATTAACATCGATTGCAAATATTCAGCTCTAGATGGTACATTGGGATGAGATTTTACCTATTTCATCTTTGAAAATGTCTTTCCAACGCCAGCAACAGCCAGAGCTGGGCCCTGCTGAATCCAGGATCCAGGATCTCAATCCAGGTCACCTGTGTTGGTGTCAGGCGCTCCCCTCACCCAACCACTTTCACGTTTTCTCTTCCTCCGCACGCGCACGTATGTTTGTGTCTGTCTCTGTCTCCTTCTCTGTCTTTGCCTTTCAAATAAATAAAATCAGTGAAAACATCTAAAATCAGTGACAACATCAAATCAGTGACAACATCAAATCAGTGGAAACGTACTAAGGCTGGTAACAGGTCATAAGCATGTGATTCGAGCGTGCTCACTGCTTGGCAGGTGTTTGTAGAATCCTGTATCTCCCTCCATACACATTTAACTTAATCTATTCCAGCTGAATGTTAGATGAAGGGTCCTCAATTTCAAGGGCTGATCAGTTTTGGAGTACCAAAAGTTCCTCTGTGCTTTTCTCAAGGTCTGACAATCTTTGCAAGAGCCACAAGGTCAGAAAATACATCCACTGCAGATGTGTGGGGGAGTTCATGTACCCAGTGGCAGTAACACTGCACCCCTCCAAGGCCATTGTGTGACGAGTCAGGCCAGGGGATTCCGTTCTGCAGGAAGGCATGGCACTGTTGCTAAAAGCAAGTTCAGGACACCCTTAGCACTGCTGGATCAACAGCATGTGACTGCTGTGCACTACACAGAGTGCTTACTGATGGATACAGCGGTGAATAGTCATGGACTTTTAAAAACACTATTTTAATAGGCTTTGTAAGCGTCTTTAAATCTTTTTTAAAGACGTGTTTATTTGAGAGGCGGAGTTACAGACAGGATGAAACAGAGAGAGGTCTTCCACCAGCTGGTTCACTCTCCAAGTGGCTGCAACAGCCGGAGCTGGGTGGATCTGAAGCCAGAAGCTTCTTCTGGGTCTCCCACATGGGTGCAGGGGCCCAAGCACTTGGGCCATCTTCTACTGGTATCCCAGGCCACAGCAGCGAGCTGGATCGGAAATGGTGCAGCAGGGCCAGGAACCAGCCGCCCGTGTAGGATGCCGGCGCTGCAGGCAGAGGCTTAAGCTGCACCACGGCGCTGGCCCCTAAATCTTTTTCCCATCACATATATTTGTAATTTTACCATCCTCAGATGTAACAAATCACAGCAGATTGTACTTCAAGTTGTACTGATTAGTGTTTTCTCGATTTCTCTGGGAATACTTTTCCTGTTCTTCACGGACTGCCCTAGAGACCCATTCTTCAGTTTCTTCAGCATTGGCCTTGGCTTCTGGAATAAGCAGGAGTGAGGCGGTACTGGTGACTGCCAGCTGTCGAGTGGCAAAGGCTCAGGAAAAGCTGCCCTGTTAATACTGACCGTTGATGCTGCCCCAGCAACCTTCACTCTTCCGGCAGGTGTTCTCTGAGCAAGGCTCATCTTCTCAACCTAATGGATTTTCTCCGTGCTGCCGTCATACATGAATAACTAAATCACCATTAGGAAATTAATCAGTTTGCTCACCCAGCAAATGAGCCACTCAGAAACTTGCTTTGGCTATAGCTTCGTGTTGCTTTTTATTTCTGTGAAGAAATTCTGCTGTGATGAGACAGTCCACTTAACATTTTCTGACTCTTCAGTTGGTTGCTTCTCTTTGAATTGGGAGTGTTGTGATGGTCTAGTTCAGTGGTGTTCATAATATCACGTAATTACAAAATAACCACAATGCTCTGCCATTTAATTTGATAACAGCTGATCCATGCCCTGCTGTATCATTAAATGTGGTATTTAGGGCCGGCGCCGGGGCTCACTTGGTTGATCCTCTGCCTGCGGTGCCGGCATCCCATGTGGGCCCGGATTCTGTCCCGGTTGCCCCTCTTCCAGGCCAGCTCTCTGCTGTGGCCCAGGAGTGCAGTGGAGGATGGCCCAAGTGCTTGGGCCCTGCACCCCATGGGAGACCAGAAGGAAGCATCTGGCTCCTGGCTTCAGATTGGCGCAGGTCCGGCAGTGGTGGCCATTTGGGGGTGAGCCAACGGAGGGAGGACCTTTCTTTCTGTCTCTCTCTCTCACTGTCTATAACTCTACCTGTCAAATAAAAGAAAAAAATGTGATATTTAAAGTCTCCTATTCCCCTTTTCTCTTATTTTGCCATAATGCATGTGCACTAGGAATAAAATGTCATTGGCTTGTAATATGCATCAGACTGGCGATGCTGCCAGTTTGTACTGTTACTGAAACGTAGGGGAAGCTGAGCAGCAGCGGAAGCAACGGGAATACCACGTTTGGGTTCTGCAGCAACTGCATGAAGCATTGCTCAGAGCCGCCAGTGCTTCCTAGGAATGTGTCCTCAGGCAGTCTTCCCGCTGCACGCATCAGAGCGCGGCTTTACAGCACCACTAAGCAGTGCGGTCTCACCACTGCCATCTGTGCAGTTCATCGTTGCCCAGAATGCCCTTAGCTCAGCCATTGTTGAATGGTAGGAGCTAGAGGCCACGCACGGTGTATCAACGAGTGGGACCATATTCAGATAGAACTCTGTTTGTGAATGCTGAAGATTGAGTTTCATGTAACTTTTACATGTCACAAATACTATTCCACTTGTTCTTTTTCCAACTGTAAAAAAACGTAAAAAGCCATTCTTGTCTCAGCATCTCCAGGTCCTTCTTGGCCTACCCCTAAACTTTATAGTGGACCACCTTGCAGGGAAATGACCCCACCATCAGTATGGCAGATAGTACTTTCCTTTTTTTTTTTTTTTTATTAAAGATTTATTTATTTGAAAGTCAGGCTTACACAGAGAGAGAAGGAGAGGCAGAGAGAGAGAGAGGTCTTCCATCCGCTGGGTCACTCCCCAGTTGGCTGCAGCGGCCGGAGCTGCGCCGATCCAGAGCCACGAGCCAGGAGCTTCTTCCAGGTCTCCCACACAGGTGCAGGTTCCACTGCTTTCTCAGGCCATTGCAGAGGGCTGGACAGAAAGTGAAGCAGCCATCCCCCAGATAGTACTTTCAATTTTGTGTGAGGGGAAAAAATGTATATGTGAATATTCATCACAGCAAACTGGTCCTAGGAATGATTGCCAGAAAATGCTAAACAATGATTCCTCTTAACACCCAGATCTTACTTCTAACATCCTTCGCCACTGAATGGAGCCAGGTAAGTGGTAATTCTAGGGCTGAGAATACACAAGATTAACCTGGGGCATATGGTAGGGCCACAGAGTAAGGAGGTACTAAAACACATGTACGTGAATGTCTGTACACACACACAGAGTCTATTCTACATGAGTATGCCAAAGGAAATAGCCAGCTGAAAGAACTCCTAATAGCTAAAACTGGATAAATAATATTATAATAAATTACAACCCAAAGCATAAAATAAGTTTCCATGTGTCCATATTGATATAAATGATTAAATAAATATTAAGTGGGGAGAAGAGCCACTTTCTCCCATATAGAAAAATTCCAAACAAATGATGAAGGCATTCTGCTCTCAAAGAAGTAGATCATAACTCCCCACCTCAAAACACTTCTGAGCTCAGAGTAGTGACTCCCTTTGAAAGAAAGGAGCAAAGCCGAGTGAGTTCACAGTGGAGAAAGCCGGCAGACCTGGCCAGGTTGTCGAAGTTGACATCCCTAGTGAGAGGTCGTGCTTAAGGCCTGGGCCCTTCATATCTGTGAGAAGTGTATGCTTGACCTCTGTGTCTCCCCCTCAGAACCCACATGCTCGTCTAATCATAGGGAATGCGTTCTGTTCTGCAAATACCCTAGAATAAAATCATTTATTGAAGTTACACTACAACACTGAAACTCAGACATGTGCCATTTGATTTCTGAAAAGTTGTTGCAGTCACAGCACAGCCCTGGGATGCCAGGTGCAGAGTGTGGAGTAGACATGGAGCCCCTGAGTTGTTTTCCCAGCTCAGGTGGTGAGAGGCCAGGCGTGTGGTTGCACACACACGTGCCCAATTAGATGGGTGAAGTTGGATGAATTCACTCCTGGCAGTTCAAAAGAGAAAAACAGCAAGAAGCCAAAATGGAAGACTGCACAGCTGTTGCCTGGAGCTGGTTCCGAAAGCCCTTCGTTCAGCCTCTGGTACTGGCGAGAAAGATTAGTTGTACCATATGTGATATTTTGTTCCCTCTGCCTGATTTCAACTGAACTCTGTCTACTTTAAGTGGGTTCAGGCACAACTTCCTTAGTTCCTCTAATGTGATCTACTGGGCATAAATTAACCCCTGAAATGGAATCGATGACTGTTTTAAATGAAATCTGAAACCCGAAATGGGATGCCCTGGCTGTTGCAGAGGATTTGGGGTAATGAAACAGTGAACGGAAGAGATACCACTATCCCCCCCACACACACACCTCTACCTTTTCCTCTCTTTCTCTCCCACTTCCTGCCTCCCCCTTCCCTCCCTTTCAAATAAAAATGAGTACAGATTAAAAAAAAAAAGATTTTTTTGACAAAGCAGGCAACTAATTATCAGTATTAAACCAGATTTCCTAATTGCCTTTAATTTTTATTTTCTTCAAATGAATTTTTCAAGAATGTGTTGCAGAGGTTGAAGCTTAAGAGATATGCTTTTGTTCTGAACTTCCTTGCAGTTCCACCCAGTATTAAAGGAGGGAATGTCACCGCAGAAATATCGGCATTGATCAACAGCAGGATTAAGCTGGAATGTGAAACACGGGGACTTCCGGTGCCTGTGGTCACATGGTATAAGGACAGCCAGCCAGTCCCGTCCAGCTCACAAGCAGTTTATATTGACAAAGGGCAGATTCTTCATATTCCTCAAGCACAGGTCTCCGATGCAGCAAAGTATACCTGTCGTGTCTCCAATGTTGCTGGAACTGCTGAAAAATCATTCCACGTGGAGGTCTACGGTAAGGAAAACTATGTGCTTTCAGTATAGAGCAGACTGCAAAAAGTTCATGAAAAACAAGGCTAAGATGAGTTTATTGTGGTGCAAAAATTTTTAAATGATGCGTAGCTTTTTCATAAGATGCATATCCATGAGTTCTTGGAACCCCAGTGTGTGTATGTGTGTGCTTTTTTTTTTAACCAAAGCTGACATTAGCAAGAGGTCTCAAGAGGTCCATTCATTTGACCAGCCTTTATGCAGCATAACTGAAACATTTCAACCACCTGGTTCAGTAACTGTTAAGACTAAGATCCTTCTCCACTGTTTGATCTTTGTAAGCCTGGCAGACCAGGTAATGAGACTAGCAGTAAATGGAATAGCTGCAGATCAGCTGAACTAAGAAATTTCTTTCACCTACAGCTTAGGGGGAGATAGACATGAGGGAGTTTCTGTGTCCAACTATGAGGGGAAAAAATCTCCCTCTTATTTCTGTAGGATGTTACTCTGTGACTGCCCGAGTTGTCTGAAACGTTACTTTCTCTGCCTAGTTCCTCCAGCGATTGAAGGGGACTCGGCCACGCCTTGGAGCAGACAAGTGGTTCTTGCTCACTCGCTGACACTGGAGTGCAGGGCTTCTGGCAACCCCCTGCCAGTTCTCACCTGGTTAAAAGATGGGGTGCCTGTGAGAGCCAGCGATAATGTCCGCATCGAAGCTGACGGGAGGAAACTCGAGATTCTGAGTGCCATAGAAGCCGACCGGGGGGAGTACGTGTGTGTGGCTACCAGTGTGGCAGGAGAAAAGGAAATCAAATACGAAGTTGATGTCCTAGGTAAATAGGATGCCGACACCTGGGTGCTTAGATTCATGGCAAGATCTGATCGGTTTATTGATTTTTTGTTTGTGTATGCAGTAATAAAACAAGCTAAGAGAAGGATAGTTACTGGACAACATGTGACCAGGTGGATTGAGAACTGTAGTTCCAGGATCTAGAGTCTCAGAACCCTCCACTGGTTTTGATAGGAACACACCAAGTGCTTAGATATATCCCTGCTCTGTCACAGTAGTTGACGGCAGTCTTCTGTCATGAGCGCTGTGCTAGACAGCAGGAGCCAGTCTCTGGGCCTTGGGAAGTCATTTCACCATCTTTATGTCTTTATCTGGACAATGAAGGCTTTATTTTTAAAGATTCAGATATTTGTTTTGAAAGGCAAAGTGACAAGAGAGAGGAGGTAAGAGATTGATCATCATCCTCTGGTTCACTTCCAGGTAGCTGTAACGGCCAGAGCTGAGGCTAGGAGCCGGAAGCTTCACCTGGGTGGCACAGCCCCACACAGCAGCTATCCTCTGCTGTTCCTCCCAGGCCATTACTAGGGAGCTGGACCAGAAGTGGGAGGAGCCAGTACATGAACTGGAATGCCGGCATGTCGATGGCAGCTTTAGCAGCCATGGCACTGAAGGCTTTTCTTTTCTTTTCTTTTCTTTTTTTTTTTTTTGACAGAGTGGACAGTGAGAGAGAGACAGAGAGAAAGGTCTTCCTTTGCCATTGGTTCACCCTCCAATGGCTGCCGCAGCCAGCGCACTGCGCTGATCCGAAGCCAGGAGCCAGGTACTTCTCCTGGTCTCCCATGGGGTGCAGGGCCCAAGCACCTGGGCCATCCTCCACTGCACTCCCGGGCCACAGCAGAGAGCTGGCCTGGAAGAGGGGCAACCGGGACAGAATCCGGCGCCCCGACTGGGACCAGAACCGGTGTGCCGATGCCGCAAGGTGGAGGATTAGCCTAGTGAGCCGCGGCACTGGCCCTGAAGGCTTTTTAATAGGTAGCCAATTTGAGGGGTTGCTTTCCCTGAGTCATACAAAAACAAGCAATATAAAATACTAACTGACTTTAGATATGTGTCATCAGCAGTGCATTAGTGCTCGATAGAGAAGAATCCACAATATGTCCAAAGTGTGTTCGGCCATCCCAACGAGTGTTTATTGTAAAAGGTTTTTATAATGCATTCAAATCTCTCTGACGTATGAATTACTGTGATACTTGCCAACCTTCTAAACTGCTCCCCAGGATTGCTTGATGAGCTGATGTGTCTCTTCTTCCAGTGTTTCCTTCGTGTTACATGTTGTTGTTTTCCAGTGCCTCCAACTGTAGAAGGAGGAGAGGAAACGTCTTACTTCATTGTGATCGCTGATAACTCACTGGAGCTGGATTGTCAGGTGGCGGGCTCCCCCCCGCCGGCTGTCACGTAAGCATGTTGCTCTTCGGAATCCCTTCCACGTTGTACTCCCGGTGTTGTAGAGCTATCTGAAAGAGTTCTGTGTCCTTCAAAGGTGGTAATACAAATTCTCTGTCTTCCTCTTTCAACGGCTTACTCTGTCTGCAAAGCACTTTTGATGTCCAAAAGCCACCAAATTTACCCAGAGGAATTCTCTCTATGGTCTTAGAAGTTATTTTTTTCAGTTTATGGAGATGGACTGCTAAGAAATATTCAAGTCAGATCTTGGAAGTGTTTAATGAACTACTAAATCAAAGAAGTGGATGTATAACAGTCAAGGAAGCTAGTCAACATACATGTGTTCTTACCCATTCTTTTCTCTCATTCCTTCACTCACGAAGCATATGTTGAATCCTTGTCTTCCATTTCCAAGGTGCTGTGGGATCTGCAGAGGAACAGTTAGTTGACTAATGAAATGAGACACGGCCACACATGACTATAGAACTAAACGGAAAGTGGTGACTCATAGAAATGAGGAAATATGCTATTGGATTTCAAGGCTTTATTTACAGATTTTTAAAATTATATGCAAGTTGCTGGTTAAATACTGTACAAACATTGACGTGAGCCATATTTGGGGCACTTGCCTCTTTGTATAACCTAAACTTAGTTGAGGAATGAAGAGCTCAACACATAGTTATTGGGTCTAACAATATGCCAACCACGGGGTTAGGTCAGGTTGCGTTTTTCTTCTTTTCTCCATTTACAGTTTATTTTACAGAGTGAACAGTGAGGACATTAGGCAGACACACAGTGAAGAATAAATTATACAGACACACACAGTGTCATCTAGGAAACTACTTGCTTGTATTTATGCAAACTTTTTTATTGATGCCTTTTCCTGTAGGTGGCTGAAGGATGGTCAGCTAATTGACGGAAGAGATGGATTCAAGGTTTTACTAAATGGACGTAAATTGGTTATTGCTCAGGCGCAGGTGTCAGATACTGGTGTTTACCAGTGTGTGGCAACAAACACTGCTGGAGACCACAGGAAGGAGTTTGAAGTAACTGTTCATGGTATGATGAGGAAGGGGACAGGAGAACTATACTGCTAATTAGTGTGTGTGTCGTTTCATGGTCAGTAATCTGGATGGATCTTGGGTTATGGAAAGCTACATAAATGATGCAAATTTGAGTTCACTCATGGCGGATTTTAAGTGCCTCAGAGACTGGACCCTGAGGCATCATGTGAACGAGTGTGGAATTTACATGTTAGGAAGTGTATCCTGCACAGGATGCCTGTGGAACGAGACCTAGTGAGGCAGAAGAGACTGATGGCAACAGAAGTCCAGGGGTTGTGTCAGCACTGAAAGTCTCATCCAAAAGGAGCGGTGTGAGTAGGGCAGTTTCCATCCTAAAGATGAACTGCGGGATTGGAGGCACATAAGTGCGTTCACAGAGCTGGCACGATATGGTTAGAACCATTCATCCCATGACATCCTGTCAGGGCATGGTGCCGCCAGTGTTTGGAAGGGAGGGACTGGAACCAGAAAGTGGAGAGCCGTTTGGAAGCCACAGAGGAAGCAGCCACAGATGCCAGCCTCCTTCTTCCAACTTTTCCTCTGCAGAAGATTTTTTCTTTGTTGGTCCCCTGAGGGGATACAGATAATCCTGTGGTTTGGTCTCCATCCTAGCTCCTGAGGGAGGCAGGCCTGGCTTGTGTCAGATCACCATCCCAATTCCCAGAATCTGCCAGGCTGGCTGGGGGCACAGTCACATGGTAGACACATGTCTAGCAAACTCACCTGGATTCAGTGAATTAGTTCTAGAGAAGAGGAGGGTCATTGTAGACGAGAAAACGCATCAGAAGATGTAAGCCAGACACGCATGGGGTTGCATTAGCCTTAGGAAAGTTTCTCTTGCTCTTTGGTGAATTAGAAATCCATAGTTAAAAAATCAGTAATTTCCAGAATTGCTGAAAATTACAAATTAAATGCTTGGGATGAACGTATTTCACTGTTTCAGGTTTTTGCATGCATGTTTTTAAGCATTTGACCAAACTGGTTATGATTTTAATTCCCTCCCTCCCTCCCTTCCTTCCTGAAATCTAGTCCCCCCAACAATCAAGTCCTCAGGCCCTCCCGAGAGAACCGTGGTGAAACACAAGTCTGTCAGCTTGCAGTGCAGAGCCAATGGCATTCCGAATCCATCCCTCACGTGGCTGAAGGATGACCAGCCTGTGAACACTGCCCAAGGAAACCTCAGCGTAAGTGCAGAGTCACAAGCCAAAACCGAGACAGCGGCTTGCATCTTCCAGGAGCTGGCACATCGTTGTTTCTGGATTGCAGATTTTCCTATTAGATTTTACAGAAAAATTTTAAAGCAGTATGTGTGATCCTTAAAGTTTTTTTTAGAATTTAACTTAACATTTTGAAACTAAACAGCCTTAACAGGGATACCCAATTTTGATATAGTGGTTGGTATTTTTAAAATTTGATCTATGCCTGTTTTACTTCCCCAAAACAGTAGTATTTCATGGATGAATAATGTCCATCAGTAATGGCCAGTGTATCCCAATATGACATTAAAATGAAGGGAAAGTCCTATCTACATATACTTAAGTAAAATAAATCTTGAAAAAATATCTTTAAAAAATAGTTTGTAAGCTTCAAGAGTATAGAGGCTCAGTTAGTCTCCATGAGTAATTTGTGATATTGTTGAATTACTAGGTGGGTAGGTAGGTAGGTGGTAGGTAGGGAGATGGATGGATAGATAGATGGATGTGATATTGTTGTGTTACTAGCTAGGTAGGCTGGCTGATTTCAAACCTGGATAATCTAAATGATGCATTTGAAAATTGGGAAAGAAAATAGATTTTGCTACTAGGAACAAGTTAATTGATTAAATGGACTTGGGTTTTAGGTGGACTAAATATTAAAAAATGAGATATGTGTTGAGTTCCTCTCCTAATAGGTGATGCCTGTTCATTTATTATTCCTATTTCAAATCCAATGGAACTTATCTTAGACCTTTGAGTGAGTGAGAGGTTTAGTACATAGCCTTCCAACACAATGCAGATGAACAATTGTTTTCCTGAGAGACAGGCATGGTTCATGTAATTTTACAAAGGAAAACTGCAAGGTAATGAGTGGTTTTAAGAGATAATATGAAGAGGAATGAGATACAAGGAGAGAAGCTTTGGAACAGAGTTATGAAGAAGATACAGGAGTTAAATGGTTGAGTTCATGGAAAAGGACTGAGTGGAGTGCTTGAGAGAAGATGTGCATGAGCAAACAACCCAGTGGACCAGAAACAAGAGAGGGGGCCAAGGAAGAGAGGCAATAGCAAGGTTGTGGTAAAAGAGACAGACAGCAACCAGTAGGCACTTGGGTAAGGACATTGTTTTCATTTCTACTTCAAAGCAGTGGTAGACCTTAAAAGAGTTTTCAGAGAGAAATGACATGATCAAGTTTGCATTTTAAGATGTTATCTGGACCCCTTCCGAAGAATGAACTACAGGAGGCAAGAGTAGAGACGTAAAGCCAGTATGGACCCATTTGCATTTTCCTTGGAGAGCAAGAAGGTGCCAGTTTGTCCTCATGCTGGCCATGGAGATGAGGTTCTGGCATGTATTTAGGAGTTAGTTGTCGTTCAGGGCTGGAGAACGATTGTGATGTGTGAGTGAGAGGGGCAGATGAAAAAAGACACCCAGGAATCTAACCTATGTGCATGGAAAGTGTTGCTATACAGCGAACCAGAAGGAGGACAGATTTGAGGGGAAAGACGTTTGGGTGTAAGGTGGCTTTGAGATGAACTCGTGTGATGTCAGTAGATCTCGGATGCAGTTGCATGACCCTAGAGTGCAACACTGAGCCCTGGCTGTGGATACAAGCACATCCATGATAACTGAAACTGTGGGACATGGATGGCTACTCCAGGGGAGAGTAAAGAGTAGGAAGAAAAAGGTTGAGTCCCTACCAACTGCGGAGTCTTAAACTAGATATTTGAAGGCCATGTGCGCAGTCCAGAAGTGAGTATCAGCAGCAAATGATACTTGACTGCCTTTAGCATGATGCGGCTGTAAAAGGTGCAGTGAGAGTGAACACAGGGGTCGGAGAGAGGCTCTGGGGTCAGAGTGTGCTGAGTCTGGAGGACTGTGCGTTTCAATTTCATTCTGGGCAAGCTGGGGAACCGTGAATGAGGTTTGAAGGGGAACTGGTAAAAAGCTCAATTTTTGCAATTTAAGCAAATTATTCTGGCAACAGAATGCAAGATGGATTAACTTGTGGGAAGGCTGCAGACACTGGAACATCAGTTAAGAAACTTGCAGTCCCACCGTGGCTGTGGAAATGGAAAACGGAATCTGCAGAACATGCAGCATAATTAATAGGAGTCGAGGCAGCTCCAAAACCCGAACGGCTGGAAAAATAGTGGATAACACTGAGCAAGGCTGGGAAATGCGCTGAGAAATAGGGCCAGCCATACGAGCCTCGTTTTGGATGTGTTCGATTGCGTGTGCTAATCTGCCCAGCAGACAGCTTGAACTATTTGTGAAATGCTCACGAGAGGATAAAGCTGTACATTCAGGGGTCTGCATAGGGTTTTTCACTGATAGGGTTTGGATGGAAACTATCAGAAAACTAAGTTTCCACTTTGTGGAACAGGAAAAGGAAGTGGAGTTTATAAGGTTATCTCCTAAGAAGGCCAGACAGTAAGAACTGAGTGGTGCTGTACCTTCATCACCCAGAGTAGTGTTCCAAGGAGTGGGTAAGTGGTGGAAAAGAGTAGGCACTCACTACCAGGTGTGGGTGCTGAGATTGAAAATCACTGAGAACCCCAGATCATCAGTTCCAAAATGCCAGCGACTCCTTGCATTGAGTTAAAGATGAGAATAAGGGAAGGCATTCACAAAGAAATTTATCTGCATTCCCATTATTCCCGTTTTGTCATTTAGTAAAAAAAAAAAAAAAATTGCTTTAAAACTATTTATGAAGTGTTAAGTAAATGTGGTCATGTTTTTTTCAAATCGCTTACATTTTCATCACATACTTCATAGTTCATTGCTGAAGTCTTCTATGCAATGGCGTTTTATGACTGTGCCAGCAGGCTGGTCTTAGGTTATTTTGTGGGTTTTGTTTTGCAATGAATAAAAAAAAATTTCCAATCAGCCCATTTTCTTATGCATTATGAAGTGATCTGACTCTAAAGAGATCATTAAGATGATGGTATGAAAATAGAATTAGATAGTATAAATTTAAATGAAGCTTTGTCTCACTGAATGCTCAAGTCCAAGTGTAAAGTGAAAAACAGTGCCATGCTTTCTGTTCCCAATTAGATACAGTCTTCTGGTCGGGTTCTGCACATTGCCCAGGCGCTGTTGGAGGATGCTGGCAGATACACTTGTGTGGCCACCAACGCGGCTGGAGAGGCGGAGCAGCACTTCCAGCTGCGCGTGCATGGTAACCAAGTCTCCACGTCGCGGGGAAAGAATGTTCCTGTGCCTGCCTTTGTTGTCAGCATGGTGGGGTCGTTTATTGAATTATAATGAAAAAGAAACAAGGGTCTATTTTAGCCCATATGAGAAAAACAGTTTCTTTTTTTAAATTATTATAATTGCTCTTCCTAAGGCCTTCAGCTTCTGTGTCGTTAAGGCACATGCTGGGACCGATCCATAAATACAAACCCTGCATTTTGAGTTAGGTGTCTTTGTTTATTGATAACTTTCTGTATCACTTTGGTTGAAAAGTCAGTGGTTATAGGTGATTTCTTAGTTTTGTCTGTAATTTTGCTTGCGGCCTGTGAGAGTGGTTTTGTAGACAGGCTGCTGTTGACCCAGTTTCTTCTGCTGTCTACTTTAGTAAAAAGCCAGGGTGGCCATGGAACTGACTTAACGTAACCACCCCCGAGTAAGTATGGAAGACTGCATGGCCTTGAACAGAAGCCTTCAGGTCTCTGCAGGTCGTCAGAGAAGATCGAGAGCTGCAGGCTCGGACTGCTGATGCAGCCAGGAAAAGTTGCAGAAAGCTGTTCAAGCTCTCCACCTGCGTGTTCTCATTTTCTCTAATCACATGATTGCTTATTCAGCCTCTCATTCGTTCATTGATACGATCACTCCACATTAACCAGGAGGCTGGACCCAGAATACTGCCCAGTCCCGAACTCCAGGTGTGTAGTGGCAGTCAGCAACATTTAGTGAATAATAAGTGAATGGAAAGTTAAAATTGGACTTTGCATTCTTATAACTTGCCTCTCTGCACATTTTCTTTTAATTGAATCAACCATTGGAAAGATTCAAATGCTCAGCTTCCTAAGTATTACCAGTAGGCCGGGTTTTGGGTTTTTGTTAAACCTAGTTCCCCTAAGTAAGAACCCCTCGCCCATGAGTGTTTGCACATACAAGCTTGTTCCTTCACGGAGCAGGGACGTGGGGAAGAGGATCTGAGTGTGACATTAGGGATTGATGGGGACACGCTGACCCCGCTGTCTGCTGCGTGAGCTTGAGTTTGCCTTGTTCCTCAGCCATTGGTGTCTCCCCAGCACTTGGTGAGAGCTGTCGCCAACGTCTGCTCCAGCCCCCACCCACATCTGAGTGTTTGCTGGAAGTGGATTTCCTCTCTCCTCTCCTGTTTCCCTGCCTTCAGGCACCTTCTCTCTCCTCTTTGCTTATAAAAATAGTTTCCTGGGCCCAGTCCCACATGTCCTGGATCAGCATCCCTGATGCAGGTGGTCTGTGTGCCAGCATTTGGGGAAATACTGGCCTGTAGCTAAAGACTGTCTGAGAGAGTTGTTAATACCGTTAAGAATGACTGAAAACCAGAATCCATGCAAGAAACAAATATCTCATCAAATAAAGAGCAACAGCAAAAGAGAAAAAGCAGAACTGATATCTAAGAATACACAACTCTGTAAAACTACCATCTGAAAACAGTACCAAATGTGAGTTGGCAGAAGATGCAGTTAGGGAACCATCTACCTGGAAACTCATCAAAGAGAAGGGGAGCAGACCAGAAAACATTTGGGTTAATGTGCAAAGAGAAATAGAAGTTGGAAGTTCCACAAGTATATTAAAAATTGCCAGATCAGATGGCGAATCTAAAATGATTTTAATACAAATCTCAGAATACAGCTGTACCTTAAAGAATTTCATCTGATATGATCTTTTTTTAAAAAAATATTGATTTGAGAGGCAGAGTTACAGAGGGAGAGACAGAGATAGAGAAATCTGCCATCCACTGGTTCACTCCCCAAATGCTGCAATGATGGGAGCTGGGCCGATCCAGAGCCAGGAGCCAGGAGCTTCTCCCGGGTCTCCTACATGGGTGCCAGGGCCCAAGCACTTGAGCCCTCTTCTGCTGCTTACCCAGGCCATAGCAGAGAGCTGGATAGGAAGAGGAGCAGCCGAGACATGAACTGGCACTCATATGGGATGCCAGCTTAATCTACTACACCATAGCTGTGATCTTGACCTCTAGATAACAGTCCAGCTCCCTGAAAGGAGGGTAAGTCCTGAAGTGAGCTGCTGGCTCTAATCAGGATCAGTCATGCAGGCGATGGTTAGCTCAGCTCATCCGACTGGAGTCGACACGGAAAGCTGGATTACCATCTGGGCACTCCTGACAGCAGTGTCGCATTGAGTGCTTGACGTCCCAAACCTGACTTACCCTCTTCAGTCCTGGCACTGATATCACAGGTATTGGTATTGCCCTATCAATCCTTCTATTGATAGCTTCTATTGTAATAAAATGCTTAAAATGGTGGGGGGAAGTAGGAATTTCTGAGATCCATAGACAATAGACTGAAAGGACTTCAGAGGCTAAAGTGACAAGTTAGTATGACATAGAAACTATGTAAGACTAGTATGTGAAAAGAGTGGCTAAATGATTCTGCCTGTTTAAATAGTTGAATATTTGGATTTTAACTTTTCCAATTGCTGTACATATGATAATACAGTTTCATATAAAAGCAAATCACTTTTTGAAGTCAGTTATAGAAGCCCCATCATAAGGAACAAAGAGGATCTAGCCTTTTTTCCCTCTTGCTCTCTGAACACTAAGTATTGTTCTAGTTCTGGCGCTGTATGCTGTGCAGGGCTTTGACAGGTCTGTAGGGAAGCAGTCATCATTTAATTGAGTTCGGTTATTATCTAACCAACTCTGTAGTTGCTTTTGAAGCTAGTATTCGTTTTAATCTCAGTATTTATAGATGTGTGCCACATTTAGCAAACATGCATTTACTTCAGTTGTCATCCAAAAATGTTTAGTCATAAGATACTCAACATTCCAATTTTTAAATATTTTCCCTTCTTATGAAAAGATCTAAGATACTGCCGTTCCTCTCAATCATAGCAAACAGTGTTTCCAAGAGCTTATGTCATGGTGTAAGTTCTCCTGGGCTGGTGCGTCAAGTCATGATCATGAGAAGAGGAGCCTTCATGGACCGTTCCAGCGTAGGGTGGGTTGAGGGGTTCTGCCTATTGTGAAAGGCAGGAGCCCTCAGTAGGTGGTCTCATGTGATCATCAAAGACTCATGGTTCTGGAAGTTCTATTCTGTAGCCCAAACTATGAAATTCTATTTAAACTTCGAATGTTTGCCAAGTGAGACAGATGTTTCCACAAACAAATGATTACTTGGGGCCTATTAGCGCAAATATTCATTTCATCTGCAGGCAATTACAAATCCCAGCCAAGGTGAATCACCCAGAAGTCGAATGCTGTTCAAAGCATGGGCTTCCTTTTGGGTCACCACAACACCAGTTAATACCTGCAGGATGTTGGGTTTTGATGTTAACTTTTTACAGACTTGATGCTTCATCTGCGAGATGGACAGGAAGATGACGATACACCCCAGTCGTGTGTGGGGCCGCTGTGCGGGTTGAGTGAAACTCTACGTGTGAGAGTCCTAGCCTGCCGCACATGAGAGTGGTGGCACAAAGACTTGTGCCAGAACACACGTTTGGCCTCTGGTGCTCTCCCTGCACCAGTAACTCAGCTGTCTAAGGTCCTGCTGCCGTTGTTACTGCCCAGGAACCTTCTTGGGTCTGTGTTAGTCATCTGATAAAAACATTAGCAGAGCCCTCTTCCCCCTCCACCCTCCCACCACTTACTTTTATTTTATTTTTTAAAAGTATTTGCTTGGCTAACATCTGCTAACACCCACTCAAAAAGGGCTTCTCTGTCCTTTCTGTGTTTTGTTTAATAGCTTCCTGGTGGCTAGAAGACACTTGGGGATGTTGTAGGGAACTGTTTTCTCCTTTTTAAGTAGGTGAGTTCAGTTCAGAACTCCACAGTTGTCACGGTGCACATGGTTTTCTTATTTCATGATTTTGATGGGCAGAGAAGATGACCTCACCAAAGTCACTGTTAGACCAGTTGCTTATGAACTCAGACCCAGCCAGGATTTGAGTCCCTGTGCCTGAGTGAGCAATAGGCAGAGTCTGACCCCTCGTGTGTCAGGAAAGTGTGTGGTTTGGGCACGATGTGCACACACAGCTTCTGGAAGAAGAAACCCAAACGCAGCAAGTGGAGTGGGATTTGACTTCCTGCCTGGAAAACGCAGACATCTTCGTGTTAACCTAAGATGTCGTTACCTTACTGATGCTGCATCTAGAACGTCATGCTTCTGAGTTTAAGATTCACTGGGAGGAAGAGGATTTTTACCGCAATGATTTTCCCCTGTGAAGGAGAATGAAGTCATGATTCCCTGCTGTTTACTGTATGGGCCTGCCTTGAGGAACCCTGGGTCTGTTTGGAGCTTGAGGCATTGAACCATCACAGGCTTTGTGGGCAGGATTCTAATTTCTTGGCAAACAGTCCCCCAAGAGTTGAGTAGGTTTCCAGTCCACTTGTTTCTTGTTAGACCCATGCGTTTCTCTGTGGAGAGGGCTTCAGTCCTCGGCTTTCCTCTTTTTAGTCACTGGATCCTGTTTCGGCAGTTCCAAAACATGTGTTTTAAATTGTGGCTACCCTGAAAGAACCAGCTAAGGTAATGGATGTCCTGATGTTTGCTACATCTAGCTGAGAACTTAGTAGAAGCCTTTAGGGGAAGGGGGACTGTAAGCAGTCATTTTTTGTCTTTCGCTCTTTGGAGTAGAAAAAGTAATTGGCTTTTTTTTCCCTACCCTTTGAAGGTATGAATTAAAACTACATTGAAATACAATGACCAGCGAATCAGACTCTGAAAAAGATTTCTTAGAAGCGATTTTTGTAGATCAGCTCATCTGATTTTTTTCTGGAGTTAAGCATTTACAGCTCTGAGCTTGTTGGCACTCACAGATCACAGAATTCATGAAGTAGGAAATTCATCTTTTTGCAGCTTACGACTCAGGATTTTTTAGTGTATTTACCACGTTGTATATCTGTAACTTCTATCAGATTCCAGAATGCCACTGTCTAATTGCAGCTCACCACCCCAGAGAGAAACCTCATACTTACTAGCAGTCAGTTCCCCAGGCCCCAGCAGCAAGTAACGTACTCTGTCTTCATGTTTATTCCTGATGGTTCGTACAAATGCAACCCTGTAATGTGTGAACTGTTGTGTCTAGCTTCTCTCCCTTGGTGTGTCTGCAGGACTCATTTATCCGGATGCTCTTGCACTGTGTGGATGCACCACCTGCTGTTGCTCCATCCCTCGGAGGAGGGACCAGGGTGGTTTTCAGTTGTTGGCAATGATGAATGATGCTACTGTGGACCTTCCAAACCAGAGCTTTCGGGGGGTGGGGGGTGGGGGGGTAATTCTCTTTCATGCAAACCTGGTAGTAAAATTGCTGAGTTGCAGTAACTCCTGTTTAACTTTTTGAAGACGTGCCAGATTTTTCCAAAGTGGCTGTATTATTTTTCATTACTGTCAACAGTGTATGAGCCTTCCAATTTTTCAGTATTCTTGCCAACATCTTTTAATGGCTGTCTTTTTTATTACAAGTGTGAAATGCTGTTTCATTGTGGTTTTGATTGTTATCTTCTTAGTGATTAAAGATGTTGAGAATCTGGGAACCTATTGATATTCTCTGCCCATTTGTAAAATTGGATTGTTTTCATGATATTGTGAACATTTTTTATATATTCTGGATATTAGTTTCTTTTCAGATAAATGATTTTTGCTATCAAACAACCTGTGGATTTTCTTTCCCCTGTTTGAAAAACATTTATTTATTTATTTGAAAGGCAGAGTTATATATAGAGAGATAAATGTTGATAAGTCTTCCATCCTCAGATTCACTCCCCTAATGACTGCAGCTGCCAAGGCTGGACCAGACTGAAGCCAGTAGCCTGGAACTCCATCCAGATCGCCCACAGGGTTTGGGGCCCGAGCACTCCAGCTATCTTCTGCTGCCTTCCCAGACCCATTAGCAGGGAGCTGCATTAGAAGTGGAATAGCCAGGACTCAAACTAGCACTCATACGGGATGCTGGCACTGCAGGTGGCAGCTTACCCTGCTATACCCAACACTAGCTCCACCATTCAGTGGTTTTAATAGTAATAGTTTGGATTTTGTCAGATGCATGTTCTACCTGTGTGGAAGTGATCGTACGGTCTTGTACTTTACTTTTCTGAGAGAGTATATTGCATTGATTTTATTTATTTATTTATTTTGACAGGCAGAGTGGACAGTGAGAGAGAGACAGAGAGAAAGGTCTTCCTTTTGCCATTGGTTCACCCTCCAATGGCCGCTGCGGCCGGCGCACTGCGCTGATCCAAAGCCGGGAGCCAGGTGCTTCTCCTGGTCTCTCATGGGGTGCAGGACCCAAGCACTTGGGCCATCCTCCACTGCACTCCCGGGCCACAGCAGAGAGCTGGCCTGGAAGAGGGGCAACTGGGACAGAATCCGGCACCCCGACCGGGACTAGAAGCTGGGGTGCCGGCACTGCAAGGAGGAGGATTAGCCTAGTGAGCCGCGGCGCCGGCCCGCATTGATTTTCATATGTTAAACTGACTCTGCCTTCCTAAGTCCCACAGCCATGGTGCATGATCTGTTCTATATGTTGCTGGGTTTGGCTTAGTAGCAATTTGGTGATGATTTTTGTGTTCTGTAGTGATCTTTCCTGGGGCGTCTTTGGTTTTGTTCTAGTAAAATTGATCGCACGCACTAATTTGAGAGGTCTTCTCTCTTCTCTGTGTTGTGGAAGAAATGTGAAGGATTGTCTTCCTCTTCAAACATTTGAAAGAATTCACCAATACAGAGGAATTTGTGGGAAGATTATTTGTTCAGTTTCTTGATTACTCCAGGCTTATTCAGATTTTCTGTTTCTTTCTAGTGTTTTTGTTTCATCTAGATTATCTGATTTCTTGGCATACAATTGTAGTACTTGAAGTCCTTCATGCTTCTGTGAAGGTATAAGGCTGCAGTGATAATCCCTCTTTCATTCCTGATTGTAGGGGATTGGTTTTCTCCCTGCTGTGTCTCAGTCTAGCAAAAATCTTACTCCTTTTAATGATCTTTTCAAAGAACCAGCTTTTAGTTTTGTTAATTTTCTCCATTTTTTTTAAAGATTGATTGATTGATTTGAAAGGCAGAGTTAGAGAGAAAGCGAGCGAGCGCTTCCATCCACTGGGTCACTCCCCAGATGGCCACAACAGCCAGGGCTGAGCCAGACGGAAGCCAGGAGCTTCTTCCAGGTCTCCCATGTGGGTTCAGGGATCCAAGCAGTTGGGCTGCCATCTGCTACTGTCCCGGGCACATTGGTAGGGCACTGGATTGGAAGTGGAGCAGCCAGGACCAAACTGGCACCCACAGGGATTCTGGCATTGCAGGTGGCAGTTTAAATTTGCTACATGCAATGCTGGTCCCTCTCTTTTGTTTTCTGTTCTCTATATTTTAGTTATGCTCTAACCTCTATTACTTCCTTCCCCTGCTTACTTGGGTTTAACTTACATCTTTTGGGTTTCTTCAGGTAGACATTAAGTTATTGATTTGAGCTCATCTTTTTAAATCAGAAATTTATAGCTACAGTTTTCTCTCTGAGTTCTACTTTATGTATACCCTGTGAGTTTTGGTATGTTGTGATGCTTATAGTCATCTCAAAGTATTACATAATAACTCATGCTATTTCTTTGAGCAGTCAGTAACTTAGAAGTGTTACTTAATTTCTACATATTTGCGAATTTACAAATTTTCTTTTATGATTGATTCAAAATTTCATTCCATTGTGGTTAGAGAACATACATTGCTCGATTTTAATCCTTTTAAATGCATCAGGAGTTGGTTCCTAGCCTTACAGTCTGTTCTAGCCAATGATTCATACACGCTGGAGAAGAATGTGCTTTTGACTGTAATTGAGAGGAGTGCTCTATGTGTATCTGTTGATTTATTGCATTGGATAAATCCTGTATTTTCTGGTTGATTTTCTGTGTAGTTGTTCCGTCATTTATAGAAAGTGGGACATTGAAGAATCCAACTTTTGTCGTCTACTTCACACTTTGAGTCTATTTTTGTTCCATAATATGTTGGGACTTTGTGGTTACAGTATATCTTCTTGGTGAATTAACTCTTTGTAACATGAGAAATAATCCACTTCGCTGCTAGTAACAAGTTTTGCCCTGAAATCTATTAGATTTTGCAAAGAGCATATATGTTTTTTGCATATTTGTTTGCATCAAATGTCTTTTTCTTCCTTTCCCTTCCAGCCATTCTGTGTCTTTGAACCTGAAATGTCTCTTGTAGACAAATACTGTTGGATCATGTCAGTCTATGCCTGTTGACGGCATGTTTATTTCATTCTGTGTACATACTGAAGAACAGAATTTGTCATTTGTTAGGTATTTTTATATGTATTATGTCCTTTTTTGTACTTCTGTTCCTCCATTGATTCCTTTTTGTGATAAATGAACATTTTTGTTTACAATGTTATTTTTCTTGTTTCCTTAAAATATTTTTAGAGTGTATTATTTTATTGATTTGAAGAGCAGAGTGACAGAAGGAGAGACAGAAAAAGAGCTTCCATCTGCTGGTTCATTCCCTAAATGCCTGCAATCTCCAGGCCAAAGCCAGGAGATTGGAACTCCGTCCTGTCTCCCACATGGTGCAGGCCCAAGAACTCGGGCCATCTTCTGCTGCTTTCCCAGGTGATTAGCAGGGAGCTGGATCCGAAGCAGAGCAGCTGGGTCTTGAACCTGAACTAGTGCTCTGACATGGGATGCTGGCCTCACAGGTGGAAGCTTCACCTGCTGTGCCAGCTCCTGTTATATTTTTCTGAGTTTGATTTTTAGTGGTTTAATCCTGAGGATTAGTATTGGCACCTTAGTGAATAATAATGTAATGTCAATTAATATAGTAGTATTTCAGTAGTATGCAGATTTTTTGTTCTATTTAGCTGATTTGTCTTCCCCCCGCTTTGTGCTGTTCTTTTTATACAGATTACATATTTTTTCATCATCTGCCCATCAACACATACTTTTTTTTAGGATTTATTTATTTATTTGAAAGGTGGAGATACAGAGAGGCAGAGTCAGAGAAAGGTCTGCCATTCGCTGGTTCACTCCCCAGATGGCCGCAAAAACTGGAGCTACGCTGATTTGAAGCCAGGAGCCTGGAACTTCTTACTCGTCTGCCACGTGGGTGCCGGAGCCCAACTTGGGCCATCTCCTACGGCTTTCCCAGGTCCCAGCAGAGAGCTGGGTGAGAAGTGCAGCAGCCGGGACTCAACCCTGCGGGCATTGGGATGGCGGCACTGCAGGCGGTGGCTTTACCCGCCGTGCCACAGTGCCGGCCCCGGCACAAACTTGTACTTATTGCCCGTGTGCTGTTGTCTTTTACATCAATAGAGAAAAAGAGTTGTGAGAAAAAATATTTTTTACTGTCTCCTATTTACCTTTGTTATTATCCCTTCTGGTGTGTTCCTGGTAATTACTGTGTCTTTTAGCCTGAGGGACTCCCTCTAGTGTTTCCCACAGGGAGCAGGGTTGACAATGAATTCTTGCAGGTTTTTGTTTTCCGGGAACATCTTCCTTCTTCTTTACGTATGACAGAGCTGCTGGCGATCAGATTCTTGATGGTCATCTTCTTTGAGCGTTTGCAACGGTCCTCTCCGTGCCTCCGACTTCCGTGCTGGTGATGAGTAACCAGCCATATGACTCAATGAAGATGCTTGTGCTTCTGGCTGTGTTTGTCACTGGCTTTAAGCAGTTGGATGAAAGATGTCTTGTGTGAATTTCTCGGAGTTCATACAACTGAGAATTTGTTAAGCTTCTTAGATGTCTAGGTTCATGCCTTCACACTTGGGACTCTTCCAGCCGTTGTTTCAGCTTTTTTTTTTTTTAATGTTCTTTCCACACCCTGTTCTCTCTCCTCTTTGAGGACTTCCTGTTATTGTTGGTAGTGTCCCACGAGTCTGAGACTGAGCTCACCTTCCTGCATGCTCTTTTCTTTGTGCTTCCAAAATTGCATGATCTCAATTGATCTGTCTTTGAATTCATTAATTCTACTCCAGCTCAAATATGCTGTTGAGCCCTTATTGTACCTTCGAATTCCAGAATTTCTATTTGACTTTTTAAAACAATCTCCGTCTCTTGACTCATATTTTGTGTATTTAGTGAGACACTACTCTCCTACTTCCCCGTGGTCTTGAGAAATGATTTTTGTCATTCTTGGATCTTATTAAAAGTAGCTGATGTGTTTCCCTAGTAAGTCCATTAGCTCGGCTTCCTCATGGAAAGTTTCTGTTCTGCTGTTTTTCCTGCATATGAGCTATGCTTTCTCGTTTCTTTGCTTACCTGATTGTTTTCAAAACTAGCGGGACACCTCCTCTGCCTGCGGCCCCGGCATCCCGTATAGATCCCGGTTTGTGTCCTGGCTGCTCCTCTTCATGACCCAGCTCTCTGCTTATACCCTGGAAAAGCAGTAAAATGAGTGCTTGGACACCTGCACCCACGTGGGAAACCCAGAGGAAGCTCCTGGCTTCAGATCGGCCCACCTCTGCCTGTTGTGTCCATTGGGGACGGGCCAGCGGACGGAAGACCTTTCTCTCCGTCTCTCCCCTCTCTCTATAATCCTGCCTGTTGTTGCTGATGTGTTAAGTTTCGGTTGCTGTTTTGCATTTATTTAGTGAATAGCAGAAAACTGGGATCCTCCAAAGTGTTCATATCCTAATCCTAGAGCCTGTTAATATGTCGTAAAGGAGAATTAAGGTTGGTAATTAAGGTTGGTAGCTCACTAGGCTAATCCTCCACCTGCGGCGCTGGGGCCCCAGGTTCTAGTCCAGGTCGGGGCGCCGGATTCTGTCCTGGTTGCCCCTCTTCCAGGCCAGCTCTCTGCTGTGACCCGGGAGTGCAGTGGAGGATGGCCCAAGTCCTTGGGCCCTGCACCCCATGGGAGACCAGGAGAAGTACCTGGCTCCTGGCTTCAGATCAGCGCAATGCGCCAGCCGCAGCGGCCATTGGAGGGTGAACCAACGGCAAAAGGAAGACCTTTCTGTCTCTCTCTCTCACTGTCCTGTCCACTCTGCCTGTCAAAAAAAAAAAAAAAAAAGATTGGTAATCAGAGATGGCCTTAAAATAGATTATCCCTTTTTTTCAGTTAGCTTTATACTCATGAGATTAACCCTACACTAGGTAGAGAGTTTAACAAGTAGTATAAAGAAAAAACAAAAACAAGCAAATAGAAAACGTTGTTCCCCAACAGTCGAGACAAGGACTGTTCAAAGTCATCTCTTCCCAAAGTGTCAAAGATCTTTGTAAAAAATAAGAATGGAAATGGGAAGGGAAGAGGAATAAGGGAGTATGCACAGGAAGAAGGCAGGGTGGGAAGAATCACTGTGTTCCTAAATGTGTGTGTATGCAATGCATGGAGTCTGAAAATTTTTAAAAATTAATAGATTACCCTTGATTATCTGGATGGATCCAATGTAATCTTAAGCGTTGTTTAACGTGGAAGAGGGAGGCAGAAGAGTGACCTGATGTGAGAAGGGTGCCCACCCCCCTCCCCGCTGCCAGCTTGAAGGTGGAAGAAGGGGCCACAGCAAGGAACACAGTGGCCTTGAGAAGCTGGACAGGCAGGGAGACAAGTTCGCCTGCAGGAGAGCTTGGGAAGGGAATTCAGCTCTGTGTACCCCTTGATTTTAACCCAGTGAGTCTGTGTTGAACGTCTCATCTACGAAACTGCAAGATAGATTTGTATCGCTTAAGCTCCCATAAAAGCAACAGAACCTGATACAGTGACTTTCCTGAACAAATTCCATAAAGTCTGCTTTGAAGGCATCACGGCTGCCCTGGAGGAAAGGCTGTTTGGGTTGAGAGAAGTGAGCCTGAAAAAGAAAGGCAGATCCTGCAGAGGGAGACCCCCAGGAGCAGGTCCCACTGGACAGAGCAGGACGTTTCTCCCCGAGCGGCACTCGGGAGCTCCAGGTCTGTGAGGCCGTCTTTCCCACTTTGATCTCAAGTTGGACTGAGCGGGGGAGAGAGCAGTGGCAATGGGGTGAGTTAAAATGCCACAGAACTCACTGATCTTAATGAGATTTAGCGTCTTATTTTTTTTCTTGAATAAACACTTCTTGGATTGTTACAAGTTTTTAGTTAATTTTCAGAGTTCTTAAAAGGTTGATTATAGCAAGTTTTTCCACTGTTCTTGTTGCTTTCATGGTGGAGTGGATTTTCCAAGTCCTTACTCCGCCATTCTTGCTGAAATTTACTCTTCTTTTTGTTCCTCCTGTAAGATCTCTAGTGAGGTGAGAGATAAGCCACCCACTCCTCAATACTGTTATTTCTATTTCCCACCATGGTGTCTATCGTAGCAGCTTCGTAGTCTCAAACTTCAGAAGGCTCCAAGTGAGAATTTAAGTCTTGTGAAGGAATATGCCTCTGTCTGGATCTTTTTCCTTTTACAGCTGGAAAAATCAGCTAAAATCAAAGATCTTTTGCCCTTTACATACTGGTAAATTCTGGTAATCAAAATTCAGTACATAGAGCAGAGAATTTCATACTCTTAAATAGGAAAGTTCAATTCGTACATTTAGGCGAATACAAAAAAATCATAGGAGTGGGTTCTAGGTGAGTCTTTGAGAACCAGTGCTGGAAGTGACCCACCGAGCCATCTGCGTCTGCGGGTAAACCGTTTTCTGCTTGCCAAAAAGCAACTGCGATTATTGAGTTTTGTTTGTGTTCTGTGGTGGTGTTATTCCAAACCTGTTTAGTTTTCTAGGCCTTTGTCATGATTCATTATTTCTTAGTTCTATAAATATGCTAATTGAGGCTTAGGATTTCCTTAAGTAATGTACTGTGTCAATGACATCCCATAGGTTGTAATACTAATCAATTTCACTCTTATTTGTGTTTTGTTTCTAAATCTTTGCTTTTGTCTTGATTTCATCTTTAATGAGTCTTTCCTCGTGTAGATAACTTTATATTTTTGTTAGTGATTTCTTTTTTATTAGAGTTTTACTAAATGTGGTTATAAGATACTTTATTGTTTTTTGTTGCCTAACATTCTATTTTGAAAATGTTTCCTTGGCATTTGGAAAGAATATGTATTCTCTGGTAACTAAAAATACACACATACATACATACATAAATGTGGGTGGAAATTTTTTAAAAAAATATTTATTTCTTTATTTTAAAGAGGGAGGAGGAGAGAAAGAGATCTTCTACCCACTAGTTCACTCCCCGGGTGATTGCAATGCTGGGGGCTGGGCCAGGCTGAAGCCAGGAGCCAGGAACTCCATCAGGGTCTCCCAGTGAGTGAGGGGCCCGAGCACTTGGGCCATCCTCCTCTGCTTTCACAGACACATTAGCAGGGAGCTGGGTCGTAGTGGAGCAGCCAGCGCTGATGGGATGCCAGCATTGCGGCGGGCAGTGTGCCCTGCTGTGCCACAGTGCTGGCCCTGCCTTTAGATTTTTCAAATTTTCCTTTTTTCCAGCAATGTCTGCTTTGTTGTTCAATGCATAAAACACTGTCATTATAAAGGATTATCCATGAAGCAACATTTTGATCAATACAAATCATGTTGCTTTAATCATTTTGTTTGGTATTCCTGTTAGTCAGAAATTGTTCTCAAATTGTTCTGATTTTATTTTTATCCAACTCTCTGTTGTTAACTTTTTTGTGGGGGTTTTTATTTGTGTTTATCTACTTGAGTCTTCTAATGTAAAAAAAGTATTTGTAAAAGTCCATTTTTTCAAAAAGGATCAAGAAGTCTTTTTTTTTTTTTAAATATTTGTTTGAGATACAGTGTTACAGACAAGGAGAGACGGAAAGAGAGGTCTTCCATCCACTGTTCATTTCCCAAATGGCCACAGCAGCTGGAGCCGTAAGCAGAGAACTGGGTCAGAAGAGGAGCAGCTGGAACACAAACCAGTGCCCTTACAGGATGCTGGCACTGCAGGCGGAGGTTTCACTACCACGCCACAGTGCCAGCCCTCAAGAAGTGTATTAGACAAGAAAGTGGACTGACTCACGTCTACGCTCTTGATTTACGTATTTGATGTGATTTCTGCCATCTTGCTCACTTCTAATCTTTCTGTTTGTTTGCTTCTTCCCCCTTTCCTGTTTCTGGTAGACCAATGGATCGATTAAGTAATTGATTGTGTTTGGACCAGGAATCGCTAGTGCCCAGAATGAGTTAAGTTGAGCCAATATTTAAAATGTATTTTTTGTAATTTTTATTTTGATTTTTAATTAGTTTTTAACGGAGTCAGTGTGCTTTGTAGATAAAATTCTAAGAATATGGTGATACTCCTTTCCGCCCCTTTTTCCTTCTCTCTCCTTCCCACCCTCCTTCCTTCCCCTGTCATTTTTTAGTTTTTGAGATAACATTTTAAATTTACATTATAGTAAAAAGGCATCATACTTCACCAAATAAGAAGTTTAACAAGTAAAAAGGAAAAAGAACTTAGTTTAGTTTAGAATATAGACAACGGCTTTAAACAATAATTGAATGGAAAAAATGACCATTTTACCCATATAGAGTAAATTTTAAAGTAATCACAGATCATTAAAACTACAGTAGTATTGGCCGGCGCCGTGGCTCAACAGGCTAATCCTCCGCCTTGCGGCGCCGGCACACCGGGTTCTAGTCCCGGTCGGGGCGCCGGATTCTGTCCCGGTTGCCCCTCTTCCAGGCCAGCTCTCTGCTGTGGCCCAGGAGTGCAGTGGAGGATGGCCCAAGTGCTTGGGCCCTGCCCCCCATGGGAGACCAGGAAAAGCACCTGTCACCTGGCTCCTGCCATCGGATGAGCGTGGTGCGCCGGCCATTGGAGGGTGAACCAACGGCAAAAGGAAGACCTTTCTCTCTGTCTCTCTCTCTCTCACTGTCCACTCTGCCTGTCAAAAAAAAAAAAAAACTACAGTAGTATAACATTCTTAACCATTGGTGTGACAAAGGTAGAAAACAAAGTTTTACAAAACTGTATTTGCAGCAATACTGATACACACACACACATGTTTGTTTTTTAAATTTTAGCTCCCACATGTAAGAGACAACATGCAGTATTTGTCTTTCTGGGCCTGGCTTATTTGACTAATGCCGTGTCCTCCAGTTACATCCATTTTGCTGCAGATGGTAGAATTTCATTTTTTTTTTTT
>CM027403.1:83395514-83512963 GCA_015711505.1 Sylvilagus bachmani | reverse complement strand
CAGAGCCCAAGCACCTGGGCCATCCTCCACTGCACTCCCAGGCCACAGCAGAGAGCTGGCCTGGAAGAGGGGCAACCGGGACAGAATCCGGCGCCCCGACCAGGACTAGAACCTTGTGTGCTGGCCCCATTAGCCTGTTGAGCCGCGGCGCCGGCTCATTCTTTTTTCTACATGAATAATGTTCCATTGTATAAATGTACAACATTTCTGTATCCATTCATCTGATGGTGGGCACCTTGGTTGAGTCTAGCAGATCCTGGTGATTCTGAACAGCGCTGCTATGAACGTGGTAGTGCAGATATGTTGTGATTCATCGTGTTCAAGTCTTTTGGGTATATACCCAGTGGTGGGATTGCTGAGTCGTGTGGCAAGTCCTGTTCTAATTTTTCTGAGGAATCTCCACAGTGGCTGCACTAATTTAGATTCTCACCAGCAGTGTCTAAGTGTTCCTCTTTCTCCGCAGCCTCACCAGCATTTGTTACTCTCTGTGTGTTGGGTTCATGACCATTCTGACAGGGGTAAAGGCACGTCTCATTGTGGTTTTGATTTGCATTTCCCTAATGGCTAGTGATGTTGAGCAGCTCGCCATTTGTATTTCTTCTTTTGAGAACTGTCTGTTGAGGTACTTTGCCCATTTCTCAACTGGACTGGTTGCTTTTCTGTTGTGGAGTTTTTAAAGTTGCTGATGTATTTGGGATTTTAATCCTTTGTCAGGTGGTTTACAAAAACAGTTCCCCATTCTGTCGGATGCCTCTTGACCGTTGATCATTTCCTTTGCTGTGCACAAGCTTCTGAGTTTGATATAGCCCATTTTACCTTTGCTTCTGTTGTCTGTGCTTCTGGGTCTTGTCTAGCAGCTGTTCCCTACACCAGTATCTTGGACTCTTTCTGCTACATTTTCTTCCAGCAACTTCATATCTCGGGTCTTAAATTTAGGTCTTTGATCCATCGTGAATTGATTTTTGTATATTGTTAGGGGTATGAATCTAATTTCATTCTTCTACAAAAAAAATCCAGTTTTCCATCACCATTTGTTGAAGAGAGTATCCTTACTCTACTGTGCAGTCAGAGCACTTTTGTCAAAAATCAGTTGGCTGTATGTACACGGATTAATTTCTGGACTCTCTATTCTGTTCCACTGCTATATGTATCAGTTTTTATGCCAATACCGTGCTGTTTTAATTACTGTAGGTTTGGGGGCTGGCGCTGTGACGCAGTAGGTTAATCCTCCGCCTGCAGCGCTGGCATCCCATATGGGCGCCAGTTCAAGTCTTGGCTGCTCCTCTTCCAATCCAGCTCTCTGCTGTGGCCTGGGAAAGCAGTAGAGGATGGCCCAAGTCCTTGGGCCCCTGCACCTATGTGAGAGACTGGAGGAAGTTCCTGGCTCCTGGCTTCAGATCAGCCCAGCTCTGGCCATTGCAGCCATTTGGGGAGTGAACAAACAGATGGAAGACTTTTCTCTCTGTCACTCTCTCTCACTGTCTGTAACTCTTTCAAATAAATAAATAAAATCTTTTTTAAAAAAATTACTGTAGGTTTGTAGTATGCTTTGAAGTCAGGTATTGTGTGATGCCTCCATCTGGATTTTTCTTGTTCAAGATTGTTTTGGCTATTCTGGGTCTTTAGTGATTCCATGTAAACTTTAGGATTGAATTTTTTAATCCTGTAGAAAATGTCATTGGTATTTTGGTAGGGATTGCATTGAATCTGTAGGTTGCTTTAGGTAGTACAGACATTTTAATGATATCGATTCTTCTGATCCATGAGCAACGCATATCTTTATGATTTCTTCTGTCCCTGATGATTTTTTTCATCAGTGTTTGATAATTTGCGTTGTGGAGGTCTTTGACTTCTTTGATTAAATTCATTTATAAATATTTGATTTTTTTTGTGGCTACTGTGAATGGGATTTCTTTCTTGATTTCTGTCTGTATTCATTACCAAAAACCTACCATTTAAAATGTATTTTTTTGGGTAAATTTCAAGTACTCATTATTTATTTATTTGAAAGGCAGGGTTACAGAGAGGCAGAGACAGAGAGAAAGAGGGAGGGAGGTCTTCCATCCAGCGGTTCACTCCCCAGGTGGCCGCAACAGCCAAAGCTGGGCCCATCTGAAGCCAGGAGCTTCCTCTGGGTCTCCCACGTGGATTCAGAGGCCCAAGCACCTGAGCCATCTTCTTCTGCTTTCCCAGGCCATAGCCGAAAGCTAGATCAGAAATGGGACAGCCAGGGCAGGAACAGGAGCCCATATGGGATGCCGGCACTGCAGGTGGCAGCTTTAATGACCATGCCACAGTGCCGGCCCCAGTACTCATTTATTTATTTCTAGAACATCTTGTCCAAATGTGGCAAGACCTTTAGTTCACTTGTAATTTTCCATCCTGTCCCCCCTCCACTTTTCTTGTGATATTGTTGTAAACAAATGGCATTGGTGTTCTGAGTTGTTTCTCCCTTTTACATTATATCTTTTAGACTTTGTGAATCGTACATTCTAAGTATATTAAATAATAGAGTAAGCATTATCAGTGATTATTTGAAATAGGAAGTATAGTTTTGTTGTACTTTATAAACAATTATAAATTTTATATCAAAAGCAATAAGACTTGATGCAAACCAAAAAACAGTTCTGCTTTTCGTGAAAACATTTAAGATAGCACCGTCCAAAGATAAAGTCTGTATCTTGGGACACACTGACTTCGTGACTGGGAGAGCTCAGAGCATAGATTACTTCGTGAGAGGGCGAGTCGTATTCAGACGAATCGGAATGATGGGAGCAAGTAACACGGGGAAACTGTTTTCCTGTGCTGCTGTTCATAAGTCCTGAGGACTTTCCCGTCAAGGACAGAGAAATGGATGATCCAGAAAGCAAATTGGGTCTTTTTCCACCCTGCTCTTTAATTCTGCTTAATAGAGTGTGTCACTTTTCTTTCAAACACATCAGACTGTGTATGTGGGTGAGAGGGAGGAACAAAGACCGAGTGTGATGTGCCCGGAGCAGCCTGCGGTTTGCGCAGCCTCCCCGCGTGTGGTGACTCCCCGCCTGTGCCTCTTGCAGAGCCGCCCAGACTGCAGGAGGCAGGGAAGACGCTGAACGAGACGGTGGTGCTGGACGGTGCTGTCCAGCTGGAGTGCCTGGCGGCCGGACATCCCCTACCTGGTGGGCTCGCTTTTGGATTCTGAACTTGCAAGGCCTTTTCGCATTACTGGGACGGCCGGGGCTGCTCAGGAGCAGAAGATGCGAGTCACTGACTGTGGAGAGGTTGTCGGAAGCACTTCCAGGCGCCTTTGCTAAGCATAGCGTCAGATAGCTGACATTTCTGAATCTGCATTGCTTTAAACTGCGTGAAGTAACTTAGCCACGTAGTGTAGAAGGGCTCTTGTGAGTCTCTTCAACGTCTCATTGCCCATATTGTGGCCACAAAACTCAAAATGGTATTCCACATGCATTTATGTAGGAAAAATATTTTTAAATTTATTGTTAATGGAGATAGACCAAGTTGATTATAAGTTATGGTCGTCTGTTGTTGTTTGTGTGACTCAGTAATATAAATTGTTAGGTCCCTAGTGTGTATGGTATTTGATATTGATTTAGAGGTATGTGCAGAATATCTATGGATTTGAGGAAATGCACAGCAGAAAGAGCGCAAAGTGTGTTTCAAACAATATTGATATACAAGACAACATAAAAATGTGTCTTTTCTGAGTTCATTTTCAGGACTCAATGGACTTGGTTCTTGGTGTTTTTCTTGGGTTACCTCCTCTTAAAATGAGCATAAGCATAAAGCAGTTGTGGTTATTATAGTAACGATGCCCCTTGCTGGAGTGAATTTTAAGACATCTTACATAGATCTTCTGCCCTTCCCGTTTCAGTAATCACGTGGTACAAAGATAACCGCCCACTCTCAGCCACCAGCGCCACTTTCTTGAAGAGAGGGCAGATCATTGTCATTGAAAGTGCACAGATTTCAGATGCTGGTGTGTACAAGTGCGTGGCCGTCAACTCAGCGGGCGCTACAGAGTTGTTTTATAGTCTGCAAGTTCACGGTTAGTGCTGCCGACGCATCCTGGGGTAAAGAAGTGTTCAGAATGAGCAGATGCTTCTGTGAGATGCCGGTGTAAATACGTCACAGTGCGCTACTGCCGGCTTTTTTCAAGGGCATGGTGTCCTAAAGCTCACACTTTCTTGTTCCTGATTCCTTCTCAAATGCTCAAGTCTCACACGCAGCCGAAGTGGCTTGCTTCGGGTGAGTTGTTGAAAGTGTCATTAGTGCTCTTATCAGCAATTGGTTACGGAAATGTTTCACATCATTACGTCTAATGCTGCGTTTAAGAGGATTTAGTAGTTAACATTCTGTAGTGGAGTGGCACACGCACGCGCACGCACACACGCACGCGCACACACGCAGGCAGACATGACGGCCTGGAAGTCAAGAAGTGAAACTCGCACCCTGCTGCCAACAACTGGACTCTAGACAAACGAGCACCGCCTCCCTGTCGTCTGTAAAGTGGGCTACAGATGCTTGCCCAGCTTACCCTACAGGATGGCTGTGCTTAGAGCCGGAACGAGATGTGAAAGAACTTCCCGGCCGGCGCCGCGGCTCACTAGGCTAATCCTCTGCCTGCGGCGCTGGCACCCCAGGTTCTAGTCCTGGTCAGGGCGCCGGATTCTGTCCTGGTTGCTCCTCTTCCAGGCCAGCTCTCTGCTGTGGCCCGGGAGTGCAGTGGAGGATGGCCCAGGTGCTTGGGCCCTGCACCCCATGGGAGACCAGGAGGAGCACCTGGCTCCTGGCTGCGGATCAGCACTATGCACCAGCCGCGGCGGCCACTGGGTGATAAACCAACGGAAAAGGAAGACCTTTCTCTCTGTCTCTCTCTCTCACTGTCCACTCTGCCTGTCAAAAAAAAAAAAAAAAAAAAGACACTTGGATCCCATTCCAGGGCCTGAGCGTAAAAAAAAAGAACGTCCCACAGCTGAACCATAGGGCGCTCGGTGCGTTGAGATACCACATCCTGCGGAGTTAACACATCTTTTATTTGTTGATTTCCAGTACCCCCATCGATTTCCAGCAGCAATGACGTGGTAGCAGTGGTGGTGAATAATCTGGTGAGGTTAGAATGCGAAGCCAGAGGCATCCCTGCCCCGATCCTGACCTGGCTGAAGGATGGCAGCCCTGTCTCCAGCTTCACTGATGGAATACAGGTACCCGGTGTCGTTTTTTGGGTGAAATTTGCCTCCTGATTATTCAGTACAAGAAGTATAAGCAGGTCAAGCTGATGAAGAGATCTGAAAACCAAAGACTAACAAGTGGTATTTTTTAAATACATATATGCACTCATAAATACCATGGGCACACACAGTTGGGATTTCTCAACAGTTGAGTAAAAGCTCAGTGTTTCTGAGAGTTCTTTTATTTTACATGTGTTTTGACCGTTTATTTCAGTATTATTTTCTACCTGCCTCTTTCCTACTTTCACCACAAGTGATACCTCATAGACGGAAATGTTCATCAACAACAACAAAATAGGATTCTCCTGGTAAAATTGATTCCTAAATATCTGGCAATAATAATGAATCAGAGACCCACACAGAGCATACATACTTCCACAAAGCATCAAATAAGAAAGTAAAAGAAATTATAATGGAAGTATGATAATAAATGAAATTCAGGTCTTAGAAAAATAAAGTACATTTCCACTGACTCAAACTTTAAAATTCAAAAGCACATATACCAAACTTTGAGTTTTCTCTACTAGTGAAAATACTCGTAATATTAAATTTTTCAGCTATTCTTGAAAATCTATTGCTTCCAGAATTTGGGATCATAGAAAATGCAGAATTAAAATCAGTATTTAGAAGCACCAGTGGATCTGTGGGAGAAAAGAACAATAAATGGACTTAATTAGCTTATTTGGCTACTACTTTGTTGTTGGGGTTTTTTTTTTTAAGGTTTTATTTATTTGAGAGTCAGAGTTACAAACAGAGAGAGGGAGAGATAGGGAGAGAAATCAGTCCCCAAATGGACGCAACGGCTTGGAGCTAAGCCGATCCAAAGCCGAGAGCCTGGAGCTTATTCCAGGTCTCCCAGGCAGGTGCAGGGACCCATGCACTTGGGCCATCTTCCAGTGCTTTCCCAGGCCAGAAGCAGAGCGCTGGATCAGAAGAGCAGCTGGGACACGAACCAGCGCCTGTATTGGATGCTGGCACTGCAGGCGGAGGCTTAGCCCACTGTACCACAGTGCTGGCCCTGTGCTTTGTTGGTTTGTAACTTCATGTCTGTTTGCCCAGAAAAAATTAGGATTATTAATTCCTCTCATTCTCACTTTTTGTCTTTGTCTCAGTGACGTTGTCTGTGGAAAGTATGGGTTAAATTTGACCTTTATTTGATGCCAAAGAGACATATTTTCAAAGATAATTTCTAAGTTTGAGTCTAGCATCTCCCATTCTCCTACTGAGAAAATCAAAAGGGATTATGCATTGATTGACCACTTTAAAATACCCAGGCGAGGTTCCTCCTAGCTGTACATATGAATTCCTGAGCCTTAGAAAACGAGAGGAATGGCCTGTGGGGTGCACCGTGCTCGGGGGCCTGTCCACTGCTCAGCCTTCTTTCCATTTACAGGTTCTTTCTGGGGGCCGCATCTTAGCCTTGGCCAGCGCACAAGTCAGTGACTCGGGGAGGTACACCTGTGTGGCGGTGAATGCTGCTGGCGAGAATCAAAGGGACGTCGACCTCCAAGTCCACGGTAAGAGCTCTAGGAAACCCGTTCAGCTCTGGTAGAGACACCTGTAGGGGCGACAGAGATCATGAGCAAGTTAATAAAGAGCAAATGAACAAAGGGATATGAGCACCAGGTCACTTCAAATCAAATTCTCTGGCCGCCTGGTACAAGGGTGCTTCCGACATTCTTGGAGGAATGGAATGAAGAGAGTAATTTACTTTGGAATACAAGATTTTTAAGTTCCTTGATCAGCATTTTTCATGGACATTTGACGGGGGCTGGTATTTGATGGTGAGTGGTGTTTCTTTTTAAACGCTCTGAGGAATTGGAATGCGTAGAGCCCACATGTAGGTTGCTGGTTTTGTAGAGGCCTTCAAGGACTTGGCTGTGGATAGCCTTGTTAGGGAGACAACAACAATAGGTTCCAGGGACTCTGCTCCGCTGTTCTCAAAGCCATGCTCGTGTGGCTTTTGTTATTTAGTCAGTATTTGGTGACTGATAATATATGTCTGTGAGTTAGAGGGTGTTTGAGGAGCGGAAGTTAAGCTAGACATGAGTTGAGACGGCATTCCGGGTTTTCTCCTACTCAGGAGGAGGCAGCTGGGAGTGTCTGGCTGCACCATGGTGAGAGTCCCCGGGACAGACCAGTCACGGATCACAGCTGTGCGTGCCCAGCTCTCTCGGGCTTTACCCCGTGTCTTGCTTGCGTTACATTCCGTGGTTCATAGATCAATGAAAGTATGTCTTCCCTAGCATCTTGAAGCATGTCTGCTGAATGAGTTTCTCTCCTTAAAATCCGACTTCACTTCCAAACAATGCAGTCTTAAGAGAAATGGTTTTTTCTTTTTTTGGTTTTTGTTTTCTCTAACTTCCAGCCATGTGGACCATGTTGATTTCACTTTGTAAGTTGCCAGAAGAAAGTGGGTGACCACAGTCACTGACACTGCATCCTGTACCTTGTCAGTAACTCATCTCCGTGTTCCGGTGGGCACGACACAAGTTAGGAGGTCACAGTCGGCCTCGGAGGCCTCAGCCTGCCGCCAGAGGACACTGGGCCTTCTTTTCTGTGCTGTTACAGTTGACCTGCAGGTGTGCTGGTGTTTCCGAGACAGCAAGCGGGTCCACAGAGGCCCAGCCCTCCGCACTCTGACCCTCTCCTGAACCGAGTGGCCCCTCTGCTTTCTGAATACCTGGGAGGCACCTTCCTCGCATACCTTGGGTCCATGAAGGATGCTTGGTCCATCTACGTATGTGCTGCTGTAGCTCAGCTGTTAGCAAGCAAGGTGACGCTGCTGTTGACTGGGTTTTCATCTGTGAGAAAAGCAAATGGGCTCCTCCCATTTCCGCACTGGTTGCTGTCACGAGTGGGCCTGGGAGATGGTGAAAGCTGGTATTTTCTGGGAGTCATGGAAACGTGCATTCTTGTTCTTCATCATCTGCTGAGGCTCCTCCATACCAGCTATTTAGACCGAAAACCAGTATCTTTCCCTCTGGTGTAAAAGTCAAATGACTAACTGAAAGTGTGTATGATTGAGAATGTATGTATGTGTTTAGCATTTCATATATCTGTGCAACAAGCTATCAAAGAAGTGTGAGATTGAAAAAAGGTTTGTAATCTGATGTCAGTTTCCAGTCTGTGTTCCAATATTAGTATTCTTTTCCTTCAAGTATTTGTAGTGGCAGCCTTGGTGGTCCTGTGTCGAGTTGGAGACAATGGATAAAGTAACTTTCCCTGCAGGTACAATAGCGATGGGCATTTGGCCAAGGGGTTAGGATGCTACTCTGGATGCCTGCATCCCATATTGGAGGGCCTGGCTTCCAGTCCCAGCTTTGCTTCCAATTCCAGCTTTCTACTCACGTGTATCCTCAGAGGCAGGACGAGATGGTCCAAGGTCTTGGATCCCTGACACCCAGTGGGGAGACCTAGATAGAGTTCTGGGCTCTTAGCTTGAGCCTATCCCAGCCCCAGCTGTTGCAGACCTTTGAAGAGTGAACCAACAGATGGAAGCTCTCTCAGTGTTCGACTGTCTCATGCACACACACACACACACGCACACAACTCATTCTGCCTTTCAAATAAATTTTTAAAAATAAAGTACAGTAGGAAAGTAATTCACTGCAGAATTTCTCTCTGGGTATAAGCCCAGAGTCTGTTTTGCCATATTCTGAGACACTGGAACAGAAAAGGGCTTTTACGAGATCCGAGTTCTGCTGGTGCCTTCTCTTTAAACTTGGCTCAGAGAGCTCTGGTGGACTTCGCACATTCACCAGCATCCCAGCAGCTGTACCCATGGCAGCTCTGATTTGGCTAATTCAGTGTAACAAGGATGAAGTATTGGATGAGTAATGGATCCAGAACATACCCCTCCTAGCCACAAAGCCACACAGTAAAATTGAAATGGCCTGCAAGGAAGCTGAGGAGAATGGAGCTTTATTCTCCTCTGAGACCAGAACACTGTAGATGAGAGGCAGGACAGACGGACATAGATGCATTTTGGAAGTGCAAGTATGTATTCTCGATCTAATTAGATTTGCTCAATTTATGTTCCGTAAATGAATACTATGTTGTTTTTGCATTTTCCTCTAACCTTTAAAATCCGGTTTCCTTTTGAACTTGGTTGAACTCATTTAGCTGTAAAGAAAAGTAACCGAAGGGAAAATATCTGGAAATAAATTGACATTCTGAACTCTGGAACTGTTTCCGACTTTGACTTCTGTAGTCATAAAGAAGCCATGCTCTTGTAAATTCTGCAAATAATCTAAGATAAACATACTTTTGTATAATTATGGTCGCTTTTTACCCAATGAGACAAACTTTACCCAGAGTTATTTCCAGGCTGGAAAGTGGCTATTCGATTTAGCATTTCCTGTGCTGAGAGCTGTGAACCTCAGTTTTTGTGTTATCTTAGAACGTGGCCTTTATTGTGTTTACTTTGCAACTTTTGTGGCAGTGTGAATCTTGAGCAGACTGGCTTACCTTTTACCTAGTGGGTCCCGCATCAGAAGCCATCCTGTTTCCTGTACCTCACATGGTGCCGTAAGCCTCTCGAGAGTGGATGGAAGGAACATCCTGCGTGTGCAGATCTGCCCCCTCCCCCCACCCCGGGGTCCCATCCTGTCCCAGCCACTGTGCATGGTGTTTCTTCCTTCAGCATAGGGTCCTTGGACCTAGCACAAGTCTCTCACTCAGAGGCGGCACGGGGGAGTGGCTTTTCATTCGTAACCCTTTCCCGCTGCAGCCATGGCTGCTCCTGGAGACAGAGACACAGTGCATGCTGGGGTATTGCTCCTGAAGCAGCGGCCAGTGGACTCCTGATATTCCTGACCACAGTCTCACTTCTGCCAAAGCGTATGGAATGGCACTTAGGGGTTAGTTTCGATAGAGCTTGGGCATTTTCGGGGAAGCAGCGATGCTGCACCTGTGGTAAGCCTCCACAGTGCCGCGGGGTCAGGATTTGGTGAGAAATGGCCGAGGACATTCCCCTCCGCGCGTTTCCGGAGCGGCCCTTTTTATTACAGGCCCTATTTCTCCGTGAGTTTTTCTTTTCTGTGGAGCCCACCCTGTCTTTCTCAGCCTCTAAGACAAATGGTGCTTTAGTGGCCCCGAGGGAGGGAGGGACCTTGAACTTCTCCAGGAACACTTGTCAGCCTCTGACAGGCTGGGGAGTGCTAATTCCAATCTCATTAAAATTTCAGCTCATTTCCTCCCTCTGCACTAGGCGGGTGTGTTGTGCAGCTGGTCCCTGACCCCGCTGGGTCTCTGTCATGCATGTGGCCACGTGCTCTGCGTTCCAGGGAGGGCACCGCTGCCGAAGCGCTCCCAGCTTTGCCTCTGCCCGGTCTGCTGCCTTCCAGAGCAGAAGTGCTCCTGGGACTGGGGGATGTGCGTCTTCTCTCAACTCCAGTTACAGTTTTGCCCCTGTGTGACTATGGACTTTATTTCTTTCTCAAAAAATACAAATATGGAAAGTACATTTGCTTTCAATTCCTTGTTGTTTCCACAAACTTCTTGAGTGAGTTACCACTTTGCAAACCTTAAACAGAAATATGTAGTTCCAGAAGTCACTTAAACGAGCACTTGGTTAGAGCTCCTAGAAGGTTCTTAACTGAAGGTGAGGACTGTGTTCAGCAGGAACCAGCGAGTGGTTCACACCCGGTTCTGAGCCACACAGTGCAGAGGTTGTGCTGGATGAGTGCGGGCTGTTTCCGTGTGGGTCCCGTGGTTGGTGGACATCATGGTGTGCTGGCCCTCTCTCTTAGTTCCCCCCAACATCGCGGGAGAAGAACAGAACGTCTCTGTGCTCCTCAGCCACGCCCTGGAGTTGCTGTGCAGAAGCGACGCCGTCCCGCCCCCCACGCTCACCTGGCTGAAAGACGGCCGCCCCCTGCTCAGGAAGCCGGGCCTCAGCGTCGCTGAGAACGGAAGTGTGTTAAAGGTAAGGCCCTCATCCCTCTGGCTCATTCCTAATCATGATTCCAGTTTTACCCCGGTTCATCTTGCCTGTCTTTCCCTAGTGTCCTCCTAACTTCATCTTACAAAATTCTAGCAATGCTTTCGTTGGGGAGGTTTGTAATATTTTTAAATTTTGCATTTACTGAGATTTCAGTATTTAATGGTCTGTCCATGTTTGTAGACATAAACTGTCTCCAAAAAAGATTCCCAGGAAAAGCTTATAGAAATATCCCCATGAATTCTTTGTCTCCAGTCTTTCAGCCAAATCAGCAAATAGCCATTTTAGCTGTGTCAGATAAGGATGCATGAAATGTGTGATGTATCTCATGTCCCTGATGTCTTCCAGCTTTTAATAAGTATATGAAAAGTAACAGTTCAGTAGGAAAATGCAATGTGTGCTCTAAGTTCGAGTTAATTACCTACAGACTATGCATTTGAGGCAAGATAGCAAAAGGTGAGGCCATGGCTGCCTGGATAATGGTGGCAGAACCAATTGGCTTTCTAAGAGTAGACAGGACACAGACGTGCGTTAGGCAACAGAGAATTTAACACAGTGATTATATGGAAATGTTGACAAGTTCAACTTGAGTGCTGTAGGGCTGACTTTGAAACCCAGTCTAAGGAATTAGCATTCAGGAGCCAAAAGGCCATTGTATATTTGTAAAATCCTCATAATAACCTAGGGGAGAAATGGAAAGGGAGTTATCTGTGCATAGTTGACTAAGAGGCAGAAATTTGATTTGAACACAGGGAGGGCACTTCAGAACCTGTGCTAATCGTAATTCTTGGCGGAGGAGGGTCATTCCTGGGAAACAGAGAGCCTGGGACATGGATGGAGGGGGTCAGGCTATAGGAAGGGCAGTGAGCTGAGCAGCCCACCCACGGAGGGCAGCTCATGGGGTGAGCAGAAGGGGCACAGTGATGTGTGTGAGAGGCAAAGCATGGGGTCTTGGGAGCAACTCCTCTGTGCTAGTGAAGCTGGGTGTGAAAGGAACGACGAGAGTCACTGATGAGAGGGAGAAGCAACTGAGCAGCAGGCCAGAAACAGGCGGGAGCCCAGCACCGAGAAAGCATCTGGTGATGGAGGGGGCAGCTGAATGAGTGCAGATGTCAGTGAACACAGCAGGTCGTTTCTGCAGGTCCCCGTTGAGGGGAGGGAGGGAACAGAGCTGCGGTTGGTTGAAACTGCCTTACCTATGCACTGCCCACAACCATTCACAAGTACACACACCCTTAACCAGACCAAGTGACAGAACCCGTTTTATTTTACTCAGTCGTCTACCAAGCACCAACCTGGGTACTAAGAAACAAATTGTTGACTCTTGGTAAGTGTTGACTATGGACGATGGAGATGGAGATATCACCATTCATAATTTTTTTATATGTTTGAAAATCTTCAGTTAAAAATAAGAGGGCCGGCGCCGTGGCTCACTAGGCTAATCCTCCGCCTTGAGGCGCTGGCACACCAGGTTCTAGTCCCAGCCGGGGCACCAGATTCTGTCCCGGTTGCCCCTCTTCCAGGCCAGCTCTCTGCTGTGGCCCGGGAGTGCAGTGGAGGATGGCCCAAGTGCTTGGGCCCTGTACCCCATGGGAGACCAGGAGAAGCACCTGGCTCCTGCATCGGAGCAGCGCAGGCCGCAGCGGCCATTGGAGGGTGAACCAACAGCAAAAGGAAGACCTTTCTCTCTCTCACTGTCCACTCTGCCTGTCAAAAAATAAAAATAAAAATAAGAGAACACAATGAGGGCTAAGAGAATCGTGAAGTGCAAACTTGTTTGCAAGAGGATTTGGTTTTCAGGTTGAAGAGGCTCAAGTTCAGGACGCAGGACGTTACACCTGTGAGGCTACAAACGTTGCTGGAAAAACTGAGAAAAACTACAATGTCAACATTTGGGGTAAGTATGATCAACCCCTGCACAGCAAATGACACAGCCTGTGGGCCAGCCTGTTATTCTGCGTGTCAGTTCTCAAAATGCCATCAGTCCATGCGACTAGAGTTGATTGTAATACAGAGATGGACAGTAATCGAGACATTTAGGTGATGCATTGTCCTGAGTCCAGCTCGGGCAACAGCTCCAAGAGCATCTACAAATTGGTCCCAACAACATAATTGGCCTCTCTGGAGACTTGCATTGGTTCAGCCAATTGAAAGTCAGTCAAAAAGCCAAATTATGTGAGAAAGAGCGAGAGAGAATGTGTGCTACAGATGCTAACCAGGAGTAAGGGCTGTTTTCACTGGGAGTCGTTTTGTTTGTTACTAATTAAGATAATTTGGGTGAATAATCACAACTTTTACCTTGGCTGTAACTGTCTGCCCATTGTTAAAAACTACATCCATTTCTAGAACGTTCACTTAATTTCAAATAATTCTTTAAGTTCATTTATAACATATTAAGTCATTGTTATGTTGATTGTATTTGTTAAGCTTCTAAATTATGAAGATGATAAGTTGAAATTGATCTTTGATGGGCAAACACTTATTCAAAAACAAGTTTTAGATAAAATTAAAGGGAAAATAATTTGATTTTAATGGAGAACAAATATTCTAAAAATCTGTAAAGATGTGTATTTAGGCAGATAAGGGCTTGTTAATGAATCAGCTTGTCATTTTAAAAATCCTTGAGGCAAATCTTGAGAAGTGCTGCGATTCACCATGTGAGACGACTAATTCACTTTGCATAGAAAATTTACCCTGTCGTAAATTTATGTCTGCTTATGTTGGTTACCTGTCGTTCATCCCTGTCCCTCCCACGTCCCATCCTCTGTCATCTCCCTTTCCCTTCCTCCCTCATTTCTTTCAAGTGGGGAACCAATGTGGACAAGACACTGGGCTGAGTGTTATGAAGTCAGGATTGAACAGAAGGTTAAGAAAGAAAAGTGAACCATGATAATCAGCTAGGAAGTGATGTAAAGAAATCATTGCTAGTGTTTGAGGCACGTGTGGCCTGTCCCGCTGCCCTCCATGCAGTCAGATCAGGAGAGGGGGGAGTTAGAAACCTGAGGCTGGGGACACAGCTCTGCAGTAGCATTGGAGCTGGGAGAGTATGGGGAGTACTATAGGAAAGGGTTCTCAAGTGTGCCAAATAGGAAGGGATTAGAGGGAAGAGACCTCAAGTAGGAAATTAAGAAGAAGTAGTCAAAATCATAGGGTGAAAGTATCAAGGAGCGTGTGGGTGTCTGGCTCAGTGATTAAGATACATTTGTCCCACATTAGCATTCCTAGTTCAGTTCTCAATTCTGGCTCACAACTTCAGCTTCCCTAATACAGACCCTTGGAGGCAGTGATGGCCCAAATAAATGGGTTCTTCCACCTCCATGGGAGACCTGGTAGACGGGATTCCTGACAAGCTTTGTAACAGCTGGGGGATCACTGTGGGTGTTTGGGGAAAGTGAACTAGTGGATAGGAGTCAGTCTCTCTCTCTCAAGAAATTAAAAAAAAAAAAAACCGTAATGCTTCATAGAAACTCAGGACAGTGGTATTCCCAGAACACAGTGAATTTCGAGGAGGTGGTGGATGCATGGGTGGATGAGTGGTTGAATGTTACTATTTCAGAGAAGTTAAACATCTTGTACTTTACAAATGTGCAGACAGTGCCTTGTGAAGAGAAGCAGCGTAATCGTGGACAACAGACTGTAGTAGGTGCCAGAATGAACAGTAGGTGAGAAAGCTGAGGCGTACAGGATAATTCACAGACAACCTTCGTGGTGCACCCTCTGTTCCCGGCAGTATGCCGGGGTAGGCACAGAAAGGTCAACTTACAGTTAACTGGGGAAGGAAATCTTTGTCTAGGCAATTAAAATTGAATTCCTCAAGAGGGTATTGGTTATGTGGAAAGGCATTTCGGGGCACATCGTGTCCAACTGAGCCCTTGGAATGAGTTGGCATTAACTCCGTGAAAAGGGAGGAAGAAACGTAGAGACCTGAAGAATACGATCTGCGTTCTCTGAGCCATTGAACTAACACCTTGCTCTGTGGAGCCCAGTGTGGCGCAGAGCAGGAAGGGGAGATGTTAGGGAGAAGGTAAACTGGGCAGATTGAGGGAAGCGTCTTGTGTCAGTTTAAAAAGGGGTTTGATCCTATGGGTGAAAGGGTCTAAGGGATTTCAAGGGCTGGGATACTCAGGTCTGTATTTTAGAAGGAAACATGTAAACTGTAGATGCATTTAGGAAACTGAATCAGAAGAGGAAAGGATGGATGTCCGTGTGTCCTAGCCAGCTGGGCTACGTGGACCAAGGGAACAGGGACGGCTGAGGTCAGTTCTGGCCAAGGCAAGTTTGGCAGTGCTCCTCAGAGACCCACGCTGGGGTGTTACATAGACAGTTGTGTGTAAAGGTCTGGATCTCGAGACAGTGTTGACACAGCACTTAGTAGTCTGCGTGGAGCACTCAAATCCCATATTGGAGTGCCTGGGTTTAAGTCTTACCTCTGTTCCTGCTAATGCACATCCCGGGGGTAGCAGGTGCTGGCTCAAGCCGTTGGTTCCCTGCCTCGTGGATTGAGTTCCTGGCTTCTGACTTCGGCTTGGCCCAGCCCAGGCTGTTGTGAGCATTCAGATAGCGATCCAGCAGATGGAACCTCTCTTACCTATCTGTCTTCCTTTCAGATGTGTAAACAGTATTTTTGGAGGTCTAGATTTTAGAAGAGAATCATTACAGATAGAGATATGCAAGTATTTTTATTGATGGAGGCTATGGGGGTAGACAAGGATAGAGTTTAGGATGCAGATTTTAATGTTAGAGCAGTGGTAATCTGTGCAATTGTGGCCCTTTTTTTCCATGGAACTTTCCATCTGTGATATAGGTGATGACAGTGTAAACTGTAGGATCCACCCAGAGTAAGGGTGTTGCCAAACAAGAAGGACAAGCGTGCAAGGCATTTTAGAACAGTGACAAAGGATCAATTGAAATTATTGATCATTAGATCTGAGCTGGATAGAGAAGTCAGTGAATGAAACAGCAGGCATCTGGACAAGGAGAGTTTTGAAAGAACTTGAGATTCAATTAAATTGATGAATTGAGAGTTGGAAATAATTGAGAGAACAAGAATAGAGCAATTGTAGGGTGGCCTAAGTTGTAAGTTTTTATGCAGATGATGAAAAAGGTCCCAGTACGTCATGTGATGGAGGAAGGGATGAGCAGGTCAAAGTGCTAGGTAGGCAAGGCTTCTGGACCCGTCACACGTGTGGGTATTGAGTACCTGCAGAATGGTGACGCGGCTTGGTGTGACCAAAGAGAATAAAAACAAGATTCAGCTTGAGTAGAGAGTGAAGGCTCACTGATGGGGTAAGAAAAAGAGAGATAAATCGCTGGCATGAGCTTCAAAGAGAGAGGTTGAGTAATGCTGGGGGCCCCACTGAGGGGTGAAGAGGGTTCTCCCACCCCTCTGCTCCCAGAAGCATCTGCCATGGGAGACTACTGTCGCCAGAGAAGCGTGCTCAGGGAGAGTGGGCCACCAGCTGCAAACCTCAGCCTCTCAGAGAGGCTAAGTACTCAGCATTCCCATGAAGGTTCCAGGCAGACGCGGGAGGCAGGGTGTGCGATCTGGACGAGGTGTCTGGCTGTTCCTAGATGGAGCCCCGGCCTCTGCTCTTGTACGTGCCTGGTGTTTTCCCATTCTGGTCAGCATAGGATAGCAATGCTGGCCGGGCCTCCATGACTGTGTTACACTTGGGTTTTGGATGCACAGAGTCTAAATAGAGTCAGCCAGCTTCTTTTTATGCAGTTCTGAATACTTCCATAATTAAATTTCTATTTTGCAAATGGGAGAGTGCTACTGAGTATCATTCGTAGTAGAGGTGACTTACATGGTTTTCATGTACCAACTTCATATATTATTTGTGTAGAGCCCTTTTTATTGCATTACAATATTAGGAAAATTCTATATGAAATGAGTGCAAAAATATTTTTCTTTTTTTCCTTTCAGTGCCACCACATATTTATGGTTCTAATGAACTTGCTCAGCTTACAGTCATTGAAGGGAATCTCGTTAGTCTGTTGTGTGAATCAAGCGGTATCCCACCCCCAAATATCATTTGGAAGAAGAAAGGTAAGTTTTCTGCATTTGAAATGTATAAAACTAAATATGTATGCAGAATGAATATTCGTTTTATTTGACAAGCATGTTTATAAACAAATCTTGGGGTTCACATGCTAAATGCTAGAAAGCAGAATGGCTTTATATTAAATGTATAACCTGTGGTGCTGCTACATATTCCACATGAAAACAATTTTGAGATTATTAACTACTCTTCAAAAAATTAATTTTCTACATTAATTGTTCTTTAATCTCTTATAGGCAGCTGTACTCATCAAGAATCCAAAAAATAACTAAATTTTATTTTTTGATTAGATTTTAGGAATTACTTGCTAGAGGCAGGCATTTGGGCACGGTGGTAAAGACACCCTGGGCGTCCAGCATCCCATGTGGAAGTGCCTGGGTTCAAGCCTGCTCCACCCCTCGTGCCACTTCCTCCTACTGCAAACACTAGGAGGCAGCAGGTGGTGGCTGCCATCTACCTGGGAGACCTGGACTGGGCTCCTCTCTCCTGACCGGGGCCTGCCTAGACCCAGCTGTTGTAGGCACGTGGGGAATGAATGAGTAGGTGGAGATCTCTGTCTTTCAGTCTGTCTGCCTTTCAAAATAAGTAAATAGCAATTATTTTCTAAAGAAGTCATGTTTTGTTTTATTTTCAGTCTTGTGATATTACCTTTAATTATTCAGCTGAACAAATTTTCAGCTTATTCATCAACCAAAGATTTGTGCCCACTGAATATTAAATAGATCATCCAAGGGTTCAGTGTGCCTAAATCTTAGTTCTTCAGATTGCAGACCGAGGGAAGATTGTTAGTGTCATCTGCTGTTCAGACACCGGAACTAGGACGTTAACACAGGCACACGTGCGCGTGAGTGTGTGTACAAGTGCTCAGTGGTCTTGCCTCCTGTTGTGCCCAATGCCTTCCTCGCAGGCTCGCCTGTGCTGGCGGACCCTGTGGGCCGAGTCCGGGTTGTATCTGGTGGCAGACAGCTGCAGATTTCAGTTGCTGAGAAGTCGGATGCGGGGCTGTATACGTGTGTGGCATCCAGCGTTGCCGGAACTGCACAGAAGGACTACACTCTGCAAGTTTACAGTGAGTTATCGCTTAGCCGGCACCTGGAGACATTGTTTTTAATATGTCCCATCTTCCATGTTACTGTCTCTTCCTATCTTTAAGGTTGACTCAGGGTGGCATGGTTCTGTGTGACCCGCAAGTTTGCATTGTGCAGACACAGCAGAGCAGTTACTTCTCCCTGCCTGCCGTTCACTGAGCAGCGCCGCTGGCCGCCTGCAGCAGCTCACACAAGGCAGACAGGTCAACCAGGTGGCCCTGGTTGGCGGCGGGCAGAAGAGTGACCTGTGGGCAGGCAAGATGTGGCCCTGTGTCATAGCATTGACTTTCAGTGTGTGAAACCAGTTATTGTCAAGAGCTTAGAGGACTCAAGAGACTCCCATTGTCTCATTTGACCTTTACGTGAGCTGCTATGTAAGAGAAAAGCACTGCCTCCATCTTGCCTATGCGGAAGTTTAAGCTCAGAGATTTCCGTGGCCAGCTGAGTGCTCGTGGTCCACGTGTGGTAGAACCCGCTCCAGAGAGCAGGGCTGCCCTCGCCGCCCCGGTCTGCCCACACACGTGTGTACGCGAGTTGCCCTGCTGTTTGTCCTTAGGATCAGTATCAGTTGAGTGAATTCTCCCGGAGAGGGATGCAGTAACTGACTGTGGGTGATGCATGCAAGTGGAACAGGAGCGTGAGAATCGTGCTGTAGTAATTATCACGCATTTGCTGTGACCATGAGAATCTAATGTATGAACAGAATCTCTTTAATTAAAAAATAAAAATAATCAAAAGAAGCAGAAGCTGGCTTTCTCCTGGTGAGGAGTCCCAGCAGGGGAGTTGGTCAGACGCTTAGTCCCATCGGGCGGGAGCCCCGCGACTCTGCCGGTCTGTCCTTCACGGCCTTACCCTTACCGTGGCCGCCGCAGCTGTGCTCTCAAGTCCACACTGACAGCAAGGAAAGGTGGTGTCTTTCCCTCTTAACAGCAGAGCCAGACCAGCCCCCACACCAGACCAGTGCTTAGATTTTCTAGGCCTGAGGTGTTTAAGGGGCACTGTCATTTTCAGAGACAACTCAGACGCAGCCTTGGCTCGTCCAGCTCCTTACAGAGGAGGAAGGGCTGGCAGCAGGACGTCGGGTCGTACACAGGCTGCCCTACCTTCCACCCTAGGGAGACTAAGCACACGTGATGCGTCCCAGCATCTGCGTAACTTCTCAGAGCAGCAAGTCAGGAAGCACTGCATTCTTTTCTCCTCTTGCTCTGTCGATAGCTTCATTTGAGATATGGGCCCCTGAGAAACATCAGAGAAAAGTCCTGCCTATCAGGATAGCAGTGCTACGTTTGTTAGTCCTGGGTCTTTTCTCTTTTTTAAAGGTCTGTTAATTTTCCTTGGGAGAGTTACAGAGAGGCAGCGGGAGATCTTCCAGCCGCTGATCCACTCACTCCCCAAGTGGCCACACCGGCTGGAGCTGGGCTGATCTGAAGCCAGGGGCCAGGAGCTTTCTCTGGCTCTCCCATGAGGGTGCAGGGGCCCAAGGGCTTGGGCCATCTTCTACTCCTTTCCCTGGCCATAGCAGAGAGCTGGATCAGCAGTGGAGCAGCCGGGACTGGGACCAGTGCCCATATGGGGTGCCAGTGTTGCAGACAGCGGCTTTACCCGCTAAGCCACAGTACCAGCCCCATCCTGGATCTTTTTCTTTTTCTGACATAAAAAATACATATACAACTTTGGGGGTGGAGCTGTGACTTAGTGGGTTAAGCTTCCACCTGCGGCACTGGTATTCCATACGGGGCACCAGTTCGTGTCCCAGCTGCTCCTCTTCCATCCAGCTCTCTGCCTATGGCCTGGGCAAGCAGTGGAAGATGGCCCAGGTGCTTGGGCCCCTGCACCCTCGTGGGAGACCTGGAAGAAGCTCCTGGCTCCTGGATTCAGACCAGCTCAGCTCTGGCTATTGTGGCTATTTGAGGAGTGAACCAGTGGATGGAAGACCTCTGTCTCTCCTCCCTCTGTAACTCTGCCTGTGAAATATATATGTCTAGACTTTGGCTGACAAAAATTCCTAAGTAAGAGATGAAGCAGATGCTTCCTGTTTTGTTTCCTTCTGTCTCTTTCCCCCAGTTCGACCAACCATAGCAGGCAGCGGCAGCCAGCCTACTGAGCTTGTGGTGATGGGAGGGCAGGACATCGCGCTCGAGTGCGCAGTGCAGGGTGTCCCTCAGCCCGTGGTGACCTGGATGAAGGACGGCCGCCCCCTGACCAAGGGAAGGGGACTGGAGGTACTGGACGAAGGCCGTACCCTGCATGTGAAGAACACCCACGTGTCCGACACGGGCCGTTACGTGTGTGTTGCCATGAACGTAGCAGGAATGACTGACAAGAAGTATGACGTAAGCGTGCATGGTAAGTCAGAAGAGGCTCCAGAGGGCTGTTTCTTGGCTGATGCAGTCTAACATCCTGGAGGGAAGCACTTGGGCCTCAGTACCCAAAGTCTCTGAGGATGGTCCTTGTATCTCACATGCTGTGTCTGTTACATTGCTGGGGCCGCGCTGTGGTATATGTAGTAGGCTAAGCTTCCGCCTGCAGTGCCAGCTGTCATATGGGCACTGGTTCCTGTCCAGGCTGCTCCTCTTCTGATCCAGCTCCCTGCTTATGCTCTGGGAAAGCAATGGATGATGGCCCAAGTACTTGGTGCCCTGTACTCACATGGGAGACCTGGGAGAAGCTCCTGGCTTCGGATTGGCCCAGCTCCGGCCATTGCAGCCATTTAGGGAGTGAATCAGCAGTTGAAGACCTCTCTCTCTGTCTCCCTCTCTCTGTAACTCTGACTCTCAAATAGATAATAAATAAAAAATGTTGTTTTTTAAATAACATATTACATTGCTTACTCTGCTGAGATAAGTACTTTTGGTTCAGTGCCATCCCAAGTAAAATCTTTTAATTGCATGTTTTTCACATTAGCTGTCTTGACTCATTTAAATATAGGTTTCTTAGAGCTTCCTGACTCAACCTAGTTGAACGTTAATTGTACTCAAGTCAGCTTTAATACTCTAATTAGCCACAAACGTCAGTAGGAATAGACCAAACATGCACATAGTTAAAGACAACTATTTGGATATATACCGTATGAACTACATATATAGAAATATTGTTAAATTTAATAGACACAAATCTTACAACCTAAATTAAAAGTTATTTTTTTCTGTTCTACTTACTTATTTGAGAGATAGAGGAAGGGAGAGGCAACGAGAGAGTGGACTCTCTTAAATGCACACAGTGTTTGCAGAAACACGATGTAGGTCTCATATGAGCGTCGGGAACCCAAGTACTTTAGCCATCACTCCTGCCTCCCAGGGTCTGCGTTGGCAGGAAACTGAGATCAGGAGCCAGAGCCGGGGATTGAACCCGGACACTCTGATGTGCGATGCAGGTGTCCTGCTTGACATCCCACCAAAGTCTTACTCTCTAGGCCAAACACCCACCCACGGATCTTGTGGCTTAAAGCCAGTTGAGATATGCTTAAAGTTCAGCATTAATAACCTGTAGTTTGCAGGCATTGCAAATCTGAAGTAATCAGAACATAGAAAATTAATCTAAAGTGTCTGCTTGGTAGATTGCTCTCAGTTTTTAAGCTTAGAAATTTTTTTGGAAAACCTGCCAGTGATAGGGTCATGAATCAGTATCATAAGTTTACCACAGGGACCGGCGCTGTGGGCATAGCAGGTAAAGCTGCCACCTGCAGTGCTGGCATACCATGTGGGCACCAGTTCGAGTCTCAGCTGCTGCACTTCTGATTCAGCTCTCTGCTGTAGCCTGGGAAAGCAGTGGAAGGTGGCCTGGGTCCTTGGGCCCCTGCACCCATATGGGAGACCCAGATGAAGCTCCTGGCTCCTGGCTTCAGATTGGCACAGCTCTGGCTGTTGTGGCCAATTGGGGAGTGAACCGGCAGATGGAGGACCTCTCTCGCGCACATGCGCTCTCTCTTTCTCTCTTTCTCTTTCTCTCTGCCTCTTCTTCTCTCTGTGTGTAACTTCAACTTTCAAATAAATAAATCTTCATAAATAAATAAATTTACCATGAATGATGAGTGACACATGGAAAATTGCGAACCACTATGGGAATAGCAATATGAAAGTCACTTCTTCCAAGAGTGAGTGGGAAAGAAGTGCACTTTGACTTCCAGAAATGTTACATTAAACAAGAAAACAAAGCTGGATCATTGTCGTGACTGCTTATTTACTTACTATTGGCTAGGAAAATGGGAGTTTCGTTATTGCCAATAAGTTGTGCAGGTGTTGGTGTTTGCTATACATTAGCTACCTTCCTTCCCACTTCCTGTTGGTTTGCTTTTGTCTTACAGCCCCGCCAAGCATCATAGGAAACCAGGGGGCACCTGAAAATATCAGTGTGGTGGAAAAGAACTCGGTGTCCCTGACCTGCGACGCTTCAGGAGTCCCACTGCCCTCGGTCACCTGGCTTAAAGACGGGTGGCCCGTCAGCCTTAGCAGTTCCACGAGGATTCTCTCAGGTACTCCACGTCCCGGGGCCTGATCATCTGTCTGGCCACAGATGGTCACACCTTCTCATGGATTCCTCGTGCTCCCGTGTTTTCGTTGTTTTGTTTCTCTTTGTGATGTAGCTTCCATGACACCCATTACTAATCATATTAAGAAGAAGATACTTGGACACAGGAAGCTATATAAAAATGGGGGAAATCTCTAGCTCTAGATTTATTTAGAAAATATTACTTAATACTTGATTGTGGCCGGCACTGCAGCTAAATAGGCTAATCCTCCACCTGCGGCGCCGGCACACCAGGTTCTAGTCCTGGTCGGGGTGCCGGATTCTGTCCCGGTTGCTCCTCTTCCAGGCCAGCTCTCTGCTGTGGCCGGGAGTGCAGTGGAGAATGGCTCAAGTGCTTGGGCCCTGACCCCCATGGGAGACCAGGAGAAGCACCTGGCTCCTGGCTTCAGATCAGCGTGGTGTGCCGGCCATTGGAGGGTAAACCAATGGCAAAGGAAGACCTTTCTCTCTGTCTCTCTCACTGTCCACTCTGCCTGTAAAAAAAAAAAAAAAAAAAAAAAAACTTGCTTATTTCTTAAATCATGGGGATGCCACAGCATTTGTACTAGGAGGAGGACCAGTTTGCAAAGTGAAGGATTAGAAGAGCTACTACTGACCCCCAAGTCTACAGTGAGTCCTGCTGCTCAGTGAATATTATCAAATTAACCTTGGCTAGAAGAACCTCAGCCTGCTCACCACTGAATGTTTGCGTTTCTCAGATGGGATGGTTTCCCGTGAGCTAAGACATTATCACTACTGTGAAAAAGACACTCGGCTTATTTCTTACCTAAGTCAGCAGGAGACCTGGTAGGCTTGTCCCAGAGGGATCCGCAGAGGGTCCTCTCTGATGCACTGCCCCGGGAGTCCATGCCCGGCCGCGGCGAGAAGTGGCCTGGAAACACACTGAGGTCATCTGCCATGTCTGCGGTTCATGAAAAGCTTGGACTCTTAGAGAGAGACCTAGTATGTTGAATGAAGGTTCCAAATTTAAACATACCTCATGCAGGGACTTTCGAGCCAAACCAAACTAGAGGAGGGTTAAATAAATATTTGCACTTAGTATTTAGAGCCATTATTATCAGAAAAGTAAATACAGTATTTTGCCACAGTAATAAATTATCTTTTCCTCAGTGAGAAGAGGAATCAGCTGTACCCCAGACCTAGCAGACCCTGTTAGGAAGATGAAGAAGAGATTTATTGACGATCTTTTTAGAGGAAGATAGCCACGACTGTGAATGACAGCAAAATAGTACGTCCATGCTTAGCCCCTAGAAAACAAACCTTACGGTTTGTTTAGCACATAATGAAGATTAAATATTTACAGAGCAGTGGATTTGGAAGGATTATGTTGACTGTGTCTAGTCGCAGGGATCAAGAGCAGTGTCATGAAGATAAGAAGGATAAAGCGAGTTAGCGTTTTTAAAGTCCAGAGGAGGCGCTGCTTAGGCGGTAGTAAGCCTCCTGAGCCTGCCTCTCTCCAGACAAGACATAGAGACCCGCTGCTGGGCCTTTCTGAAAGAGGCCTTCCCTGGTGTTGGGATGAGGTCTAACCTGCTTCTGGACGTCCACTGCCTGGAGCCCTGGGTTAGCGACCGCAGGCCGGAGGCTGCATTTTTTGTCATTGCTTGTAAAGTGAGGCTCTCGGGCTTTCCTCCGAGAGGAGGTGAGGCGAGGACGCTGTGCCGCGTCATCTCCTGGCTGAAGCCACGGGGCAGCCTCGCTGATCTGAGTCGCAGTGAGTGCACGAGTCCCTTTCTGCCTGGCGAGAGTTTGTTTTAAACACGTTCAGAGAATTCCTGTACCTAGTTACCAGAATCCAGCAGGATAGTCGGGTGTGTTTCTGAAATTCCTAGGTTCCCTTCCAGAGTGCTGCTGGCCAAGTCCCACGTCCGTTTCCTGGGTGAATAGAGTTGGGAGACTCCTGACAGAGCCAGATCTGGGTGCTCTGCTGTGAAAGCTTGTGTTTAGCTCTGACCTCTGTCGCCGTTGTTCACGTCCAGGGTGCTGAGTACGGATACACCAGCTGGAAGACGACCACAGGGTCTGAGAAAGGGCTGCGTGTTTTTCTTACGCTTTCCCACATGCTCTTAGTCCTAGGCAGGCCAGTTCATCTCGTGTGTTGGCTCCTCCCACTTTGCCCTCCAGGGGCGTCTCCTCCAAATCACACCTTCAGTCTACACCCATTTCTTGGAGGAAGACTCTTTCTGCAAACGAAATGTTACAAATGGTAACAGCGTTGCAACGTTGTATGAGGTGACCCCATAACCATAACCTTCCTAAGATCCGGTTCAGACGTCCCTGTCTCTGTGCAGCTCCACTTCTTGCTTGCTGTCACCTGGCATCGTGTAGGTTTTTAAGTCATCTGGCTCTTTGCTTTCCCAGGAGGCAGGACACTGCGGCTGATGCAGGCCCAGGTGGAGGATGCGGGCCAGTACACGTGTGTCGTCAGGAACGCAGCAGGCGAAGGAAGAAAACTCTTCGGACTTTCAGTACTGGGTACTTACATCATGTGCAGTATCTAGAAACTGGCTTGAATACATACTGGGAGTTGGGTTTACGTTTCCTTACAGCTTGGTCTCGTATCTGTGTTCTTTGGGCCCTGGGCTGTGAGTCTTGGCAGGAACTCCATGTTGGGATTATTGGGAGATGATGAATCTGTGTGGCTGAAATGCCCTGTGTTGCCAGTGCACAGCTGTCGCAGATTTCTTGAGATGCTGAATGACTTGTTTTTTGTGAGCACTTATCAGAGTTACAGTGGGAGAGATAAATGTCGAGTAAATGTTCTTACTCTTGATTTGTTAAGCGATCTGTATGCAGACCTTTGTGGTTTATTTACAATAAAACTCACTAGAGTTGGATTCGTGGCATAAAACTTTATATTTTAAATGGGTACTGATCAAAACATTGTTATAACATTCTAGTGCTCAAGTACTGAATGGTAATTAGCAGATTGGTTGTAAGGATCATAGTATTCTAAAAACGCAGTTGTGGGTGCCTACTGAAAAAAAGCCCCGCTGCTGGAGCTCTGATTTCCTAGGTTTTGGTTCTGTCTTGTTTGCTTTTTCAGTTCCGCCTCACATTGTGGGTGGAGACACACTGGAAGACGTGAAGGTGAAGGAGAGGCACAGTGTCAGGCTGACGTGCGAGGTGACAGGTGAGGTCTGCTCCCCTACCCCTCGTGCGGCCCCCAGCTCCGAGGCTCACCCTCGCCACTCTGAGTCAGTGACTGAGAGAAAGGAGACGTTTGGAATGGAATTGCGCCCCGTGTAGCTGTACCAATGAGGGGTAAACCTGCGCAGATGCTGTGGAGATGAGGAGGAAGTACCCACAGGAAAGGGAGGGAGGCGGGGAGAACTGAGCAAGACACTGGTCTCCATTCTTCTGCCTCGACGTGGATGTGGTTTTCCTACCCCATCCCGGCATTCTCTTCCCTCAGTTGTGTGTTCACTTCCTTTCCTTTTTGGGCATTTTGGTAGAAGGGTGTCATTATTCTATGGTGGAAATCACCTGTGAACAAAATTGTCACCTTTTGTTAACGTAGCATTTTAACAAAGAGAAGAGAGACTAGGAAAAATAAATCAAAAGTTATCAGTTATAAATCCAGTTTCTTTACCACCAATAATTAATCAAAGTAAGCAAAACTTAACAGGACCTTTTCCCAGCCTGTGTTTATTGTACATGGCCTTGCAGGTGTAAAGCAACAGTGAGAGTGGCCCTTAATGTCTATGAAAAATCAGCATTTTAAGGAAGATTGGATGAGTTTCTTGTTTCACTGTTCAGATGCCTGGTGGGAGCAATACATTTAAGAAAGCATGGAAATCTATTTTAAGTCACTTAACCTACCCATGGTTTCTTCTAGAAACATTGTAGCTACTAGTAACTGCTGCAGCTTAGAGAACAGTCACCTAAAGTTTATACCATCTCCCCTCAGGGTCTCCTGTTTTAATCTATTACCCTTGCCTTCTGTTCCTAACGTAATTTGCTTTTATGGTTTAAAATGTTAAAAAATTACATGAATAATTAAAAATAATATTTAACAGTCTGATTTTAAAGCAACTATAAAAAGACCTTTTCCCTGTAGATTATATTTATTAACAGAGCAATTAATATCTCTTTATATACCTGTCTATATGTTAGAATCCTTATACAAACTCAAAGTATCTGAATTGTTTAATTAAAGGTCTTATACTTTTACAGATTTTTTTCACCAAAAATACAGATTTGTAGAAAACCAATATGAATGCAGAGGTATTCATGAGTAAATATTTTAATAAAAATGCATACTCCAGTTCTCAGTGTGGTTTAAATTTAATTAAACATGCCAATTTTGAATCATTTCACTTACAGATGGAAACCACATACACTTGAAAATTACTTGTAATGTATGTGTAGTCTTAAAGTCATAGCAGAATCATTATTACGGTAAAATAGGGAAGTTGCAGATTTATTTTAAAATGAAGGGCCCCTGCATTGTTCGAGAAGTGGGACTTAGAGTGAAAGGACCCTCTCAGAGTTTATCCGCTGCAGACGTGAGGGTCCGAGCCAGTGGCACTTTCTCCAGGGAATCCAGTCCCAGAGATCACCTGGCACAGAGACGGGCAGCTGCTGCAGGAAGACGAAGCCCATCACCTCGTGTCCGGTGGCCGTTCTCTGCACATCCGCAAGGCCCAGGTGTCGCACACTGGAAGATACACGTGTCTGGCTTCCAGTTCGGCTGGGGTCAAGAGCAAAAGCTTCAGTCTCACTGTGTTTGGTAGGTGTCGGTTCTGCCTCAGATCCTGAGGAGTCAAACGTGACTGTGGTTAAGTCCTTTACTTTGTTAATGTTTCTGTTGTAGATTTTAATTCTGTAAGGAGTACCAACCCTGTGTACAGTCTTAAAATCAGTTGAGCTACAGGGGAGTATACACATTTTGTGGTCTTCTGTCTTTGTGGTTATTGGCTATACTGTGTTGTGAGTACATAGATGTTCCCACACGTGGGAAACTCTCAGGGCCTTGAAGAGATGTATGAGGGAGTTTCTTTTTTTCTAAGATTTATTTTTATTTATTTGAAAGACAGAGTTACAGAGCGGTAAAGACAGAGAGAGAGGTCTTCCATCTGCTGGTTAACTCCCTAGGTGGACGCAATGGCCAGAGCTGCACCGATCCAAAGCCAGGAGCCAGGAGTTTCTTCCGAGTCTCCCACATGGGTGCAGGAGCCCAAGGACTCAGGCCATCTTCCACTGCTTTCCCAGGTCATAGCAGAGAGCTGGATCAGAAGAGGAGCAGCCAGGACTTGCTCCCACATGGGATGCCGGCGCTTCAGGCCAGGGCTTTAACCCGCTGCACCACAGCGCTGGCCCCATGAGGGAGTTTCAAAAGATTCATGGGAAAATGGAATGTAAAGATGGTGCACGTGGTCCGTAAGCTTCTCAAAGCCCTCTTGCTTATGTAAGATGAGTTACAATACCAGAGAATTTGTAAATGTCGAAGAATGGAATATATAACTAAGTATTCCATGCAACAAATATAGATCCCGCAGCCTTATCAAGGAGTGCATCCCCACACCCAGCACGGTGTTGTGCAGAAGTGCGTGGAGAATAGTGCACACAGATTCCCGCGCCCGCTGTCCTGACGCCCGCCCTGCGCACACGTCCAGGCGGCCTGGGAAAGCCTGGAGCCCAGCCCCGGTTGCCTCAGCTCTGCCGGACCTGCTGCTGCTCCGAGAGGCCTAAGCTCCTGGCGCCTCATTCCTCCCACTACCGATGCCCTGCCCCCCTCTAAGCTCCTGGCGCCTCATTCCTCCCACTACCGATGCCCTGACCCCACCACCACCACTGGCCCATCTCCGAGTCGGTCCTTCTGTGCTCCCTTGAAACCCTCTCCAGCTCTGGCTGCCGTTGAAATCCGGCCCTTCCTAGAACTGTCATCTGCAGTGCAGGCCGCGCACTTTGTGCCGGGAGTCCGCGCCATGCTGTCTGACCACATCACCTTCCCCAGCCCCACCCTTACCATTGCCTGGTGCCCCCTCCCGTTCACTGGAGACTGGGGGCTCTGCATCAGAGCCGCCTTTTCCACCGACTTCATACAGTTGAGGCTGCTCAAAACGTGTGTTTGCAGCTCTCAGTCTACCCAGCCGTCAACTCAAGGCCTTTAGCCTTCCTCGTCCCAGGGCGCTGAGTCGCGGTTCTTGTTCCCAGTCACTGTTTGCATGCCTGCCCTGACCCTGTGTCTGCCTGCCCGCCGTCCACGTGTCACTCACACCGCCTGCCTCACTGCTGCCTCCTCTGCTTCCTGTCCCTGCCACTTCCTGTCTTAACCACTCCTGTCTGTAGGTGGGGTCTCTGCCCACACCATTCCTGATACTTACCTGACTCGCTGGGTCCAGCAAGTGTCTCAGCCCCAGCCTTGCCGATGGGTGTCGTACGTCGCCTGGCTGCCGTGAGCGCCTTGTGGTCCCTTCCTCTCCCCGCGGGGACTCCTACTTGGGCCTGTCTTCCACACTGACTCCCCCGGTACTCTCTCCTTTCGCTGCTCTTGTTCTCTAGGTACTCTGTGCAGTGATACAGTGCATTCCCACTGAGGTCATTCTCCTTCCTGTAAACTGGTGATGTTCAAATCGGCACCTGCAACCCGGTCCTCCTCTCAAGCTTCAGACTCCTCCATGCAACTGCCTGTTGGACATTTCAACCTGAAATGCTCAGGGCACTTAAAATTCAAGATACTCAGAACTGAACCGCTTTTCCTCCTACGTGAGATAGCCTTTCTTTGTTTTCTATTTACATTGTTTCTCTGCAGCTTAGCTCTGTTCCCAAGCAGAAAAAACTGGAATTTATCTTTGACTCTGGTCCTCCCCAGTCCTCCCACTGCCAGTTAGCGTCCGATGTCTCTCTCTGCTCGATCCTCCCCTTGGTGCCTTCCGTCAGTCGCTTGTCATCGCTCAGAAAACAAACACACCTGTCTCTGTTGTCCTTGCATCCAGTATTTTTAAAATTTTATTCATTTATGGCCGGCGCCATGGCTCAACAGGCTAATCCTCCGCCTTGAGGCGCCGGCACACCGGGTTCTAGTCCCGGTCGGGGCGCCGGATTCTGTCCCGGTTGCCCCTCTTCCAGGCCAGCCCTCTGCTGTGGCCCGGGAGTGCAGTGGAGGATGGCCCAGGTGCTTGGGCCCTGCACCCCATGGGAGACCAGGAAAAAGCACCTGTCACCTGGCTCCTGCCATCGGATGAGCGCGGTGCGCCGGCCGCAGCGCGCCAACCGCGGCAGCCATTGGAGGGTGAACCAACGGCAAAAGGAAGACCTTTCTCTCTCTCCCTCTCTCACTGTCCACTCTGCCTGTCAAAAAAAAAATTATTCATTTATTTTTTTTTTGAATGAGGGACACACAGAAAGACAGAACTTCCCAGATGCCCACAACAGTTGGGGCCAAAGCCAGGAACCAGGATTGCAGTCCCAGTCTCCCACATGGATGGCAGGGACCTAACCAGAGCCTCCTGCCTTCTAGGGTCTCTATTAGCAGGGAGCTGGAGTGAGGCACCACAGTGGGGTATCCAACCCAGACACCTGGGTGTGGATGCAGACATCTTAACTGCTAGGCTAAAGGCCCACTCCTGTTTCTTCCGACGCTGACCCACTTGACTCGATCCTCTGAGTGCTCCGGCCTGACCCGCCCTGTTTACAGCTCTTCCACTCTTGGGATGTCCCCTCTTGTTACTAGTACCCCCTTTCTCCTGTTGGCCACCGCTAGGCCTCCATGGCTCACTTTCAGACCTGCGACGCCATGTCTCAGACTGGGCCTGATGAACTGCCACTCTTACTGCAGCATTCCTCTCATCTCTGCCCTTACCACCGTGTAAGGATTCCTTATCGCTTTTAAAAATTTTATTTATTTATTGGAAAGGCAGAGTTACGGAGACAGAGATCGTTCATTTGTTGGTTCACTCCCCAAACGACCACAGCGGTTCAGGGAGGGGCCAGACAGAAGCCAGGAGTTTCATCCAGGTCACCTACGTGAGTGGCGGGGGCCCATGTATGTAGGCCGTCCTCTGCTGCTTTCCCAGGCACAGTGGCAGGGAGCCGGATTGAAAGAGGAGCAGCCGGGACTCAGACTGGCGCTCATGCGGATGCTGCGTCTCAGAAGGCAGCTTAACCCACTGTGCCACACGCCAGCCTTTGGATTCCTTCTTTGGGTGTCGTCATCTCCATTACCCAGTAGCATCTGGGGGACTCTCACTGCTTTAGTGTGGAGTCAGAACAACTTGTCAGTCATGTTCTGTAAGTTAAGGAATGGAATTACACAATTACACAAATAAATACAATGGAAATTTAGAAATGCACACTTAGGAAAATTTCTACAATCAAATTTTAAATCAATCAAATTTTAAACCTCCTTCAGTGTCTCCAACAATTGCTGGTGTGGACAGGGACAGCAGCCCTGAGGATGTCACCGTCATCCTGAACAGCCCCACGTCTTTGGTCTGTGAAGCTTATTCCTACCCCCCAGCGACCATCACCTGGTCGAAGGATGGAGCCCCTCTAGAATCCAACCGAAATATTCGCATTCTCCCAGGTAATTCATTCATTTCAGATGCCCAGGATGCATCTGTGTCATCAACGACTGTGGAAAAGCAGAATCATTTTGGTTGTTTTTTTTAGGAAAGGTACCCATGTTGCTGTTTTATGTTATTCTGATATTTTAATTTCTAATTTTTGCATATATCTTATAATCTAAGGTACTAAAATTACATTTGGAAAGATCAGAATAATTAAGTGAAAAATGCTACCATGCAATCAATTAATGACTAAAATATATGGAATGTCAAAAGGCTAGAGATTCATTTCTTATTGGACATTGAAAGGGAGTTGGTATTTGACTGTGTTTATTTATTCCCTTATTGATGAGTTTTGAGAGGTAGATCTCCCATTAACTTCCCAGATGGAGACAATGGCTGGACCTAGGCGAGGCTGAAGCTATGTGCCAGGAACTTAATCCAGGTCTCCCGTGTGGGTGACCCGGACCCTCCTGCTCAAGTCAAGTGCTGCCCCTAAGTGCACATTAGCCAGACGTTGGAGTCAGAACCAGAGTCAGCACTCAGAGCCAGAAACCCCCCTCAGTTGCAGGCACCCCAGCTGGAGTTTAATTGCTGCACCAAACTCCTACCCTTTCCCTCTTTAATACCTGGCAAGATGGATGAAGTACAGCTAGGAAATAGGAACTCTGGATTGAAGTCACAGTCTCATGTGGAACAAAGATAGTATCTGTGAAAAGTTACTTCACAGCTTGAACCGTGGAGAATCATGGTTTATAAATGGTCCATGGTTTATAAATTGAGGAGTGACAAGTTTTATAAGAATCCAAAAGAAGAAATGGCTACCATGGGCTGGACTGGTCAGAAACAGCTTTGTTGCTTATGTCAGAACTTGGCCTGGACCTTAAAGAAATTTCTAGAATTGAGTTGATTAAAAATGAAATAAAAGAATTTCTAGAATTGAGTTGATTAAAAATGAATCAGAAGGGCTTTCACATCCATCAGGGTGACCAATGTGGGGAAGGTGCAGAGAGAGCATGGCCAGCTGTGTGCACGTGAACTCGTGCCCACTGAGTGGGGAAGGGCGTGTGGTATCTGTGGCACGGGTGTTTGCATGTGTCGTGTGTAGCATGTGTGCAGGGTATGTGTGTGGTGTGTGTGTGTGGTATGTGGATGAATGATGCGTGGTGAGTGTGTATATGTTTTGTATGTGTGAGGGAGGCGGGGGGATGGTCAGGGAGGAAAGGGAGCGTTAGAGTCCTATGCGATGCCTGCATTAAAGAGTCTGAACTTCAGTCAGTTGAGGACGTTGAAGATTCGAAGGGGGCGGTGCCCTCCCAAAGCCTGCTGCAGCAGAGCTAGACTGCTGTGTGGGAGGGAGGGAGAGGTGGCGGCAGGAAACATAGGCCCCTGGCAATGGTGGTGCCTAGAAGCCTGGAGGGCCAGAAGGCTGGGGTCGTCACCGCAGAGGCCCGCTGGGACCCCGAGGCGCACTGTCGTTTGTCTTCCTTCAAGCGTCTGCCTCAGAACGGGCGTAGATAGGAGCAGCGTTTCAGCAGCAATAACAGACAGCCCTGTGGCTTGTGCAGAGTCTCTGCCACTGTGATTTCAAAGTCTCTGATGTCCCACGATTCTCCAGGAGGGCGGACCCTGCAGATCCTGAACGCGCGAGCGGACGATGCTGGGAGGTACTCCTGCGTCGCCACGAATGAGGCTGGCGAGATGATAAAACACTACGAAGTGAAGGTCTACAGTAAGTGCCCAGAGCACCTCGCCTTGCGCATCTCCCTTAATTCTTCTTTCTCAGTCCTGTTCTTCGTTCCCGGTTCATAGTTATTCAGACTCGTTAAAGACTGCCATGTCTGCAGCTTGCTTCATTAAGGGTGGAGTGAATTAAGCATTGTGCCCATGACCTCAGATGCTTACAGATGTGAAGAGCCCACTCTGCTCGCTGCCCCCTTGCTGAGACCAAGGCAGGGCCCCTGCCCCAGAGTCTCTGGTTTCCTTCTGCATTCCTTCCGCGCTGAGTTGAAATGCTTGTCCAGACAGAACTGTAGGTGTTCGTGCCCTGCCTGAGGGCCTCAGGGCCCGGGTGGGGCTCTCCCCGTGTACCTTGACCTGTTAAGAAAAGGTGGAGCTGATGCGGCCATTAGTAGAAGCCGCATTTCAGGATTTTATCTGTTTTGTGAAGGAAGAGTTGTCTTCGAGAAGTTCCGTTGCTCTCCGACTTGATACCTTAATGATGAATAACGAACAGGTATTTCGGCTTGTGCTAGACTGTGGATCTGGTACAGACAGAGCGCCCCGCCCTGTGAAGGACCTTAGCCTCCTTGTGCCGTGAGGGTGGGTGAGGCGGAAGGCGTCTCCCTCATACTCTGGCAACACTGCTCTTCACCAGGCGCTGGCAGAGGCATCTCCTCGTGGGGTGGTCCTCCGTGTGCTCTCGCGGGTATTCTGTGTGCTGAACGTAACCGAGGGCTAACTCTCGTCTTTGCCTTGTGCAGTTCCACCCATTATCAGTAAAGGGGACCTTCTGGGGCCAGGCGTTTCCCCTAAAGAAGTGAAGATCAAAGTCAACAACACGCTGACCCTCGAGTGCGAAGCGTATGCGGTTCCTTCCGCCTCCCTCAGCTGGTACAAGGATGGACAGGCCAGTCACGGTTTTTTTACTTGCTGATGATTTCTTAAAGACTAAAATGGAGAATTAAAAAAAGACACAAGTGACTCAGAACCAAAGTGAACTTAGAACTAGCCAATCCCATGCTCCCGGAGTCTCAAACTGTGCCCACCCTGAGGCATGCTGAGCAGTCTGGAATTGTCCCATTGCTGGAATGAGTGCACTTGTCCAGAAACCTGGCCCCTGCCCTGTGGTTTGACAAACTCAGTGCAGTAGGTGAGAAGCATATAGCCGATTCAGTGTCATCGGCATACCTCGGACACTGCGTTTATCCCGAACTTTGTTCAGACACCTTCCACTCTTACAAAAGGTGACAGTTACAGTCTCATAAGATGCAGAAGCAGAATTAGAAGGTGACGAATGCCCAAATCAGTTATGGGGGGCAGGGGCAGTGAGAGGCTCGAGCTGAAAAGCTGACCTTTAAGTCTGCTCTGTCTTCAGACCTTGTACCCTATCTCATCCAGCTTACGTTCTTCCATGCAGGTGCAGGTGTTAAAGACAAATGTGCGCTGCTCTTAGACCAGAATAGATTGTTAGTTGTTAACACTATGCTTGATGCGGATGTGAAATAGCCAGGCTGCCGTTTGTCCTGCTTTACATGTAATCAACTCGGTGGTCAGTTAAATTCCCACTGGAGAAGTTCAGGTCACAGTCCCAATTCGAGATGCAGCTTTATTGTTCAGGTCACAGATGGATTTTTGCAATGCTGGCAGCTTGAAAAAAATCACGCGTAAAATAGGCAAGTTTCATCTGGAAGCCATTGTAAAAGAAAAAGTATAGAACTCCCAGTGTGTTCTGTTTATGGTTTCTTTTCTAACTACAGACAGACTGCTTGGTACAACATCCATTCTATATGATTTTGCTTGGAAATAAATAATCTTTCTCCTTTCAAATCATGTTATGGTTACACTTTTAGTTTTCTTTAAATCCTTTTTATTCCTTGTAGTTACTATACATTTGCACACATAGAGAAATACATACAAAACCTTCTTAGAAACTAGAATTGCACTAGAAATGAAATAATTTTGTGTTTTTTAAATTTCATTATGAATATTTAAATTAGACCTTCAAATTTAGACTCCAAAGTTGATAAATTATAATGTTTTATACTGCTAACACTTTGGGGGTTGGGATTGGTTCCCTAGAATACAAACCATAGAAAATTTAATTATTGTATTGTTTTTTTAAAGATTTATTGATTTATTTGAAAGGCAGAGTTACAGAGAGGCAGAGGCAGAGAGAGAGGGAAGGGTTCTCCATCCACTGGTTCACTCCCCAGATGGCTGCAATGTCCGAAGCTGCACCAATCCGAAGCCAGGAGCCAGGAGCTTCCTTCGGGTCTCCATCTGGGTGCAGGGGCCCAAGCACTGAGCCATCTTTTACTGCTTTCCCAGGCCATAGCAGAGAGCTGAATGGGAAATGGAGCAGCCAGGACTCAAGCCAGTGCCCATATGGGATACTGGCATGGCAGGCGGTGGCTTTACCCGCTATGCCACAGTGCCGGCCCCAATGATTGTATTTTTAAGTGATAAAATTTTAACCATGATTCATTGCATCTCAAGTTATTTATTGAGCATCTGCTGTTTGCCAGACATTATTTTATGTACAAGGGATACAGCTATGACAGAAACAAAATGCTCTGCCCCTACTAAGTTTAGAGAGATGAAAAAATCTATGAACAAACCAATGAGTAGAACATAGAATGTCAGTTAAATGTAGGTTGTCACAGGGGCTGGCACTGGGGCGAAGTGAGTAAAACTGCTGACTGCAGTGCCGGCATCTCTCCTATGGGTGCCGGTTTGAGTCCTGGTTGTTCCACTTCCGATCCAGCTCTCTGCCATGGCCTCGGAAAGCAGTAGAAGATGGCCCAAGTCCTTGGGCCCCTGCACCTGAGTGGGAGACCTGGAAGAAACTCCCGGCTCCTGGCTGTGGATGGGCACAGCTCTGGCCGTTGCAGCCATTTGTGGAGTGAATCAGCAGATGGAAGACCTCTCTCTGCCTCTCTGGAGATCTGCCTTTCGAATTAATAAATAAATCTTTAAAAAAAATGTAGGTGACACAGAGAAAACACAGAGACTAGGATTCCAGTTGTGTGGAGTGTGATCTCTTATTAAGACAAGGAAAACATCTTTGGTAAGGTTTGATGTACTTAAGTGAGAACCCCCAAAAAGTGAAGGAAGCAAACACAAGGTATCAGAGGGGACAGTATCCCAACTAAGCAGGTGCCGCGGACACGGGGAACACAGAAGATGTGGGCGGAAGAGTGGCCGGGGTCCAGGTTACACTGACTGTGGAACAGCTGAGCCTGTACTGATGGGAAGCCAACTGGGAGTTTGATAGGGTGTGATATTATGTGACTTAACGTGTTCAAAGGCGTCTCTACTTGGGGAAGAGAGAGTCCAGCTATTAAGTTATTGTAGCGGTCCAGAAGAGGCATGGTGGTTGCTTGGACCAAGGTGATAGCAGGGTGAGGAGAGCAAAGGAGAGAGAAGAGGTTAAGGTTTTTTAAATATTTATTTATTTATGTATTTGAAAGGGTTACAGAGAGGAAGAGGCAGTGAGAGAGGTCTTCCATCCTCTGGTTCACTCCCCCAAATGGCTGCAATAGCCAGAACTGGGCCAATCTGAAGCCGGGAACCAGGAGGTTCATCTGGGTCTCCGATGTGGGTGCAGAGCCCCAGCACTTGAGCCATCTTCCGCTGCTTTCCCAGGCCACAGCAGGGAGCTGGATTGTAAGTGGGAAAGCCGGGACTTGGACCAGTGCCCATATGGAATGCCAGCGATTAGGCAGTAGCTTTACCCTCTGTGTCCCAGCACCAGCCCCAAGACCAAGACTCTGCAGAAGACCATTTGGATAGTGACTGGATGGAAAAAGAGGTGAAAGGGTAAGCTCCAGGCCACTCCTGCGTGGAGAGGCTGACATGCAGGGAAGGTGTATCTCAACAAGATAAGTGAAAATCTGTAGAACAAACGCTGCAGACCAGATGAGAACTCGGATTTAGCAGCACAGCACTGGTAACCCTGACAGAGTCTTCTTGGTCAAGCAGACAAGATTCATGAAAAGATGAAGGGAAAGAAATTGGAGACAGCAAATGCAAAATATATTTTTAAATCTTTTGACTATAAGTGGCAATAGAAAATGTGGAGGTGGGCCGCAGCTGGAGAGATTGATCAGGATGCAGGTGGGAGAGGATGCAGCTGGAGGATGGTCCTTGAGTAGATCAGAGGAGGCTCGGGATATGCAGACTGGTTTTTATCAGGGTCAGAATTTAGATAGATAGATTGCTTGATTTAGAAAACAGAGAGAAAGGGAGAGATAAAGGGGGATCTTCCATTCTCTGGTTCACTCCCGAAATGGCTCAACGGCCAATACGAGGCCAGGCCAAGCCAGGGGCTTCATATAGCTCTCCCTCGGGGGTGCAAGGCCCAAGAACTTGGAACATCTGCTGCTGCTTTCCCAGGCACATTAGCAGGAAGCTGGATCGGAAGTGGAGCAGCCGGGACTTGAACCGGCGCCCACATGGGATGTCAGTGCAGGTGGCAGTCCAAACCATCACAGCACAACTCCAGCTCCTGGGTCAGAATTTTTCCAGGGGAGTGAAATCAAGGAAGAGGAGGGCTTACATAAGGAGTGACTCGAGTTAAACCTTCTCTGAGTAAGGAGAGAATAGAAGTCAGGGGAGCATAAGAGGCAGTGAAGAGATTGCAGGGTGTAGATTGTGGTCTTCCGTGAGGTCGGAGAGGTGCTAAGTTGCATGCTGGAGAAAACGAGTTAGAAGGATAGGAGGTGGTGTTCAGAGAACGAGAGTGGGAATCAGAATACAAAGAGGTGCAGTTATTGGTAATTAAGAGGTCTGACTCCTACTGCAACGGCTGAGAAAGGGTGGGAACCTTAAAATTGCGTGAGAAGAGATCAAGGAGCCGAGAAGACACAGGACTGGATGTCTGGGCGGCATCAGAATCCCCAGATGTTGTGAGAAGGTGTCTTTAGAAATAACACGTAAACCGAGAGCTGCAGTCTTCATGGAATGGGGGAATAAATGCATTGTCAGTGAAGGTAATGTTATCAGTAAAACAGTATGAATATCTTTAAGTTAGTTTCCCATTCAGTGTGGTAATAATTCAGGAAAGCATAATGCAGGAGTCAGCATGTGACCTAGCAGTTCAGACAGCCACATTCCAGAGTAGCTGATTGATGGCAGCTCCAGTGCCGGATTCCAGCTTCCTGCTAATGCAGACAGACCTGCGGAAGCTCTGCGGATGCCTCAGCTAGTTGGATGTCCGCCTCCCTTGTGGGAGACCTGCGTTGAATTCCTGACTCAGAGTCAGCAGTAGCCCAGCACTGGCCCTTGGAACATTTAGGAAGTGAACCAGAGGGTGGGAACACTCTCCCTCTGTCTCTGACTCTCTCTGCCTCCTAAAATAAATTAATTAAAGCAATATGTAAGGGAACCAGCACTGTGGCATAGAGGGTAAAGCTGCCACCTGCAGTGCCGGCATCCCATGTGGGCGCCAAGTTCAAGCCCCAGCTGCTCCATTTCCGATCCAGCTCTCTGCTATAGTCTGGGAAAGCAGTAGAAAATGGCTCAAGTCCTTGGGCCCCTGCACCCATGTGGGAGACCCGAAGGAGGCTCCTGGCTCGTGGCTTTGGATCCACACAGCTCCAGCCATTGCAGCCATCTGGGCAATGAACCATCAGATGGAAGACTCTCCCTCTCTCTGTCTCTCTGTCTCTCCTTCTGCCTCTCTCTAACTCTGCCTTTCAAATAAATAAATAAATCTTTAAAAAGAAAAAAAACATGCAAGTTAAAATTTCGCATTTATGAAGTAATGATCTTCTTAATAAGTAGTAGTAACTGTAGACTAAATCAGATTATATTAATGCCCTGAATTTTCTTAAAGAAATTCTAGCATTTTCTGCTAAATTATGGTAGAGAGTAAGCTTTCTAAATACAGTATGATATAAACTGAAAACATGTTTTTTCCTAGCATGGATAAATGAATTTGTTAGCCAAGAACGTATGTTTAATAAAAAAAAAAGTATAAACTGTATAAATGCATCCCAGCAAATACCTAGCCTAATCATTAACTGTTTCAGCTACAGTTTTCAATAAGTAAAAATTGGATTACTCAAAAACAAGCAGTGTCATCCAAATAATTTGTCATCTGGAATCTTTTGCATAATATTTTATTTTCATTTAACAAAGAATCATAAACACTGTCAGCTGCATTATCTCTTTGAGACTTTATCGGAGTACTTGATGTTAACATTGTTGTAATTCAATCGCAGCCCCTGACACCAGATGATCACATTACTATTGCCGCTAATGGACACACACTTCAAATAAAGGAGGCTCAAATATCAGACACAGGGCGATACACCTGTGTAGCAGCTAACATCGCAGGTGAAGACGAGCTGGATTTTGATGTGAATATACAAGGTAATACATACTTATTGTGTGTCATTTAATTTACATGATCTGTCAAAGTAATACAAAAGAGATTGACTTGGTTTATTTTTGGTAGTGAGGTTTTTTTTCCCCTCTTGACAACATTATAAATTAATTATTGAAGATCTGAGCTTGAGAAATAAGATGAAAATAATCCCTTTGTTCAGGGTTACTTCCAGGATTACTTTTTTATTTTTGTGTGCTTCCTTCTTATGACTTTAAATGTATCCTCCATTTAAAAAATTGGGAATACACAATACAGACTTCTCTGTTACCTTAGTAACATCATATCACGACATTTTCTAAATAATGTTGACATGGAAGGCAGCAAGGTGGTAAAGTACAGAATTCAAAGCCCTCACCCTTGGATTAATGATGTTTATGTTCTCACGAGTTCTGTGACTTAGGAAAGTTAACCAAGCATTTAAGCTTCCAGGTGCTTACATTTTTTTTTTGCCAAGCAGAGTTAGACAGTGAGAAAGAGAAAGAGTTATAGACAGCGAGGGAGAGACAGAGAGAAACAGAGAGAAAGGTCTTCCTTCCATTGGTTCACTCCCCTAATGGCCGCTACAGCTGGCTCTGGACCCATCTGAAGCCAGGAGCCGGGTACTTCCTCCCAGTCTTCCATGCAGGTGCAGGGACCCAAGCACTTGGGCCATCCTCCACTGCCCTCCCAGGCCACAGCAGATAGCTGGACTGGAAGAGGAGCAACCGAGACAGAATCTGGTGCCCCAGCCAGGACTAGAACCCGGGGTGCCGGCGCCGCAGGCAGTGGATTAGCCAAGTGAGCCATGGCGCTGGCCTCCAGTTGCTTACTTTTAAAATCTGTGCTTTGCAGAATTACCAGTGAATACTAAATGAGATAAAAGTATGAAAATCCATTAGCAAAACAGTTGAGAAATTATACCTGTTATTCTTAAGGAAACAATTAATCTTGAGGTTGCTAACTGTTCAACCTCATTTTTTTAACTTTTTTTTTTTTTTTTTGGACAGGCAGAGTGGACAGTGAGAGAGAGAGAGACAGAGAGAAAGGTCTTCCTTTTTCCGTTGGTTCACCCCCCAAGTGGCCGCTACGGCTGGCATGTTGTAGCTGGTGCACTGCACCAATCTGAAGCCAGGAGCCAGGTGCTTCTCCTGGTCTCCCAAGCACTTGGGCCATCCTCCACTGCCTTCCCAGGCCACAGCAGAGAGCTGGACTGGAAGAGGAGCAACCAAGATAGAATCCGGTGCCCAACTGGGACTAGAACCCAGGGTGCCGGCGCTGCAGGCGGAGGATTAGCCTAGTGAGCCGCAGCACCGGCTCAATCTCATTTTTAACAACTATGCCAGTTTCATTAGTTGAGTATTCAAATACTTACGTAACCATATTCCTATTGTTGAATGTCTGGATTGTCTCCAAGTTTTCGCTACTCATAAATAATGCTACATTGAACATCTTAATACACAAAACTTTTACATGTCTTTGATTTTTTCAGAAGTTGGAAACAGTAGAAATTTTGGATTAAGGTGTTATGTACTTTATAATGTTTATGATGTACAGGCAAAATGCGCTATATACAGTTTGTATTTGTGTTCTAAAAGGTATGAGAATGTCCTGTACTTTCTGTTAGGGGAGCTGTTAACCTAGATTATAAACTTCTTCAGCCTCCTTAGCGAGTTCTTGTGTGGTTTCTGTGATCAGACCCCAGCCAGGCTTCCCCTGGAAAGTGGCCACTTTGTTATCCAAGTGCCAAAGACTTCTCGCAGGGAGGCGAGGCGTGAGCATAGCATTCTCAGTTCCGCATCTCTTATTCTTCCACACGGGAACCCACTCCAGGGTCTGCGTGCAACTGTCTCCAGGGTCAGAGCTGGCTGCTGTGTAGTGCTTGGAAATGTTTTCACGTTGTCTAATTCATACAGCTGGAAATCACTCCTGTCCAAGTACAGCCAAGAGCTTTAATAGATCGGTGTTGGCATTCACACCCCAACTCCTTGCTCTTCCTTCATAGTCCCTCCAAGTTTCCAGCAACTCTGGGAGACAGGAAACAGGCTGGGGACAGGCCGGAGTAGCAAAGCCAGAGACGTCATCCTCAACAACCCCATTTCCCTTTACTGCGAGACTAGTGCTGCTCCACCTCCCTCGCTGACGTGGTACAAAGATGGCCGCCCTCTGACCTCCAGCGACAAAGTGATGATTTTACCAGGTAAAGGTCGCCACGAACAGGGTGAAGCCCTGGATCTGCAGGCGTGTGTTCTCAGTGATTGGAGCCGGGAAAAGGGTGGCTCTCCAGCAGTGTCGATTGACAGAATGCGAGGCTGCCCAGTGCACTGGTCCTCGTGTGTGTCTGACGAGTGAAGGCGGGAATGTGTGGGTAGAGCGCCTCAGTCAACCCCTCAGACGCCATGGGAATGTGTGGGTAGGCCAGAGCGCCTCAGTCAACCCCTCAGACGCCATGGGAGTGTGTGGGTAGGCCAGAGCGCCTCAGTCAACCCCTCAGACGCCATGGGAATGTGTAGGCCAGAGCGCCTTAGTCAACCCCTCAGACGGACAGGATCCTTCAACCCACCTTGCAGGTTGTTTTTGCATCCTTGTGCCTCCATTTCTCCATCAGTGCCATGAGACTGTCAGGGGCCTTGCAATATTAATGTTCATTCTAATACATATTTGCAAGTAGTGACTACTTTGGATTATTAAATGCATTTATAAGTAAATAGCAAAGATCACTAGCTTCAGGTATTTTGTTAAGGCATGATTTTTGATAGAGGTGTTTAAATCGTTGCAGGATAACAGTATTTTCTGGGCTCCTATTTAACAAGCATTGAAATACTCAGGGCTTATCAAAATGCATCCACTTGCATGCTTAAGATCAGCCTGTTAAATAAATGTTCTGCAAATTAGCCCTCAATTAAAGAATATCTTGAAAAACTGAAATCACAAATAAAAGAAAGAAGACTAAATAGACATGGCAACTGAGTGGAACATGTGATCCTAAGCTGGATCTGGGTTTGGAGAAAAATAGCAGTAAAAAGACATTGTTGCAACAAAATGAAATTTTTGAATATGGCCCGTGGATTCAGTAGTAGTTTTGTATCAATTGTAAGTGCCCTGCTTTTAATCCATGTGCTGTGGTTATAAACAGGATTCTCCTTGTTCTTAGGAAATACCGATTTGTGAGAATGTAGACTAAAAGGGTGCCATGTCTCCAACTCCTCCTCAAATGATTCAGACAAAGATTATATACACATGACAGAGAGCGATCAAATCAGTGCAGCAAAATATAAATAATTAGTGAGCATGGGCAAAAGTTTTTATACAATTGTAACTTTTCTAAGTTTGAGATGGAACTGACTTGGAAAGTTTAAGAATATATGGAGTTGTTCTTTGAAGATCATATTTTCCTGTCCCTGGATATTTCTTTCTCCCCTGAGTACTTGCAGGGAACACTGTAAACCATACACAAATGTTCAAAGCTAAAACCAGCAGTCACTGCACAGTAGCCATGTTCCACATAGAATGTGGTGCAAAGAGCAGGGGGCGGCGGCCCTGCCCTAGGGGTGTCTGCGCGTGCGGCCGTTTCTCCTGAGATGGATCAAAGGCAGTATCAGGTCACTTTTGTAGAATAGCTCAGTGCTTACTACAGGTGTTCTGGGTGGTTAAAACTAAACACGGATGAAGTAGGAGCGCTGTGGGGAAGCATGTGGCAGTCGTCTCTCAGTGGCTGGCCGTGCTCGCTCTAAGGTGGGGAGAAGTAAAGGTCCTGTGGTCTGTTCGCAGGAGGGCGCGTGCTGCAGATTCCCAGGGCCAAAGTGGATGACGCCGGGAGGTACACGTGTGTGGCCGTCAACGAGGCTGGAGAAGATTCCCTGCAGTACGACGTCCGCGTCCTCGGTGCGCATGTTCTCCTTTGTTTATTCCGCGTCTGTCACTCAGGGTACTTCTGGGGAACTGGCACTTGCAAACTGTAACCCCGAAAGAGGTGGAAGAGGGAAGACACTAGAGTTCCAGGTTCATTTATCTGACACGCACCTGTCGATTGATCTCCAAGTGGCAGCACTGGGCAAGGCGCTCTGGAGACAGCCCTTGGGTAGGTAGCCATCGGTCTCTGTCCAGGCAGCAGGTAAGCCCACAGAGAGTAGAGGTGTTCATGCTGGATGGTCTCAGGTGTGACCAGCTGAGGGGCCGTTAATCAGGGCAGGATGGGTCATGCCATAGATTTTTTTTTTTTTTTGACCGGCAGAGTGGACAGTGAGAGAGAGAGACAGAGAGAAAGGTCTTCCTTTTGCCGTTGGTTCACCCTCCAATGGCCGCTGCGGCAGGCGCACCGCGCTGATCCAAAGGCAGGAGCCAGTCACTTCTCCTGGTCTCCCATGGGGTGCAGGGCCCAAGCACTTGGGCCATCCTCCATTGCACTGGCTCCATTGCATTGAGCTGGCCTGGAAGAGGGGCAACCGGGATAGAATCCGGTGCCTGACTGGGACTAGAACCCAGTGTGCCAGCGCCGCAAGGTGGAGGATTAGCCTATTGAGCCGCGGCGCCAGCCGCATCACCGTAGATTTTAAGGTCCACAAGAGTTACAGGGAAAAGAAGGGAGAAGCCAATCAGAAATCAGTGCTAACAAGGTCAAGAATGGTGAAGAAGTATCCTGGGCCACTTGCTCACTTTGACTTAAGTTGGGAAGGAAAGACGTTGAGAGTGAGTGGTAGGAGCTGACAGTACAGGTTGGGAAGGACGGGGTTCAGCTGCATTGAAGTGGAACGATGGGCGTGGGTGGTCAAGGGGACATGTCCAACCTTCAGCTGTTATCTTGAATGGGAAAGAAGCTGGAAAGCACATTGGAGGTGAGCTTAGGGTTGGAAGGTGGACACAAAGCAAGAACTAACTGGTCCTGGACCCTGTTGCATTCCCAGGGTCTGCCCCTCGCCTCCCGGGTACAGGCAGTGTTACTGAGAACAGCGCTGAGTGTCGTAATCCAGGGGTAGGGAGTGGCAGCGGGAGGTGTGGAGAGCAGAGAGCGGCGTGGAGGCCTCTGTGTGATTCCCTCACTGGGGGGACTGCTAGGAGTGGTCAGAGCCCAGAGCACATTGAAACTCCAGTGTGGTCCGTGGCCTTGATTATTTTCCTTATAGACTCTTAGTTTTCTTGCTAGAGATCCCAGTGCACAAGACTTCACCTACATAATAAACGTGCTGTCTGTACTGATTGCCAAAGCTACAGAGTGAAACAGAGTTGACGAGCTCCAAACAGAAGAGTGATTATCTACTGTGAAAATTAATTTCTGCCTTTACCAAATAGTCAACGTGTGCTTTCCTAGTTTATGGAACATTTCCATTTTTAAAAGTTCTGTGGATTGCCGCTGATTTTTAGCCTGGTGCTTAAGATGCCTACGTCCGTGTCAGAGTGCCTGTGTTCAGTCCCCCCCCCCCCCAGCTCCTGGCTCCAGCGTCCTGCCTTGGAGACCCTGGGCTGCAGCAGTGATGGCTCAAGTAATTGGGTTCCTGCCACTCATGTGGGAACCACGCATTGCAGTCCCCGCTGCTGGCTTTGGTTCCAGCCCAGCCGCAACTGTCTGTTGCATCAGAGGAGTGAACCAGCACAGCAGATGAGAGTATAAATAATTTTTTTTTCATTTAGTGGATAACACGTGATTTTTTTTATAGCTGATTCCACAGACTTTTTTTTTAAGTTTTATTTATTTGGAAGACAGCTATAGAGAGAAGTAGACACACACACACACACACACACACACACACAGAGGTCTTCCATCCGCTGATTCACTCCCCAAATGGCTGCAACGGCCGGAGCTGAGCCGATCAGAAGTCAGGAGCCAGGAGCTTCTTCTGGGTCTCCCACGTAGGTGCAGGGGCCCAAGGACTTGGTTCATCTTCTGCTGCTTTTCCAGGGCATAGCAGAGAACTGGATCGGAAGTGGAGCAGCCTGAACTCGAACTGGTGCCCATATGGGATGTTGGCACTTCAGGCAGGGCTTTAACCTGCTGTGCCACGGTGCTGCCCCCCCCCCCACAGATACTTTTTAAATGAAAGTGAATATATGTAGGAAAATCTAGAGTGAGACTTCAAACTTGCATGTAAATAAGTGGCACCTGGGGAGGCAGTCAGCTCACAGGAGTCTGGGAGATGTCTGATGAGCAGATCTGATGGGGCCCAAGGATTTGCATTTCTCACCAGGCTCCCGTGAGAGGAGCTGGGAACATTCTGAGGAGCCCAGACAGCTCCCTGCCAGTAAGACCAAGTGCAAGCATTTCAGATGTGCTCACCAGGATGTAACTTAGGTGCCTTGTCCAGACCACCGCTCACACATGTGCTTCTGCGATGTTTGCCTAAAAACCCAGAAGGCACAGTGGAGGGGCCGAGGAGAGGCACTGAGGGAAAGTTGGGGTTGCGCTCAGTGGAACTGATCCCAGCAGAGGAGTCGGCCCAGCGCAAGCGAAGGGCCTGAGCAGGACACCCAGATTCAAGCATTTGTCCTCACACCCCCACGTGAGTGCCAGACGTACTTGAGGAGTGTGGTTTTCTTCCTCCAGTTTGGTGCCTGTGTTGTCACCCCAAACTTGTCAAGTTGTCCGAACAGCAGAATAATTCAGCCAAGACCTGTTGCCTGTCCTTACCTCTTCATTGCAATCGTTTATTAGTGCCCCCCGTTATCGAGGGAGCCGACAGCGATCTCCCGGAAGAGGCCACCGTGCTGATGGGCAGGAGCGTGCGGATGGAGTGTCTGCCCAGCGGCAGCCCCGTGCCCAGGCTTTCCTGGCACAAGGACGGCCTGCCTTTGCCGGAAGACGCTAGTCATAAGCTCCTATCTAACGGAAGAGTCCTGCAGGTAAAAGTCAAAGTCTAAAACTGCTCTGTGGCTGTGTGTTTTATAATGACTGGGGTTTTTTTTTTCTACTTTGAAAAAATAATTTGAATTAGTGAACAAATACTATGTTTATAAACATCACGAATCATCAAAAAACATCAGATAAAATTCTTGCTCATTCTACCCACTAGCACAGGTGACCACTACTAACAGTTTAGCCTGATTTCATCTAGAAATCGTACGTAAAAACACACACTCTTGAAGTTACTGCAGACATGGCCTTCATGAGGAAAGCCAGATAGGAAGAACTCCCTATCACACCCCTTTTGTTACATGTTTCTGATGGCGAAATTCTGGGTGGCATAAGGTTTCCCATATTTTTTCAAGTGTCCTCAGAGAAACTTGGATACTAGTAGAAATAACACCAGTTCTTGAGTTACAGTACAATTTTATGAGTTACTGCTTGAACGTAATAGATAATCTAGTGGTCCATGAACCCAGTGAGACCTGTCATTGTATCCAGTGCAGGATATATCACATGGAGTTCTTCATGCAAAAAAAAAAAAAAGAAAAAAAAAAAGAAAAAAATCAGTAACACTACTGATAAATACTTTGATTTCTCAAAGTATCTTCTAAGTATCATAGATACTTCTACTTGATGATCATACAACATATCCCAAAATACTTCATGATTTTTGTCCAAAGCCAAAGATGCATAGATGGATAGAAATTTCTGCAGAATACTCTATACACAGCTGTCTATTAGCTAACTGATACCTCATGAAAAGACGCCACTCCAAAACGTAATGCCTCAGACAGTAAGCATGTATTTACTCATAAATCTGCCTCCTGGCCCAGGATGCATCTGCTCTCAGCTGCGCACGCTCAGGAGTCTGCAGAGAGCTGTGGGCTGCGTAAGAGGCTCTGCTGGTCTCGGGCCCTCGCTGGGCTGATTCTGTCCCCCGGGCCTGCACCTGCAGCAGGTCGCCTTGGCATCCTCACGTGGTGGAGGCCGCATTCCAAAAGAGCAAGCAGAAGCGCACAGCCCGGGTTTTGAAAGGGCCCCGCCTGTCGCTGCTTTCACATTGCAGTGGCCAAAGCCAGTCCCAGGGCCAGCACAAGACCACGCCTCTTCTGCTCCTCTTGATGGGACCTCTCAGCAGCCACTGACTGGAGCACCGACAGGGGCGTGGGCGAGTGATTTGGGGCTTCTTATAGCTGGTGACATACACAAATATGTGTCAAGTTGCATTTTCTGACTGGAAATTTTATGAATACGTATTTGATCTAACTAATAAAAACCAGCACCAACACGAGTATGTGCAAAAATGCCTTGTGTTTGCCAGGCATTTACCAGTACGAGTATGTTTAATTTCTTCTAAAAAATACTGAGAAAGACAACAAATTGCTTTATAAAAAGCTTTAAATTTCTTCATTTTTCCTTTAGATTCAGAATACTCAAATAGCAGATATCGGCAGGTATGTGTGTGTCGCTGAGAACACAGCCGGAAGTGCCAAAAAGGATTTTAACCTCAATGTCCACGGTAAGAGCAGAGTTCCAGAACCATCAGTGAGCAGGCCCCTAGGGAGGCAGGGACCCCGCGTTTCAGAGCACACGGGCGTGCTTCTTTGTTTTATGACTTGGACAGTGTGTGAGGCCTGCATTCCTTCAGTCTACTTCCTTCCTTCCCACCGTAGCTGGGAAGATTTATAAAGTGCAGCTCCTCTGGAAGTACACTTCTGTATTGTTTTACTGCTCAAAACCACAGCATTACTCCTGCATATTTGAAGCTAACATCAGAATTTGAAACCCCAGAGATGACATGTTTATGTGATGTTAGAACCCGGGAGAGACCTTCCACTCCAGAAGATTTATCCACTGTTGCTGGCTGGAGCCCATTCCTTCCCCCGGTGTGGAAACCGTGCTGAGTTATGTCCTCTGCTCCCCGTACGCTCCCTGCAGAGAAGGTCTCTTTGTGGAGTAAAATAATTCCTTAAAACCACTGACACACCTAACTCATGAAACTTTAAGCTCGCATTCATGCTAGACTCTCCATAAATATTGTATTGTTTTGCTGAAAAAAGCACTTGGCTCTGTACTCTCAAAAGACTAGGTTTTGGGGGCTGGGGGAGCCATAGCTGCTACCAGAATATTAACTTGGAGATGGGGGAAGATGATTACAAGAGATTCCCTTTATGTGAGCAATACAAACATGAAGTTGCAGCTTGTTCTAGAAATAGCTGAAATTTGGAATCCCGTGGGAAGTCTGTCCCTCCATGGACTTGCATAGAGCGTGATGGGCATTGTCTCTGGCCGTGACCCACAGGGAGTATTAGTGTCTACCCATGTGCAGTGTTTGTGTCACAGACACCTGAAACTCTGTGTACTCCTAGTCTAGTGTGGTAGGTAGTACAATGTAGGTGCTTCACAAATGTCTTTGAGGTTTTTGAATGAATAGATCAGGTGAAACAGAAACAAATGTGTTACAAAATCCCAGAATGAGCAAATTAAGCAGATCCACTTGTGAAAGCACACATCCCATCTGCATAGCATAATAAACGTTGAAGAGTTAGAGTGGTGTTGGCCGTCCCTGCTTCTTCAAGGCAGAACAGTGTCTCCTAGGTGATGGAAAGCACCTTGGAGTACCCAGCTTACGGCAGCTTCGTGTGCCCCTTGTCTCATCTGTTGGCCTCCGTGTCTTTCCCTCTCGCCTGTGGCTTCAACAGCCATTGTCTTACTCATCTCGGCCTCCCTAAACCCAGAGTGATTTCTGCTAAATAACCTCTTGTTGCTCATTCATTCTACTTGAACAGAAACATCTGAACAGGAAAGCCTCGAGAGGAAGTGGTCCACAGTGTTTTCCATTAAGGATCAGGGTTCAAGGGTGCTTTTTATTCTGCCTGTAAATGGCATCTTGAATGCCTGCCTGCAGCCAGGAACCTCTCAGTTAAATACTGGGAAATTGATTTGAGAGAAAATAAATTCTTTTCATTTAAAACCACACCAGTGGTTAGACCCACTGCAGCCATGCTTGTTCCCGGTGCCCTCACCTTCAGGCTGCCGGCCTCGGTTTTTTGCACACCTCCCTTCCCTCCACAGCTGGCTTGATTTTCGAGGCACAGCATGTCAGTCACTCCTCCTAGCCCACGCGTTCCCATCCCTCTTGCTCGGTGAAAGCTCACACCTGCAAGTAGTAGCAGTGATAATGTTTTAGCTTGTCACCCCTGGGGGTGCCATGCCACATGTTTATAGGACATTTCACTTACCTCAGTAACCACAGGTCTGGGTGCCATTTTATGCCTCTTTGATTAGAAACCCAAGGCCGGCCGGCGCCGTGGCTCACTAGGCTAATCCTCCACCTGCGGCGCCAGCACCCCAGGTTCTAGTCCCGGTCGGGGCACCAGTTCTGTCCCGGTTGCTCCTCTTCCAGGCCAGCTCTCTGCTGTGGCCCGGGAAGGCAGTGGAGGATGGCCCAGGTCCTTGGGCCCTGCACCTGCATGGGAGACCAGGAGAAGCACCTGGCTCCTGGCTTCGTATTGGCTCAGTGCGCTGGCCATAGCGGCCATTTGTGGGGTGAACCAACGGAAGGAAGACCTTTCTCTCTGTCTCTCACTAACTCCGCCTGTCGTAAAGAAAGAAAGGAAAGAAGAGAAACCCAAAGCTAGTATGAAACTGTGTGACGTGCCCCAGATGACATAGCTGGCAGGTGAGAACCAGGTTCTGCCCCGGCAGCCTGAGCACCGAAGGTTGATGCTTAGCTGCTTCCTCTGCTGCTAGCCACACCTGAATTCCACACCTGCAGCATGCATGCACCTAAGTAGGCAGCTTGCTGTGGCTGGAGGACATCTTGCTGTCAGGAGTGTTGGTGTCTGTAAATTCATATTAGCAGCTTCTGCCGGGCCCTGGATACTACCTGGGATAACCTTCTTGTCTGCCCCTCCATGGCCCTCCCAGCGCCTTCAGCTCCTGCTCAAATGTCGCATGGCTGCTGACTTACTGTGTTTGGGTTGTGATAATGAAATAACATAGATCATGTGGCCCGAACAGCAGATTTGACTTCTCCCAAGATCGAGGCACCAGCAGGGTTTGGTTTCAGGAGGTGGCTCTCCCTGGCTTCGTGCAGCTGCTTTGTGCTCACTCCTGAGGACACTTGGAGGGAAGGGGAGAGAGAAAGTCTGAGCCAGCTTCAGTTCTCTGCTGGCTCTCCTTGAAGGACACAGGCCTAAGGTCTGGGGCCACCCTTTGGACCTCCATTGCGTCCATAAAGGCCTCAGCTTAAAATACAGTCACATGAGGGGTTAAGGCTTCCACATAAGAAATGGTTGAGGGGCCGGCACCATGGCTTACTAGGCTAATCCTCCACCTGCGGCGCCAACACCCCAGGTTCTAGTCCCGGTCGGGGCACCAGTTCTGTCCCGGTTGCCCCTCTTCCAGTCCAGCTCTCTGCTGTGGCCTGGGAGGGCAGTGGAGGATGGCCCAAGTGCTTGGGCCCTGTACCCCATGGGAGACCAGGAGGAAGTTCCTGGCTCCTGGCTTCAGATTGGCGCAGCGCACTGGCTGTAGCAGCCATTTGAGGGGTGAACCAATGGAAGGAAGACCTTTCTCTCTGTCTCTCTCTCACTGTCAAAAACTCTAACCTAACTCTGCCTGTCAAAAAAAAAAAAAAAAAAGAAAGAAAAAGAAATGGTTGGGGAGTGCAGCCTTCAGTGCGTAGCAGCCCCTCCCACTTTTCTCGGTGCCCTCACCTCCTGTTTCACAGGGGAAAGGAGGCCTCTTTCCCCCCAGTTCCTGCTGTAGAATCCGCCTCACGTTCTGCCACGGCATCGAGGGTGCTTCCGGCTGCTCTGGCTGCCCGTGCCCCTGCCCAGCAACAGTGGGACGCACCCCTGCCTCCCAGAGGCCGGAGACTAACCTCACCCCAGATTCCTGCCAGTTGCCTTCTCTCTTCCTCCTCACTGCCCCTTCCCAGTGGCACTTAGTAAATTGGCTTGTCCTCTCCATTGTAACAATAAAAGGTCTTCCTTAGACCTAACGTGCATCCCCGCCGACCTTGCACCCATCCCCTATGCACAGCTGACTACACAGAATGCCTGTTTCCTCTTCCCCACTCAGGCCACCCTGCATTCGTGCCAGCTCGCCTCGTTCCAGTGGAGCTGTCACTGAGGAAACCACTTGGGCCCGCAGGCATCCTGTAGGCTCCGTCTTCTTACATCTGAGAGCTTGGCCCACTTGGTCAGTGTCTTCCCAGAACTCCCGCAGCCCTTCCCTATGCCTTGCCTCTCCAGTCTCGTCCCAGGAGCCTTTGTGGCTCTGCGTCTGCCCAGCTATGACGTGTTCCTTCCCCGTTCTTGTGCGAGGGGATTGCATGTGTTCCCCGGTTCAGTTACTGCCTGTGTAATCTGAATTTTTATATCAGCAGGGCCCACTCAGGAGCTGCAGATCCTGTGTCTGCATATGCACTCGTTGTCACAGATGTGAGATAATCACCCTGCAACAACGGCTGTGCAGCTGGACATGCAGTCTTCTCCCAAAAATACAGTCCTCCTCCAAAGAGCTCTGTCTCAGGCAAGGCCACGTTGTCTGTACCCTGTTCACGACAGAAAAATGGATGTCACTCTGACTTCCCCCTCCCTAAATTGTACCCCCAAAACACCGAGTCCTGGCCATTCTGCTTGCAGTGTTCCAGGCTCACCCACTTTTCATAATTGTTGCCGGGTTGCCTGCACTACAGCCATGCTGGCATCTTGAAATGAATTTTTGGTTGCGGCATTGCTCTTCTTCCCATTCTCAGGCCATATTTCAGCGTCTTTAGTGATGCCCGGAAGACCCCATAGCTTCTTGTCCTTAATGCTCTGCCTCCCCACCCCACCTCGCTCTGTGCACATCTGCCTTTTCAGGGCCGTGCCCTTTCCCGTCGAGGCCTCTCTTGCTGTCCCTTCTTCCTGGAGGATCTACTCATCTCAGATGTTGAGTATTGTCTTACATGTCACTTTCTTCAAACTAGGGGAGTCCCTGCCATCACCCTTCTCTTTTGATCAGCACCCGTCCCATTATGATTACCAGACAGTGCAGAGCAGTGGCCAAGAGTCAGGGTTCTGGAGCACAGATGTGTCTGTTGGAAAGTCCTCGGGCAAGTTGCTAACTTCTCTGTGTCTCAGCTCTCTGGTCCGTGAAGTACAGATGAGGAACACATAAGGTGTTTGAGGATTCTATATGGTATGACACATGAGGTGTCTACGACAGTGTGTGGCTCATCATAGCCCCTGAAACTCAAAGCTGTTACCTCCAGTTCCCTGTTCGCCACAGCCGCCAGACTACTAACTCCATATGGTTTAGGTCTGTTGCATTTTTTGCATTGCCTCAGCACCTGGTATAACATCTAGAAAACAGTAAGTATTCAATCAATTTTTGTAAGGGAATAAGATAGCAGCAGAATTGATTAGTGGATGAAAAATAAGCTCATTGCTTTAGCAGAGTGCAGTGGTTGGATTACATGTGGTGAATTGGAGTGTATGTTACTGATAACCTGGTTTCACTTTTAATATATTTGTTCTTCTAGTTCCTCCCAGTGTCATTGGTCCTAACCCTGAAAACCTTACGGTTGTGGTGAACAATTTCGTCTCTTTGACATGTGAGGTCGCTGGTTTTCCACCAGCTGACCTCACCTGGCTCAAGCACGGACAGCCCATCAGGCCAAGCACAGACACGCTCATTGTGCCTGGTAAGGATTCTGCCCTTTTAGCATGGGCTAAACGTTCTCATTTTCCTTTATTTTGAGATGAGTTGCATTTTAACTTAGTGTCTTTCCAAACCCTGGCCTTGCTAATTTATTTGTTCACAATCAATGCCTCTGTTTACCCGTTTGGGACCATTAGGCAAAGAATGTATGGGCTTTTATAATTTTAATGGGAATGTACAATAATAATATCTCCTTTGAAACATGAAATTTAGGAACAGAACAGCTTGGTAATTCCAAGTGGCTTGTGGTAAATAGTACATTCGTTGAATAAAGCCATTGGTTTTATTGTAAGTTTTATAGTAAGTGATAGACTAGACAGGCATGTGAGAAGATGGGCATAGGCATGGGTTAGTATGATGGATGGATGGACGGACAATATGGGTAGGGGGTGGTTTAATAACTGCTCTGTGGGAAATTTAAGCCCATAAAATACTTGTTAATATAGTTTCCTGTAATATAATTACTTTGTTCACTGGAACCTCTATCAGTTTTACTGTCCATGTTTGGTTACTAAAGAGGAAAATGCTATGAATTTCTTGATTTATAAGGAGGCAGACTCCTAAATGAAAATCTAGCAAAACAAATTGCATGATTTCGTTTTAAATATTTGTGCTTCTAAATACATGGTATTGTTAGGGGAAGGATATGTTTTTCCACTCATCTCATTGATAAGTAGTTACTAGAACTCTGTACCAGTCTTCAGTTTGAATCGTATTTTCCCACAGGCGGTCGAACTCTGCAGATCATTCGAGCCAGGGTTTCTGACGGAGGTGAATATACTTGTGTCGCTGTCAACCCAGCTGGCGAAAGCAAGAAGCACGTGTCGCTGACTGTTTATGGTTTGTTTTCACCCCTCTCCTGCAGCTCTTTGGTTTTTGAGCGGATTCTCAGTGGTCTGTATCTGATCGCCTCCATGGACGGGAAACCCTCTGTTCTGTTTGCTTCCTTCAGTGCCCCCGAGCATTAAAGATGGCGGCAGTGAGGCTCCTTCTGCAGTGACTGTGAGAGAGGGAGCTCCCGTGTCTCTGCAGTGTGAGTCGAACGCTGTCCCGCCTCCCGTGGTCACCTGGTACAAGAGCGGGCGGATGGTGGCCGAGTCTCAGCGCGTGCGGATTCTAGCCGATGGACAAACACTGCACATCGAGAACGCCGAGGTGCATCTTTGGTTTTTGCTTGGTCTCATGACTCCGTGGCCGGGTTGTGCAGGAGATCACTGGTAGTCGCAAATTCCCAGTACTGTCGTAAATGAAAAAGTACATGACTGGTGCCATTGACACTATTGGGTTTAAAAAGAAATCAGGCTTACGGAAGGCCATTAGAACTGGGGCATCTGAGCATAAAGATGGAAGATGACTGATGATTTCATCCACTCTCGAGCAGTGAGATTGGTCATCTGCCACTCAATGGAGCACATACAAGAGTATCTTTTTCTTTTAGGTGTCTGACACAGGCCAGTATGTATGTAGAGCTATAAATGTAGCAGGACGAGATGATAAAAATTTCCACCTCAGTGTTTATGGTGAGCATCTGCCTCTAATACAACTCTCTTTCCTTCAGATATGCAAATGAAAGCAAGTGTCCCGAATTTGCTCAGTGAGAACACATGATTTCCTGTGTTTCTGCAGTGCCACCCAGTATTGAAGGGCCTGAGAGAGAAGTGATAGTGGAGACCGCAGGCAGCCCTGTGACCTTGACATGTGACGCCACTGGAATCCCACCTCCCGCCATAGCCTGGCTGAAGAACCACAGGCCTATAGGTATCGCCACTGCGCATGCCTGTTCTGTCCCACTGGATTTGTAGACTAGCGCATTGCCAGTGTTGTGCTCACAGCTGTGTATAGTTCAGGAAAGCCTACTTCGCCGGATCATTCATTTATAAAGGGAGGTTTCTCACTCTCTCTCTCCCCCCCTCCCTCCTCCTCTGTTCAGAAAGGCTCCCATTTAAAATAAAAGTACAGGCATGGGCATATGGCCTAGCAGTTAAGCTTGGGCTTTCCCGTGGCAGCCCATTGTCAGGTGCATGAGTTCAAGTCCCAACTCCGCTGTCTGTTGCTAAGGCAGCTCCTGGGAGGCGGCAGGGTGATGGCTCAGGTGCGTGGGCCCTGCCACCCACGCGGGGGACCTGCATAGAGTTCTGGACTCCTGGGATCAACCTGCCTCCACCTCAGCGGTCGCAGACATTTTTATAAAACGCGACATTTTTGTGTTAAATCGGAGGGATATTAGAAATAAAAGCCTTTGTGTGTCTTATTTTGCTTTGTTTCGACCTGTAGAAAATTCCAACTCACTTGAAGTCCATATTTTGTCTGGAGGTGGCAAACTCCAAATTGCCCGGTCCCAGCGTTCCGACAGTGGAAACTACACCTGTGCTGCTTCAAATGGGGAGGGGACGGCGCAGAAAAGCTACGTCCTCTCCATCCAGGGTACGCTGTGTGCGCTGTGACCTGTGTCCAGTGTCTTTGGCATATTCCATCCGCAGTTCAAAAGAGTCCACATTTTGTTGTAAAGATTGATTGATTGACTTAAAAGAGTTACACAGTGAAGGAGAGGCAAAGAGAGAGAAAGGTCTTTATCTACTGGTTCACTCCCCGGTTGGCTGCAATGGTTGGAGCTGTGCCGATCCAAAGCCAGGAGTCGGGAGCTTCTTCCAGGTCTCCCACGCAGGTGCAGGGGCCGAAGCACTTGGGCCATCTTCCACTGCTTTCCCAGGCCATAGCGGAGAGCTGGATGGGAAGTGGAGCAGCCAGGACTCAAACCGGTGCCTATATAGGATGCCAGCATTGGAGGTGGAGGCTTTACCCACTATGCCAGAGTGCCGGCCCCAGGAGTCCACATTTAAAAGCGTATTGAGCATTGATTCAAAATTATTAATCAAGAAAAACAGTTGTCAGTTTTCTGTCTTCCATTTACCAATAGATTCTATTTTCATGGAAATGGACATAAATATAGGAAAGAGGAATAGAAATTTGGTAATATCCTTTTTTTCCATTTTTAGTAAAATTGTTACCTTCCAGTGGAATGTATTACATTATGTTGCAGCAATTTATTTAAAATTTTTGTACAGAAAGTAACACTTGATGAAGAGAGTGTATTATGATCTAGCCACTTGTAAGAGATTAGGTATATTTCAAGTAAATGTGAATCTTATATTAATTGGGATGAGAATAAGGAACATTAATTCACTGAACAAATGTTTAATGAGCACCTGCTATGTCCCAGCATAGAACTGAGCACCATAGGAATAACTTGTTCCCTTTTGATTTTCTATAAACCTTTAAGCGTTACTTCTGGCTTGGTGTTGAAATTGAGATGGAATTGTAGCTTGAACCTAAGTTGAAGTATTTTTTATAATTTTATTATAGTTATTAAAGAATTCCTCATACATTATAAATTTAATTGGGGCCGGCGCCATGGCTCACTTGGTTAATCCTCCGCCTGCGGTGCCGACATCCCATATGGGCACCGGGTTCTAGTCCCGGTTGCTCCTCTTCCAGTCCAGCTCTCTGCTGTGGCCCGGGAAGGCAGTGGAGGATGGCCCAAGTGCTTGGGCCCTGCACCCACATGGGAGACCAGGAGGAAGCACCTGGCTTCTGGCTTCGGATCTGCCCCCCAGCGCCGGTTGTAGCGGCCATTTAGGGGGTGAACCAACAGAAGGAAGACCTTTCTCTCTGTCTCTCTCTCACTATCTGTCAAATAAAAAAATTCTAATTGTGATTATTATCTGCCTATTATATACTCTGTAAAGCTAATTCCAAAAGAAATGAAGTTAAATGAACATAAGCTTATGACTATCAGTGGTCTCTCTGTAGAGATGAGTGACATTTTGAGGTTTCAGAGGCATAAAGGAAAGAGGGATTTAGAGACTAATTGTTGGAAATTGCATGCATAATTGTGTTGGATGCCTTAATGAAAATAGGTAGCAATGATAGGATAGCTATAGGTGTATGACCAAACCTTTCCCAGGCTGCTTCTCCACTTTAGTGTGTCTTAAGAGTTAAGATAGCCTAGGCAGAGGAGGCTCCTCCTGGGTTTGGCGTTTGTTTGTCTAAGCCCTCCCGACTCAGCTTCTTTAGTGTGATGAGCTTTGCAGATGTGGTGGTGTTATTATATTGGTGATGGAAGTGAGACTTGAAGAGACTGTACTGTGGTATGCTGGTGATTTTCAGCTACTGACTCTCAGAAAGATAGGTGCTGCTTTGTTGCCAGTTCTTCGCCGGTTTCTATGGTCTAAATCTTCCCACTGAAGTCCATTTAAAGCTCCAGTGTGCTGGCACTTAATGTGGAGCTGGGAAGATGTCCAGAATTCGCTCCTGTGAGCTGATATGAGCTACAGCCACTACAATGAAAGAGAATAAGGTTTCGATGGTGTCTGTGTGTTTGCATTGCTAGTATTCATGATTTCTTGATCAGATCATTAAAGTAAAAACCACAGATGGCTTAGACAAAAGAGAACAGAAACCGTGAGAGCCTGAGATCCAGGAGGAATACCAGTTTTTCAGGCTAGGAATGGCACCCATTAAGTAGATCTGTCACATGACTGAATAATTATATCAGCTTGCAAATATACCAGGAATATGGAAATGATTCTATTATCTTTCTCATTTAAAATTACGTGTGAGCATGACAATAGTTTGATCTTGAACCATCATCTGGGAGGAATGTGAAATAGAAATGACATGTTGTTCTGTGATTATGTTGCATTCATTAGAATCATACCCTGTGCCTTGTTAACGAAAGTCCTAATTCTTTCCAAAGTTCCTCCAACTATTGCTGGTGCTGAAATTCCAAGCGAAGTCAGTGTCCTTCTGGGGGAAAATGTTGAGCTGGTCTGCAATGCAGATGGCATCCCCACGCCATTTATTCAGTGGCGAAGAGATGGGAAGCTCATAACTCACGGGGAAGCAGAAAGAATTGGGTATGTCTTGAAAGAATTTTTACCTCATAAATTGTAAGGTCTTCAGCAGTGCTTTATGCTTCAAAGCTCATGAGAATAATACCAAATTCCATCTCATTGGAGCTTCGTTCTTATTACATTCACAAAGGGAAAAGATAAATTTTTGGAAAGTTGGGCACAGAAATTCTCTTTGGAGGACACTCAAAAACATGTGTTTGTGTCTGTGTGTCTGTCCCCATGACCATTACCTATCTACACTGTGTTCTAAGATCTCATCAGTCTCTCCATAAATGTTTATTAGTCGCACAATAGTTATACAAAGTCCACATCGTAAAGTAGTTAGTTCTTTCCTGCTAAAATCAAGCCATTTTCTTCCCACCATTGCCATGCTGCTTGGCTCACGTTGACAGAAGACAGAACAGCACGGTCCTCTGTCTGTTCTCACCCTGGTTTGTGTAAATCCCACTTCAAGCTGGCACTTATTGCCAGTACTGCAGAGATAGAATGGAGCCTCCAAGCACAGATCCCCTTAGAAGGACAGTTGACCTTCTCGCAAAGCCCTGTTGCGTACACACACCTGAGTAATATATGCGTTAGTGGACATTAATCAGATGTGCTGTACAATGTATCATTCTGAACCAGTATTTTAAATTCAAGGAGTTGGAGTGCATTTTCTCAGCTATAATTTATAATAAAGACCTAATTTAAAGACAGATGAATGTTATTTTCTTTGTATATGTTAATGTTATTCACTACATATTAAGATTTAGATTGGTTTCATTGTAAATGTAAATGCAGTTCATTATATACTAAGATTTAGATATTTATTCCCTTTTCAACACTGGATAAATTGCCAAATGAGGTTTCATTTTTCTTATGTGAACATTTTTGAATAATCAACAAGTTTTCAATTATTTGTGTTAGACAGCTGATATCTGACATATACAAGATCCAGCACTGACACTCAGTGGGACCTAACGATCTTTCATAATATTTCTTCCTGGGAACTTGGAGTGTATCATTCCTGTTCTTACCTTAACTAACTGCTGTTATGATGCCACTTTGTTGGTTATCTGTGCAGTGCTTCACAGTATACATGTAGATTTTTAGTTGAAACAATTTAACAATCAAAACAAGTACTTTTAGGAAGACAGCTTACTACTTTGCATTGAGCATTGCTGCTTACTTTTTTGTGAATATAGTTAAACTCATGGAATTTTAAAATTCATATTTTGAAAAATACAACTAGGCTCAGGTAATGATACAATAACTCAATAATTGTATTTCGTAATGTACAGTACAAATAGAGTATTAACTTTTGACATTGAGAGATTCCAATGAAATCAATAGTGTAGGAGTAACTGTAGATAACAATTTAATCTTGTCATTCAATACAGGAAGTTTTGTTTAGTAATTATGTATACAGAGAGCCAATCATGCAATAATATTAATTTAGATACCTTTAATTATGTAACTGAATTTGAATCATTTACTATTAGGTTAATCAAAGGAAAAGCTGTAATAATTTGTGGAAAAATTTTTGCAAAATAGATTCATACATGATACCAAATTCTAACAGTTTAAATAAATTGTTTTTGCTCACAATGGTTTTATTATTTATGGTCTTCAATTTTTATTCCAGAAGGTTTATGATTTTCATATAGTTTAAATTGTGTATTGATGAGAAGACATTATTCTGAGAATGAAATGTCTTTGCCTGTGATGTGAATCGAGGCGTTCCAAGCCTGACTTTGTTCATTCCCTGTCTTTTCAAGAGTGATGGGTGAGAACCATTGCCGTGGAGCTGAAGTAGTTTCCTGAACTCTCTGCCATCTCGCTAGCTGTCACCGTAGTAGATGGGCGTGGTAGATAACACAAGCGTCCATGCACTTAGCAACATAGGTTCAAGCCATTATATCCCACGTGAAGACATCAGTTTCGGGTAGTGATTTTCGGAGAACACAGTCAGCTGGACTGAGGTTTCTAGACCTTGGCTCGCATGGACCATCTCAGGGCTTCTTTACCTGCTTTTCACAGGGTGAGTGCCGGCGGCAGCACATTGAACATCCATGGCGCGCTTGCATCTGATGCGGGAAAATACACGTGTGTGGCTACTAATCCTGCCGGAGAAGAAGACCGAATCTTTAACTTGAATGTCTACGGTAAATATGAGTGAGCACCCATGTTCACTGTGCTGCTCGGGAGCGGTCCAGCAGTGGTGTCTGAGCACTGAGGGCCAAGTCTGATGCCAAGACCAGTTCCTTTTGGGATCAAAGCAGAAGTGTGGACAAGTCCGGTTGAGATCATTTCAACTAACAGTACATCCTTCCCTCCCTCTCTCTCTCTCTCTCTTGCTCTCTCGCTCTCTTCATGAAATAGTCCCACCTACAATCGAGGGCAATAAAGACGAAGCAGAGAAACTCATGGCTTTGGTGGACACCTCAGTAAACATCGAATGCAGAGCCGCGGGGACGCCGCCGCCGCAGGTCAGCTGGCTGAGGAGTGGGCTCCCGCTGCCTCTCTCCTCCCGCGTTCGCTTGCTGTCAGCAGGGCAGGTTGTCAGGTGAGCTTTTGTTGTGTGTCAACAAGTACCCGACGATGAACTCTTTCCTAACCTTAATAGCGTTCAAAAAATACTTTTCCTAAGCTTTTACTGTTGTTTTTTTTTCCTTCCAATAGTTTCAGTAAAGGGAGGATAGAATACATATAATTGAAATAGTTTTATTATTTAAAATGCTTACGTTGTAGTAAATGTGTGTAAGCTATGTCTTTCACAGACTTGGTCTCAAGACTGAGTGTGTGTATTTTCCAGAACTGCTATTTTAGCCAAAGCCTCGGGTGGTAGGAAAATGCCTGCTATGATCACACGACCTTCAAGTTAGCATCATTCTGTTAATATACATTTGGAAGTCTTTACCCTGTAAATTGTGTTACATTTTCAGTGGCTCACTGTTGCTCTGTAGGATTAGTGGCATCTCGGGCACCACTGTGTTGTGTGGTAGATGATAAGCTCCATAGCTAAAATCTTCCAACATAAATTACCCTCCATAATTATTTACAGATCCTAATTATTTTATTTGTACATATCAAACGAGCACCAGTGAGGACATGTGGTCGTGTTGTTTTTCAGGATCGTGCGGGCCCAGGTGTTGGATGCTGCTGTGTACACGTGCGTGGCCGCCAACAGAGCCGGGGTGGACAAGAAGCATTACAGCCTGCAGGTGTTCGGTACGGCGCAGCAATGCCCACCCGCTCTGCGGGCTGATCTTTAGAAACTGACCGCCCCACTGATTCAGAAATCTGGTTTGCCTCTATCAGAAGGATTGGTGAGAGACGATCTGGGGAACAGTGCATCTTCTCCCCAGGAGTCCGTGTTTATTGGCCTGTACTGTCTGTCGAAATACTCTTCTAAATTGGAAATCAAGTCTAGAGTTTCAAAAATAACATTTCAGTCCAGATAAAAGACCAGTCCCTTCATGCAAAAAAGAGTCACAGAGGCGGGCGTTAGGCACAGCAGCTGAGGTTACCCTGGGACACGCACCCCCACGTCGGAGTGCCTGGGGTGAGTCCCCACCACTTGCTTCCAGCCAGCCTCCTGTAACGTGCCTCCTGCGAAGCAGCAGATGACAACTCAAGAACTAGAGGCCCCCCCACCCACACGGGAGCCAGGACAGAGTTCCAGGACAGAGTTCTGGGGGTTCCAGCCCGGCTGCTCTGGGCATCTGGGGAGTGAGCCAGTGGATGGAAGATCTGCTGCTCCACTGAAATAAAAGTGAAAGAGGATGAGTTTAAAAAGAAACAGTCAAGCCTTTTTAAAAATCATGTTAGTAGATCATATAGATCATTTAAAATATGAATGTATGCATGTGCACACATGTGTCTTTCTATGTGATACACATTTTCTACATATACAATGTAGAAAATTCAAAGCATTCACTTTCTGAAGGACTAGGTTTGCTAGCTCACATTTCTCAGTCCCCACGAACATCACAGAACACTTCACTAACTGCTGACAGTAAGCTACAAATGACTTACGTAGGACTATATCAAATTTACTCCTGGACTTGGTTTTATTTTATTTATCCAACATAAAGTAGTTGCAAGTAGACCACAAGAGCTAATCTATATATTATAATGAGTTAAAGAGACATGCTTAAGACATTTAAAAACCACCACAGTTTAAAGCATACTAGGTGTATATTCTACAAGAAAACAAGGTTGAGGATTCCTTGCTAGTATCTGGAAGAACAATTGGCATACGTAATAGATAAGTAGATGTTTTAGTAACATCATAAGTTCCTGTGTGCTATTTTAAAGGATATATTTTTAAAGATAGAATGACTTTAATGTTTTATTTTAGTTGATCTCATTACAAAGCTACATGAATTTTTCCTGTTTCGTTTCCTATGTAGCACCACCCAGTATAGACAATGCACTGGGGACAGAAGAAATCACTGTCGTCAAAGGCAGCTCCACCTCCATGTCCTGCTTCCCACACGGAACCCCAGCCCCCCGCGTGTCCTGGCTTAAAGAGGGGCAGCCGCTGGGGCTCGCGCCCCGTCTGACCTGGAGCTCGCAGGCCATGGTCCTGCAGCTCAAGGAAGCAGAGGCCCGGGATTCGGGAAGGTACTCCTGCGTGGCCTCCAGCGAAGCCGGGGCGGTCAGCAAGGACTTTGTCCTGACGGTTCTAGGTACGTGAAGATTCAGCAGATGCAGCGCATCGGGGAAGCAGGTGGCAGGCTCCGCGGGAAGCAGTGTGACAGTGAGCGCCAGCAGTGCAGTGTCTGGATCTCACCTGCGCTTGCTCTCATCTGAAGTGTGTTAGGTTGTGTTGTGCTATGAGGGGCCCTCGAGAACTTCATAGGAAACTGCATGGTTTTTATAAAATTTTGTACCAAAACAAACTCATTTTTTAATTCCGTTTGTCCACAAACTTTGAAATTCCCTTGTATGTATCTGTCTAAAAAGATGAAAACCCCTACTTGTAAGACCGTTAATTGAGAAAGTGTTTTAGCCAGTTGATAAGTAACTTTACAATTTTCTCCAGTAACTACAAGCATGTCTGACGATAAACATTTGATGAAAAACCCTAGTATTTATACTGTTATATATTATCCCGAATCTGTAGATGATAGTTGGGATACTCATTTCAAGTAGTCAAGTTCTATTTACTTTTGTGTGGATTGCAATTAACATTTAACATATGTATTCCAAAGTGGTACATGCAAATAGTCTACAGAGAAAACTTATCTTTTCCTTGAAGTCAGACATTTTAACCTTGGAAGAGACAGGACTGTGAGTGAAATGAGCTATTTCAATAGTGAAGATTTCTCTGGAGTTTTGTTTGTTTTTTCACTATAACAGAGGTGAAACCCAGGATCCTTATGCCATACAACCTGCAACCTACAGAAAACAGCAACAGTCCCGGTTAGGTGGAGCTGCGTGTGTTTTCAGAGTGCCCTGTGATTTGGAGCACCTATGAAAATCTAATTATTTACGTGACTTTAAACGTTGCCTCATCCCTAGTTCAGCTTTCGAGGGGCCAGGCAACGTGCACCACCTTACTGCTGAGTTCTCGGTGCTTAGCGTGTCATTGGATCGGCAGAAGCTCCTGCCATTTATTGTTGACTTGAATTCAGCTGAACTAGATCCTGTCCGCTGGATTGAGGGCATTTCCACTGTGAGGGAGGTGGGGTGGTGCCCGGATAAACAGAGGAAGGGCTTCTGGCGTAGAAGAGAATGGAGGGTGGTCATGGAGGATGCTGGGATGCTTAGAGGCAAGAGACAGGGGGAAATGCGTGTCTGAGAGGCGGGCTTATAGAACATCGTCTGTACTCAAGTCCACAATAATGACATAACGCGATCTTGTACTTTCAGTTCTCACGTTTAGCTGTTAATTATTGGATAGAAAGCATGTGCCAGGCTCGTCTCTAGCCGCCATGTAATAACTACAAACACCTACCATGTGACTTGCTTCATGGCAGGTACCTTGAATGCTTAACTGAGTAACAAAGGTGTGCTCCTGACACTCAGGGGCCTACATCTCAGGAAAACACAGATAGAGACTGAATAAGTACGAGAGCATTTCAGAAAGCTTGTAGGGAATTGGTATTAGAAGGTAAGTTTGCAAAAAAATGAAATTTAGTTTTTTGATAATGGGCATTTTCTGTGTACTTTTTGGAGACCCCTTATAATAACACTTGAGTGAGTGAGGGTTATGCACTTAACATGACCTTGTGGGTTGTTCAGCTTCAGATCAGGTCTCCTCCAGGGTGTGTCAGCCCTGGCAGAAGGACTGCAGAGGTGAGCAGAGAGTTAGAATCCTTTGCAGCCTTTCTTACCTAGGGGTGACAGAGCTGTCGCTGCAGTGGGTGAGAGGAGGAGGAGTAGGAGGCCTGGAAATAGATCTGAGCAGAGGCCCATCTGTGAACGGCGTTGAGGAATCTCAGGGAACTGGATCCTCACTAAAAAGGCAAGGATGATCTTAAGCCAGAGCGTGTCACACATTCCATTTCCAGAAATCCCTCTGGAGACAAAGCGAAGAGACTGCTGCACTCACACGTGGAGTGTAGGGTAGGTAGTGTAGAATGTGGCTAGGGAAGCGAGTCTTCCTCTAGAAGTCACAAGAATTCAGGAGCAGAAGAAGATAAAGGGGAGAAACAGCGATGCTCGCATGGGCGTGGACGAAGGGCGGCCTTCCCAGTGAGAGCACTCTGTGGATAATATTTTCCAAAAGCAGAGCTGAAAACTAGCTCAGAAAAATGGGCAGCTGCAGCCACATCTGTGCAGAATGAATTCCTGTCCACTTGGGGCAGCGCTGCTCCTCGGAAGGCAGCTTCCTGATCTGGGCAGTGCTGTCCTCAGCTGAATCCCCTCCATGCAATGGGAGCGCAGGGTGTGGGTGGATCTAAAAGCCCAGTGCGAGTGAAAGCCTCATACGGGACAAAGCTAGGGGGCCTGACAGGGTCCATGCCAGAAGGCGCTTTGTTGACCACATGAAGAAGTTTGCTTTTTATAACTGAAAAAAAAAGATGAAGTTCTAATGAGTGGGAAAATATGGGTAGAGATGCAGTTTTAAAAGACCGCTCTGGCTGCAACGTGGAAAGCTGCTCGAATAGCACCAAGAGTGGATTCTGAAAGAGCAGTGCATTGTTAGCGATCGTGTTTGGCTGTGACTAATAGACACTGTAGCCATGGTGGCTGAAACAGAGACTGTGTTTTCTCTCACTGAGTGAGCTATCTGGAAGCATGCAGGTGTACGTTTGACTCAGCTCAAATATTTGCAGGGAAAAAAATTAGGAAAGGCCTAGCCTCAAAGATTGGCTCTTGAGACTTTCTTACAATCCTCACAAAACTATATCCACTTAAATCTCATTAGTAAGACCAGCCACTCCAGCTACCTGCTGCTAAAGAGGCTGAGATGTGCAATTCTTTATCACAATGATAACACCAGTAAAACTGGAATCTGTTAAGAAAGAAAGAAGCAGGCACCTTCTGCCCAACCAGGAAGGAAGCGTTAGTTCATGTAGACAGTATCGCAGCTCCGGCTGGGGTGATGGAGGTGAGAGGCTAGAATGCCTTCAAGAAATAATGGGAAGTGTTAGGATTCAGCCGTGGATTTGGACATGTCGTGGAGTGATGACGGACGCATCAAGGTTGATTCTTAGTTCTGGCCTACATGACTAAATGACTGGTAGATCCATCACACAGAAGCAGGGAATGCTGGGAAAGAACCGGGTGTTGAGGACAGCGAGCACAGGCTCAGTGTGAATGCATGTTGACTTTGAGCTGACTTTCAAATATGCGACTGGAGGTGTTTATCTCATCATTGCTTTTATGAAACTGAAGCTCAGAAGAAAGACCGAGGCAGAATGTGAAATCTGTAGTCATCAGAGTGAGAATAACTCGTGTCTTCAGAGTCCAGGGCACAAGGACAAAACGTGGAGGGCGATCAGTCACAGTCACTTCACACAGCGTAGTCTGGAAATGGGGCCTGAGCCTGTCGGGATGTTTTTATTTTTTTCTCAAAGTAACCTTTTATTTAATGAATACAAATTTCATAAATACAACTTTAGGAATATAGTGATTCTTCCCACCATATCCACCCTCACCCACATTCCCATCCGTCCTCCTCCCTCTCCACTTCCCAGTCCCATTCTCCATTAAGATCTTTCATTAAGAACATTTTTTTGCCACAGTGTCTTGGTTTTCCATACGTGAAATGCTTTCATGGACTTTTAAGCCAGGCCAGGCTGCCTTAAGGGCTGATTCTGAGGTCAGAGTAACATTTTTAAATCCAATCATTATAAATTTTTTGGAAGGTACACCTAATCTTCTCATCCACAGTGATTGACATGTAAGTAAGACGAAGAACTGTTATAGTCAGGATTGATTACTGATAATTGCTTCTGAGTGGCACAAACCATGCTATGGAAATGAAACAGGGCAGACAATGGATAGTGAGAGAATCATGCAAGCATTGATGGATTTTGCTGGTGAATCTAAGGACATTAATGTAATCTTGACAGTACTTCAAGCTCACTTTAGGGAATGGGCCTGTGAGAAGCAAGATAGGAGGGAGCTCTTGAGGGAGAAAATGGACTGATTTGAGGTCTAGAGCATGTATATTCATAAGTTTATTAAGTAGACGATGTTATAAAGACAGATTAGGCCTTGGAAGCCATGATGAAGAGGTTTTTATTATTCACTAAGCAGTGTGGAACCATTAAAGTTATTTAATGAGGAAACCTTGGAGAACAGGTGTTTTGCGGTTAAGATGCCTGCGTCCCCTATGGGAGTATCTGGGTTCAGTTCCCAGCTGCAGCTCCTGATTCCAGCTGCCTGCTAATGCACACACTGGGAGGCAGTGGTGATGGCTCAAGCAGGTGGATTCCTGCCATCCACGTGAGGGACCTGAATTGAGTGTCCCTCTCTTAGCTTTGACCTTAGCCCAGTCACAGCCACTATGAGTATTTGGGGAGTGAACCAGCAGAAAGGAGCTCATTCTCTCTCTGCCTCTCAAGTTTTTTAAAAATTAAATTTAAGAAAAAATAAATGTTGGGTCACAAGCACAAATAATAATATTAGATCACTCTTAAACTGCACTTAAGAAAACATTTTGACAGCAATATGTAAGGTGCACAGAGTATAAAAAGAGGTTATACACAACAACAGTTAAGATATGCTGATTTCTTAATTATAATCTAAAAAGGAGAACCAATTTAATATATTTTTCCAGAAATGGAAACAAGGATCAGTAGGTAGAAAGATTTTAATAATGCTAATAGCTATAGTAGAGATTACAGTAGTGATAGCTTTTTAAAAATAAAATAAATACACCCAAAAAAGTTATCTCATTGAACCCTCACAACAATCCCATTAGGTAAATAACTTTGCTATACTCATTTTGGAGACACACCTAATGCCACTGTAAACTAATAGTTTTTGGTACCAAGATTACTGACTTCATACCCACTGATTGTGTCACTGTTTATGTGCCTGGTTTTCAAAAAAAGAAGCTGGAACAAAAATGGAGAAAACAACAGCCAGGCCCTGGAGCTGTCCACGACTGAACAGTGAGCTGGCAGCCTGGGCCGTGGGAAGTTCATGGGAACTTGAACCATGACTGCAGAGGAAGTCTGTTTTAAAGGAATCGCTAAACTTTGTTGAGCTAAGGAACGTTAATGTTCCTTCCCACTGTTTAAATTCCTTAGCCTTCTCTTGCAAAGAGAATTTTAGAAGAATAAGTAACAAAAGAGGAAGTTATTCCTGTCTGGACTGAGCAAGTATGTTTTGTGCAGAAATGATCGTCTCCAAATGTTACTCTGCTACATGTAACAAAGTTGCATCTTGTTTGCTGCTGCCTTTAAAGAAACAGTCTGTAAAAAAGGTACAAAAAACCACTGACATTTAAGTACTTCTCAAAAAAATGGCAAGGGTGGCTTAGTTTTATTATTTTCAAATCTTCACAGTTAAATAAGATGACTAATTAGCTGAGTTCCAGCTGTTCTGTTCTACCTTGTAATGAGCTGCAGTTTATTCGTGATCTTGTGTAGATATGAACCATTCTTTTTGAAAGTATCAGAAATGGTAATGACACCCGGGGATTCTTGTTTTGGTTTCTTGGCTTTAATCAGTTTGTGTCATGATTTTGAATGGGTTTTTAAGTTTTTCTAATTGATATTTTGTAAGACAGCAGGTTTATTTTGTTTCTGATTCCTTTTATGTAGAGCCACCACACATTAATGGATCCAGAGAAACTGGAGAGGTATCAGTAATTGTTAATAACCCACTTGAACTTACCTGCATTGCTTCTGGAACCCCAGCCCCTAAAACTACCTGGATGAAAGATGGCCGACCTCTTCTACACACAGAACAGGTGCAGACTCTTAAGGGAGGGGAAGTTCTTCGACTAGCAAGTGCTCAGGTAAGTTTCAGAGTTCCTACAACTATTTTATACTAGATTAACTCTCACACTGTCCAATAGAAGAGAATCGCTGAAGGAAGTACGTCTCTGAATCCGAATAGATCACAGTTTTCTATAACAATATCAAGGATCGATCAGGTCTGTGGTGTGTGTAACTGAGTAGACGCGATGAAAAGCAAGATGAAGATGAACCATATTAGACTGAAGAAAGCAGGAGGCCTTCACATCAGCTGTCGTGGGTTTTTACAGTGCTGTCAGGGTACTTCCTGCAGCTGCAGCCCTTTGCACATTGAGTAAAAGCAATCTGACATTCTATGAGGCTGCGAAGACTGCTGTCACCCCTGCCCTCAGCAGACTCTGGCCATCCCTGCTTACTTCATGAGATCCACTGTTCCGATTCCACAGATGAGCGAGACGAGATCAAGTGATACTTATTTGTCTATGTCTGTGTTTTTGTAATTTTGTCATTCCCTTGACCATAGAATAACAAATTATTCCATCACATGTTGTCATCATTTCACTGAGAAGAGTAGAAGGAAGGGGAGCTGGAAGAGAGCTGAGATCCCGAGCAGTCCTCTGAGACAGCTGAGCCTCTGAGCTGCCTTCAGGAAGAGCTGAGGGCGTGGCTTTTCTCCTGCACTGGTGCGGTGTTCAGCCCTGGGCTGACAGTCAGACCTGCAGTGGTGCTGTGCTCAGCCCTGGGCGGACAGTCAGACCTTCACTGGTGCTGTGCTCAGTCCCAGGTGGACAGTCAGACCTGCACTGGCCCTGTGCTCAGCCCTGGGCGGTCAGACCTGCACTGCACTGGCACTGTGCTCAGCCCTGGGTGGACAGTCAGACCTGCACTGCAGTGGTGCTTTGCTCAGCCCTGGGGTAGCAGTCAGACCTGCACTGGTGCTGTGCTCAGTCCCAGGTAGACAGACAGACCTGCAGTGGTGCTGTGCTCAGTCCCAGGTAGACAGACAGACCTGCAGTGGTGCTGTGCTCAGTCCCAGGTAGACAGACCTGCAGTGGTGCTGTGCTCAGTCCCAGGTAGACAGACAGACCTGCAGTGGTGCTGTGCTCAGTCCCAGGTAGACAGACAGACCTTCACTAGCACTGTGCTCAGTCCCAGGTAGACAGACCTGCAGTGGTGCTTTGCTCAGCCCTGGGCTGGCAGTCAGACCTTCACTGGTGCTGTGCTCAGTCCCAGGTGGACAGTCAGACCTGCACTGGCCCTGTGCTCAGCCCTGGGCGGTCAGACCTGCACTGCACTGGCACTGTGCTCAGCCCTGGGTGGACAGTCAGACCTGCAGTGGTGCTGTGCTCAGTCCCAGATGGACAGTCAGACCTGCCCTGGTGCTGTGCTCAGTCCCACAGCCTGTAGGGCAGCTCCATGAGGCTAAGTCTTTTTTTTTTTTTCTTTTTTTGACAGGCAGAGTTAGACAGTGAGAGAGAGAGAGAGACAGAGAGAAAGGTCTTCCTTCCGTTAGTTCACCCCTCAAATGACGGCTGATGCTGCACCAATCCAAAGCCAGGAGCCAGGTGCTTCTCCTGGTCTCCCATGCAGGTGCAGGGCCCAAGCACTTGGGCCATCCTCCACTGCACTCCCGGGCCACAGCAGAGAGCTGGCCTGGAAGAGGAGCAACCGGGACAGAATCTGGTGCCCCAGCCAGGACTAGAATCCGGGGTGCTGGCACCACAGGTGGAGGATTGAGGCCAAGTCTTTACCCCCATCCCACAAACGCAGAAACAGGCACAGGGAGGTGAAGTGCATGTCTGCCCAGTGCTCCTGTGGCTCAGCCATGGCACTAGGGGTCAGTCCCAGGGCTGGTCAGGAAGCCTGGCCAGTGAGTCTCAGCATGGTTCATCTCTAACATGGAGCAGTGTCTTCCATTTCCCTCTCTCTCTCCATCTCACATCCTGCAGTCACTCAGAGAAGAGCCAGCTTGAACTACCAAACACTTATTGAATCAAAACCCTTCAATGATTTAATTTCCACCAGCAAAAACGGAAGCAAAAAATTCTGTGACATTGGCAATAGCCTGGAGACAGGAAGTTGAGTGGACTACAGTCACATATGAGTAATAGTAAAGAAAGCGTGAAAGGCAAGCTGAGCCATTTTATGGTAGGTCTGAAAGGCAAATTGGAAAGTTAGGTTGCAAGACAAAGAGTCTGTAGAGCCTTAAATGGTGACTACATTTGCCATATGTTCTAGCTGTTGTGGAGAATCCATTTTACTTAAGGTGAATCTCAGCCTTCAAGAACTTCCTGTTTGTCTAGGGGTAATAAAACCACACACCAGCTACAGTTGGATATGAAACCATAGAGAACCAGTACAAACAGTGCTGAGCTTTGAAGTCCATTGCTCAGCGTGGATTTTGTTCTTGAACAGTGTCCCAGTAGATTCAATGATGATTGTTGGCATAAAGTCTGATTTTCTCCTTAACAGATTTAAGAATTTTGTTGTTGAAAACTCACACGAATCTGTGTGGAACAAAGCCTAGAAAAATGAACACTGCAGATTGAATTGTAACCTAATCCCAGCATGTGTGGTGGAGGAGGGAAAGTTTTTGGTTCTGTAATTGCTCCCTTCATTGGTATTGGACTTCAACCATTCGCAACATGTTTCTGTACCACGATTTAAGCTCCAATAAAAATTTGCTTAATTAAAAGAAAGTATTGAGGTGGAAAATTAAACACAGGCAGGTGCCGAGACCGGTGCTCCTCATTATTTCCACAGCACTTTGCACGTATGTCTGTTACAACACCTCCTGTGTTCCAGTTTTCTCATCTGAACTTTCTCATTCTGTGTATTTGTCCTCAACACGTAGTTTTGCCTAGAACATAATAGATGCTTTGCAAACTCCAAGTTGCGTCGTAGAAGACAGGAGTTTCCTAAAACATCTTCAGTCAAGTGCTAGTTCAGTAATGTATTGCAAGGGAAGGAGGGGACCATTCTGTGACCTAATAGGTTTGAGCCATGTTGTTTGTCAGCAACTCTGCAAATCTTATTCCAAAGAGGGCCAGTGTTATGGTGCAGCAGCTGAAGCTGCTGCTCGGGACACCAGCATTGCATCTCAGAGCACTGGTTCGAGTCCCCAGTAGCACTGCTGAAATCTAGTTCCCTGCTAATGTGCCTGGGAAGAAAGCAGAAGAGGGCCCAAACCGCTGGTTCACTCCCCAATTGGCCACAATGGCCAGAGCTGTGCCAATCCGAAGCTGGGAGCCAGGAGCTTCCTCCAGGTCTCCCACATGGGTGCAAGAGCCCAAGGACTTGGGCCATCTTCTGCTGCTTTCCCAGGCCATAGCAGAGAGCTAGATTGGAAGTGGAGCAGCTGAGACTTGAACCAGCACCCATATAGGATGCTGGCACAGCAGGTGGCAGCTTTACCCGCTACGCCACGCCGCCGGCCCTGAGAAACTTTCAGTACAAATAATGACTGTGGTTCTCCAAAGGTAGTGAGTGGTTGGGAACGACTTCCTGAATGAGGCAAAGTTTAATGGGAACCATGAGTGATGATGGTTCAAGGTTGACTAAAAAAAAACAGGTGGTGGCTCATTTGGCTAATCCTTCACCTGCTGCACCAGCATCCCATATGGGCGCCGGATTCTAGTCCCAGCCGCTCCTCTTCCAGTCCAGCTCTCTGCTGTGGTCCGGGAGTACAGTGGAGGATGGCCCAAGACCTTGGATCCTGCACCAGCATGGGAGACCAGGAGGAAGCACCTGGCTCCTGCCTTCAGATCAGCACAGCGCTGGCCGTAGCAGCCATTTGGGGGGTGAACCAATGGAAGGAAGATCGATCTCTCTCTCTCTCTCTCTCTGTCTCTGTCTCTGTCTCTCTCTCTCTCTCTCTCTCTGTAACTCTACCTGTCAAATTAAAAAATAACAAATCTTAAAACAGATGAAGAGAAAAGTATCAGTTGGAAATGAACCAGATTGGTAGAAAAGAGTGAATTTTACAGTTTTTAAAGATATGAGAAATTCAGAAATTATCCTCTAGGAAATGTGTCATGATTTTTGAATTCTTAATCAAAGGACTATGTGAGAATTTATATTTAAGTGTTTCCCCAGAGGAATGTTTTCAGCCTCCAAAAACGTTTCCATAACCTCCCCATAAAGTCCATTTGAATGTAAGCATTATTAAAATCCCAATACTCTAAGAATGTTCAGGTAGTAAACTAAAGGAGAACCAGGCATTTCTACTTTGCCTAAATACATTTTCCATAGTGGTACAATCATCTGTTTTCCAGGATATGTTCATGTACACAGTCCTCAGTTGTGACTTTTAAATAAGGAGTTTGGGTTTTTTACAAATAACAGTAGACCGTGCCGTCAGCCCAGCTCTTTTTATAACCTTTTGGTTTGCCATGAGTATCAAAGGTAGACTCAAGATGTGATAGTCTTGTGTTTGATGTTATAACCTGGCATTTTATTGAGGTTTGTTTTATAAATGCATCTCATTTGATTCAGAAAGACTGCAGTTGAAACTTTCAGTCTAAAAGCCCATGAATGTTTGTTTTTTCAGTAAATATCGAGTGTGTAGTCTATCGCGAATGGGGCTGGGTCCAACATACGTCTGCCTTTTCTGCTGTCATTAAAAACATCAAACTTGTGAGCTTTCCTAGGTCTGTGGAAACAGGTTTGCACATGACAGAGATGCAGCAGCGTTTGGTGTCCGAGTGCCAACCACAGCGTTAAGCAGTTTGATTATTGTGTTTCCTTACAGATACCTTGCTTTGTGTGGGGATTCTTAAATTCGTTCCAGGGGATATTTCTTCTCACCACCCAAACCAACATGCTAACATTGTGCCATTCACTCGCTTGGGTTTTTCAGGTGGAGGACACAGGAAGATACACGTGTGTGGCGTCCAGTCCCGCAGGAGATGCCGATAAGGAATATCTAGTGAGAGTGCATGGTAAACTCGGCAGCTTGTCCTGCGGTCTCATACACACAGCTCATTGGAAGCCAGGATTGTAGGCCGTGGGGCGACCTCAGAGCACATCATAAGATTATAAGTCGGGAAATATGTACTTTGCAAATATGATTCTTAGATTTGATCAAGTATTCCTTGGGGATAGATTGATGGATTTTTTTGAGTTTTGTTCCTGGGCCAATAATTCATTGTCACTGATTGAAAATAGAAGAATACAGGGCGTGGGTGTGTAGCCAGCAGTTAAAACACCTGTATCCCACATTGGGGGGCTTGGATTTGATTCCTGGCTCTGGCTTCTGATTCCAGCTTCCTGCTAACAGGTCCTGGGAAGAGTAATTGGTACCCTGCCGCCCACGCGGGAAACTTGTATTGCATTCCTGTCTTCTAGCTTTTGCCCTGGCCTAACCTGGGCCGTTGCCAGCACGTAGGGAGTAAGCCTGCAAATGGGAACACTCTGCCTCACTGTCTCTATTTCTTTCTCTTTCTCTCCCTTTGTCTCTCTCTCTGCCTCCCAAAAAAATTCATAAATATATTAAAAATAATCCATAATCTCACCACACAGATATTTTTAATGTGTTTCATTACAAAAAAAACCATACAGCACATAGATTTTAAACTTGTTTTTATCATGCATATCAACAAATATATTTTATGACATTTCTAGTGATTGCATAGTGTCCTATTATACCTCCTAATTTTGGATATTTAATTTTGGATATTTATTGTTTACATTGTTTGCACCAATGTAAACAATACTGTTAGGCTGTTTCCTTCGAGAAATTTCTTTAGGTACGATTGCTTGGTTACACAGACTCAACACGCACACACAGATGTTTGTATACACATCTAAAGCTTTTGAAACTTACTGCCCAGTTACCTCCTAAGCGAGCTGGGCCAATTAGACTCTGTCCAGCACTGTTTGGACATCGAAACAGGAATTACATTTCCTGGGGAAGGATATTTGACAAAATCAAGCAGAAGATCTTTGTTTCATTCTCGTCCTCCAAATGACCAGGCAGTCGTGCCAGCTGCCTGGCATGGGAGTGTCCACCCCACGCCGCTCCCAACTCCCAGAAACAGGTTGGCCCTGCCAGCAATTAGCATACAAGTCTTGTAGAGATCCACAGATGAGTGTATTTATTTCTGTATATACATTTATATATGCATCTCTGTATGCTATGAAAGCTGTCTGCTTTGATTGTTTTAAAAACATATTCAGGCAAGATGAATACCAACTGCAGAGACTGAACCAGAGACCCTTTCTTTGTGCCTCAGCCTCTGCCTGTCAAATGGTTGTAATACTGTGATTACAGTGCTAACCCTGGCAGTGATGTAGCTGTTGGGCAGATTTCACTTCTTCTTCTTTTTTTTTTTTTTTTTTTGACAGGCAGAGTTAGACACGGAGAGAGACAGAGAGAAAGGTCTTCCTTTTTCCGTTGGTTCACCCCTCCAATGGCCGCTATGGTCGGCGCATTTCGGCCAGTGTGCTGCACCGATCTGAAGCCAGGAGCCAGGTGCTTCCTCCTGGTCTCCCATGCAGGTGCAGGGCCCAAGCACTTGGGCCATCCTCCACTGCACTCCCGGGCCACAGCAGAGAGCTGGACTGGAAGAGGAGCAACCGGGACTAGAACCCGGGGTGTCAGCGCCGCAGGCAGAGGATTAGTCTAGCAAGCCGCGGTGCCAGCCCCAGATTTCACTTCTTAATGTGAAATTGTTGAATAAGATAAGAGCCACTCCACTGTTTTTTGTTTTTTTATTTTTTTTTTTAATTTATTTGAAAGACAGAGTTACAGAAAGGGAGAGGCAGAGAGAGAGAGAGAGAGATGTCTTCTATCTGCTGGTTCACTCTCCAAATGTTAGCAATGGCTAGGGCTGGGTCAGAAATGCCAGGAGCCAGGAGCTTCCTCCCAGTCTCCCACATGGGTGCAGGAGTTCAAACATTTGGGCCATCTTCTGCCGCTTTCCCAGGACATTAGCAGGTAGCTGGATCAGAAGTGGAGCAGCTGGGACTCGAACCGATACCCATGGGGGGGCTGCTGGCGCTACAGGTGGTGGCTTAACCTGCTGTTCGCATGATGATCTGGACTGCAGGCTAAATGAGTGTGGTTTGAAGTTTGTGCCTCTGACTTTGAGTAACAGAACTGACCTTTGTGGAACACCTGTGAGAATCCAGACCTTTCGACACCGCAGCCACTGAAGGTCTTGCTGTGTTTGCTCTCATACCCAGTGCCCCCTAACATTGCCGGAACAGATGAGCCTCAGGACTTCACTGTGTCACAGAACAGGCAAGTGACTCTGGAGTGCAAATCGGACGCGGTGCCCCCACCTATAATTACGTGGCTCAAAAACGGAGCACACCTACAGGTAAATCTCTTCCTAAACCCCATGGATTCATATTGAAATTATAAAAAGAAAGCTGTGAAGCCATTGCTTACAGACATCTTGCTGCGAGCCACTCAGCTCTGCAGGGTGGGCATGGCGTGCTTAGAGCAGGCCAGATTGACGGCGCTCTGGAAACTGGCCCCGCATGCGTCTCTGGGAGCTCAAGGAGTCAGTCTGACTTGCCTGTCTCTCCTTTTTTTTATTTTTTTAAGATTATTTATTTGAAAGTCAGTTACATGGAGAGAAGGAGAGGCAGAGAGAGAGAGAGGTCTTCCATCTGTTGGTTCACTCCCCAGATGGCTGCAATGGCTGGAGCCACGCCGTTCCAAAGCCAGGAGCTAGGAGCTTCTTCCAGGTGCAGGGGTGCAAGGACTTGGGCCATCTTCTGCTGCTTTCCCAGGCCATAGCAGAGAGCTGGATCAGAAGTGGAGCAGCCGGGACTAGAACACTTGTCCTTTGTTCTTACCCATTCTGTCAGCGTAGCCATTGTGCCATACTGTGTTTCTATCAGTTAATTATAAAGGGGGTTATGTCCTCTTAACACCTCATACCACCACCAATCGGCACAGCCTGCACAGCCGGAGCCAGGGATCCGAGTGCCACTCACCTGCCACACAGCATGCACGGCCCTGAGCCCTCAGTCCTCTCGTGTGCTCACTGCAATGACCGTGTCTGGGAAGACAAAGGTAAGGCGAAGAGTGTAGACAGTACTGCGGATAAATTGAGCCTTGCAGGGAGGGATGGCGTTTCACAGAAACAGGAGAAGTCAGTGTCCCAGACTGAAGAATGAGGAGCAGCCGGGGGAAGCCTCTCGGCGAGGTAGATTGGGAAGTAACGGGTGTCTGTGCTCTAACAGTGCACGTGTGCAGTGACTGAGAAAGGACAGGAGAGAGACTCCAGGCGGAGGCCTTGGTTGTGCAGAGCCTCTCAGGGAGAGGAGTGCTGCGAGGGTGGGAGCTGTAGGCTTGGTAAGGTGGAAGCAGAACTGGATTAAAACCCTCTGTTGAGGAGGCAGCTGTTTGCCGAGCAGTTAAGCTGCCACTTGGGACACCTGGATCCCTCCCGTCCAGTGTGCCCGGGGTTGAGTCCCAGCTGCACTTCCCGTTCCAGCTTTCTGCTATCGAGCATCCTGGGAAACAGCAGGTGATGGCTCAAGTACTTGGGCCCGGGCCACCCACATGGGAGACCCACACTGAATTCCTGGCTCTCCTGGCTTTGGCCTGGCCCCGCCTGAATATTGCAGGCATTTGGGGGAATAAACCAGTACACGGAAATTCTCTCCATCCCCCTCCCCCTCCTCCTCTCCCACCTCTGCCTTGCAGATAAATAAAAATAAATTAATAATTGAAAATTCTCTGACTGCCCCCCATAAATTTCAGGACTGTGGATAAACCACCCGCTTAGCTCAAGGGCCCTTCACGCTCTGACTTGGCCTCCATGCTGCCTGTCTCCCCCAGGCGCTTTTCACTGTGGTCCCTGAGGTGTTAACGTAGGGACCGAGTGGATGTTGACAGAGTGGCTCAGTGCAGACTGATACCAGGTGTGACCAAGTGATGTCCGTACTGGGAAAGGGCGAGTTCACCAGTGGGGAAAGCTAAACTACCTGTATATTAACTACGTAGAATCTAGAAATTGTTAACAGTAGGGTCTATGTTTCTTTAAAAAAAAAAAAAGGTTTCTGATGTGGCGGTGCTCGTGGTATAAGCTGCCGCTGAAGTCGTAAGTTTGCGTGGGGTTAACCAGAAACCACAGTGTCAGAGCAGCAAGTGAGAACAGAGCCAGAGAGGTGCCAGAGGACGACGAGCCAGCGATGGGACTGCAGCAGCAGATCTGGGTGTCCTGAAAGCCGAGGACCGGGGCGGAGTGGCCGAGAGGCCACCCGAGCGCAAATCTGGTTGTATCCATTGGCTTCGGCAATAAGTAGAAGTGATTAAAGGTTCAAACAGCGGTTCTCCCATAGAGCGAACATAGGTTATTGTTTGGGGAGTGAATAGAAGAAGGTGAAGTGAGCAGGTTCTGGTTCTGTTGTATTCAGAACCACGAGTTCAGGACGCCAGTCTCAGGCCGAATTCCGGAGTCTGTTGCTGAAAGCCGCCAACTGTGCGGGGGCACGTGCTCTGCTAATCGTGCAGCCCCGACGGAGCTCCGGGTAAGTGTATAAAGGTAAAACCACATCGTGTTGGAAGGTAATTACAGAGCCAAGCATTCGTTACAGAAGCTGGAACGAGCAAGGCTATGCTCATCTTGGAGGCATCGAACACATTTCCCTGCACTTAATGTAAACAAACCTTATAGATGACATTCTTCTTATTTTTAAAAGTTTATTTATTGGGGCCTGCGCTGTGGCACAGTGGGTTAAAGCTCCAGCCTGCAGCGCCAACATCCCATGTGACCCAAGTCCTTGGGCCCCTGCACCTGCATGGGAGACCTGGAAGAAAAGATTGATTGATTGATTTGAAAGGCAGAGTTACAGAAAGGCAGAGGCAGAGAAGAGGAGGAGGGTCTTCCATCCGCTGGTTCACTCCCCAGATGGCCACAATGGCCGGAGCTGCACTGATCCAAAGCCAGGAGCCAGGAGCTTCTTCCGGGACTCCCATGCAGGTGCAGGGGCCCAAGGACTTGGGGCCATCTTCTAATGCTTTCCCAGACCATAGCAGAGAGCTGGATGGAAAGTAGAGTAGCCAGGACTCGAACCAGCGCCCAAATGGGATGCTGATATTGCAGGTGGTGGCTTTACCTGCTACACCACAGTGCCGGCTCAGATAGCATTCTTACAAGGTTAGTTTTTGACTAGTTAGAAAAAAGATACAGGATACTCAGGGACAAAATGGAGTGACTCTGGTCAGGCCACAGCTCACTGGCACCTCACTATTTAAATATTAAATAGTTGCACAGCTTTTTGCTGAAGGAAGAAGCTATAGAAGGTATGGGAGAGAGGAAGAGAAATGTCCAGCACAAGGCACACAGGGGAGGCCTGGGACCCAGGTCAAGGGTAGGAGATGACCTTGGCCACGAGGGTGAGGCCACAGAAGGGCAGTCACGTGCAGGAGGCAGGGGGAGTGTGGCCGGTACAGAGGTGGGATGCTCTCGGCGCAGTAGGGAGCAAGGTCATCAGCTGAGAAGGGGGTCCATCTGCGGGCAGAAGTCCAATTTGGAAGGAATCGCTGGTGCTGACCAAAATTGTAGTGAGGCTTACTGAGTAGAGCTTACTGAGTTTTTAGAAGATAGGCGTTACGAGAAGCACACTGAAAACTCTCATCAGCCTAAAGCCCTGCTGTGCCCAGAAATTAACCATTGAAACATTTCAGGGTGGACATTGGCCCTAGCAGTTAAGACTCCACTGGGGATGCCAGCACCCTTTATCAGGGTGTCTGGGTTCAAGTCCTGGCTCCATTCTGATTCCAGCTTCCTGATAAAATTTAATCTGGGAGGAAACAGGTGATGGCTCAAGTGCTGTGGTCCTAACACCCATGTGGGAGACCTGGACTGAGTCCAGCTCCAACTAGCAGATTGGAGATCTCGCTTCGTCTGTTTCTCTCTCTGTCTTTCTGCCTTCCAAATAAAATAAATTTTTAAAGAATTAAAATGTATCACCATACTTAATGGTTTAAGAAACCATTTATTCTCATTAGAGCTAACATTTTATTATGATTACCAACAGCAATGAAAAGCCTAGAAAAATGTGTGGACTTTTAAAATAATGGACTGCATATTTTAGTATGAACAATCTGTTGTTAGCAATCTGTATCTACATGGCAGAGAAATCTTATCTTTGCATTTTAAATGAATGAACATCAGACACTGCGCTGTACACCAAGATTACTTGTTTGCTCTCTCCAGTTACACTTGATAGCAGCAGCTGGGTTTTATTGTCACTGTATTTGTATAATTCTTGGTCCAGTGCATGGGCACAAAATAAATGCTTAAGAAATTTGTATACTGAAATTGTTTGTTTCTTTTAAGGTTTATTTATTTATTTTTGACAGAATTACAGAGAAAGAGGGAGATCTCCCAATACACCCCCAATGGCCACAACAGACAGTGCTTAGCCAGGCAGAAGCCAAGACCCAGGTACCTCATCTGGGTCTCCCACATGAGTGCAGGGGCCCCAGCAGTTGAGCCATCCTCTGCTGCTTTTCCCAGGCCATTAGCGGGGAGCTGGATCAGAAGTGGAGCAGCTGGGGCCCACTGTGCCACAACACCAGCCCTTATCTGCTTATTTTTAAAGTGTTAGGAGATAAGGGCCAGTTTTGTGGTGCAGCAGATTACACCTTGCTGTGACACAGGCATCCCATATCAGAGCACCAGTGTGTGTCCCAGGTATTCCACTTGCATCCCGCTCCCTCCTGTTATGCCTGGGAAGGCAATGGAAGATGGTTCATGCCCTTGGGCCCCTGCCACTCACATAGGAGAACTGCTTGGTGTTTCTGGTTCCTGGCTGGGCCTAAGCTGTTGTGGCATTTGGGGAGTGAGCCAATGGATGCGAGATCTCTCCCTTTCTCTGTTGCTCTGCCTTTCAAATAAATAGAATTTTTTTTTACTCTTCAGATAATGATTTTCTGAATTTACCAGAGTAAATTTGTTAGGAAACTCTCCATTGTAAGGGACAGAATTCAGACTGAAACCAACTTAAATGAAAAAAGAAAAAAACATGGCATTAAGTTTACCGACCAGAGTAGTAGGTGAATTGGCATCCGGCCCTGAGTGGTCCAGAGGCTCGGCCACGGGTGGAAGCAGCCCTGCGTGTGCTCTGGCTCTGAGCTCTGCTCCTTGGCCTTATGTTCTGCCAGGGTCCCCGCCTGGTAGCACTGCCCCCAGGCGTATGTCACCCCCAAAGTGGCTCCAATACAAAGGTTACGCCTCTTCCCCCAACACTTCCAGCCAGAGTTGTGAGGAGGGCTCTGATAGGCTTGGCTTGAGCACCTGCCCCTCCATAATGGATCCTTGTGGCCAGGGGAGCTGAAGACACTGAGCTCTCCCATCCTCCCACTGGTTGACGTGGTGTCCTGGGAACTTCTGGTGCTGCAGGGATGGTGGGGGAGCAGACACAACACAGGTGGACAGCAGCTTTCCAGCTCCCTGTAGTTGCTTCTGGTGATATGAAATCAAACTGAATCATCTTTTTTTTTGGCATTTGAATGATACATTTGACTTGCTGAATCCAGGCCTCGCCTCGAGTCCGAATCCTTTCTGGAGGGAGATACTTGCAGATTAACAACGCAGACCTCGGAGATACTGCCAACTACACCTGTGTTGCCAGCAACATAGCAGGGAAGACCACAAGAGAATTCACTGTCTTTGTGAATGGTAAGAAAAATGGTGCCCTCTTTCACAGTGTAGACGTTTAACCCAGGGCATGCATGTGAGCATACTAAAGAGATCCTTGTGGTTATCATTTATTTTGAAGACAACAAAATAGTATTTGTACTAGCATTATGCAGTATTGCAAGTTAACTCAATATAAAAAAGTACAGAAATGTTACTATATCTTAAAGGATGGTGTATGTTCAGTTGTTGGCATATTTTGATGTTTTGTGTCATTTGTATGAGAGCCAATACACTGAATCTCGAATGGCAAATGGCCCATCATTTAGTCCACATTGTTCATTGTTGGAGAGTATAATATATGTGCTAGATGGAAACTGATACAGGACTATGATTTCTTATATACAGTATCTGAACATCAAAATTCAGGAGGATAATTTAGACTTTTCCCCAAAAGAGTCCCTTTGGATTTTTAGTGTATGACATTTTTTACAGGCTATTGGGTTGTATTCCCGCATGAGCTCAGTGATTAACAAATGCCTGTTCTGAGCCGGGCGTGATTAACCACAGATGTGCCTTTCGCTAAAACAGCCCTCTCTGCTCTTTATTTAGAGTGAGTTACTCCAGTGTTAACATTCTCTGACCATTATTTGGCCAAACAGAGTAAGAAGTATCATCTATAATTTGCATCAGCCCAGAGCTGGTTTGTGTTCAGCCTCTTCCACTGAGATCCAGATTTGCGCACCACACCAGCATTTAACCTGCTCTTCCCCACCTACTCTTTATTTTTAAACACAAAGTAATGTGAGTAAAACTACAGGAGTTAAATCACAACTCTGTTTATACTAACCTAGATTAGTGTAGACAAAGCTATACATTTGCTCAAATTATGTCTTCGGGGTCTTAGTCAAAGGCTATGTTATGTAGTAAAGCTGAGTTTTCTTACATGTGTCTCTTGTTCAGTTCCTCCAGCCATAAAGGGTGGCCCCCAGAGTCTCGTCACTCTCGTCAATGTGTCAGCTGTGCTGGAATGCTCAGCTGATGGCGTGCCAACCCCAAGGCTGACATGGAGAAAGGACGGAGCCGTTCTAGCCGGGAATCAGGCAAGGTAACAGTTCTGGAAACAGATGAAAAGTCCAAACATAGATCTTGAAGTCTTCCTTCCAATGCATTATTTGGATCTTGTATCATTTAGAATTAGTTTTTCATCCTGATAACGAGCATGGAAATTCAGTATTTTAAAAGCGTAATCCCCATGGCGTCTATCTACACAATGATGACAGTCGTTGGCAACTGCAGGCCCATCATGCCGTATCCTCTTCCCACCTGCCTCCCGCCGGGAGTATGGCAGCTGCGTCCGTGTAGAACAGGAGAAACCTGCCGTGACTCTCACTGGGTCTTTGGAGGGGTCCTGAAACGTGAGTGATAGAATAGGCTGAATCAGGAGGCCACTTGGCATCTTCTTGCAGGTACTCCATCTTGGAGAACGGATTCCTTCGGATCCAGTCGACACAGGTCACCGACGCGGGCCGGTATTTGTGCATGGCCACCAATGCTGCCGGGACAGACCGCAGGCGGATAGATTTGCAAGTGCTCGGTAAGTCCGCTTTTACACACAACCTGGAGACTTCCCATCCAGTCGTCTTTGATGGCCAAAACCAGTGAGGTTGCTAAGACTTTGACATCAAGGCTGTGTATGAGTGCAACTGCCAACAGGCAGCCCCAGGTTTTCTCCTCACTGCAGCTAAGTTATCACAGCACTGTCAAATTCACAGAGCCTCTAACCGTGAGTGAAGGTGCCAGCAGCCGGGTTCAGTCCAGCAGAAACGTCTCAGATGGCACAGGTTGCTGACTGTCTTCCCCGCTAACTTGCTGACCTTGTTCCAGTTCCTCCCTCCATTGCCGCGGGTCCTACTAATGTAACCGCAATGGTGAATGTCCAGACTACCCTGGCCTGCGAGGCGTCCGGCATCCCCAAGCCATCCATCAAATGGAGAAAAAATGGGCATCTTCTAAACTTGGATCAAAATCAGAATTTATACAGGTAAGGAAGCCTGAATTGAAAAGTCTCACGAATAATTTGGAAACTTTTTTTAATAAGAAACAGCATGTTAAGTGTGCCAATGGGGGCAGCAAATACATGAAGTATGAAGAATTGGCTAATGCAGAGAGTATGTCTTTCTTAAAATGAGACCCAGTTTTGAACCTGAAAGTTTTGTGTAGGTGCAGCTTTTCCACACACAAGCTCCACGGTGACTGTCAGTGAGGCCTACAGGCCTGGATTGTAGCCTGAGTTTAGTTCTTACTGAAATTTCATAAAGTAGAGGATAAAACCACCATCAAATAAGAATGATACTGAAAAAATACATGCGAACTCTAACTGCAGGTCCAGTGTTACCTGGAAATGCCATTTAGATGTTTGGCAGCACATGTGAGGAAGAAAAACAGCGTCGACTGCAAGTTTCACATTCCTCCAGCTTTACTACGATGGCTCACGGCGTGGCCGTATTTGGTTTTGACAACTAAACTTGATCACTAAGAATCTCTGATGCTCTAGATTACGTGTACCAGTGCCTCTGTCTCGGATGAGTTAGTGGTTATCCTGCCAAAGGACTGAGCACAGTACTAAACTTGATCACTAAGAATGTCTGATGCTCTAGATTACGTGTACCAGCGCCTCTGTCTCGGATGAGTTAGTGGTTATCCTGTCAAAGGACTGGCCACAGTACTAAATTTGATCACTAAGAATCTCTGATGCTCTAGATTACGTGTACCAGTGCCTCTGTCTCGGATGAGTTAGTGGTTATCCTGCCAAAGGACTGAGCACAGTGCTAACAGCAAATGCTCTCCTAGATCTCCTTTGGCAAAAATGAGTTCTGGTGCACCAGGAAGTGGGAAACTAGGAGCTGCAGGGGAGACTGTCATTTCCTCTTTCTCATCCTGCTATGCCTTTCACATTGGGAGGTCGGCGACTTGAAAGCATGTGCTGTTTAGCAAATGTACAAAGCTCCTGAAAAAGAAAGCATACCAAATACGGTTGCATTAAACCAAGTCGTTTCTATTCAGTCAGCATGGTTTGCAATAAGCAAGCAGGCATTGTAATTTAGATTTACTGTACATCACCCGTGACTGTTCACTCTGCTTCCTAAACATTTGAAGTGACCCAGATTGCCTCAGGTTAGAAGTCAAGGGGAAGCGTTCCAGGTGCAGTATCTGTCTCCAGAGTAGCCCTCACGTGGAAGGAGCCCTGTAGCTACCCATCTGTCAGAGAAGAGAACTCAAATGGCAACCTGCGAAGTTACTGAGAAATGTAGAGATGATTTTTATAGACAGCGTCTGAGATGGTTCAGGAATGGATCCCGTGCCGCCATCAGGGTGCTCACCGCACCAGGTTTCTCTTAGGAAACTAGGATTGGTCATGCTGTAAGTATCAGAAAATGCAAGGTTCCCACTTTAGACAGCCCTTCAAATGAATGCTTCCTGTCACTATCAAGTTTAAGCCCTGTTAACCCATCAAACCTCTACAAACGTAACATCCAGTGCACAAAGTTTGCATCAAAGAAATGAAGCTCATGTTAACTGAGGGAGGAGACCGAGGGCCCTCAAGTCACCACGTGAGCAACTGGAAAAATGTCTGAAACCGGCACACAGCATCGTGCTCTGAACTCTCTCGTAGGCTCCTCTCCTCCGGTTCTCTGACGATCATCTCCCCTTCTGTGGACGACACCGCCACCTATGAGTGCACCGTGACAAACGATGCTGGAGAGGATAAGAGAGCCGTGGGCCTCACCGTCCAAGGTAGAATGGCTTCACACGCAGTCCAGCGTGGCTGCGCTAACCATCCCGCTGCTTTGCACAAGGCCTTCTTTTCTGCTCACCCAGTCACTTTCAGAGCAGAAAGAGGCCCTAGTGCAGTGGGCTGTGGAAAGCCCACAGGGTGGAGACATGCAGCTTGCTTTCCTCCTCTTGTCTCAGTTCCGCCCTCCGTAGCTGACGAGTCTGCGGACGTGGTGGTGACCGCCCGGGCTCCAGCGGTGATGACCTGCGCTGCCACCGGAGTTCCACTTCCTTCCATTCACTGGACCAAAAATGGCGTCAGACTGCTCCCCAGGGGAGATGGCTACCGAATTCTGTCCTCGGGTAAGACCCAGCTCGGGGATTTCACATCTCTTGGTTGGATTAGTTATTAGCAAGGGGCCTTGCATGGCCTTCTGTTGTACCAAATAAATTTAGAATAAAATATGCCTGCGTTCCTGCTCCTGGAAAAAAATGCAGTCAGACTCGGAAGGGGAGAAAGGGAGAGAAGGGGAAACGTCTGGTTGCAAAAAAATAATATGTGTGACTAATCTAAATATAATAAGCTTGTAATAATAATAATCTAAATAAGCTTGATTAATAATCTAAATATAATAAGCTTGAGCGCTGGTGTTTCTGTGCATAGGTACTAAAACTAAGGATTGTCAGCTTCTGTTACCTTTTGCCAGAGTGTGCATTTAGCTAGTAATTACTGTCTAAGACAGTCTGTCTGCTCTCCTAAGTTTCTGAAACTACAAACCTAATGCAGGGTTCACACTTCTGAGGCTTTTTTTTTTTAATTTAGCAGGGAAGGCTGTTTTAAATGCTATGCTAAACAGATCTTTAATAAAGATTTACTTAATTATAAATAAATCACAGAGAGAGATCTTCCATCCACTGGTTCACTCCCTAGATGGCCGAAGCAAGCCTGGACTGGGCCAGGCTGAAGCCAGGAGCTTCATCCGGGTCTCCCACGTGGGTGCAGGGGCCCAAGCACTTGGGTCATCCTCTGCTGCTTTCCCAGGCCACAGCAGGGAGCCGGGTTGAAGTGGAGCAGCTGGGACTGAAGCAGGCACCCATGTGGGACCTACTGCACTGCAGTGCCAGCCCTGAGCGGTTTTTGAATATAGTAGTGACCATCATTTATGCAGTGTGTAGTATTGAGGAGAAAAAAATAATTCTCCTAAATGAAAGTATAGATTATTCATGCTGGTGTTAATGAAAACTTATCCCAGGGTTGATGTTGTGGTGCCAAGAAGTAAGCTGCCGCTTGGGGCACCTGCATCCCATAGCAGAGCCAGTCCAAGTCCTGCCGTTCTGTTTCTCCTCCAGCTCCCTGCCAATGGCTTCTGGGAGGCAGCTGATGATGGCCCAAGACAGGCCCCTGTCACCACGTGGGGAACCCTGATGGAGTTTCTTGCTCCTGGCTTTGGCCTGGCCTGCCTCTGCTGTTTCAGGAATTTGGGGAGTGGACTAACACACAGAATGTACCTTTGCCTCTTGCTCTCCATTGCTCTATATTTCCAATAAACAAAAGTAACTAACTAAACCTTAAAAAAAAAAAAAGAAATTGGGGCCCAAGCTGTGGCCCAGCGGGTTGAAGCCCCACCCTGCCGTGATTAGTGATTGAATTAGTGGTGGCCTAGGGCAGGGGTGCGATGGAGAGTGACTGTAATTGAGCACCAGGTTCTTTTTGAGTTGATAGAAAGATTCTAAAATAAGACTGATGGGGCTGGCGCTTTGGCATAGCATATGAAGCTGCCATCTGCAATGCCAGCATCCCAGATGGCCACTGGTTTCAGACCCAGCAGCTCCATCTTTGGTCCAGCTCCCTGCCAATGCACCTGGGAAAGCAGTGGAAGATGGTCCAAAGGAACCTGCACCCACATGGAAGACCAGGAGGACGCTCCAGGCTCCTGGCTTCAGCCTGGCACAACCCCGGCTGAAGTGGTCATTTGGGGAGTGAACTAGTGGATGGAAAATCTCTCTATCTCTCTGCCCGTGCCCCTCACCCCATAACTCTATATTTTAAATAAATAAATCTAACAAAAAAAAGGTGGACAAACCTGCTCTTGATTAAAAACAAAATTTTATAAAAGATCACACTGTGATGATTGCTCTTTGTAAATGTGCTAAGATTATTGAGTTGGACATTTTAAGTGAGTGACTTTCTTGATATGCAAATTATGCCTCCATAATGCAGACCATAATAAAGGGGCTGGAGTTGTGGCATGGTAGGCTAAGTTGCTGCCTGCGATGCCAGCACCCCATATGGGCACCAGTTCAAGTCCTGACTGTTCAATTTCCAATCCAGCTCCCTGCTAATGCGCCTGGAAAAGCAACAGAGCATGGCCCACGTCCTTGGGACCCTGCCACCCACACAAGAAACTCAGATGAAGCTCTTGCTTCGGCCTGGCCCGACCCAGCCCTGGCTGTTTGTGGCCATTTGGGGAGTGAGCCAGCAGATGGAAGATCAATCAATCAACCTCTCTGTCTGTCAAATAAATAAATAAACCTTAATGATAATAAAAGAGTACTGTGCCCAGCTCTTCAGGGATACAAGTATGAATATGAGCCAAGTACCTATGTGCTAAGTGCAGAAGACATGAAAATGAGAGACATGATTAACTGAACCAGAAGACCAGGAAGGCGTACCACACTTTAACCCTTTTCCTTTTTAGGAACAATTGAGATATTCTCCAGCCAGCTAAGCCACGCTGGAAGGTACACTTGTGTTGCTAGGAATTCAGCCGGTTCTGCACATCGCCACGTGACCCTTCATGTCCAAGGTGTGTGAGGCTGTTTGCTTATTTAAAGCTTGCCAGCTTTGGGTAATTTTTTGTTTATTGTTGTGTTGTATTTTTTGGAGTGTTTATTCTTGAAATGTGACCCTGTCTAGAGCTATGGACCACAGCATTATCTTGGGGGTAGGAGAGCCTCAAGCTATTTTTCAGTAGACTGACACAGACACACATGGCAGGTCACGCAGAACAACCCCGCGATTATTTTGCTTCTTGGATTCTTCCCTCCATTCCTGCGTGCCTGCTGCCGGTAGAGTTCCTCTAACAGGTGGTGTCTACCACCGTGGGACTCAGATAATGGTGTAGCGACAGCCCCTTCTCTCTGGGGCAGTCGCATCACCCTTGTGGAGTTCTGCATTTGGGCCTGTTGAGGCTCATCCTGCTGCCGCCTGTCTGCCCTGAGCCGGTGCTGTTACTTCCTGTTGTTGATTGGCTTTGACAGAGCCTCCAGTCATTCAGCCGCAGCCCAGCGACCTGGACGTCATCCTGCACAATCCCGTTCTGTTACCGTGTGACGCCGCGGGGACACCCAGACCCTTCATCACGTGGCAGAAAGAAGGCATCAATGTGGTCAGCTCAGGTACCTGCCCCTGTGTCCGTCTAGGGACGTCTGGCACGTTGGGTGTTTTATAAACCACGAGTCAGCACGGTTTTCCCAAGCCAATAAAAATCCCCCTCTGCTTTTGTGATGCTGACTAGGGCAAAGCCGTGCCGTGCTCCCTGGCGGCAGCCTGCAGATCTCCAGAGCCGCCCGCGAGGATGCTGGCATTTACGTGTGCGTGGCTCAGAACCCAGCCGGGACGGCCTTGGGCAAAATCAAGTTAAATGTCCAAGGTACCTGAGTCACTCCTCCCTGTCTTCGATTCAGAGTCTGTCCCAGTGCGTGCCTCCCGTGCGGGCGGAATTTCCACTGTCCTGTTGTCTTCCTCTTACCCCGAGGAAACAGTACGTCTAGTGCATGCTTTTTAACTGTTGTTTCTGTGAGAAAACAGGAGCCCTTCCGATTTTGAACTCGTGTGACCCTGCCTGTGGCACAGTAGTTCCCACGGATCGATGGCTCAGTTCCTGCATTCTCAGTTAGTCGTAGCCAGCTGTAGTCCTAACATACGAGGTGGAAACTTCCAGAAGTAATTCCTGAGTTTCCGCTGCACACCACTCTAAATACCATGAAGAAACCTCATGCCGCCCAGCTGCCTTCCGCCCGGGATGTGAAGCATCCTTTGTCCGGCGTGTCTACTCTGCGTACGCTGCCTACCCATCCATCACTTGGGGCCGATCGGGATTCTCCGATCAGAGTACCAAAGTTCTTGTGTTCAACAGAGCCTGATTTGACTTAATAATGCCCCTAGTTGTGAGAGTAGCGATGCTAGCAGAAGATGGCTCAAGTGCATGGGCCACTGCCACCCACATGTGGGAGTCCAGGATGGAGCTCCTGGCTTCGGCCTGACCTAGCGCTGGCTATGGTGGGTCTTTGCAGAGTGAACCAGTGGATGGAAGATCTTTTCTCTGTCTCTCCCTCTCTCCTTACTCTTCCTCTCAAGTAAATAAGACAAAGCAGGGATTTTTTGTGTGTGTGTTTTCATGTTTAACTGTGGGGCAGTGCATTGGTTAGAGGTCCAAGAAAGGTGAGGACAATGGAGAAGATGACAAATGAGAGGGCACAGCTGTCCAAGGAAAGCTGGATGGCAGTCAGGCGAGGACGGCATGCCAAGAAGGGAGTGGACGGCCTCGTTGAATGCAATCAAGTCAAGTGGGTCAGGACCCAAAGTTGTCATCGGTGTCAGCAACATAGAAGTCGTAGGAAAGAGGTTTCCAGATTTGAGGAAGTTTTTTGCATTAAATGATTAAAAGTATCAATACAGGAGCAGTAAAGAGACAAATACATTAAACAACTGAAAGTATTTCAATATTCCCAAAGTAGAGGCAGGCATTCGGTGCAGCAGTTAAGACACTTCTTGGTGTGCCCTTCCATGCCAGATGCAGTGCCTGGGTTCGAGTCCCGGCTGTACTCCAGCTCCCGCTCCCGCTAAGGAGCACCCTGCAAGGCGGTCAGGCCCCTGCCACCCACGTGGGAGCCCTGAATTGAGTTCTGACCTTCTGCCTTGCCCAGCCCTGGCTGTTGCATGCATTTGGAGAGTGAACCAGTAGATGGAGGAGTGTGTGTCTGTCTGTCTTTCAAATAAAAATTAGTTAATAAATATTCTAAAAATAATCAGAAAAATGTATGTTCTAGGGCATGATAAGTTCTGAATGGGCTGTCTCCTTGCAGGTACATTATGTAATAATCATAAGCACAAATGTTACCAATTTTGGTAGCTATAAATAGTCTTTTTTTTTAAAGATTTATTTATTTGAAAGTCAGAGTTACAGAGAAGCAGAGAAAGAGGTTTTCCATCGGCTGATTCACTCCCCAAATGGCTACAACAACCAGAGCTGTGCCGATCTGACCAGGAGCCAGGAACTTCTTCTGGGTCTCCCACATGGGTGCAGGGGCCCAAGCACTTGGGCCATCTTGTGGTTTTCTAGGCCATAGCAGAGAGCTGGATTAGAAGTAGAACAGCTGGGACTCAAACCAGTGCCCATATGGATGCCAGCACCAGAGGCGTCCTATGTCACAGGGCCAGCCCTGCTATAGTCTTTGCCATGGTTATTTGCAATTACTCCTTGTGCCTTTGTACAATGGATTCTTTAAGACAGAGTAGAAAATATAGGCCCGTGTCTGAGCAGGGACCCTGTGCCAGTGCTTGGAAGGAAATCCTTATCCTAAGCCCTCCCATAAGTTTCTAAAGAAGTTGGAAGAGTTTTTTCCTATATAATTATTTTCAATGATCTATTCATTTATTCACTCATCCAAATAATACTTTATTAAACATGGCCACTGTTACGCGACACCATGCTAAGTTCTGCAGCAAATGCGTGAGTGGCAGTATCTGAGCAGTTGAATATTTTCCAAAATGCCAAGGCTCTATTTTGAAAGTTTCAGTGCCTGAATTGAGTCTCATAATTCATGTCTGTTGAGGAAAATACTTTCATTGGCACTGCCTCCATTTTCCAGACACAGAAACCTTCACGGATATGCTTATCACCTCATTTAAAACAGACTTCTCTTATATTTATTTGTTAGCTGCATTGAGGCTGGTTTCCTGCAGTGATCTTAGGAACATGAAGTGCGGGTTCCTTTTGGATGACTTGAGGGCTTTGTTTCTGATCATTTGTTAGAGCAGAGTCACGAGGTGTCCTTGTGCAGCCATGCTGTTACGATAAGGTTTGAACTCCCTCTCTTGCAGTCCCTCCAGTCATCAGCACGCACCCACTGCAGCACATCATTGCTGTGGATCAGCCCATCTCGCTGCCCTGCGAGGCCGATGGCCTCCCTCCGCCTGACATCACCTGGCACAGAGACGGCCATGCGATTGCAGAGTCAGTGCGCCTGCACACCCTCACCTCGGGGGCTCTGCACATAGCCTTCGCTCAGCCGGGCGACGCTGGTCAGTACACGTGCGTGGCGGCCAATGTGGCCGGGTCGAGCAGCAGGAGCACCACGCTCACTGTCCACGGTAGGTCAGTTCCGTGAGTTACTTCAGTCTTGCACATGACCGTGGTGATGACAAGAGGCCACCTAGAGCATCTATAACGGCGATGAAACCTGGTGAAATCGGCAACCCAAAGATTGTGTACGTGGGCGTGTGTACGTGCCCCTGCTCCCAGATGTCTCTTCTGTGGGCTCACACACGTATGTGAGAAGAGCTTTGCATTGCCGAGGTCACAGATGTGTTACCAGTGATCCCCTCCCATGTGATTGCCATTATCTGTGCTTGGCTTTTGTGACTCTTCTGCCTACTCCCCGAGCTGCCAGCTGTCTTGTCCGTGGGACCTCTATTATAACAACAGAGCTGAGCCTAATGGAAATCGGAGATCTGTCTGACTCCTTACAGCCGTACCTTGCTGTGTGATCGAGGTCTGCCCTGAGAAATGAATAGTTAGGTGATTGTGTTGTTATATGGGCACCACAGAGTGTGTACCGACTGGCCAGCTCACAGAAGCTAAGACGTCACTGGGCCACAGAATGTAGGGGACCACTGTCATATGCACAGCCTTTGCTTGATGGATACATTGTGTGGTGCATGACTATTTCAATATGGCAAAATACTTACACATTTTTATAAAAAAGATACTTATTTTTGTATTGACAATGAAAATTATCTAAAGTTCAGCACTGAAATATTTTAGTTTTATTGTGTATTTTAAGACGAAAGATAGAACTATTAATCAGAGTGGTAGGAAACAATACCAAATTAAACTATTCCCACTTAATTACCTTCAGAGATAATTCTTGTTTTAATAGAGTTTCTGCTAATTTTGTCAAATGTCTTTGAAAGCTATTTCTGTGTTTAACTGTATTGAGTATCTGACAGTTTCAGTTATTGAGACAATTTCAAGTGGAGGCATATTTAAAAAAAATTTTTTAGAGAGGCAGAGTGATAACTCCCATGTGCTGACTGGTGATCCAGGTGCCCGCGGTGGCCTGAAACCAGAACAGGGGCTGAATCTGAGAGGCAGGACTCTGTCCAGGTCTCCTGGGGATGGCAGGAGCCCCGTCACTCGGGCCATCACCACTGCTTCCCAGAGTCTGCATTAGAAGGAAGTGTAGAATCCAGGCACTGCGAGACGGGACACTGGCATGTGAACCGCTAGGTCAAATGCCCACCCCATACGTAGAAGCGTTTTTAATTAAAAAGATTATAATTTAGCCAGGATTAAAGATCATCATTTACAGGTTGCCATTGTGTTACAAGTTGAGCTTTACCTGCAGCACCAACAACCCATGTGCCTGAGAACGCAGCCAGAGCTGCTCTGAATATCTGGGGAGACCCAGAACGGGGCTCCTGGCTTTGACTAAGCCAGCCTGCGCTGTCATAACCATTTGGGGAGTGAACCAGCAGATGGTTCAAAACTGAGTGTCAGGGTATTCAGTACATTCAAATATATTAGAATTCTTGCTGGCATCAGAAATACTGATTGCTTGCATAGCAGCAAACAAATATCTTAATTTTTAAAAATAGGTCTTACAAAATTGCCCTCAAAAGAATCTGTGTGTGAATTTCCAGTGTGTATGAGGCATTGTTGAACTCAACCTCCCGGATGACTGCCATTTTTAAACCCTCTGTAGTTCCTCCCAGGATCCGAAGCACAGAGGCACACTACACAGTCGGCGAGAACTCGCGAGCCATCCTTCCCTGTGAGGCTGACGGGATCCCCACGCCAGCAATCCGCTGGGAGAAAGACAGTGTTCCTTTGGCTAACTTGTTAGGAAAATACACGGCCGAGCCGTATGGAGAACTCATTTTAGAGAATGTTGCGGTAAGTTTCAGGACATAAATAGATAAAGCCAGACTACTAATTCACCTTCTTAAACATTTTCATAATGTAGCTTGGAAATGTATTCTCCAATCATGGAAGAAAATAGGCTTGTAAATTCAGGTCACAATATCAAATGAATGGACCGGCACTTGGCTCAGTGATTGATGTGCCAGAGCTCTGCCAGTGCGCAGGTGAGCTGAGCGAGGGGGTTTCTGTGTCCTGGAAGCCAGGGCAGACACCACACGGGGGAGTGGGGAGAGCTGCTGCCAGTGCACAGGTGAGCTGAGCAAGAAGCACTGGCCGTGGGATCCAGCAGGTGGGCCAGACTGCAGGTAAAGTCGCCTCACTGCTGTTGCCGTATCTCTGTGCCGTCAGTTTTGGAAATTTGTGCATTGCCCAGCAGCAGTGCACTTAGGTTTAGTCAACTCTAGAATGTGCTGATGTTTCTGAAATCTCATGACGATGGCGTGATCCCTTTAGTTCTGTACGATTTGGGCTAATGTTTAAACCCTTATGCATTTTAAAGTATATTATGTAACAGGAAACCTGATGATTTAGATGAAACGGTGAAAAGTTGAATAGTCTGTATGTAAGTTTGTTCTTCGGGGACCACGCTGTGCATTTCTTTTGTAGAATGTGATGTGAGGCTGGGTAATTCTAGTCGCTGTGATTTCTCTTACTTTAGTTGGAGGATTCAGGCGTCTACACCTGTGTCGCCAGCAATGCTGCAGGTGAAGACTCGCACACTGTCAGCCTGGCTGTGCATGTGCTGCCCGCATTTACAGAACTCCCTGGGGATGTGTCACTCAGTAAAGGAGAACGGCTCCGATTGAGCTGTAAAGCGACCGGCGTTCCACTGCCCAAGCTGACGTGGACCTTCAACAACAATGTCATCCCAGGTCGGTGACTTAGTTCTTTTTTTAAGATTTATCTTTTTATTTTCAAGACAGTTACGAAGGGAGAGGGAGGAAGACCAAGAGAGAGAGAGAATGAATCGATCTTCCATCTGCTGGTTCACTCCCCACAGGGCTGTGAACAACCAGCACTGGGCCAGGCTGAAGCCAGGAGCTTCATCCAGATCTCTGACATGGGTTTTAGGGGCCCAAACACTCGGGCCATCTTCCACTGTTTTTCCCAGGCCATTAGCAGAGAGCTGGATCGAAGTGGAACAGCTGGGACTCAAAGTGTTGCCCATATGGGATGCCAGCATTGCAGGTGGTGGCTTTACTTGCTATGCCACGGTACTGGCCCCAGTGACTTAATTCTTAACACATGAATAAATGTACCCATATAGAACATTAGACTCGTCTGTTTCCGTAGCTGCAGGAATTGACCGAAAGGTTGTAAAAGAAGAATTTATCGTTGTATGTTCTGTGATCTGTGTGCATCTGCTTGGCTTTTACCCTCTACCCAGTATATGAGGATATTTCAGAAAGTTCAGGGGAAAATGAAATAAAGATAAGTTTATTTTTGTGAAAAAAAATTTTGAAATCCACTTATAATTTTTTCATAATACCTATTTTCCATGACCTTTTTGAATACCCTTCATATATGTTCTGGTATATGATTCTTCATATATGTTCTTCGTATATGTTCTCATATATGATTCTTTGGAAAGGATCAATTGATAGCAGGGCCATACACATTACAAGTTGCAGGTGAATTTTTTAACCTAAAAATAATCTATCTCCCCCATGAGAAGACAGTATTGTATGAGAAGATTTCAAAAAGTTAGTAGAAAAATTTAATTGGAAGAGAATTTTATTTTGGTGCAAAAATTTTTTGAAGTCCATGCATATTTTTTTCCATAATCACATTGTCTGGATTTTCTAAGGATTTCTCATTTGTAAAGGTGTAAACTTATCCCACCTGACATCCCTCCTCAGGGTTCAACAGACAGAGGTAGCCTGAAGATTGACCCAGGTTTACAGGAGAAAATGCTGCTCCTCACTGTGCGCATCAGGCCATGCCACCGTGCAGGGCAGTTTATGTAGGAAACACCTACTCACAGTGGGTGCCTGAGGGTAGGGGAGCGACTGGAAGCCAAACACCCTCATCCCTGGGGAGACAGATATGTACTTACCCAGTAGCTTTTGTCATTAGCATAAGGACATTGTTAGCACTAAGACGTTATCTGTCTCAGAACTGAGTTCTGGAGTATTGGACAATGGTGTGACTAAATCTTGTGTTAGAAAGGTAGTAATCCACATTGAGTTTTTTCCCCTATAATACAGACTTTCGTTAACTGTAACTCATCGATTATATGTTACCTGAATAATAACAATAAGACACCTCACTAAGGAAAAAACACTCTAAAGAATCAGCACTGCTGTCTGAAGGTATGGTACTAACTTAGCTATTTAAAACTGAAGACTTAATTTTCCACTTAATATTTAGCAGCATGAAAGTTTCAGTAAAGAAAAGCAGGCACAGAAAGTAGAAACTGCCTGGTGTAGTCAGAATCTTCCCTAGTGTTCGTTGTTTTAGGATTAGCAAGTTTACCCGATGTTCGATTCCAAATAGCATAACTGCCTTTGTAAATATTTATATCTTCTCCATCTATGATTTGTGGAGAAGTTACTACAGATTTGATCTTGTTGTCATTACCTGACTAGCATGTGTTTTTCATGATTTCCCCTCTGAACTGCCAAGTGAGCTGAATTATAGCTGCAAGGTTTTCATGTGTTGGATGTAAATTGTTGGGGAGGAAAAGTGGTGGTGATATAAAAGAGATGGAAAAGGTCACATTTCTGAATCAAAGATCTTTGAAACTCAGAAAGTCTGCGAGCCAGCTTTGAGCAACACATTTAGATGAAAGGTGTGTTTTAAATCTAAAATAATTTTTTAAAGATGTTTGTTTTCCTTCCCTTTTTCTGTTCCCTCTGCTGTTTTCGTTCTTCAGAAAACTGTCTATAGACATAGCAAATAGCTCGGGGGCAGGAGCTGTGGAAAAGGCTCTCTGCCAGTGCCATGATGTGATCACGTTGGTTCAGTGGCGAACAACTCATAAATCTGACCTGCAAAATCCTGAGCGGACGTGACGCTCGCTGGGTTACTGAGAGGCCATTGTGTTGACTGCTGACTTGTTTCCCTCAGCCCGCTTTGGCAGTGGCCATGGACACAGCGAAATTGTTGTGGAAAGAGTGTCCAAGGAGGACTCGGGTACCTACGTGTGCACCGCAGAGAACAGCCTTGGCTTTGTGAAGGCAATTGGGTTTGTTTACGTGAAGGGTAAGAAGAGCGCTCTGTTTCTCATTTCTAATCCATGTATGGTGAAGGCTTTGTGTTTGACTCCTTGCTATGCAGTAGGACAATACAACTTCGGTTTATTAATCCAGGTAGTCCTATTTCCCACATGCAAATTCATGTGGGAGAAAATAGGAATTTTCAACTCAAAAGTAGGTGAGAAATAAGTCAAGAGGTCATTTCACACAAAATGGAAGCATCCTCTGAGAGCTGAAATTGACGAACTTCTCTGATGATTTAACAGGAACAGTTAATTCTGGAAAACTCATGAGTTTTTTATTAATGTAATTTTTTAATTTATATGAGCTGAAGAAATTTCAAATGTTTCATATATACAGATTTAGGAACATAGTGTCACTTCCCGCCCTGTTCTCCCTCCCACACTCCCACCCTCACATTTCTAAATTCCCTTCTAACTGGGCTGAAAACTACAAAGACATTATCAGCTCTTACTTGTGCTTTGTCACTGTCTTGTGTTGTCTCTAGAACCTCCGGTCTTCAAAGGTGATTACCCTTCAAACTGGATTGAGCCACTCGGAGGTAACGCAGTCCTGGACTGTGAGGTGAGAGGAGACCCTGTGCCGACCATCCAGTGGAGCAGAAAGGGTGTGGACATTGAAAGTAGCCATAGAATCCGGCAGCTGGGCAACGGCTCCCTGGCCATCTACGGCACTGTGGTAAGTCACACCGGAGTCAGTGCACACTGGGACTGCCCCCGCTCGAATGCCCTCCGTGAGAAGAGATTCTCGGGTTTACAGATCTGAAAATCTGAGTTACTGAGTTCTGAAAGACTGAAGCAGTGGTCGAAGTTGGCATACTTAGCCCTGGATGTGTGGGCAGTAATAAGATAATTCTGTTGCTGCGTTTCTGATCCTTGACTTGTTATTTTAACTTTAGGAAATGACCTCCTTCAATCTGTTTTAGAACAAGGAAATCAAAGAATTAAAAGCACACAAATAAATTATGGGGTAAATTTCATCAGTAAGCAGATAACTACTAGACTTTCCCAAGGCTTCAGGAATCTAGAATGAGTGGTACTTTGGGTTATTGTTCAAACTGTGGGAGGGGGCGTCTTGTGACCCCAAAGTGAGGTGTTCTATCCAAAAAAAATTTAAAATAGAATACATATCATTAAACTCAACATTTGGCAGTCCTCTTAGGTGTTTCATTGTTTAATTAATTGAAATAATAATTAAAATGTATTATGGGGCCACCTGATCCAGGGGACCTCTCGTTTAATTGAAATAATAATTAAAATGTATTATGGGGCCACCTGATCCAGGGGACCTCTCGTTTTGTTCTCCTTGATTTGCCTCCAGTGTTAGCTGTTGTAATTGGTCCTTTACTTCTGAGGCTACTTCCCCCTGCAGTTGCTGTGACATTCATACGACTCAACATTTCTTCAGTGCCACATTTCCTCTACACAGATAGGACTGTTACCGAGGTCCTTACTCGAATACCAATATTAATTTTTCATCACATGACTTCAGATTCCTAGCTCTGCAGCTATAGCCCTGAAACCCTTCCAAGCTGCATTCCCCACTGCCTGCTAGAAACTTCTATTTGATGCATTGAGCCCTCGTCTAAGCCAAAATCTGTCTTCCTCCTCCCAGCGTCTCTACCTCCTGCACATCAGTTCCCCGTTACTGACTGAACTGTCTCTACGACGGGAGCTTGAATTCTGCTATTCACAGGTCCTTTAGAGAAACTGAGTCTAGTCAACAAATCTGAATTCGTAGAACACCTGCTTTTCTAGGCTTCATACAAAGTTACTTCAGAAGTTCATGGAAAATGGAATTAAAAGATAACTGTATTTTGGTACATAAGATTTTGAAATCCACACATAATTCTTTCATGATATGCATTTCCCATGAACCTTTGTAGACACCTTCGTCTGGATTACTTTGTGATTTGCATTCTGTGATTCATTATGATGAGTAAATTTTTCACTTTATCTTCTACATCTGACACTCTGTTGACAGGCCCAGTTTAATGTATTTTTAATAATCTCCCTTTAGGACTCAGTATTTATCCATTTATACTGATTATTTTAATGCTTCTTAGATATCTGTAAGAATGGTATTGCTATTTTTCTTTAGTAAGCTGATTTTAGATAGAAGTAAACATGTTATGTTTACTTTGGTTCTTTTATTCCTAGAGATCAATGATAGGTTGTTTTGGAAAATTTTAGACTTGTAAGTTATGTTTCTCTTCCCTTTCCCCCTCCCCCTTCTCATTCCCCTCCTCTTTAAACCTAGTTATGATGATTTTATATATTTATATATTACATTTATATAATATATCATGTATATATGTAGGTGGTTCTATTTTAGTTCAAAAATGTCTTCTCAAAAATTAAATTTCAAATAGGCTAGCATCGTGGTGAAAAACACATTGTTCGACTCTGGGATCGTCCTTTTGTAAAACGTGGTCTGTTTCTGTAGAATGAAGACGCCGGGGACTACACGTGTGTGGCCACCAACGCCGCCGGGGTGGTGGAGCGCAGCGTGAGCCTGACTCTGCAGAGTAAGCCGCTTTGTCTGACACTGTTGAAGGAGTGTCACCCACAGGGTAGCCAAGGAGTGTCACCCTCAGGGTGGCCAAGGAGTGTCACCCACAGGGTGGCCGTTTTCTTTAGCTTCAGAGCAAGCATTCAAAAAGTCTTAGTGTTTGACTTAGGATGGAGCAGATGTCATCAAGCATAAAATTGAAAATTGATCATCTTTTGCACAGATATTCTCTGTTTTATCTAACATGAGCAATGTATAATTGTGGTTGGACGTAGAGCTTTTTTGAACAACATATTCAGTGGAGTCCTGTTCTTATAGTTTGCCATGGTTCTTACAGTATGCACACAAAGATGCCATCTTATGGCACCATAAATATCTATTGAAAAATAAGACTAATGTGTGGGGTGGTGTTTGATACAGCAGCTAAGCTTCTCTTTGGGCTGCCCAGAGCCCATGGTTGAGTGCTTGGGTTTGAGTCCTGTCTCTGCTCTCAACTCTAACTTCCCAGCAGTGCACTTCCTGGAAGGCTGCAGGGGATGGCTCGAGTACTCGGGTCCCTGCCTTCCAGGATCTGATTGAGATCTGAGTTGAGTTCTGGGGTCCTGGCTTCGGCCTGCCCCAGCCCTGAGCGTTGCAAGCATTTGGGGAGGGAACCAGCACATAGATCTCTTCTCTCCCCCTCTTCCTCTTCTTGTACCTCTCCCTCTTCCCTGTTTTACTTTATGTTAATGTGGTGTTAATACAAAGAGAGCAGACTCAGTGTAGTTCACAATTCTAAGATTAAAACTTAAAAAAAGAAATAGAAGTCGTGACTATAAAAAATAAATAACAACTAAATGAGTTCAAACATAAATGTTCCAGGTTCATTGCAGTCAGCCTTCCAGGAAGTAACTGTGTGTCCTGAGTGGGATGCCTGTCAGGATGACCCTCAGAAAAAGATGTTGAAAAACCAAGGTGTCCTAATTAGGAAAACGTGAGCAACGCCAGAGGCCACAGGGGGTCCACAGCGCTGCCACACAGGCTGCCCAAGACAGCATCGTTGGGTTCACATTGAAGCTAGCATGGTGAATTGGCTCAGTATGTAGCAGGACAGACTTGGGTTTTCTTCATTCGCTATTGAGGGAAGCCCGAGACTGGTATTTCCTAACAGCTGGATCCCAAACCGCGATTATGTAAGGTTTGGAGAGATGATAGACTTTAATGAAGATCTAAGGCAATGTTTCATTAAAGAACCCCTGGGTGAACAGAAGACAGCACACGATCAATCTCTCCTAGAAGACAGTTCCACTGGCCCAGTGTAAGAAAGATTGTGTTAGATCCGCTCAGCTACATGTACTGACAGTAAATTCATTTTACCAAATAAGGTATATAAAAAAGCCAAAAAAATGTAGTTTTCCCCAAATTAAGAGTAAAGCACCAGAAACTGTGTTTTCATTTAGATAAAATACTCATTTTTTTAAAGATTTATTTTTTTTTACTTGAATGTTAGAGATAGAGAGAGGGAGAAGCAGAGGCAGAGAGAGCTCTTTTATCCACTGGCTCACTCCCCAAATGACTGACAGCTGGAGCCGGACTAGTCAGAGGCCAAGCACCAAGAACTTTCCAGGTCTCCCACGTGGGTGCAGGGGCCCAAGCACTTGGGCCTTCCTCCACTGCTTTCTCAGGCCATGAGCAGGGAGCTGGATCAGAAGTGGAGCAGCCAGGACTCAAACCGGCGCCCCTATGGTGCTGCACCTCTACATGCTACACCACAGCACCAGCCCCCAAATACTCAGTTTTGATTGATAACTGTGTGAATGGCAGAATTAATTCTACCTTAGAAGATGCAAATGTGGGCCGGCGCCGTGGCTCAACAGGCTAATCCTCCGCCTTGCGGCGCCGGCACACCGGGTTGTAGTCCCGGTTGGGGCACCAGATTCTGTCCTGGTTGCCCCTCTTCCAGGCCAGCCCTCTGCTGTGGCCCGGGAGTGCAGTGGAGGATGGCCCAAGTGCTTGGGCCCTGCACCCCATGGGAGACCAGGAAAAAGCACCTAGCACCTGGCTCCTGCCATCGGATGAGCACGGTACGCCGGCCGCAGCGCGCTGTCCGCGGCAGCCATTGGAGGGTGAACCAATGGCAAAGGAATACCTTTCTCTCTGTCTCTCTCTCTCACTGTACACTCTGCCTGTCAAAAAAAAAAAAAAGGATGTAAATGTGGAATTTTATTATTGTTTTACTTTTCAACCTTGTGTTCATTTGGAAGTGTTCAGTGGTACCTAAATTGAGGGCTGAGTTTTATTTGACACTTTCTCTGGATGTAATAATATGAGCAGACATTAGTCATGCTGTTGTTGTTTGGTGTTGAGTGGTAAATCTGAGGTATTTACTTTACTCTATGGGCTATTGAATACATAATACTAGCAGAGAGGTCAAAACGCTGGCGCTGAAAGTTTCTTGAACGAGGGTAATATAAACATGAGAAGAAAGCAGTTGTGTAGGACGATGCTAGGAATTATAACGCAGCATGTATTTCACCTCTGAGAGTCAGACCTCCCGTGAGAGACTGATCTTGCAAAAGACAGCATCAGTTAGACCTTGACAGAGGTAGCAGCGCTCTCATAACATACTGAACGTACATTTTAGTCCTGTTTTTTGATTTATGTTCTGCTTATTCTAGATACAGTTTTCCACCCAAAATCTGCAGCACCGCCCTGAACTCTGACAGTTGTCACCTTTCCCTGAGCAAACCACAGCAGTTTCAGGTCACCAAAGCACCACTCAGCCCACGGCACTGCTTCTCCGGAATGCACCCCGTCCCATGCTTGCCTCTTATGTGTGAACCTTCTGACTCTCTTGCGAGTGTAGCCCATGCTTAAGGCCACGTGTGCCGCCACTCACTGTCCACGGTTACTCCTGCTTTCTCGTCTCCTCACTGTTTAAAAAAGAGAAAACTAGCTCTGTTTCCAAGTGATCTTGCCTCTCCTCCCCACCTCTAAATCTCTCTGATTTTTTGAAAATCCAATCCACGTCTGTTCTCCCCGTGGTCTGTTGTGTGTCATCTTTCTTGGCACTGTAGACCACCGAGAAGGCCAGCGTCCAGCAGCAGCCACACTTGGCTCCTCTGACCTTTGTTCAGGCCTGACGTTGCACAGCTGCCATCTGCAGGATCATGTAGCCTCTCCCTCCCCTTGAACGCCTTCCTTTGGTTGTCGGGATACCATTTCCTCCTGAGTTTCTTTCCGCCTCAGTCGTCAGTTCTCAGTCTCATTGACAGGCCTGCTTTCTGTCCATCTCTTAAAGAGTGCTGTTGCGGGGTGGGTGTCCACAGTGGTCAGGGTGCCGCTTGGCCACATCTTCTATCAGGAGCCCTGCTCCCAAGTCCAGCTTCCTACCAGTACTTTCTCTGGGAGGCAACAGGTGGTGGCCGAGTACTTGGGTTCCTACCCATGTGATGGGCCTGGGTTGAGTTCCCAGTTCCTACTTTCAGCCTGGCCCATTCCTGGCTGTTGAGGGGACTGGGGGAGTAAACCACAAATAGGAGATCTCTGGCTGCTCCCACCCCCAGTCTTTCTTTCTGCCTTTCAGTGAAATAATGAATTTTTAAAATAATGCCATTGAAATCGCTTGTGTCTTTGTCCATCTTCCTCTCCTTTTAGACTTTCTTCTGAGGCAGTCTTAGCCACTCATGAAAGATTCACAAATCTGTGTTTTGTGCCCATATTTCTGCTCTGGGCTGCTGATGGAATTTCCACTTGCCAGTTGTCATCTCTACGAATGACCCACAGATCACTGAAGCCCAACAGACAGTCGCCAGTGTCTGCACATCATCACTGCTTAGTCCCAGCAAACCTGTTCTCCATGTTCTAGTGAACTGCCCAGACATAAACTCCATTGTCCAAACCAAAACCCTGCGGTCGTCAGTTCTTGCCCTTGACCTGTGCCACTCAATGGCAAATCCCTGTCATTCCTGCTTGCGTGATAATTCTGGAATATGTCTTGCTTTTTCCCTCCACTTCCGGGGACACGTTTTTGTTAGATCTGTTATGATACTGCTGTGTGTGCTCCCATTTTAGCCTGCATTTGCCTATTCCGTAGATATCTGCAGCACAGGTAACTAATTAGTGTCCATCTTCTTAGTGGACTTTGAGTTCCTTGAGAATAGAAGTGTCTGCTTTCTCTGTACCCTCAGCACCTCGCACAGTGCCTGGCAAGTAGCAGACTCTAAAGGAATCATCATTGGAGTGACAGAATGAGTTAACGATCACTCTTTAGCTTGAAAATAACTAAAGGCAAGAGGTGAATGCCTGCCCTGTAAAGCACAGCCAAAAACAATAGTAGCCAGTTTGCTTGAAAGCTGTGCTCCAGGCCAGTGCTGCACCGGCCTGCAGCTCCAGCATCCCATATGAGCTCTGGTTTGAGTTCCAGGTGCTCCACTTTCAATCCAGCATCTCTGCTAATGTGCCTGGGAAAGTGGTGGAGGATGGTCCAAATCCTTGGGCCCCTGCACCCACATGGGAGACCCAGAGGAACCTCCTGTCTCCTGGCTTTGGTCTGGCCTAGCTCCAGTCATTGTGGTCAGCAGATGGAAGACCTTTCTCTGTCTCTTCTCCCCCTCCCCCTCCCCTCCCCCTCCTCCTCCCCTCTTCCTCCCTCCCCCTCCTTCCCTCCTCCTCCCTCCCCCTCCCCCCTCCTCTTCCCTCTCCTCCTCCTCCTTCTCCCTCTGTTACTCCGCCTTTCAAATAAATAAATATTTTAAAAAAGAAAAAAGTGTGCTCTCATCCTCAGAGTTGAGTCTAACAGAGACTGAGGGAGGCACCGCATTGCAGCACAGAGGCTCAAGGAGGTGGTAAGCAATGGAGGCAGAATATGCGTCCCAAAGGTGTGACTGGCACAGCCCATGCTCCGGGCTGATCTGCTTGGGGATTTTAATTTTTGATAGAACAGAGCTAGGAAAACTTCCTCAATGGCTATTACAGCTATTTTGCTTCTACTAAGGCTGTAAGTTATGTTTTATAAACAAATCAAAAAAGTGTCTGACAGTTGCTGTAGCTCCGCAAAAGCGAGGGAACTCTGTGCGCTCTTCTCTAGGTGCTCCTGTTATTACCCTCGAGCCAGTGGACACGGTCATCAACGCCGGTGCCGAAGTCATACTGAATTGTCTGGCAGCTGGAGAGCCGCCTCCAACCATCACGTGGTCCCGGCAGGGGCATTCCATCCCCTGGGACGACCGGGTTCAGGTGTTGTCCAACGGCTCCTTGTATATCGCCGCCGCTCAGAAGGAAGACAGCTCTGAGTATGAGTGTGTGGCTCGAAACCTCATGGGCTCTGTCCTTGTCAGGGTGCCGGTCATCGTTCAGGGTGAGTGTGATCAGAAGGAGGTCTGAGTTAAACAGTGCCCGGGGCAGCTTTTAATCCGAGTCTCCTTTAGCCTTATCCTTTCGCATGGTGAGCATAGAGCGAGACACATCACAGTTTTCAAACCAAAGGACTAAAACAACACAGATGAGAGCTTTAAAGCGCCAAGTTGATAACTCCAAATCCCAAACAAGATATTTCTCCATCAAAACTAAGTGAAGTTTATTTTCAGAAATCAGTGCGTACGTTTTGCTTTAAAGAATGACTTACATCCTTGGCCGGCGCTGCGGCTCACTAGGCTAATCCTCCACCTGCGGCACCGGCACCCCAGGTTCTAGTCCTGGTTGGGGCGCTAGATTCTGTCCCGGTTGCCCCTCTTCCAGGCCAGCTCTCTGCTGTGGCCCGGGAGTGCAGTGGAGGATGGCCCAAGTGCTCAGGCCCTGCACCCTATGGGAGACCAGGAGAAGCACCTGGCTCCTGGCTTCAGATCAGTGCAGTGCGCTGGCCATAGCGGCCATTTGGGGGGTGAACCAACGAAAGGAAGATCTGTCTCTCTCACTGTTTAACTCTGCCTGTCAAAAAAAAAAAAAAAATGACTTACGTCCAAAAAGTAATGAGCATATTAACTCCGTGGCCTCTGACTTCCTTCAGCCTCCACGTGAGGCGAGAGGGGATCTGCTAAGAACTCCGGTTACCTGCGGTCCTTCTCCTGCTGTGAGAGTTTGATCTGACATTGAAGCAGAGGTCCCATAAGCTGCTTCTCAGCGGTTACCCAGTGCAGATCTGTGCCGCAGTCTCTTTAACAAAGGCTGACGCAATGCAATGCTTTCTGGGCAGTTCACGGCGGATTTTCCCAGTGGTCTGTGTGGAGGTCCTGTAGTGCCACGTGCGGAAGAGGCATCCAAAAGAGGAGTCGTCTGTGCAACAACCCCCTTCCAGCCAACGGGGGGAAGCCGTGCCAGGGTTCGGATTCGGAAACACGGAACTGTCAGAACAAGCAGTGTCCAGGTACATCTGCCCCTCCCACTGATAGACAGGTGCTCCACAGCGAGGCTCTCCCGTTCACTGCGCTGTGTTGCCTCAGCGTTAGTACTGAGTTGAGCTCTAGCTGATGGCTCATGTTCACCTTTGTGTAGTGGATGGCCACTGGTCAGCGTGGAGTCTGTGGGGAGAATGCACAAGGAGCTGTGCACGCGGCAACCGAACCAGGACCAGGACTTGCAGCAACCCGCCAGCCCAGCACGGCGGGCGGCCCTGTGAGGGGGCCGCCGTGGAGGTGATCGCATGCAGCATGCACCCTTGCCCGGGTGAGAATTTTCTGTTTCTAACTGCTCTGAAGGGTGTTTGGGGGAAGCAGTGTGGGAATGTTCACAGCAGCTTTAACAGTAGCCAGAAACAAGGGGGAAGAAGCCATCAATGTCAGTTGTTAGTGAATGAATACACTGTAGTATATTTGTACAGTGGGATACATTTAGATGTCCAAAGGAAAGAGCCATGTGGTAACAAGGTGAACTGCTTATACCATACTCAGGGAAGTGAGTATGTGAGCCATGTGGTAACGGGGTGAACTGCATATACCATACTCAGGGAAGTGAGTATGTGAGCCATGTGGTAACGGGGTGAACTGCAGAAATACCATACTCAGGGAAGCCTAGTTGGGCTTCGTGTATGTGACGGTCTCGGATGGGCAACAGTACATGTTCCTCTAAAGGATTAGGACTGCTTTTCTTTCTTTGTGGTGGAAACATTTATGGTCTCTGACCTTGTTAATATGTTCCTGCTCTATGTCCTTAGTTCTGTTTCATGGATAGACTAGTGACAGTTATGACATTAGTCACTGGTAGGTAAAATATCTGGTTTAATTGCACATGAGAAAGTTTGCAACGATGGTGTTTTATAAAGTCACAAAGTTTTAGAGGGGATCGGGGCCTCGGGTGACACTGGATCTAACTGTCCATTTTCCAGAGCAATTTAAGATTTGCTGAGGCGCACACAGCTGGTAACGGTAAAATGCTAACGGTTTCCACTCTCCTGGTCTTGTCACTTGACGGGGACCACATGAGTGCTTTATATACATGCTGATGTTGACTGTGTTTTGGGCTCTCTGAGATTAAAGTAACAGAAATCAGACTGTGGCAGCCTAAGTAGAAATTCCTCTTTCAGGTGTGATGGAGTCCAGAAATTTGGTGTGATCTGACTCGCACGTTTTCCCTCTTCCATCCCCACATTCCTCCTTGGCTTCATTCTCTGTTAAACTTGTTCCATCTGGTAGGGGAGCAAACAAACAAAAGACTTCTGGCAGCTACTGGATCCCAGGGACCTTGTAATCTAAAGAAGGCTCCAGAGGAGAAGGCCTGGACTCTCTCCATCATAATTCATGCTGACCTCTGAAAAAGAAGCCTACTTGGTTTTTGTTTGGGTCAAACACTCACCCCTAAGCTTATGTGAGTCCAGGACAGGGGTACTCTGATGGCCCTGGCCACTTTTTGCATGGTATCTAGAGGGACTGAGCTCCCTGATTGGCAGCCCAAAAGGAATCCTGTGGAAGAGAGGATTTGTTCATTAACTACTGACTGAGCACCCAGACTGTGTTCAGGCATTGTCAGAGCTAGAATGAGAGATAACATCTTCCAAATACTGGCTGCACAAACTCAAAGGGTCAACGTTCTGGAGCGCAGCTGGGAGAGATCCCTTAGCTGGAAAAGGATGTGGACAACCAAGAAGAGTAGGCGCCAACAGCACCACGTGTTGCATCCTGTTGTGCGCATGTGGGGAGATTCAGAAAATAGCATTGAGCTTAGCTACTAAGTTTACCTAGCTCGTGAAACATGGGGCACGGATGTGTGCCCTGTGATCTGATTCCCAAGCCTGTTCGTTCAATGCTGAGCATCTCAATTTGCAGTCAGAACTTCCATGACGTGGCAAAAACAACATTGTCCTGAAAGCTTAAAGGAGAGAAACCAAGAGCTAGAAATACCTTTTTAATTTTCGTGCAGATTATCAGCTGTGACAACCACACAATTGAAAACTAAATAATACTCGCAAATGTCTTACGGTGAAAGCCAGTTTTTCCCTCCATGCTGAGTAACTATTTGTAGGATGTAGCTTTGCTCACTGTCCTCTTGACTTACTGGTTTTGAGGCTTTTGCTGTTCCCCAAGCTCCTAAACCAATTGAATTCAGTTAGTATTATTTTGTAATAATGGAGCTGGACAATGAGAGCACATATTTATTGCCAGCTGAGAGTTCAGTGATGCCACGTGGGTAGGCAGACATCAGCCACAAGTGGGACTGTGTGTACCACAGAAGTCAGAAGACGCCAAAACTCCTGGTTTCCTCCCTCCCTCCCTGACCCCAAGAGGGCTTTTTTTTTTTTTTTTTTTTTTTTTTGGACAGGCAGAGTGGACAGTGAGAGAGAGACAGAGAAAAAGGTCTTCCTTTGCCATTGGTTCAACCTCCAATGGCCACTGCGGCTGGCGCTGTCCTTTTTTATTTTTATTTTTCAAATATTTCTTTATTTGAAAGAGTTACAGAGAGAGGTAGAGACAGAAAGAGAGGTCCTCCATCCACTGGTTTAATCCCCACATGGCCACTGCGGCCGGAGCTGCGCCAATCCGGAGCCAGGAGCCAAGAGCTTCCTCCGGTCTCCCATGTGGGTGCAGGGACCCAAGCACTTGGGCCATCTTCTACTGCTCTCCTAAGCCATAGCAAAGAGCCGGATCAGAAGAGAAGCAGCCGGGACTAGAAGTGGTGCCCATAACGGATGGCGGTGCTTCAGGCCAGACCTTTAACCCACTGCACCACAATGCCGACCCCCAAAACTGTCCTTTTAGTACAAACTTTTTAGTAATGTTGAACTTGAAGAAAACTACAAGAATAGTATAAAGAACTTACCTAGATTCACCAGTGTGTGTATTTCCTTAAAAAAAGCATATTCTCTGTCATAAGCACAGTATAATTATCAAAATGTGGAAATTTAGCATTGATACAGTACTGTTGTCTAATCTCATTATCCAGTCCACAGTCCATATTCCAGTTTTGCCCATTGTTCCAATAATATCCTTTATTACTTGTTTTTTCAACCCAGCATCCAATCCAGGGTCACATCTGAGGTAGCCCATTCTACCTTTCAGAATCATTGTCAGTAAAAACACACGTATTGTTACAGATCACTGAAAGAATAGGCATTTGTCATGCATCTTTCTGAAAACGGTTGAGAACTTTGACGCTTATAAAAGCTCTTAGCTGACTCACAGGATTTACTGTGTGTCCTGTGTTATTGTCAGCACTTTCCATCTATAAACTCATTATTCCTCGCCCTACCCCTAGTAATAAATAAGTTCTTTTATTATCCACAGTATGGCAGATGATGGAACTGCACACAGAAGCCAAGTCACGTGTCCACAGTCACACAGCCAGGAGGAGCAGAGCAGGTCTTCAGACCCAGGGCGCCTGTTCCTAGCCCCAGACTCTCCTGCTCTTACAGAGTCACAACTGCACCCTGGAGTAGCAACAAACTCACTTTTTCCCATACTCTTTATTTTTCTTGTATATTAATACCTCCATGGTTGTGTTTTGATGGTGGAGGTGGTGGTGGTACTCGGTTAGTTTGGGTTTGACTTTGAATCATCTTGATACTATGATTTTTTAATGCCTTCTCTGATTTATATTGTCATTCTTCCTTTTTTCTTCTTATCCAGTTCATATAAAAGAAACATTTTAACTCTGTATTTTATGTCATGAAGTTCAGTTCTGGTTAAGTTTTTTTGCATTGATTAAAAATAAAAAGCAAAGAGATCTTCAAATGGAAACCTCTACTTATATAAAGTAGAAACTAATCAGATCTTAAGTGAATAAATGTTGCCCAGTTGTAGTCATCCAAAAAAATAATTGCATTTTTCATAGAACTTGGTGTTGTCAGAGGTTTGGGCTTTTGTCAAACAATACCCCGTGCAAGTAGGATGTGTTAACATGACGGGAACTGCAGAAATTTTGAAACCATATAGTGATAAATGAGAACTGTTCCCACTCCTGATCTGAGTGAATATAGAAGTCTTTTCAGTGAAAGCTGCTGTATTCCTCTCAGGTTTAGTCAAATTTGCTTTCCTAGCAAGTTCTCATTGGCTACAGTAGCTTTGTGCAACTGTTCCTTGTGTCTACAGAGTGCATGGACTGATTTTGGATAAGAAAATAGAAGATCTGTTCTAAATAAGAAAGTGCAAAGTTTGTTTCTGTAAAGAAAAATGCAAGATACGGTTCAAGTAACGTAGTCTGAACAAAACACAAAGTGTGTGGGTTCATGACTTGGTTTCCAGGTTGACACTTTGGTGTCCTGTAGGTTAAGCTGAGAGAGAGTATTTAGACCCAGACCTACCGCCTCTACTTTAGTTCCCGTCGTGGTTAAACGAGCAGCCAAACAGATACGCTTGATGAACCTCATATCTCCAGGGCTTATTGTAAACCAAAAATTGACCTGAAATTGACTTTTGCGTAGGAAAAGCATAATGTTGACTCTCAGCCCAGGCACCTGGTAGGAAACTAAGGTTGTTCCAGCCTTGCGGGAAGTGGTGTAATGTGTTCCTAGCCAGAGGAAGGTCTTAATATCCCTCCTTGGAAACCCCGGTCGGTTCTTTCTGTTGTTTAGGAAGCAGGTGAAGTATGTTATTCAGAACATTATGTAATGGAGAAGTTTTTCAGAGTTTCAACTCTGCAAATTACCATGTTGTTGAAAGAACCGAGTACATGCGTAGTATGCAGCTGAAGTCACTTCAAGATGGAGTCTCGTAGTCTGGGGTCCAGGTTATCGTTGTGGAAATACTGGTGTTATCCTAGCCACACGTGGGTCTGTGCACAGCTGTCCTGTGCTCCCGAGGCCCCCCACTTTCCCGGACGACAGAGCACAGATACAGATTGCATTTACAGAGGGTAGTTTGAGTAAATTTTACTTTAATCAAATAGCCCCTTTGGATAATTTTAAGCATTTATTTTGGCATCAGGTAGGCCTTCTGAAATTCCCTAGACACAGATCCCTCTGAAAAACTAACCAGAGGAGAAAGGAAGACCATCATTTGTTATGCTTCCTTTGGTTCAATTTCAATTATTTTAGATTGTGAGCTAATTAGCTCATTGCTGAGTTAATTTATTTGTACAAATCTGGTCTTCAAACAAACATGACTCTGACTTGAAACCTTGTCTCTTGGGGTGTTTAGTTCATGGAGCCTGGAGCACTTGGCAGCCCTGGGGTGCCTGCAGCGTGAGCTGTGGCAAAGGCACCCAGACAAGAACAAGGCTTTGCAGTGACCCCCCACCAGCCTTTGGTGGCTCCTACTGTGACGGAGCAGACACACAGATGCAGATTTGCAGTGAAAGACACTGTCCAGGTGAGAGAAATAAACCGACCGTACTTTAGTACCCCATATTTAGCTGGCGTGTCACTGAACATTGTTTCATTCTGACCTTGCCACGAGAGCGTCCCTCAGCTGAGCAACGCCCAAATTGTAATCTGGCCACTTTAGGTAGCAACGAAGCCCGTGTGTTTTCTCCTTAATCCAGTTGATGGCAAGTGGACGCCGTGGGCCAGTTGGAGTGCCTGTACCGTGTCCTGTGGTGGAGGTGCCAGACAGAGGAGAAGGGACTGCACTGACCCTGCCCCCCAGCATGGAGGAAGCCGATGTGAGGGGAGAGAGGTCCAGAGCGATTTCTGCAATAACGACCCTTGTCCCAGTGAGTGTCGGAAACAGGGAGTCAGCATCACGCTCTCCCCAGGGTCCTTACAGGTGTCATCTTCTGTAACTTGGTCCTTCAGCCTCTGGTTTAGGATGTCAACGTGTCATGTGGCTGCTGCTGGACACTGACACTCCGTCAGTGTCCCTGATCGACAGGGGCCAGGGCGTGTCCTCGCTCACTTGCTCTGTATGGGATCAACTGGGAGGGGGCGAAGGTGCCCTACACACCAACTCTGCTCAATGCTTGTTTCCTTTGTGGATCAAGCGGGAGGCTCCCCGCCTCAGTGCAGCTACCAGACAAGATTCTAGACCTGGAGCAACTCGAGTTGCGCTGACCTTGCACGTGCCAACCTTGGCTCGTCACGGGCAGAGGCGCTGTTTCACTGTCCCCCGGCTCCATAAGTGCATGTGAAGTGGACTCACACCACCACTGAGATGTGCTCCCATCTTCTAGTCAGAACAGCTGCAGACCCTGTGCCCGGGAAGCTGCCGGTTTACGGATTTGCATGATTTTTTTCTTTCCCAAGGAGAGGTTTTTCCGGACTTTTTGGATGAGTGTCGCTGTTCAGAGCTGTTTTGATGGCGGATGATTCTGTGTTGCAGCCCACGGTAACTGGAGCCCTTGGAGTGGCTGGGGAGCATGCAGCCGGACGTGCAACGGAGGGCAGATGCGGCGGTACCGCTCGTGCGACAACCCGCGTCCTTCCCACGGGGGACGAGCTTGTGGGGGCCCGGACTCCCAGGTGCAGAGGTGCAATGCTGACCTGTGTCCTGGTGAGTTCTGCGTTCTGACATAGAAGGCCCGGAGCATGTCATGTGGTGCCTCCTGCAGCAGCCCCACGGGTTCAGGCCTTACAGCGAAAGCCGTGTCGGCACGTGGGTGTTGATTCTAAAGCCAGTCCTCTGTGTTGACCATTCCTTCCATTCTGGTTCACAGTGGATGGAAGCTGGGGAAACTGGCACAGTTGGAGCCCGTGTTCTGCCTCTTGTGGAGGAGGCGAGAGGACTCGCAAGCGGCTGTGCGACAGTCCAACACCAAACAAAGGTGGCCGTCCCTGTGCCGGGGACACCACCCAGGTGTCCCGATGCAACGTGCAGGCATGTCCAGGTAAGCACCTAACTTGCGCTTGGCAGGACCATTGCACGACATGCAGAGCCTTTCTGGAAGTAGGACACGGGTGCCACTCGAGCCCAGGGACGGCACAGCAGCACACACTCTGGGAGGAGAATGAGGAAAGAGGTGAGCTATGTGCCACCACGCGCATCTGGGTTTCAGCCTCTGCTCTCTCCTTGCAGGCTTCCTTGTAGAAGGCTACACTCTGTGCAGCCAGCAGTTGTGGCTGGGCCCACAAGGGGAAGATCCTTAGACTGCCGGCTAACAGAGGGATAGGCCAGCAGCTCAGTGTCCCTGGAGGCTATTCATTCCCACATGGGAACGTGGAGAACCTGAGTTAGGAAAGAATAGAGGGAGGCCAAGTGCGCTGGAGTGAAGAAGCTCAGAATTCTAGCACTGCTGACCCTCAGAGTTTCCCGGGGGTCAGTGATACTGAAGGCCTGCTCTCGGGACGGGCTCCTGAGTCTCCTGTTGCTAACGTGTCAAGATACCGTTGGACTTGCCCAAGCTTGCAGGTAGCTTTAGAAGTAAAATATCCCTGAAAGTCAAGCAGGCCTGTGTGACAGAGTGGAGATTCATGTTGGCAGATCTGCAGGGCTTAGAAAAGTGGAAAGGGCAGGCACCTGCCGGCCAACTGCTCAACAGATCCGCGGGCTGCCGAGGACTCCGCGTCTCCTGCCCACGGCACAGGCCCAGTTCTGGTGTCGGGACCATTAGGGCCTTTGGTGCTAACAGGAAGTCCAAACAGGAGGACAGTTCAGGTTCCAGAGTCTGGCAGAGGGCATCAGGGGGTCCCGGCCTGGTGGCCAGAAGTAGGAGACATCTGTTAAGCACCGGTACTCAAATTCCTCCATGAGGCTGAAGAGCCAGGTTCCCGATGGTCAGCAGTGACCCAGAGACTTCGATAAATTAGCCGCCCCTGCCTAGTACTGAGGAAAAGGATCAAAGCCTGCTCCCAGGTCCAGGATCTCGCCGTGTGCTCCCCATCACCCCCATGCTCTCTGCCCCTCTTGGTTTCTCAGATGTAGCATCTCGCCGCTCGCAGAAGGATCCCCACCACTGTTGCCTCTGCCCCAAGTCCGTCTGTTCCTTCAGGCTCTCTTAGGACCTAAACTTTTTTAGATGTCCACTCTTTCCACTTCCTTCTGAGATCTCAGTGTGCAGGAAATACCCGCTACGTGAGGACATTCCACCCTCACTCAGTGTGGGATCCCGATTCGGATCTCGCCCCTGTCCAGACATAAGCGTGCTGAAGGCAGTACTCAGATGCAGTCCCCTGATTGTTTTCCCCTCAGTACTAGAACGAGTTACCCCAGAACATGAAGGCTGGATTCAGTGATGTTTTCTCTCACTAATAAAGTCATGCGAATTACAGTGGGGGAATTCTACACTTAACTGATTTTGCTCAGGTTGAATACAACTGTATTTCTCTCCAGTGTATGGTACATGATGACATATATATCAACTGATTGCTATAAAACAAATTGAATTATATGACATCAGATAGTGAATATTTATTAATTTCAATATTAGCTTCTTCCCAATGTTTCCATCTCTTGCCAAAGCATATAAATTATTTTTTTAAGAAACACTCATTGACTACCCATTCTGTGCTAGTAACCAGTAATTTTGTTGAACAATGCACAGAAGGCCTAAAATTACTGCAAAGATCATTTTTTTAAATGCATAATTGTTTTACAGCCAGGTTATATTGGTCTGAATCTTAGTGTACTATCAAAATATGATATCCTGGGGCCGGCGCTGTGGCACACCAGGTTAATTCTCTGCCTGCGGTCTTGGCATTCCATATGGGCACCAGTTCAGGTCCTGGCTGCTCCTCTTCCAGTCCAGCTCTCTGCTGTGGCCTGGGATAGCAGTGGAGGATGGCCCAAGTCCTTGGGCGCCTGCACCCACGTGGGAGACCAGGAAGAAGCACCTGGCTCTTGGCTTCGGATTGGCACAGTGCCAGCCATTGCAGGCATTTGGAGAGTGAACCAACAGAAGGAAGATCTTTCTGTCTCTCTCTCTCTCTGTAACTCTGCCAAATAAATAAATAAAAATCTTTAGAAAAAAATGATATCCTGCTGACATTTTTCTCAAGTCAAGCATTTTCCAGTCTAATAAGGAAAACCTTATAAGCTCTCAGTCTGAAACCCAAGCCTGAGCAGCTGCTCCTGGGACTGTTTTGTTGTGAGAGCTCGCCTGCCCCTCTACATTCTGAAGGAAGCAGTAGATGAAAGAACTGGGGCTTTGTGGTTAACTCTGGCCACCAGGCTCTGTGGCCCTCTTGACCTATTCTGCTGCCCTACTGAAATGGCAGAACCTTTGGCCAACACTCTGCCTGCTTCTTTCCCTCACCCCAGCCCCTGGGGGTCAGCTTTTCTGCACTCCCAATATGAATTGTATTCTTGAAAACTGCTGAGGGGCCGATGATGTGGCAAAGCAGGTAGAGCCACCACCTGCTACACCAGCATCCCAGACTGGCAGCAGTACAAGTCCCTGGCCGCTGCTCTTCCCTACTAATGGCCGGGAAAAGCAGTGGAAGATGACCCGAGTGTTTGGACCCCTGCCACCCACTGGGAGACCTGGACGAATCTTCTGGCTTCTGAATTTGGCCTAGCGCAGCCCTGGTGGCCATCAGGGGAGTGAGCCAGTAGACAGAAAAACTTTGTCTCTCTCTCTCTGTCTCTCGTCCTCTCTCCATAACTCTGACCTTCAAATAAATAAAACTTTATTTTTGAAAAAAGAAAATTGCTAGCAGAGTAGCTTTTAAATATTCTCACTACAAAAAAAAAAAAAAGTACATAGCCGTCAGGGAAATGCAAATCAAATAACCCCAGTCAGAATGGCTTTCATATAGAAATCAACAAACAACAAATGCTGGTGAGGATGTGGGGAAAAAGTTACTCTAACCCACTGTTGGGAATGTAAACTAGTAAAACCACTATGAAAGGCAGTTTGGAGATACCTCAGAAATCTGAATATAGACCTACCATTTGACCCAGCCATCCCACTCCTGGGAATTTACCCAAGGGAATTGAAATCAGCAAATGAAAGAGTTATCTGCACTCCCATGTTTACTTCAGCTCAATTCACAATAGCGAAGACATGGAATTAACCTAAATGCCCATAAACTGAAGACTGGGTAAAGAAATTATGAGATGTGTACTCTATGGAATACTACAGAGTGGTTAAAAAAAAAATGAAATCCGGTCATTTGCAACAAATGGAGGAATCTGGAAAACATCATACTTAGTTAAATAAGGCAGTCCCAAAGTGACAAATACCATATGTTGTCACTGTTCTGTGATAACAGAGCACCTACAAGGAAACCTGTGGAAGTGAAATTGACACTTTGAGAAGCAGTAGCTTGAACAACCCTTGCCTTGACTGTCGAGGAACAGTTTTTGTTGTTGTTGTTTTTGCTTCTTAATACCATTGGTTGAACTCTTTATCTAGCATACAATTAATCATATGTATGTAAAGTCAATTGATAATAGACCCCAGTAAAAAATAAGAGTGGGAATAGGAGAAGGCGGATCAAGTTTGTAACTGTAAAGCTGTATAGTTCTGCATACATTCCTTTGGACTTACTTCTAAGGGTACAGCTAAAAACTTGCCATCGGACTCCAAATCCCATTAAGCTGGGTGGTAATAATGCCATCTTAAGTGTTAAGTGATCATATTAAATTGATCATATAGATAGAATTAAGTGTTAAAATGATCATATAAATAAGATCAAGTGTCTGGTAATAACAGTAGATACAGTTAAAAGGAGAGAATGTTCCAACATAGGAAGCAGTTACACAGCAGACTCATAGAATGACATTCGCTCTAAATAGTACTCTGACCTCAGAATCAGCCTTTAAGGCAGCCCAGTCTGGCTAAAAAGCCCATGAGAGCATTTCAGACATGGAAAGCCAAGACACTGTGACCAAAAAAAAAAAAAAATTTAAAAAAAAAATAAATCCTACATGAAGGATCTTTATGAGTGAGATCCCAGTGGAAAGAAAGGGGCCGTCAAGAAGGATGTACTTTTCTCTGAAGGGAGGAGAGAACTTCCTCTTTGCTTATGGCCTTGTCTAAATACTGATGAAGACTGTGGACTCAAAAGGCTTCCATTGCCTTGACAGCTCATGTCAAGAACCTCAGGTGATCACTGACATCATATACAAGAGTGTTAAGTGTTTTTATTTTTTGAAGATTTACTTTATTTATTTGAAAGAGTTACAGAGACAGGTAGAGATGGAGAGAGAGGTGTTCCATCCACTGGTTCACTCCCCAGATGGCCACAACAGCTGGAGCTGTGCCAATCCAAAGCCAGAGCTTCCTCTGGGTCTCCCATGTGGGTTCAGGGGCCCAAGGACTTGGGCCATCTCCTACTGCTTTCCCAGGCCATAGCAGAGAGCTGTTTCAGAAGAGGTCAGCCGGGACTAGAACTGGTACCCATATGGGATGCTGGCACTGCAGGCCAGAGCTTTAACCCACTGTGCCACAGTGCTGGCCCCAAGAGTGTTAATTGTTAAATTAACAAAAATCACTGTGCACTTCCTCCCCATGCAGGACCTCTGTCCTCAGTGATTTGTACTATGAGAATTTACTGTAAAACTTGTTCTTAAACAGTTTTTTATATTTCTTGTATGTAAACTGTTATCTTTACCTAGTGTAGATTTGGTCTTCTGTGTATAAAGTTAATCAAAAACAAATCTTTTTTTTTAATTTTTTTGACAGGCAGAGTAGACAGTGAGAGAGACAGAGAGAAAGGTCTTCCTTTGCCATTGGTTCACCCTCCAATGGCCGCCGTGGCCGGCATGCTGTGGCCAGCGCACCGCGCTCATCCGATGGCAGGAGCCAGGTGCCAGGTGCTTTTCCTGGTCTCCCATGGGGTGCAGGGCCCAAGGACTTGGGCCATCCTCCACTGCACTCCCGGGCCACAGCAGAGGGCTGGCCTGGAAGAGGGGCAACCAGGACAGAATCAGTGCCCCGACCGGGACTAGAACCCGGTGTGCCGGCGCTGCAAGGCGGAGGATTAGCCTGTTGAGCCACGGCACCGGCCTCAAAAACAAATCTTAATGGAGAATGGAACTGGGAATGGGAGAGGGAGAGGGAGGAGGAGAATGAGAGGGCGGGTATGGTGGGAAGAATCACTATATCCTTAAAGTTGTATTTAGAAAGTTTGTACTCATTAAATAAAGAGTTTCTTAAAGAAAAAAAATACATGAGGTAATTAATGTTGATTCGCAGTATATACCTAATTCAGAACAACATGCTATACACAGGTTATATAGTTATATGCAGCCTTCTGTCAATTAAAATAAAAAAGAAGAACATTGGTTTGGATTCATGCCAAATGCTTTTCAGATCCTTATTCCACCTTCTAGCTGTGTGATGGTGGCAAAGTCACTGGGTTTCCTGGAACTGTGTTTTCCTAATCTACTGCCTCAGGCTATGTAAAGCCACCTTCTAGGACGGGTGATAGAGTCGGAAGAGTTTGGACTTGCCCAGTGTTTGCTGTTGGGGGGACGTGCTCAATGAGTTCCATTGTATCATGTCCTTGCCATCGACAGACACTTTATTTTGGTTTTGGGACTGGATACTGAGTGTGTTCTTTGGCTAATGAAATAGTAGCATGTTGTGTATAGATTGGAAAGATTCTTTTTTTTTTTTTTTTTTTTTTT
>CM027403.1:83354168-83395014 GCA_015711505.1 Sylvilagus bachmani | reverse complement strand
TTCCCCTAGGTCCGGAAGAATTTCCTCTGCATTTTTTCGCTGAGATTTTTCCAGAGACTACACTAACTCTGTTTTTATTAAACTATCTTTTTGCGGACTGCTAGTGCGCGTCCTCGCTATTCCGCCATCTTGGCTCCGCCCCCCGGAAAGATTCTAAATTTATGAGGGTTGATGGGTGTTCCATGAAAGTAGAATGTTTTAAAAGCTTGTTCATTTCACTTTTAAATTCGATGGGTCTGACCTTGTTGATGTTTGAGAAGAGATTTGCAGCATCTCTGAAAACCGTGTAGTATTGATGGAATTGCTTCCTTGCCCTAATAGGTGGGCCCCCACGAGCCAGAGGAAGTGTCATTGGAAGTATTAATGATGTTGAATTTGGAATTGCTTTCTTCAATGCCACGGTAGCAGATAGCCCTCACTCCAACACGAAAGTCATACATGCCAAAATCACCAATGTGCCTCGCAGTCTGGGTAAGTCTCTGCTTACAAAAGTTGTTCATGAAGGCTCTTTTTTAAAAAATGTATTTTTCTACCATGTATATATGCCACATTTTCTTTAGTTATCAGTTGGTGGATATCTAGGTTAATACACGTGAAGTAAATATGGCAAAATGTTTAAAATTGTTAAATCTTGAAATTAAAAGCAAAAACAGTAAAAAATGTTATCCTTTATCCTATCATTTCCACTTACGTAAGTTCCTAGAGGTTGCTACTCCTGAGTCATCAGTGTGATAGTCCTTGGCTCTTCCTGATGATACGCACACGAGGACCTGTGAGCACTAGTGTTTATTTTGTGCTGCGCAGCATTGCTCAGGACTCATCTTGTGAATCATGTACCATGAAGACAAGAACAATAAGCTGTATTTTCCTTTGTCATATTACTGTTTTTTTTTTAGGTCCAGCAATGAGAAAGATAGTTTCTATTCTAAATCCCATTTATTGGACAACAGCAAAGGAAATAGGAGAAGCCATCAATGGCTTTACGCTTACCAATGCAGTCTTCAAAAGAGAAACTCAAGTGGAATTTGCAACTGGTTAGTGTCAGCTGAATGACTTATCCTGCTACTGTTTTTTATAAAAAAGAAAAGAAAGATTGTTAACAAAGCTTGGAAGTTAAGATAAACATGTTATTTGTTCCCAAATAGTTTTTGACATGGTCTTATCTCAAACAGTATAAAAGGAGTTTCTTGTTATCTGCAAACGTAACTGCCATGAATGAGGTCTGTAGAAGGCCACGTGTTCTCAGAGGGTCTTTCCTTGTGCTACTTGCTGTACTTACTATAGCCCTTTTACTATTTAAGATTTTTTTTTAATTTTATTTCAAAAACTTTAACAGACAAATATCTATGGGATACTTGTGGGATACTTGTGACGCTGCGGCTCACTAGGCTAATCCTCTGCCTGCGACACTGGCACCCCGGTTCTAGTCCTGGTCGGGGCACCAGATTCTGTCCCAGTTGCCCCTCTTCCAGTCCACCTCTCTGCTGTGGCCCGGGAGTGCAGTGGAGGATGGCCCAGGTGCTTGGGCCCTGCACCTGCGTGGGAGACCAGGAGGAAGCGCCTGGCTCCTGGCTTCGGATCAGCGCGGTGCGCCGGCCACAGCAGCCATTGGGGAGTGAACCAACGGAAAAGGAATACCTTTCTCTCTGTCTCTCTCTCTCACTGTGCACTCTGCCTGTCCAAAAAAAAAAAAAATTTTTTTTTCATCACATGTATACATTATACAATGTCCAATTAGGGTAAATATATTTATAAATATATTTATCTCTCAGCACTTACCACTTTTTACAGTGAACACATGAAGTCCCATCTTCCGGTTTACATAAAGTACAAGAACGTCTGTGGTCACCTGTGTGCATAGACCTCCAGAACTTCTTATTCCTGTCTAGCTATAACCTAGTACCTGTCAGTCAACTTTTGCCAATCCCTCCATCTCCACATTGCTCCCCAGCCTCTGGTCACCACCATTATATGTTTCAGTTCTGTGGGGTCCTGTAGTTTTTAGATTTGTGAGAGTGAGATCCTGTGTTATCTGTCTTTCTGTGCTTGGCCTGTTCCACTAACAGAATGATCTCCAGTTCCATCCATGTCGTGGCAGATGACAAGATTTCATCCTGTTTATAGCTAAGTGGTATTCCACAGTGTGTATACACACAGTTTCTTAGTCCATTCATCAGTTGATGAAAACTTTGTTGTTTCTGGTTCCTGACTATTGTGTGTCGTGCTTCAGTGAACTTGGAAGTGTAGATGGCTCTTCAACAGATGAATTGTATTCTCCTTGGATGTTTTCTAACCGGAGGTGGGGCTGCTGGGGCCCATGGTGGTTGTAACTGGAGGTGGGGCTCTGGGGCCCATGGTGGTTCTAACTGGAGGTGGGGCTGCTGGGGCCCATGGTGGTTCTAACCGGGAGTGGGCTACTGGGGCCTATGGTGGTTCTGACTGGAGATAGGGCTGCTGGCTCCTCCCCATCCACCTGATGCAAGCTGTCTGTCCCTTCTCACAGGCAATCCTGTTCTCTTTCCAGAACCCGGGAGGGGGTGCTAAGTATGGAATCCTTCCCATAGTCATGTGCTGTGTTTGTGCCTCACAAAAAGAAACTTTAGGAGAAACAATTCAGTAAGCCTAACTCTTCAACTCAGGCAAAATGCTAATTTAATCCTCTTGTCTATTTGTGTGCGATTATGAGCTGCAACAGCAGTGGAATTGTAAGGTTAATCTGCCCTGTGCTTACAGAAACCGTGTTTTTTCTGTTCAAATGAGTGCGTTGTAATTCCCAGGAGAAATCTTGCGGATGACTCACGTTGCCCGGGGCTTGGATCCCGATGGTGCTTTGCTAGTGGACATTGTCGTGAGTGGCTACGTCCTGCAGCTTCCGTCGCCTGTGGACATCAACATTAAGGTAGAAGCCAAGATACCTTCCTTCATGTTTATTAGAGTAATGGTAAGAGTGTGAGTCAAAAATCCATGGAAACTGCACGGAGAACCTGTGCATTTTCCCGTATTCGTGTTGGAGAATAAATCTCAACTACAAAGGCTACAAATGATTATCTGGACTTTGTTCTGAATATTCAGGACCAGGTCTCAGCAGCTTTACTACCGAGCCCGTCAGGACTAGCACCTCTGCTGTGATTTAAACCATTTGTTTAATTTTCTCCAAAAAGAGTAGTAATCCCTGCACTGTGTTTTTTGAATGCCATCCACAGGAGTGCTTCAGGAAACAAAGAATGATAACAGTCATCCTTCCACATATTTCTTTATTCTTGACCAACAGCTTTGAGTCGTTTATTAAACTATGATTTATGAAAGTAGAATTCTGAAGCTAATGTGGTCACAGGGCAAAGGTGCAGATGTCAAGTTAATTCCTGAACATCACTGTACAATTAAAATTTTATGTAGAACTGTATGCTTTTATCTCCTAAGGCCTTTTTTCTCATTCTGCATCTCCTAGTGCACTTAAGAGGGGAAAAAAGCTAGCATGAGCCATGTTGACCTTCAAATGCATGCTGTCCTTCCTAGGATTACACGGAGGACTACATTCAGACAGGCCCCGGGCAGCTGTACGCCCACTCCACCCGGCTGTTCACCATCGATGGCGTCAGTGTTCCGTACACCTGGAACCACACGGTCTTCTACGACCAGGCTCAGGGGAGAATGCCTTTCTTGGTAGAAACGCTCCATGCATCCTCTGTGGAATCTAACTATAACCAGTTAGAAGAGACACTAGGTTTTAAAATCCACGCTTCAATTTCCAAAGGTAATTTGATTGAAACAAAGTCCATAGCTTTGTGCCATCTAATCCTTCCCAAAGGGTAAAAAGAATTGCATTGGTGATTTTCAGAATAAGGATATTAAGGCCTAGGCCTGACAGGACAGTAGCAGGGTTTTCTTGTGTGGTGTTTGTTTTGTTAAAGGTGAATCCCTGTGCTAGGCTGGAGTCCTGGTAACACGTTAGTCTACTGATGTGCTTCATTATACTAATAGTGGAGACGGTACTGCTCTATCGTATGTACGTGAAAGGATAAGATAATCTGTCAGAATGACTTTTCTTTGGATTATAAAGTGCATTTGATGTTCTGGTTCTACTATTTTCAAGGAATGTTTTGAATTCCATAAACATAATGTAAACGTGCGTCTTACCCTAAACTGGTTAAACAAAAGGTCCTATTTTCAAAGAAGCCTTTGAAACTATGCAGCAATAGTCAGGATTCCAACTGTCATTTCTTGTTTCTGGAAATTGAAATCTTCAAGGCACTTTGTATTTCCCAGACGTGGTTCTGTGGCCTTGATCCAGTCAGCCCCCGTGTGTGTGTGCCCTGAGGCTGCCTCTCCAGGCTCAGGAGCCACCACGGGGGTTCGCCCTGCATGTGCCCTGCGCTTCAGTGTCGAGAGACACCGCAGCGTGGTTACGCTGTTGGCACAGCCTTGGCATGACTGATGACTCTGGCTCTGAACAGTGGCTTCCGTGAGTACGTTCAAAAGGGGTCACATGGGCCTTGTGTGTGCTTTGCCTCGTGCTGGCTTTGCTATGTAGACCAAAGTGGATATTCAGCAGCACCATTTCAGCTCTTAGGCTTAGCAAGTAAATTAAAAATTCATTTTCAGTGTTTACTCTTGCTTTCACCAGTCGAGCGTATGACATTTTCTTCAGCATCTGCAGAATTGTATCATTAATCTCAGACCGTGGGTATGTGGGAGAACGAATGCCTGTCTTCTTCCGTTCAGCACAGACGTGTGAAGTCTCGTACCAGTGGGGCCCACGGCTCCACACCGTCGCACTGCCGCCTCATCTTACCGTTGTCATGTGTGCTTACATGTGATTTTTACCGTTGTCATGTGTGTTCACACCACCTGGACAGAGGAGAGAGCTACTCAGTCGTGCCTCCTTTCCCAGTCTCACTTGTTTCTCTTTTCCATACTCGTTGAAGAGAGCTCGCGTGGCAGCAGGCGTTGTTGTAAATGCATGGATACCCCTTAGGACTAGAGGGTGGGAGGTTATTTGGGGGAGTCACATGTGCTTCCGCCCAGCCGTGTGCGTGCTTGGAGGTCTCAGGACGTCTCTGGGGGGGGGGGGGGAACACGGGGGAGCACACCGCAGCTCCTCAAAGGCCCCTTCCTGTCCTCGCGTACTAGCATCCTGTAAATTACATCCAGTACAAGGCATGTGCCATTTGTGGTTGACACTGTTTCTGGGACTTTTAAAAATTGTGTGCCTGCCACTTTTTTTTTTTTCTTTTTCTCTAACTAGATTTCTTTTTTTTTTAACTTTTATTTAGAATATAAATTTCCAAGGTACAACTTATGGATTACAATGGCTTTCCCCCCCATACTTTCCCTCTCCCCCCGCAACCCTCCCCCCTTGCCCACTCCCTCCACCCTTTCGTTCACATCCAGATTCATTTTCAATTCTCTTTGTATACAGGAGATCAATTTAGCATGTGTTAAGTAAAGAATTCGTCCATTTGCCCTCATGTAGTAACACAAAGTGAAATATACTATTTGAGTACTCGTTATAGCATTGAATCACATTGTACAGCACATTAAGGACAGAGATCCTACATGATATATATATATATTTTTTTGAAATTGATTAATTTTTTGATGCAATTTCCAACGTAACACTGAGTTTTGTTTTGGTTTTTTTTTTTTCATTTTCGGTTATCTTTATATAGAGAAGATCGGCATAAATAAGAGTGTCAAATTGTTAAATTAACACCAGGAGTCACTGTGTACTTATATCCCATGTGGGATCTGTCCTTAATATGTTATCTAATGTGAAGTAACGCTGTAACTAGTGCCTGCCACTTTTTTTTGAGTGAACACCAGAGGGCAAGCTTGTATTCTTAGCAGCTTGGGTCTAAGCTGGAGCTATGCACCATGCAATTAAAATCACCTGGACAACTTGAGGAAAGTTCAGATTTCTGGGCACAAAGATTTTGGATTTGCAACTCTTGAGATATTTCAAACACAGATCCTAAATGATTCAAATGGATCTGGTCTGTCCACTAGCATTTGGAAAACCGCTGGTCAAGATAACTAACAAATATAATTGATCTCACCAAAAATATTTTTATGTCACTAAATGAATTTATTTTAAAAATATAAATATATTTTACAAATTAATCCGAAGAAAATAACTATAAAAAAGTAAATTTAAGGAAATGTTTTTAAATTTCATGGAAGAAAACAAAATGAGATGATAAACTAAGTACCAAGAAAAAGCATTAGATATTGACAACTATGATTAACCTTAATATATATATAAGGTTCTTAAAAATCAGAAAGAGGCAAATTCTCCCTATTGAAAAATACATAAAGACTGTGGACAGGAGACTCGTGGAAGAATAAATAGTGAAGACAATTAGATGTGAAGGAAGTGTTTGCCCTCATTAATAAACAAAGAAGCGCCAACTGAAGCACACAGGCTTTCTGACTGTCCTGTCAGCTTAGCAAGTGTGATACCACCCGCATTGCCTTGTGCCCTGCTGGCAGGAGTCCCAAGGGCCCCGAGTCAAGAAGATGGGGTGTGCCAGTAGCCTTCCCACTGCTGGGTCTTTGCAGTTACCTTATTCTAGGAGTCCAAAGAAAATCACAGAAATAGACAAAGATAGGTGTTCAGGAGGTTTCATCCATTGTTATTTTATTTATTTATTTTATTTTTGACAGGCAGAGTGGACAGTGAGAGAGAGAGACAGAGAGAAAGGTCTTCCTTTGCCATTGGTTCACCCTCCAATGGCCACCACGGCTGGCACACCACGCTGATCCGAAGCCAGGTGCTAGGTGCTTTTCCTGGTCTCCCCATGGGGTGCAGGGCCCAAGCACCTGGGCCATCCTCCACTGCACTCCCGGGCCACAGCAGAGAGCTGGCCTGGAAGAGGGGCAACCGGGACAGAATCCGGCACCCTGACCGGGACTAGAACCCTGTGTGCCGGCGCCACAAGGCAGAGAATTAGCCTATTGAGCCACGGCGCTGGCCTCATCCATTGTTATTTACAATAGAAAATAATAATAGTCCTGGAAGTGGGAAATAAATATGAGTACCTCAAAAAGTTCATGGAAAATGAAATTTGAAGAGAAGTCTGTTTTAGTGCAAAAATTTTTTTAAATTAATTATAAAGCGTCTTAAGAAATTTCACAGAAAATGCATATTGTGAAAAAAACTGTGCATGGCCAGCACTGTGGCTCACTAGTCTAATCCTCCGCCTGCGACACTGGCACCCCGGTTCTAGTCCCAGTTGGGGCGCCAAGTTCTGTCCCAGTTGCTCCTCTTCCAGTCCAGCTCTCTGCTGTGGCCCGGGAGTGCAGTGGAGGATGGCCCAAGTGCTTGGGCCCTGCACTCGCATGGGAGACTAGGAGAAGCACCTGGCTCCTGGCTTCAGATCGGCACAGCACACCGGCCGTGCCGGCCATTTTGGGGGTGAACCAATGGAAGGAAGACCTTTCTCTCTCTCACTGTCTGTAACTCTCTCTTTCTCCCTCCCTCCCTCCGCCTCTCCCTCTCCCTCTCACTATCTAACTCTGCCTGTAAAAAAAAAAAAAAAAAAAAAAAAAAACTATGCATGGATTTCAGAACTTTTTGCACTGTTTAATTCCATTTTCCACGCTCTTTTGACATATTCTTATGTAAATTACGGCAGAACTGCATGATCAGCTTACGCTCTCACTGAGACACCATTTTGGAGTGATTTGACTCACTTCACAAACATTTGCTGAGTGAGCGTCATGTGGAAGACATGTTCTAGGTGTTGACGTAATTGTAAGCACGTGACATGGGAGAAGAGAATGTTCACGACATCATTAAAGAAAAGCTGGTGCAGTGTGCCTCGGCCTGGGGTGCCCACACCTCAGTCTCTGGTGGTTAAACAGATTCCCCGGTCTTCCTTGCACTTCTGAAAAGAATGGACTAACAGATCTATATTTTTAATAAATTCCCTCAAAGTTTATGATTAGCAAAGCTTGGCACTCATTAGTCTGTTTATCCCAACTTAATATTTAAATACGTATTCATAAAAGTGACTTGGTGGCAAAACATCAAAATTTCAGAAATAGTTTATTCCAAGTGACAAGAATACAGGAGCTTGTGTATTTTTCAGTTTGTGTTAACTATATGTCATTATAAAATATTTGATATTACTTCTACCTTGAATGAAAATCATAACAACAGGAATCGCATCAGAATCACCTTGTATCTAGAGTAAATGAAAAGAAATGATACTAAAACATTACATACATATTTTAGTATAATCTTTGGACAGAGATAAGTAGTTATATGCCTGAATCTCTAGGTAGAATCCTAGTGTGCCCTTTTTTCTTTTGGAAACGTTAAGTAATTCGTAGTAAAGATGCTGAACAAAACAAAAGATAAGTAGCTGTCAATTTATATGGCGGTTGCATTCTAGAGAATCCATTTTATATTTAGATCATGTGAAAAATGTTTACTATCTGGCAGATGGGCTCAACGCTTAGTTACAGTTTCTCACTCCAGTGAAAATCTTGCAGGCAGGAGGCAAATCTTCATCGTACAAGACTCTCCCACAGACCACGGTCTCCTCACACTTCCCCCAGGGCCTGCCCCTCCCACCAAATTTTGGTGGGCCTCCTCATCAAAATGACAACCAAAGTGTGTCCAAGATAACCTCCCAGATGCCACCCAGTGGGTGCTCTCTCTCCTGTTTAGAGCCACAAATCTGAACCTACTATCAGATAGCAAGTTACTGTGCTTGTATGACTTCCCCCACAACTGTGTCTTCAGCACAGTTCCCACCCAGCGAAGTGTCGGAAGGGATGTGTGAAGCAGTGAACAAATGGAGCAGGAATCACTGTCATCACCAGCGTTCTGTTGAGTGCAGCAGGTCAAAGTCAAATGGACAAGCATCTAAATCTTGCCCCAGCATTTCTCATCCGCTTTCTGACCTTAGACAACTTACAGAATCTGTCTCAAGTTCCTCGTTTTATTAAAAATTGGATGCCATGACAGTAAAGGAGTGGTGAGGTCAGTCAAATGAAGCACGCGGCGCTTACAGCACCCCATGTGATGCACAGTGACTACTCAGTACTCGTGTGGCACTGTCCCTAGGTCGTGTTCTTGGTAGCATGTCCTTGTGTGACATCTAGCTTACGCCTGTTTTAAGACAGCACACCTGTTCCCTCTGCTTTGTGTGGAAAGGGGAGACTGTCACACATGGGGACTTTGGCCCAAATGCTCAACCTTGCAAGAGGAGGAGATCCACAGGGGAGGTGGTTTCTTCATGGAGTCTCTGTTTGAAGGAGTCTCTGTTTGATTTTCACATATAATTTTAAGTTACTTGAAAACGTGTTCCTCCTATTAGAGTGAAATGCCTGGAGGACTAGGGCTGCCTGTGGTTATGGCCGGCTACACACTCATCCTGGATCCTTGTCAATCGTCACAGAATGACTCCACTTAATTTTCTTGGGTGGGTGGAATAAGCAGAAACCCTGTGTGCAGTGGCAGCTCTGCATCAGTCTCTGGTCACTGGGCTGAGAGATGGGATGGGTTCCTCACTCCTGCTCGTCTGCCTGTGTGGACCATCTTCATCTCGTGTTGCTGGGGAAGCATGTGCTCGGAAGAAACCAGGCCCAAGTTCTAGCGAAGCCATTGATTTTGCTCCTCTCTCTGTGGCAGGCGATCGCAGCAATCAGTGCCCGTCCGGGTTCACCTTGGATCCAGTTGGACCGTTTTGTGCTGGTGAGTACAGAAATACAAAACAAAGGTTTTTTATTTAAGAAAAGACACCAGCCGGCGCCACAGCTCAATAGGCTAATCCTCTGCCTTGCGGCGCTGGCACACTGGGTTCTGGTTCCGGTTGGGGCGCCAGATTCTGTCTCAGTTGCCCCTCTTCCAGGCCAGCTCTCTGCTGTGGCCCAGGAGTGCAGTGGAGGATAGCCCAAGTGCTTGGAGACCAGGAGAAACACCTGGCTCCTGGCTTCGGATCAGCGCAGCATGCCAGCCGCGGCGGCCATTGGAGGGTGAAGCAATGGCAAAGGAAGACCTTTCTCTCTGTGTCTCTCTCTCACTGTCCACTCTGCCTGTCAAAAAAAAAAAAAAAATAGACACCAACAAAGGCTATCATATGGTGGCTATCTGTTGCCTGTCAGCGTCCCTTCTGGCAGCTGAGGAAATTCAGAGTGCAGAATTGAAGTAAATGCCTACAATGACTCAGCCTCAAGTGACCTGAAACTAAGTTGGATCCTAAAGCCCATGAACTTTCCCTGTGACCATTTGATGTGTCAGGGACAGTGACCGAGCTCAGAGGGGCTGAGCAGAGAGTGCCTGAGGGCCAGGGAGCAGGGCTAGCCCTGGGTCCCCTAGCCCTGCGATTGCCCAGTCGTGCCATAGGGCAGGATTTGGGCCCATGATAGTGACTAAACCCGCGTTGTCTCTCTGAAGCACCAGCGTGAGAGTCACAGATAGGTCAGCAGCTAACGAGATGGCTCGCAGAGCTCCAGGTGCCTCCCCGTGCCTGCCTTCCACTGCGGGCAGTGTGATGTGAGCTCACCGGGGAGAGGTGGTCTTTAGACCGGCCAGGCCCAGATCCCAGCTCTGCCAGAAACAACCCATCACTGTCCTCTTTGTTCCTCAGCTTTGTCGTGTAACACAAGGACAGCAACAAAAATACCACTCTGCTAGGAGTTCTGCAAAGGGTGACTTAGGACAGGTGAGGAGGAGAGGCAGAGAGAGAGGAGAGGCAGAGAGAGAGGAGGGGGGAGAGAGAGAGAGAGAGAGAGAGAGAGAGAGGAGGGGGGAGAGAGAGAGAGAGAGAGAGAGAGCGAGCAAGCGAGCTTCCATCCACTGGTTCACTCCCCAATTGGCAGCAGCTGCTGGAGCTGTGCCTATCTGAAGCCAGGAGCCAGAAGCTTCCTCCAGGTCTCCCACGCGGGTGCAGGGGCCCAAGGACTTGGGACATCTGCTGCTTTCCCAGGCCATAGCAGAGAGCTAGATTGGAAGCGGAGCAGCCAAGACTGGAACCAGTGCCCATATGGGATGCCGGTACTGCAGGCAGCAGCTTTACCTGCTATGCCACAGCACAGACTCCTATCATCACTTTTGTTTTAGAATATAGTCTAAACATCTACTCACTATCAAAGACAACTTGGAGACTCCAAATTAATTTTTATTAATTACATACATAGTATATTTTCTGTTAAATTCCGTCCAGCTCATTGACCTCTCTAAGCCACTATGTAAACCAACTCTAGTAACTGGTAGGCATTGGGCCTCCTGTCTTGCAGATGAAGATGAGTGTGCAGCGGGGAAGCCTTGCTCCCACACCTGCCACAATGCCGTGGGGACCTACTATTGCTCCTGCCCAGAAGGCCTCACCATAGCTGTGGACGGAAGAACTTGTCAAGGTATTCACAGAGCTCGATCTAACAGACACGTTTAAGCAGTGGTTGAGGCAGCCTTTGGTCTGGGAAAAAGAAGGTAGACCCGCGATCCCCTTTCCCAGCAGCTCTGAACACCTGTTGGGAGCAAGCAGCAGACCGGGTTTGATTGGGTTGAGGAGGTAAGAAAGGGGGCACTGCCAGGGCCTGTCTGCGTGTGGGGCGCTCTAGAAGCAAGGATGACAAGTTGACTCACTCACGGTCTCAGGAGAAGCAACTTAAAAAAAAAGTCACGTAATTTACAGGTGAGGGTTCTCATTGGTTGGTGAGCCTGTGTGGACATCACCCCATGGTGCTGTGAGTTTGTCAGCTGTGTATATATGAAGTGACTCAGCTAAAGCTGCTGTGAGTTTGTCAGCTGTGTATATATGAAGTGACTCCAGCACCTCGGGTGTTTCTCAGTGGCCACCTGTTGCTTTTCTTATCCCATTTCACAGCAGGTTCTTAGCTGTGTTTTCTGCACTCTGCCTCAGTTGCACACTTCGCTCTGTTGCAGATGTTGATGAGTGTGCTTTGGGTGGCCATGCCTGCCACGCCGGCCAGGACTGTGACAACACCATTGGGTCCTATCGCTGTGTGGTCCGCTGTGGAATCGGCTTCCGAAGAACCTCCGATGGGCTGAGCTGTCAAGGTATAAAGATGGAGGCTTGTTCTTTGCACGGCACTAAGCGTTAGAAAGCTTTTTTGAATCCTTTAGAGGAAACTCACTCACTGCACTCCAAGCAGTAGGGACCCAATAAAAAGGAGAAAGTGACAAAATATCAAGCAAGTGGGACTCTGGTCCATCAAGAGAACCTAGAGCAGAACTTGATGTACCTGTTTTAGATCCTGGGAAGATCTCCTCTGGCTGTATAATTCCACAGTTATTTTTTGAATAACGCTTAAGAGAGGAGATATTACAGCATGATCTAGTTCATAAAACTACCAGAATGTTTATTGACAATTTTTAAAAATAGACTATTTTTAGAAAAGTCTTAGACTTCTAGCAGAACTGAGCCCAAAGGACAGAGTTCCCCAGGGAGTCCAGCCCACCTCCCCACCCCGCCCCGCCCCGCCAGACGTGTGCGTTGGTCATGTGGACCTACGTGGACACTTCGGTGTCCCAGAGCCACTAGCTCATCAAGTTTCACTCTGGCTGCTGTGCGTTCTGTGGGTTTGGACCAATCTGTTATGATGTGTTTCTGATCTGACAGCCCTGTGTGTCACAGCGCCTACTCTTCCTCTCCTGCCTACAGGCCTGGTGACCACTGACACCTTAGTGTCTCCATAGTTCTGCTGTTTCCTGACTGTCCTGTCGTGGGATCCATACGGCACATAGCCTTTCAGAATGATGTCTTTCACCTGATAATGTACACTTAGCCTTCCTCTATATCTGATAGCATATTTCTTTCTAGCACAGAACATTATTCCATGTGCTTGTACGAATGTCTCACCATTTATCCACTCACCTGGTATGTTAGCTTTCACGGGGATGATGAAATACTTGAGGCAGATGATGTTAAAGAGGTTTATTTAAGGTACAGTTTTAAGTGCAAGGGCATGGCACTTACACCTGCTCGGTTCTGGTGAGAACCTCGTGGCAGATGGCAGATGGCAGAGCCCAGAGCTCATGGAGAGGAGGGATCACACTGCAATCCAGGACCCAGGGAAAGAGCAGGCTGGCGTCCCACAGTCCCTTTAAGGCTCAGCTCAGTAGACCCCAGGAGCTCTAACAAGACCCCACCTTGACCACACAGCACTTTCTAAATAGAGAATACTCAGACTGCACCTGAATTATGGCATGTGGTAGGGGATGTACTGGTTGCTTGCAAGTTTGGGGAATATGAATACGGATTTTCCGGAGAGTCAAAAACAATGGCTCCACACTGAATGTGAGTCAGGAGCAGAAAGCATGGGTGACACATAGCACATCTACAGCGTGAACCATTGTGTAGTCCTTGAGAAAATTCTGATGTAGGAAACTGTGTGTCACTTTTATAGAAAAGAGTTTGCAGCTAGAGAATGCTCACCCAAGAAGGAGGGAGATGTACCTGTGAGTGGAAGAGACACTTGGTTGTTCTTAAGAGATCCTTAACGTCATCTGCCTTTGGTGGGCAAGGAGAGGGAAAGGGGTAAGGGAGATGAGCAATGAAAAGAGGAAGAAAGCACTGCACGAAGCGAGTGTTTTCAAAGTGTATGGTCGCATTCATACATCTGTACAAATCAGCATGTTCTGGATCTGAACAGGTAACATTAAAAGATCTTGAGTAGGAGATGAGAGTTTGGGGGAGTCAAGTGAGCACTGGGGCACCCAGGTCGGTCCACGTGCCTCTGGGGGATTTGGAGCAGCACAGCAGCATGGTGGCAGGTGCTAGAAGTTAGTACAGGCCTGAGAGTGGAGTGTGTGGCTCGGGAGGGCTGGGTTGTGTCTGCGCCAGGTGAGGAACAAGAGGGGCCGCAGAGCCCAAAGCTCTAGAGCAGGACTTTGCTGTGTGGGAGAAGAGGTCTCCCTTCCCGTGAGGCTGCTAGGACGGAGAGGAGGGAAGGTGCCAGACGCAGGCCTGGGCACGGGGCTGGGGAGCCTGTGCCTGCGCTCGGCCCGGGGACGGGAGGCACTGCTCAGGTTGCTGCAGGCCGGCAGGCCCGAGGGGACGGAGGACTGAGTCGGAACGGGACGAAAGGCCGTCGGGCAGAGACGCTGCAGGAGAACTTAGCGCTGTCCCTCCTCTGCCTTCAGCGTGCCAGTGTCAGCAGCTCCAGGGAGAAGCTGCTAGAAGCAGGACTGGGGCCACGTGGTGACAAGCTTGCGTGGAGGAGTGTGGGACCGCCGTGGTTTTGAACCTTTAGCAGATGTCCACTGTTCAGGCGTGTGTTGATGAAGAAACTCTGTCCTGCAGCTAATTCTGTTTGGCAGATTATGTAAGAGCAGCTGTTTGGGATTCCTGTTAGAAAAGCTCTTTTAAAAGAATTTATTTATTTGAAAGGCAGTGTAGAGAAACAGAGAAATCTTCCATCTGCTTATTCACTCCCCAGATAGTCACAACACTCAAGGCTGGGCCAGACACAGAAGCCAGGAGCTTTCTCCAGGTCTCCCACAAGGGTGCAGGGGCTCAAGGAGCTGGACCACCCTCTGCAGGCTTTCCCAGGTGCACCAACAGGGAACTGGATCGGAAGTGGAGCAGCCAGGACTCCAAGTGGCGCCCACGTGTGATGCCGGAGTTACAGGCAGCAGCGCTCCCAACCATGCCAGCACCTAGAGAAGCTCTTGAATGTGACGTTGCTGAAGATCAGCACAATGTTACACTTGGCTGTACATTACCTCAGGTTTCCCGGCAGTGTATGATGACAGTCATACTTTGTTTAACAGATATTAACGAATGTCAAGAATCCAGCCCCTGTCACCAGCGCTGTTTCAATGCCATAGGGAGTTTCCACTGTGGATGTGAACCTGGGTATCAGCTCAGAGGCAGAAAATGCGTGGGTAAGAAACGGGCTCTGGGTCCCCGCAGTAGGGTCTCTAACTTCTGTCTGAGCTGGGTTTGTATGTTGTCTCCTGGGTCTGATCCATGGATGGCGCCAGCCTAGCACCAAGTCCGTCATCCATGCCGAAGCATGATGAACTTGAATGCCACATTTTGCAGGTTTCACCTTCTAATTACATAAAGTTTCCTTTTGACATTTCCCCTGTTTACCGGATTTTCTGCAAAAGTGTTATATAAACTTCATGTGTTGTCACACGTGTGTGATTGTGCATATATTGTATTAGCGTTATGTACATGTGTTAATACAACATTACATACATACATAATTTCTCTAGGAGGAGGAAGTGATGATTATGTGCCAGCTCTATGAAGCAGTGTATTTTTAATTTTTTTTATCATTCTGTTTTCAGTAGTGTGTTTCTTATCTTGTTGGATTTGATGACTTTGCCCTTACGTGATGACCATGCAGTGAACGTCTGTATTAGTTAGAGTTTCTCTGGAAACCTGGGAGACACTGTCCCCTCAATCCACATCCCTTTTGCTCTCTTGTCAAGATGTGAACGAGTGCAGGCAGGGTGTGTGCAGACCGGATCAGCACTGTAGGAACACCCGTGGTGGCTACAAGTGCATCGACCTTTGCCCCAGTGGAATGACCAAGGCAGAAAACGGAACCTGCGTTGGTGAGTGTCTGGCTGTCCCAGTGACCGAGATCTGTTCCCCATCAGCAGGGGACGTAGGGCATCCGTGTCAGAGTGAATGACGAGAGTCTGTTCATGCTAACAAGGAACTCTTCCCTTTTTCCATAGGTGCTCTCAGCTTCTGGTAGGGTTGGGCTCGGGGGTCCCAGGGTCATGGCTGTACCAGGAGATGGAAGCTCACGATGGACATCAGTGACCACTTGGAGCTCCCGTCAGCCACACGATTGATTTACTTAGTTTAATATCCACATGAATTAATTTTATCTCCAATCACTTCCATTATGAAATTGTGTGTGTGTGTGTGTGTGTGTGTGTGTGTGTAGACTTTCATGGGTTGTGGTCAATAAAAAATTTTTAGAGATTTGTTCAGAATTCAAAAAATAATTAATTGACAACTGATTACTCTTGGAATGTCAAGCCAACGTCCACGCAGTAGATGGACGATATTTCCCCTACACCTGTTCTTTATGAGCCTGTTCTGCGCCAGCCTACCTGAGTTCGCAGGGCTGGGAACAGCAGTGTCTAAACAGACAAAACTGTCGCTGTCTCTGCTCTCATGTCTGGCTTGTTCCACGGCCTCCGGCAAAACGGGATAAAATGAAAGTAGTCTGAACACCATGACAGTGACACACAGAGGATTGTGCAGGACACCTAAGAGAGTGATTGTATCTAACAGAAGAGCGTGTCAAAGGTGCGTGGGGTGATCACACTCAAATACAGGCCTGAATGGAATGATAAGCTGTAGAGATTCTAGAAAAGGAAACAAAGTTCTGTACAAGGAGGACAAGAGCCGGACTTGGGGATACACTGTTTTGTTTTTGTTTTTGTTTTTTGACAGGCAGAGTGGACAGTGCGAGAGAGAGGGAGACAGAGAGAAAGGTCTTCCTTTGCCGTTGGTTCACCCTTCAATGGCCGCCATAGCCGGCGTGCTGCGGCCGGCGCACCGCGCTCATCCGATGGCAGGAGCCAGGTGCTTCTCCTGGTCTCCCTTGGGGTGCAGGGCCCAAGCACTTGGGCCATCCTCTACTGCACTCCCGGGCCACAGCAGAGAACTTGCCTGGAAGAGGGGCAACTGGGACAGAATCCGGCGCCCCGACCAGGACTAGAACCTGGTGTGCCGGCGCCGCAGGCGGAGGATTAGCCTAGTGATACACTGTTAAAATGTCTCTTTCCTGCCAACTCTCCGATCTTGGATGAGTCCTAACAATCACATGAAAGTTAAGTTTCACACTGCAAAAATAGCACCATTTTTCTTAAAATTTATTCTCAAATATACATTAATAAAGTTAAGCTGTATCTTGGATTTGTTTCGGAACATGATAGGAGTAGGGAGTACATGCACAGATGAAGGAATATGGACCACTTGTTGACCGTTGTTAAGGTCCCTGGGGTTTACTACACTAAACAAATAGAGCTGCGTGGGGAGGTGAGACTGTGAGGATGAAGACCCTTTTCTCTCCAATGTTACGGATGTAGCTGTTTTTCTTAACTCTTACGAGTCACAGCCAGTACAGAGCACCATGTACAGTTACATGCAGCTGTAAATATTTTTAAGAACATTGACTGTAATTATGCATGTGATTAATTAGAAATGAAATGAGCTTAAAGATAAGACTTTTTAAGAACCTACAGCAAAAAATCCAGCTAAGTAGGAATGGAAATGTGAAGTCATATGGCTTATATGGTTTCAGTTGAAGGAAGTAGAATTACTCACTGTTGGCAGTGGAGGAAATAAATTGAAGGTGATTCTGATGTTAACATCTTGGTTGACCAGGAAGACAGGAGTCCTACTTTTATGAATAAGGAAAAGTAGATAAGACATTGAGGAGGTGCTGGACTTGACATTCCGGTGAGACATGCAGCTGGATGTGGCCAGCTGGCAGCTGGACATGGGGCTAGAGAGCAGAAAGGCTGTGGCACTGTGGCTCTAAATCTGCATGACACTACTCACACATTTATAGAAGATGGCAAGAGAAGGAAGGAGTACAACAGGGAATGAGAAACAAAGGAGCTGATAGTAAAACTCTTCCTGTAGTGGGCAGCAGAAGGAGGAAAAGGAACCAGTAACTAAGTGGCGGGGCTGGGCCTTGAACTCGCCGGTGGTGAGTCAGCCGGAGCTCAGCCACACGGTGAGGAATGCTGCTTTGGCGGTGCTGCAGAATGTTAATTTGAGATCTGACGACTGAATTCCGACAGAGGGTCTGACACTGCTGTTTATTACCTCCCTGTCTGTAGATATTGATGAATGTAAAGACGGGACTCATCAGTGCAGATATAATCAGATTTGTGAGAATACAAGAGGCAGCTACCATTGTGTGTGCCCAAGAGGTTATCGGTCTCAAGGAGTTGGAAGACCCTGTGTGGGTAAGTTAACAAGAGTCCTTGTTGAGCAGTAACGTCACTAATATAGGTGTCTAACCTGACCAACTTGCTTTGGGCACTCTCGCCACCCTCAAATGCTCTCTGGCTGCAATTACAAGGTATGTAAAATGGATTAAGTGATTCATAACATAATTTGGATACATTGACATCTCTCGTAATAGTCACTGATGCTTACTATGGGCATGACAAAGTGCTGATATAATTGATAATTGCTATGGCAACTATCAACAGTGTCTCTGATTCTCTGTCACATAAGTGTTTGCATAGATCCATTTTATTGAGTGTGAAATATACGTTGTGTGCAGATTTGTGTATGAAAGATAAAAACCTATAGGTGCACACAATTTAAGCAAATTGATAATTATGACTGTTTGCTATATATTAAGTGCTATCTATATGCCATTCTGTGTTCTAAAAAGACCTCATTCAATTCTCCCAGTTGCCTATTTCTTTCTATCTTAGTGATAATAAAATATAAACTAAGATAATAGGAAATATTTATAGGGAGTTAACCATATACTTTTTAAAAATTAATGCATTTATAGCCAATAAACTATCAGATTATATTCTTCCTTGGAATACTTAAGTACACTAAAAAAAAGTGTGAACCTTTAAATACTAGCACCTGGATTTCATGCTGATTTTGTTGCCCGATTTGCCTACTTAACAATTATTTGTAGCAGACTCTCCCAGAAAGACTTGTCTCCGACATCTCTGCGACATTCGTTTCCCGTGTTCCCTTTGGCCCTGGCACGCAGGGGAACGAGGTCGTGGAGAGAACGTTCCTCTTCCCATCTCTGCCTCTCACTGAGCCTCCATCAGCCCAGGCTAGGCCAGAGCATCCAGAGGGTCACAGCCCCTGTGCTCCGTAGGAGCCCCTGCGCTGAGGCCCAGGGGAGGATTTGCCGTTTCAGTGGAAAGCAAGGGGAGATTGCTTATGACAGTGACTCTGCTCTGGGCCTGGACTTGCTGCACCTCTCTGACTAGAATGGAACAAAAGCTCAAGAAATAAGGGTGCTTTAGGGTATCCATTTCAGACAACAAAGAGCATTTCAAGAGGGGCTGCCTCTTTGAAAAATGGAACAAACTCTTGAACCACAGCATACCAGATATGTTTGTAAATAAACTTATGACATGAAAAAAAAGGTTAGCTCTGTCCTACTGTAGTCCCTAGCAAAGTCGTTTCACATAGCAAATGCTAAAAGTAATACCATCATAAGAAACCCTTGCAAAAGATATGCATTTTAATAGAATAGGTAACATCATTTTAGTCTTTATTTAGATTTGTAATTTACATATAATTTACCATCCTGATCACCCTTAAGAATGACTTATCAGAAGGCAATGTATTTGCTTCCTAATTTGACCAGAAGCTAAATGCCAGACATTGGGCTAGGAAATAATGCAGTGAAATTGGTAGGACCATTGCTCTAAAGAAATTTAAAATGTCAGTTTTCCCTGTTAAAACAGTTTTTAAAACCAAATTTAATGCTTACACTTTATCTTTTTGTTATTTTCTTTCATGCCACTGTAGGTAATGGAGTAAAGAATTTGGTTTTGGTTCATGGTTTTCATTCACTTTTCCAATTTATAGGAGGTGTTCCAAGTATATATTCCCTGTGTTAATCTAAAAATAACTTCTAAAAATACTATAATCATAGTTTATATCTGTGTTAATGGCTTGATTTGGCATATCATATCAAGCCCATTGCTCATTAATGCAAAAAATGTCTACTGGCTATCTAATTTATGCTGGATGCTGTCCTAGGTTGTGGGATTGGAATGCTAAACAGGGCAAGCCAGATCCCTGTCCTTATGGAGCCTAAGTTCCTGGGGAGAAACAAGAATCATAAAACATAGAAATGATGAGTGCTATGGGGGAAGAGAAGGCAGAGTAAAGATGAGAGGCGACACTGTGGCGCAGGCCACCTCTGAGAGTGAAGGAAGCGAAGGGGCAGCTGCGTTGGGAAGGCCTGAACCCAGAAGTGCAGGCCATGGGACAGACATCGACATCCTCGAGAGAGGCACGTGCTGCTGCTGAGGCAGCAACCCTCGGGCCGGTGCTGGTCGAGCCTGGTCGGGCAGAGGGGACGGAGCCCATGGGGAGGATGTAGGTTAAGTGTGTGATGGGGCGACGCACAGTGAACTACAGCTGACATATGGAAAAGATGGTGCTGGCCACAGGTGGGCAGAAATCACAGAAGGGCAGAGACAGAGCATGAGGTGCAAGTCCACTGACATAAAGTGAGCAGGTGTGCATAGGAGAGTTACACATTTGCAAATCCATGTCTAAACATACTCAAGTGTTTCCATCATGGGCCACCAGTTAGGAAAATCAGAATTGCCTCTCAAGCATCTATTTGTCAAAAAAAAAAAAAAAAAAAAAGCAATTTAAGGAAATAAATTTTGAAAATCATTGTGTGAAGAGGTGCTATTAAGACCTTTTTGTAATTTAGTTTCATGAAAAGTACATTAATTTGGGATTCCACACCTTTTTGTGCCATTTTCCCCAAACTTCAGTGATTTAGGGTGTCCTTACCTCGTTGAACTTGGAAAGCTGAGTGGAGTGTCTGTGAGACCTAACAGTGCCAGTGCTGCACTCACAGTAAGATGTACACCAAGGAGGCAAGTCCGGGAGACAAGGCCAAGGGCAGCGTCTGGTCTTGAGGTCAGGGCCCCTGAGAGCAGAGCGGGAGGTACGTTTGCAGAATCGTCAGGCAGCCTCTCCACGGGAATGTTCAAGTAAAGTTTGCGTGAGGGAAGCAGTGTTGGGGAGAGTCAGAGTCTCCCATAGATCCGTAGCTAAATGATTAAAGCCTTTTTGTAAGTTCGCAACAGTCAGGGAGAATTTGCTGGATTCCTGGCTTTGGAGGGTGACATAATGTCTTCAGTGTGTTTCACAGACGGATTCCTCATGCCTGTGTTTTTGTCTTCCTCTCTCTTTTATGTATCATGGCACACGAGCAGATATTAATGAATGTGAGCAAGTGCCCAAACCTTGTGCACATCAGTGCTCCAACACCCCCGGCAGCTTCAAGTGCACCTGTCCCCCAGGACAGCATTTACTGGGGGACGGGAAATCTTGCGCTGGATTGGAGAGGCTGCCCACTTCTGGCGCTCAGTACAGTAGCTATCAGCTGGCACGGTCCTCCGCGGTGAGGAACAGCCATCATCCTCAGCAGCGTTACAGACACCACTCACAGCTCTACAGCTCCTACTCGGAGTATAGAAACAGCAGAGCCTCTCTCGCCAGGACTAGAAGGACTAGTAGGAAAACTTGCCCCGAAGGCTCCACGGCGAGCCGAGACGCGTGTGTAGGTAAATGTCGGCCACGTTTCCTTTCCTTTGCTATCTGGGGGCTTAGGCGCTGGCCAGAGTCGGCGTGCACAGCACCGGCACTGCTGGGGTCCAGGGGCCTACCTCTCGAGTCTGGGTGGCCCCCTCTGAGGGTAATTGTGGCACCGAAACTACTACAAGTTTTATTCAAGTAAGAGGTTACTTGCATGTGTGCATTCTGATAGTTTGTGTTACAGTTCCTCCTTTTGATCACCCCTGAAACACTACTAAATTGAATGTTATGTGGAAATAAGTTTCAGTGAGATCTAGAACGTGGGTTTTTTTAAGCAGAAGGTCTATGTGTTACCACATAATATAGCACTGTCAGATTATGGCTACCTCTGCCTTATGCAAAAGCAGTGAAATCTTCACTCCTCAGGGACTGCTTGTTCTCTTGACAGCCAACATCCCAGTGACAGCTGCCTGCTCTCGTCTTGGTTACTTTGTACGACACCTATCACTGAGAGTGTGAGCGAGGACAAGATTAAGTTGCTTCCGTTGCTCTAAAACATGTGCATTCGATAGCTTTCTCTCAGTTCAAGCACTAATTCCTTGTTTGCAAAAGTGAAGTGTAATTTCCAGCGGAGACCTTGTTTTCCGCTAAGTTGCAAACATTACCATCTGCCATTCGTTTAACTGATGTTCTGTGAGTATCCACGGTTGTGTGTGTCATTGAGCAGGGCCCCGAGGGGAATGAGCAGGCGGGAATCAGATCCACGATTCGTGAGCTGGAAAACATGAGGCAGAAAGGGAGGCTGGGCATGAAGAAACTGACTTCCCTCCATTCCTCTTTTGAGTTCTACACTGTGCTCACGCTTGCCTGAATGTGCTCTGGCTGTACACTTCTAGACCGTTCTTCTCTGACTTCGCTCGTGGCCGTGTCACTGTCTACCCTTCTCCTTTCTGGAAGTGCTCCCTCGGTCAGATCGGAGTGGACCCAGCTTGTCACATCACCTCCCCATCCCTCTGAGAACTCGACCTTTACCCTGTGTTTTAGGGGCTTGTGGTTTTCTAGAACTTTGCTGTCTAGATGCCCAGATGTACTTGAGTCTAAGGATGACCAACATGAAACTTCTCTTGTGAGCAGCTTCCGAGAACTGTGAACAGTGCGTTTCTTACCTCTTTTTGCCATAGACCTTAGTACATTCATGGCAACTTTCTACATTTGGTCCCCTGTAGTCAAATACCATTCAGCTACTGAGTCTGTGGACTCTACCATCTTTGCTAGTATGTCAAGTACAGCCTCAGCCTGCTGCAAGCTGCTCTGAGTGTTGATGATCTTCCAGCCCTACAGTCAACCTGACTCCATTAGCTATAACTTTACATGAGCCTGTGTTGGTAGAATTCACATCTGACCTATTTCTTTCCAAGAGTCTTTCAAACAGTCTTTCCCACTGGAGGGTTTTCTTAGCCTGTTACCATCTAACTCTCAGCATTAATTTTAAACAAGTTATTTTTTTTCTTTTCTGTCTTTACCCTCTTGCCCCACAATATTTGCTTATCCTGTAGTAAATGGATTAAACCACACTCCCCACACTATATACCACCTTGCTAGACTCTTGTAAGTTACCTGAAGATCCAAGTCGTGTTAGGAGTTTCCCGGATTAATAACCCGGTTCTCCATTTCTTCATCACTGTCTGCAGTTGCGTTTCATCATAGTCATCTTATAATTTGTCGTCTTTGTGTTTATATCATGCCAATATACTATTTATCAGAATATAACAGTCATCTACCGTCTAAAGCTGCTTCTGTTTTGGAGTGATGATCCAACTTGGATAATCTAATGTAGACTTCTAGAATTAGTCACTTCCTGGATATTTCCTTTTATACAGGGTCAATTACCAGGCGTAGATATCCCATAAAACATGAAGTATTGTATTGTATTCGGACTAATAAAGAAATTTACACCAAGACTGCAGACAGCTGTGGAATTATATAACAACAGCAACTTGTAATGAATGCCAAATGCCTTTAATTAGCCATCTGGGAAAGACAAGTCACAAAAGATGTTAGTGCTCTGGAATCTTGTTATACTTGGGCTATAACTTAGGTTTCGAAGATGTTGATTGCAAAGCTTACAGGAGGAATGAATATCATATTGCTTCTGAACACAAAAATCATCTGGCCATTCCACTCTGAACATGCCCAATCTCATCTGAACACAGACATCACATGTGGGGCCTCCATACTAACTACTTGGAGTTCAGCATCATTTACTTATTTTTTTTAAGATTTATTTATATTGAGGGAGCTCCAAGATGGTGGAATAGGGAGGGAGCACACTGATAGTCCAGGAAAAGATAGTTTAATAAAAAGTGGAGATACTGTAGTCTCAGGGAGGAGTTAGGGAAAAAACTGCAGAGGAAACTCTTCCGGAACTAGTGGGACACGGTGAACCTACATGGAGGGCATGGGCGCCCACAGCTCTGGACCCCAGCTGCCGAATCTACGCACCAGCGCTGGAAAGGGAGGTGAGGCGGAACAACAGTAGCCTGAGACACTGGCAGAAGAGCGGCACGAAGAGCCTAGAGGGAACGAGGCTAGAAGCCCCATGGGGGAAGTTCACCAGCCTAACCAGAGGAGAGAAAAAAATAAATAAAAGGGACTGGTATGGACATGATTCTCTCTATCCCCTCACCTTACAAAGACGAGGAAAATAATACAGCTAGTGCCATTTTGGACGTACGTTAACAGCTGCACCAGCTCAGGGCTGTGCCTGCCCTCAGCCAAGCAGAAAAACATGACTCTGGTGGGGAGAAATAACAGGAGGTTAAGACCTAGTGAATGTGTGGAGCTAATGAACTGGGACTGTGAAAAAAAAAAAAAACTGAGGGTTTGTGGGAGAACTCACTGTGTGACTGAGACATGAGCAGTCTTGGTGTGAGATGCCACAAACTCGGTAACCTTGGCAACCTGGTGGGAGACATTGCAGGGGGATCTGAGCTGAGGACTGCACAGACCCTTTGTGTGGTTTTTGGGACACAGCAGACGAATATTATACCCTCTGGGGCTAGTGCTCAGGCACTGATTGCCTTCAAGGAGAAGAGCTCAGCTGTGCGGAATTACTTCCCTTCTGAATAAAAAAAAAAAAAGAAAGAAGATTTACCACACCAAACCTGGGTGTGTCACCTTTGGCACACCCTTAACCCTGAAGAACTGAACAGAGATATCTGGCCACACCCACCACAAGGCTCTAGAGATTCACCAAAAGCAGACAGTCCAATTAATCTAGAGTCATAGTATAACGAGAAAAGCCACCACAGCAAGGGAAAAAAAAAAAAAGAAGAAGAAACCAAAGAATATCTCCACAATGCCAAACAACAAACGCAGAAACCAAGGAAACAAGAACAAGGAAGATATCATGATGCCCCCAAATGAACATGACACTCCAATCCAAGATTATGAAGATGATGAGAGAAGAAATGCAAGATACAAATTTCAAAAAATTTATGATAAGAACATCTAGGAGTTCTCAAAAACAAATTCGTGAACTACAGAAATCCTTACAGGACAGGACAGAAAATCTCTTGTGAAAATGAAATCTTAAGGAGGAATCAAAATGAAATGAGGAATTAGTAGAACATAAAATTGTGATATTGAAGAGAAATCTAAATGAAGAATTCAATAGATCAGATGACTAGAGAGCCTTAAAAACAGAGTCAGTGAAACAAAGAGAATATTGGACTTAGAAGACAGAGCAGAGGAAAGTATACAGTCAAACCAAGAAAAAGGAAATTAGAAATCTAAAACATATTGTTGGGAATCTACAGGATACTATGCAAAAACCCAACATTCGGGTTCTAGGAGTTCCTGAAGGCATGGAGAGAGAAAGGAGTAGAAGGCCTTTTTAGTTAGATACTAGCAGAAAACTTCCCAGGTTTGGAGAAGGAAAGAGACATCCAAGTACAGGAACCTCATAGAATCCCCTGTAAATATGACAAAAAGAGATCCTCACCATAACACATAGTAATTAAACTCACCACAGTGAAACATAAAGAAAAGATCCTAAAATGTGCAAGAGAGAAACGTCAGATTACTCTCGGAGGATCTCCAATTAGACTCACAGCAAAGTTATCAGAAACCCTACAGGCTAGGAGGGAATGGTGAGATACAGCCAAAGTACTAAGAGAAAACTGCCAGCCCAGAATATTATATCCTGCAAAGCTCTCATTTGTGAATGAAGGTAAAATAAAGACCTTTCATAGCAAACAGAAATTGAAAGAATTTGTCGCCACTCGTCCAGCCCTGCAAACGATGCTTAAAGATGTGTGAAATAGAAACACAGAAACACAGTCCTCAATATGAAAGAAGGTAAAGGAGGGAAACCTCACAGCAAAAGATCACAGGAAGTTCAAAGCATATATTAGAAATATCTTTGGGAAAATGGCAGGGCAAAGTCACTACTTATTAATAGTCACATTGAATGTTAATGGCCTCAACTCTCCAGTTAAAAGACACAGACTGGCTGAATGGATTAAAAAACAAAACCCATCTATTTGCTGCTTACAAGAAACACATCTTTCCAACAAGGATGCATGCAGACTGAAAATGAAATGTTGGAAAAAGATATTCCATACCAACAGAAACCAAAAAAGAGCTGGCATAGCCATCTTAGTATCAGAAAAAATAAAGTGTAACACAAAAACTGTTAAGAGAGACAAAGAGGGGCACTGTATAATGATTAAGGGATCAATTCAACAGGAATATGTAACTATTATAAATGTATATGCACCTAATTACAGGGCACCGGTTTATTTAAAAGATATTTATATTTATTTATTTACTTGAGAGGCAGAGTTACAGGAAGAGGGAGAGAGAAATCTTCTGTCTGCTGGTTCATTCCCCAAAAGGCCACAATAGCAGGAGCCAGGCCAGACCAGAGCCAGGAGTTCCATCTGCATCTCCCACATCGGTGCAGGGGCCCAAGGACTTAGGCCATCTTCCACTGCTTTCCCAGGCACATTAACAGGGAGCTGGATCAGAAGTGAACAGCCAGAACTCAAACCAGAGCCCATGTGGGATCCCAGCATCACAGATAACAGCTTAATCCACTATGCCACAATGTGGCCCCTCAACATCATTTAAATTTCTGTTGTTATTCTAGGTTACGTCATATTTTAAAGGATAAAAAGAATAACTTACACAAGTTGCATAATTAATGCTTTGGTTAACTAGAATGATTCAAAAATATTGACAGATATTTGATAAGTGTTTATCATTAAGATTTTGAAGCACTGCAGTTATATATTCAGCACACAAAACATGCAGGGTGAACAGATCCTTTCTCTGAGTCATCTCCCAGTTCTCATCTTGTTGTCTTTTTAGTCCCAGCCTGCAGCATTCCTGTTCCTATTTCATGTCGTGTCCTCTCCTGTCTTCCACTAGTTAATCTTCACACAGTGACCATGCACAAATTTAAATACAAGTCATGCTTCACGCCCCTTATTGTAAAAGCAAATATCAATTTTGAATAAGCATGTATTTTCACTCTTCTTCCTTTTCATTCTTGGCTTTGTTTAGTAATAGTGGGTAGCCCTGTTACAGTTTATAAAATGTTTTCCCGGCTGACACCGGGCCCCCTAGGCTAATCCGCCTGCAGCGCCAGCATCCCATATGGGCACTGGGTTCTAGTTGCTCCTCTTCCAGCCCAGCTCTCTGCTGTGGCCCGGGAAGGCAGTGGAGGATGACCCAAGTGCTTGGGCCCTGCACCCGCATGGGAGACCAGGAGGAAGCGCCTGGCTCCTGGCTTCGGATCGGCACAGAGCATCAGCCATGGCGGCCATTTGGGGGTTGAACCAACGGAAGCAAGGCCTTTCTCTCTGTCTCTGTCTCTCTCTCACTATCTAACTATGCCTGTCAAAAAAAGAAAAGAAAAGAAAAAGAAAATGTTTTCCCATCTGTTCCTGCATACGAACCTTCCAGCTAACCTGCAAAGTGGCATGGGTGGTCTCGGTGTCCCCCTTCAGTGGGAGACTCAGCTGAGACCACAAGAAGCTGGGTGGGCTGCTCATGGTAGCACAGCAGCTGTACAACAGCTCTTTAAAAATGTTAATGGAAAATAGAATTAAGAGGTTATTATGGATAAATAAATACATAAATCCTTTTTTTCATAGTTTCCCTTTCCATGAACTTTTTGACATGCCCTCATCTGTATCACTGTTAGTACTTTGCAATCATATGAAAAAGTGAGTGAATATTTCTACCACAGAAATAGACATGTCTCTCTGATGACTACAATAGGAGAGCCATGTCTGGGTGTTGGGAACAGGGATGAAGAGACACAGCCGACACCGGAAGAAAAACCAGTCCTCCTTTTTCCATTTAATGTCCTCAGAAAAATCTTTCTTTTAGGTAAATTCTGCCATTCTGTCAGGAGTGGTTTAAGATCTTGTATAAATCTGTCACCTCCATCATTTCCATATTACTTATTGAACTGTTATTAAATTAACCATCTTGGAACCTCCGCTCACTTATGCTTATAAAAATGCCTTGGAGACATTTGTGTTTCATGCTATAGTGCACTATTGTACTGTATCTTGTACATTAAAGACAGATTGTACTGTGTTTAGTAAATTCAAGACCATATTTAGAACATTGAAGACAGATCCTGATATAAAACAGCTCCGAGCATTTTTAAACACATGAGCATAACATCAACAAGACTTCCTATTGTGTGCCAACAACTTTGTGCTAGTTGGCTTTGTCATAGCGTCTGCCCACATTGCCTGATTACTCTCTGCTTTCTTTCTGCACAGATATTGATGAATGTGAAACCAGAGACATCTGCCAGCATGTGTGTAAAAATACTTTCGGAAGCTATCAGTGCCTCTGCCCTCCTGGTTATCAACTCATGCTCAATGGAAAGACATGCCAAGGTGAGAAAACGCTGGGATGTTGACTGGTGCAGCTTGACTTAAAATGGCTGTTGGAAAGCATGAGAAGTGTTCGTGTTTTTTTTTTGTTTTTGAGTAATTAATTATTTTGCTAGTTGCACCCACCTCTTTTCCATTCTCATCGGCCAGACATGTTTGGACCTTGCTTTTGCAAGTAGGAGAAGCAATGAGAAAGCAAAGGAGAATTGGAACACGTTTGGTGTGGTCTCGCTGGAAGGAGCAAGACTGCCTCAGCCAGTTCATATTATGTGTTTTCAAAATGTAATGGGAATTTTTCCACAATTCAGCCGAGATTGAAGTAGGAATGAGAAGAGTACTCAGCTTAGTTTAGGGTTGGGCATTATTTTGTACTTTGTATCTCTCAGGCATATTTCTATAGTAATCAGTGGGTAATTGATTAAATTTTAGCAACAAACAAAATAAGATTAAAACTACCATTCAATCCTTGAGTCTACAAATAATGTGAAACAATCAAGTGCCAAAAGAGGTAAATAAAGGTACTGTTACTCTTTTTTTTTTTAATTTATTTATTTATTTGAAAGAGTTACACAGAGAAAGGAGAGGCAGAGAGAGTGAGAGAGGTCTTCCATCTGCTGGTTAATTCTCCAATTGGCCGATCCAAAGCCAGGAGCCAGGAGCTTCTTCCGGGTCTCCCCTTTGGGTGAAGGGGCCCAAGGACCCGGGCCACCCTCCACTGCTCTTCCAGACCACAGCAGAGAGCTGGATAGGAAGTGGAGCAGCCCATATGGGATGCCAGCGCTTCAGGCCAGGGCATTAACCCGCTGTACCACAGCGACAGCCCCACAGTTACTCCTTTTAAGACCTCCCAGGCCAGCAGAAACAGTCATGTAAATAAATCAAAGTACCAGCTTATAGATTTTATAACAGTTTAGAGCAAAGTAAAGTGATGATAGAAAGGAAAAAAAGTAACAAATTTCAATAGATCCTTTTTTATATGTGGAAGGAGCCTTGCACTTTGGTGCAGTTTATTTTTTTTTTAAAGATTTATTGATTTATTTGAAAGTTGGAGTTAACACATAGAAGGAGAGGCAGAGAGAGAGAGAGAGAGGTCTTCCATCCCGTTTCACTCCCCAGAGGGCCGCAACAGCTGGAGATGCACCAATCCAATGCCAGGAGCCAGGAGCTTCTTCCGGGTCTCACATGCTGGTGCAGGTGCCCAAGGACTTGGGCCATCTTTGACTGCTGTCCCAGGCCATAACAGAGAGTTGGAATTGAAGTGGAGCAGCTGGGACTCAAACTGGTGCCCACATGGGATGGTGGCACTGCAGACGGCAGCCTTACCCGCTACACCACAGCACTGACATATTGCAATATGTCCTGGCTTACAAAGAAATAAGAAGACGTTGTATAGCTCTTTAAAATCCTCTGAGGAACCCTTCTATTTTGTGGTCAGAATCTAGGGGCATCATCTAGGTCTTAATAAGTTTCTGAATCCTACTAGTTTCATTTAGTAGAGCAAGTAAGATCTCTTAAAACAGAAAAATCAAATTTACCCTGAATTTGGCCTCTCCGGGGAATTCACTAAAGACTTCCTGGAATGCAGCCCATGGGAAGTGTGCCCCAGGAGGCCAGCCATGATGGACAACGGCCTCACCTCAGTTGCTGTGAGGCACCCACCCCATCCCTGCTTATTTGTGCCCATTCACAGTCCCTGAGAGCCCCACTGGACCCACGGGCTGGAGCAGGAACTGGAGCTCAGTAAGTTCCCTCGCTCCCAGCCATCATTCACCAAGTATTTATTAACAGCCTACGCATGTGGAACATGGTACTGAGATTTGAAGTACATAAGCTATGTATTTATATGCCAGAGTTGGGTTTTTTCCAAAGCAACTGTTATTTCATTTTAATCAGCCATATAGCTATATTAAAGCAATAATTTGTACCCCTAGTACAGATAATAGAACTGACTCTCAGAGGGATTATGTCAGCCTCAGTTTTCTAGAATTGTCAAAAGCAGGTTAAGACTTGGTGTCAGATCTTACGTCTCTGAAACTAGTCCTTTGTCCCATGATGCTGTATACCTGGGCCTTGCCCTGTGGTAGCCAGATAAGGCAGGCACACTGCCTTTGTGCCCGTGTTGGGACGTGGCCCAATTCTGCAGCCCAGGAATCTTCCTAAACAACACTCCTGCACAGTGTGGGAACTACCCCTGTGTATGTGTACCCTGTACCACAGAAGGAAACAGTAGATACCAAAGTATTTCAGATGACCAACCAAACTGCAAAACCTGTAGCCAGACATTAAAGGGTTATCTTGTGTTCTTATTAAAGAGATCTTTCGTCTTTTCTAAATTATGTCAGTTTAATTTTTAATTCCTCCTGTCACTCATTAGTTCCAAACTTTTTCCGGTTTTGCTTCAGAGAGTGGAAAATAATGTGAACAAATCAGAAACAGGCATCATCTGAATTGTTTGCAGTTTAAATAGGTTACATATTTTTGTGGTTTTAAAAAGACATGAGAGAAAATAATTATGCCTTTTAAAGAAGTCTTTACTCCAAAGAATAACTTAGGGTCTTTTTATGGCTTTGGAAAATGTTTGAGGCATTTATGAGGAACAAAAGACTGCTTTTTATTCATGTGTGATTTTGTAAAGCTTTCTACATTAGTATAGAAATACCAGTAATAAAAAATTAAAGTGAATTTGACATTGAACACAGACTCGACTCAGAAGTGGAAATAACCAGACTTCAAAATGGAAAACAAAAGACAAAAACTATGACCAATCAAGATTGGCCAAAGAAGCAGTGAGGAGAAACTCAAAGATCTTTTGACCAATTTTATGCCCCACTAAGCTAATTCTAAAAATTTTTGACGTATCACATTGGCATTACATTTTAAATAAGTAATTCGTTTTTGAGACGGAGAGAAAGAGATCTTGCATCGGCTGACTCAATCCCCAGTTGGCTGCAGTAGCCAGAGCTAGGCCTGGCTGAAGCCTGGAGCCTGCAACTCCATCCAGGTCCCCACATAGCTGGCAACAGCCCAGGCATTTGGGCCACCATCCACTGCTTTCCCAGGTTCATTAGCAGGGAGCTGGATTGGAAGCAGAGCAGCTGGAACTCACACTGGCATGCCACTGTGGGATGCCAGCGGCACGGGCAGTAGCTTAGCCCACTGCACCACAACTCCAGCCCAAGATGTTTATTGAGAATCTGAATTACTTCTACTTTCTAGGAGACAGATGTTTCAAATAGACTTACCCTAGATTACTTTGCAGTATTCAGAAGTTCTTTTTGTTTTTTTTTTGACTGGCAGAGTTAGACAGAGAGAGACAGAGATAGGTCTTCCTTTGCCATTGGTTCGTCCCCCAAATGACTGCCACGGCCAGCACACTGTGCCTATCCAAAGCCAGGAGCCAGGTGCTTCCTCCTGGTCTCCCATGGGGTGCAGGGCCCAAGCACTTGGGCCATCCTCCACTGCACTCCCTGGCCACAACAGAGAGCTGGCCTGGAAGAGGGGCAACCGGGACAGAACCAGCGGTGCCCCAATTGGGACTAGAACCTGGGGTGCCAGTGCCACAGGCAGAGGATTAGCCTAGTGAGCCGCAGCACTGGCCCAGAAGTACTTTTTTAAATGCATTTAATTATTCTAAAGCTATTAATAGAAAAGTTTTCCAGCTCATTATGAGATTCTTATAGTAATATTCATATTTTAAGATACCTATACTTTCATTTCTGCCGTGGTTATATTCTTATTTGATAAAACCCAGACATTCCTACATTTGTCATTACTAGAAGACAACAACTACTATTTTTGTGTTTCTTTCTGGGTTTTTTAGGAACAGTGAGAAGAGCAGGTACCTGTAGATTCCTACTAGTGGCTAGACTGTAATAGACCAAAAACCCAAGGAAGGCCAGTGAGCCAGAAGCTCTGTACTCAGGAGAGCCTTGTGGGAAGTGTACGTTATTAGGCACTAGGACGAGCACTTTGTGTATTGGATTCTGATTGTTTGCTTGTGGATGAGTTCACTGTGAAAATTGGGCATAAAATGATATTTGGATGATGGGTATGAAAGCAAAACTTTGAGAGAAAAGAAGACAACGAGCTTCATTCCTGGAGTGGAGAAGGCTGCCTCCGGCTTCTGGTCAGCCACCCCACAGCGTCTGGCATCATGGTCTCCTCGCTGATGCCGCGTGTTCCCCGTGCCGTCCTAGATGTTGACGAGTGTCTGGAGCAGAGCATGAGCTGCGGGCCCAACCGCGTGTGCTTCAACACGAGAGGAAGCTACCAGTGCATCGACACGCCCTGTCCTCCCAGCTACCGGCGGGATGCTGTGTCAGGGTAGGTCTCCGCCTCTCGGTCCCGACCGGCGCGTGAAAACCCTTCCTCTGCTCTTGACCCTCACAATCGTGTGTGTGTGTGGCCAGGTGTGACCCTGGAGGTGTAGGCTACAGTGAGTTCCCCTTCCAGGGAGCGGGAAGAAGAGCTCATTGCACAGTAGCCACTGGGATGAGGTGGACGTTCCTCCCAGCCTGTGGTCTCCCCAGCCTGTGTCCATGGAGGAGCATCTGGCCTCGTGGCCAGCTTCTCATGGTGACAGAGCCTGCCTTTCGTGGGGATTTTCTGGCCGCCAGGTGTGTGGCCTCCACTCTGGGTGTGATCCTGTCCTTGCGATCCAGATCCAGACTGCTCCGTGGGCAAGGGCGTGAGCAGGCGTGACTCAGCGTCTGTCCTCTCTTAACCTTCGCTAACGTCCCTGCCGTCTGCAGTAGTCCCTTCTGGGCCCCAAGTAAACAGCTCTTTATTTTCTTGCTCCTCGCACAGAGATGCTGTACAGAGTCCAGGTAGTGAGTTCACAGGTGCTGGGAGACAGGCGACGCTGGGTGTTAGTAAGAGGGCGTCTCCCAACCAGGCTCTCAGGGGCGCTCACACGTGGTCCTCCCCGCCGAGACACCTGCCATGTTCCTGTGCCCGGAATCCACCGAGAGGCTGCCTATAACTGGCCTGGTGGGAATAGGAGGGGACGGAGCAAGTGAGAAATACAGACTGATGAAACCTAAAAGCGCCGTGGCTGAAAATCGGTATCTTCATAAAAATGACCCTCTGTGCGCTTTTTTCCTCTTTATTATCCGTGATTTCTGGCAAATAATTTAAAAGTCACGATGACTCAAAACACAGTGTGGGCTCTGGAGAAAGAAAATACTGTTTTCCTGTAAAATAATGTCAATGATAATTACAAAAGAAAGTCCCTCCACAAGAATCTCAGTTGACCTTTTATTATTTTTAGAAAAATAAACCAGATGTGTCCTATTTCAGCTTTCAAACAGCATCAGGATAGATGTTAACATTTAAAAATAGCTTGTATTCTTCTCTAAGAAATGCTGGTCTCCAGTATACCTGCAGGTGCCTTTATTTCCAACACTCACTGCTCCTCTAGCAAGCTCTCTGGTGGTCCCACGCCCACTTCGCGGGCACCCAGGCTTCTGATCTGGCGGAGCTGAGAGAGATGCGGGTGCAGAGCAGCACCGCGCCTGGCCGTCGGCATCTGCATAGAGTGGGAGCCACGGCGCGTGGCTGAGCCCTCTTGCTCCCGCAGTGGGCTGGCTGCTGTGTCTGCTGCGCCCAGGTGTCGCGGCTCACAGACCCCGCATCGCGCCTCTGCTTCCAAGCCGGATGACTGTGCGCATTTCCTGTGTTTGTCATCCTTAGGTTCTGTCTCAAGAGCTGTCCGCCCAATGATCTGGAGTGTGCCTTGAGCCCATACGCCTTGGAGTATAAACTTGTCTCCCTCCCATTTGGAATAGCCGCCAATCAGGATTTGATCCGGCTGGTGGCGTACACGCAGGAGGGGGTGATGCACCCCAGGACGACTTTCCTCATGGCAGATGGGGAACAGGCTGTGCCTTTTGCCTTACGGGATGAAAACCTAAAAGGAGTGGTGTACACGACCCGGCCACTACGAGAGCCGGAGACCTACCGCATGAGGGTGCGCGCCCTATCCCACAGTGCCAATGGGACCCTGGAGTACCAGACCACGTTCATAGTTTACATAGCTGTGTCTGCCTACCCGTACTGAGGAGCCCTCCAAAGCTTGGTCCACATATTTAAATCACATTAACCATGGCAACCACATCCCCTCCAGATGACTGCGTCTTGCACAGTTGTGATCTTGGCAACTTGAAAATGGTGCTATAATCTGTTGTGTGTGCCTTCCCTGGTACCACCCAGGTCCTTCGCGACCCCACCATGGCCATCTTTCAGTAAAGTCTGGAGAAGTCCCTTATTTTTGTCTTTATTTATTACACTGGAGCAGTCACTTCCCAGAGATTCTTCTGAATATCTTACAGGACACATCAATGATATTTTAGAATACCACAGTAGCTGGGATGATTTTCCTTAAAATAAAACAAAAGCAACTAATTCAAAGTCAAGATTTTTGAGCATTTGTCTTTAGAACAATAAAACCAGCTGTTCTGTGTTTTTATCAAACCTTATGCAATAAGTTATGAAGCTGTTGATTAATACTTTACAAAAGGACTTAGACACCTACTTCACTCTAAGGAAGAGAAGAACCCATCATGTCAGGAATACGCTACAGCTGCTAGAAGGTCCATCCCACGTGGTGCTTGCCTCAACTGAACATCTGAATGAGGATGTTGCCTTCAGTGATGTTGTGGAATCAGCTAAACACTTAGAGCAACAGGAAAAGACGTTCTCTTGTCCTCCGTTGATTTTCCTCTGACCTGGATCTTTGCTCTGACGTTTTGATATAACCTTCCATTCAATTAGCTCTGTAGCTTTTATATTCCAGATTTTTTTTCTGCCAATGAAAACAATGTTTTAAAAACCAATAGGACAGGTTTCTTTTTTTATCTGATATACTCAAATGCACATAAATATTAAACGTCAACACACTGTACATGGTGGTAACAGGCTCTATAAGCAATTGGCAAGATGTATTCTATTTTTATTAAGTGTATATATATATTACCTAGTGTGTATTTTCTATATCATATCATATAATATGATGGACTCTTATAAAATTATTTTATAAAAAAACCAATGTTACAGTAAAATCAGCTGAAATAAAATTTTCACATCCTTTTTCTTAACTTTCTTGAGCATCTACAATCTGTTTTCTCATGCTGACATCAAGTCTAAAGTCTGCAGTCATGCACATGAACGCATGCACACCCCAGCAGCCTTTGAGGTGGTCAGTTTTGTGGGTCAAGGTCCTGGACACGGACAACTTGAACAGCTTTCTGAAGACAGTGCAGCTGGTGGGGGCAGAAATGACCTGCTCCCTCCCTCTTCTGACACCAAGTCTACTGCTTTCTCTCTGGGTGATGGTTTCCTCCTCCTCGGCAGTTTTCTTATTCCCATCTCAAGTGAATTCAGCTCCCACCTGCAGGAGGAATTACCCTAGCGAAGGCCTAATTGTGGCCTCTGATGGAAACATCTGTACCCAGAATGACATTGAAGGCCAGCATTGTCACACAGCGGGTTAGGCCACAGACTGCGACACCGGCATTCCTGATGAGCTCCGGTTCGGGTAATGGCTGCTCCACTTCCAACTCAGCTCCTTGCTAAAGTTCCTGAGAATACAGAAGAAGATGGCCCAAGTGCTTGGGCCCCTTGCTTCTACTTGGGAGACCCAGGTAAACCTCCTGGCTCCTGGCTTTGGCCTGGCCCATTCCCAGCATTGAAGCCATTTGTGGAGTGAACCAGAAGATGAGAGATCTCTCTCTCTGTGTTTCTATCCCCTGTACCCCCACTCTGTATGTCTGCCTTTCAAATAAATAAATAAATCTTTAAAAAAGAAACCCTGGAAAAATTGTCTAGTCTGCAGCCTGTTAGGCTGGTGATTGTCTAAATCAGTGGTTACCAAAGAAGGTTCCACGGAACACCACATAAGAAAAGGTACTCCAAGTCTAGAAAACAGTGTGTAGTGTATCCCCATGAAAGATTTACTATGGATCTTAAAAGTCCAGTAGTAAAAGGATTTCATTTATTCAGGCCAACATTCCCCCAACTATTTAATCATAGAGCTTTTCCTGCCTGATGTATTACAGTCCCCCTCTGAACATTTGTAGACGTGCTAACGCAGTACCGTCAAGATCTCTTGCCTCACCCTCTGTCCTTAGATGAGACACTTTATAGCCTACTTGGGTGCCCAGCTCCAGCACACGATCCTGGCCATCAAGCTTCTTTCTACATTAAACACATCAGCTTTGCTCATTTCCTTTGCCCTCTGTTCTCAAGTGTGGGCAGTGACCCGACATGAGCTCCTATAGTCATTACTACAGTATTTGACTTGGAGATTATTATGTGGAGCCAGACAGTCCAGCCAGAGCCAGCTCTTTCCATGCAGTTTCCTTGAATCTTCTCACGAGCACCCCAAGTGGTCAGGCAGGTAGGCAAGAACAGCAAGGCCAAAGGTCCCTTTGAATGACAGCTGGGGCGGTGAAGCCCGCCCTCCTGGCATCTGGCGTAGCTGTGAGGACCAAGTCCACATCTGAGCCTGCAAGTTCCATCAGTGCTCCAGACAGAAGGAAGGACTCTCACAGGTGATGCTAGGCTCCAGTATCTGTAGTCCCTTACGTGTCATGTGGAGTCCACCTGCAGTAATAGTTACTGCTTCTGATGTTAAAGTAAACAGCAGTGCGGTCTGCCCCGGGGGTCAGCAAACTCCCCGACAAGGGCCAGATGCTAAGTATTGCAGGCCTTGGTCATCCGGTCCCTTGCTCCTTCTATCCTGTTTGGCAAGGAAGCAGCCATAAGTAACACACAAATGTGTGTTTCAACAACTCTGTTTACAAAACCAGGCTAGGGTAGGCCTGTGGGCTGTTGTTTACCTCTGATCTACAAAGTGTTTATCACTCTGTCAGTCACAACAGCCAAGTCTAAGTTACGAGTACAGACAAAGCCTCTGACAGTTCTGTAGCAGGATGGTGACCTCCCCGTGCACCTTGCTGCGGCCATCTACAACCCAGTCTCCTCCTCTGCATTCACCCAGCCTGCTGTGAGGTCAGCAGTTGGGTTCAAGCCCCAGTCTCCTTCATAAACATGCACATGCTTTGCAGGGGAAGTTCACAGCAAACACCCCAACAGTCCATCATCAAAGTGTTCTAGGTCAGCCAAAGAGACAACACTCCCAAGGCACGGTCCATCTGTCCCACCGGCTGCCGCATGCTTTCATTTGACTCTCTCCACTGACACAAACTTAGGATTAACCCAAACCCCACCCACATACCACCCGCTCTTCTGCAGCCTTCACACTACAGCAGTGGTGGGCTTCACTCTGTCCAGTGAGGTGGAAGCAGAAGCCACTTGGCAGGACTTCTGAGACGTCGCCCTGAGAGCAGATGGTCTTGGTGGCATGCCAGCTTGGTCTTTTTCCTTCTCCATCTTCCCATGCTCAGAACATGGACAGGGATGAAGCAACCATCTTGCAGCAATGAAGCAGCGGCTCCAAGGATAGAAGACCATGTGCTAAAGATGGGGAAAGAAAGGAAAGGACGGAGGGAGTGCTTGGGACCTCAGGGTACAGAGTTGAAGCTCTCGATCAGCTCTACAACCGTCACCCCAGGACTCTGGGTTGTCTGGGAACCTTAAGCTCCTTGCTTACTCGAGCCATTGTTCATTGCAGTCTCTGTTGACATTTCAAGACGTTCATGCCTTCAGATGCACCCAAACTGGTCTCTCCTGGCTGTCTTAACTGTATAACCGTTCATCAGTTACTCCAGCTGAAAGCTGGATTGACTGAGAATCTCCCACACCCTACCCCTCTGCCCGCCTTCAGTCCACCTGAGTAACTACATCTGCACTGCTACCCATCCTAGGCAAGGCCACCAGAGACTCACGCTCTAGATGGTTCCTTTGCCATGCCTGCCCTGCTGCGCCCCATTTCCTGCAAGATTGAGTTCTTAAGAACATCTGTCCTAGCAAGTCACTCCATCAGTGGTTTCACATTCCTCTTCCATGACCTAATGGTGTTAGAGCCTCTGGCTTCCCTGCAGGCTGTCTGCTTAGATTGGCTGGAACTGCACTACCTCACGCTAGGCTGTTCAGAGTGTGGAGCACAAGAGATACTTCACATGGGATTTGGAAAGTGGGAGTGAGGCTCTGGCCATATTGCTTTGACATGTGGAGCTCATTGCTGGAGTCCCAAGAGCTGCTGCAGGTCATAGGCCCTGCCCCGACTGTTAGGTCTTCTTGGTGGTGCAGGACAGCAGTCGGCCCACAGCTGTCCACCTCCCGCTGAATCCTCCTCCAGCAGAGCCCAGCTTTCCCACGTGAGCCCTCTGTCAGTGAAGTTGGAGAACGGCTGCGAAGGGAACGGTCTCCCTGAGATGTGTGGGGAAGCCCTAACTCCCGGCGTGCCGAGGCCCACCGAGGAGATCTAAGGGTGGGATCTGCATCTGACAGGATTGGTGTCCTTACAGGAAGAGCCACCAGAGACCTCTCCCTCTCTCCTGGGAAGACACAGAAGACAGCCGTCTGCAGGCCAGAACAAGAGCCCTCACCAGAAACCAAACCTTGCCAGACTCCAATCCTGGACCTCCCAGCCTCCGGGCCTGTGGCAAAACAAGTCAGCATTGCCTCATCCTTGCAGCCCACAGTGTGTATGTGCCAGCCGGAGCTGACTAACACGCCAGACACCGCCCAGGCTCCTGCCTGTCCTCGCGGGTTCTGCCTCACATCCGTGGGCCCAGCTGGCTCCCAGGGATCGGTGCAGTGAGAATGCAGAATGTAATCAAGTGACTCGTTCACCTCCAAACACCCTGGAAAAAGAGAAAGAAAAAAAATGAGCCCAGGCCCTTAGTCCCAGGTTAAGCTGCAAAAGGATGATGTAAAGTTGAGTATTGGCCCAAAAGAGCCTAATCAGGGCCAAGTGTTCTGAAAACCAAACCCAATCCTGGAAGTGACAATTACAACACAAATTTAATTCCCAGTCTCTTGAGGTCGCTTACATTAAAGTTATGGTGCTGACTGAGAAGGAAGTGTGACTCTAAAAATCGGGCTGGAGCCCTTGGGCCCACATCTGATCTGTCTTCTGTGGCGGCAGAAACCGCCTTCCCTGAATGGCCCATAAGGCCATGGGAGACCGATGCCTACCAGGACCCATGCCCACACCATTCCTCACTTCTGGACCCACAACCAGACTCAGGTTTGCAGAAACCAACAACAAACAAAAGACATAAAGGAAGCTTGTATTTTATATGTCTTTTTCATTTTATTCTTCGAGGAATTCATTTTCCTTACATTTCAAAAGCAACCATCTGTTGCAGATTAAAACTTCAGGAAAAAAATCACAGGTGATTTGAAAACACTGTGCAATGCCATGAACTAGAATTTGTAAGCCACTGTTGTGCAGAGGAGGAAGTCCACACCCGAAGGGATGAACAACTGGCCACAGGTTGTCTGCAGGTGGAGACTGGATAGCTGGTAGTGTGGCCCAGGCCAAGTCCACGGGCCTCAGAGCCAGGGAGGCTGAGGGTGTGGTTCTCAGCCTGAGGCCTGAGGATCCAGGGGCCGCAGCATAGATCTTGGACCCCAAAGGCCAGAAGCCAACATCCCAGGCAGGAGAGAGCTTGTCCCAGCTCCCGGAGTGAGGGATGCATTCGGCTCCTGGATTCCTTCTCTGAATCCCCAGCCAGTAGATGCTGCCACCCATGTTGAGGCTGCGTCTTCCTGCCTGGTCTGTTCTCACTGCTGTGCCCCAGGCTGCTAGGTAGTCCTTTATCCAGTCAGGGTGACGCCTGAAAGAGACCATTATGAGGACTCTGGGGACTTCTCTGATATTTCATTAACACTGGCTGACCTCTGCTGATTGGATGCCACCGTGTATCCCTGACTGATCACTGATGTGGAAGGCCTCAAGGCGGGGACATCCAAGCTGCCACCAAACACCACCTGCAGTGGCTCCCAGTCCCTGGATCTCCCCAGAGGTCAGCCCAGACTTCCCGAGACGTCCCCAGCCCCCTGGACCTCACCAGAGGTCAGCCTTGACTTCCCGAGATGTCCCCAGCCCCACTGGACCTCACCAGAGGTCATCCTGGACTTCCCTGAGATGTCCCCAGCCCACTTTCACAGTGTTTATTTTCTCAAGCTTCTCTTGCATGGGCCCCATTTTCCTTGTAAGAGCGTCATGCGCTACTCGTGAGCCCACTGCTCTTCTGTTTTAATTCAAGTATTTTTCACCTGTGCTGGTTGACTCCTTGGATAAGAAGCCTATGGAAGGTGACTATGCTAGGGTGACCAACTGAGAGACAATTTAGATAATAAAAGGGCCCAAGGCTTCTAATGCTCAAAGCTATGCATAGAAGCCATGTGCCCATTCATCCAAAAATAAACATTGAATGCCTACTCTGCACTAGGCTTACTGATAAACATGAGAAGTGCAAAACTGAAGACACTTAGAGGCCAGTGAGAATTCATACGTAAAATGGAACAATTATAACCCACTGTAATTATAGATGCACAAGGGGCAGTGGACAGGGAAGTGTGGCTCTGTACTGGGAGAGGCTGCGATAAGGCCACATTTCAGACTGGAAGGACGGGGAAGGAGAAAGGCCAAGCCTCTTGGCCTTGAGCAGGTGTCTCGGAAGTCTGCACAACATTGTCCCTCCTGGGCCGCATGCTCCAGAATTGACAGCTGCAAGGGAGCCAGAGGAAATAACTGCTCCTGGTCCAACTCCCTGCTCTGTTACT